>CM060681.1:107603500-108283500 GCA_030686995.1 Artemisia argyi | reverse complement strand
GTTCGCTTAAATGCATAGATGTCTAACATTTAGCTCCTGAGGTTGAATAATGCCTATTGGGGGTTATCAGGCGTAACTACAAGCATAGGTATTTAGACTAACTTAAGTCCTGAAATATTTTACTATTGTAATTGACAAGACGAAGGTATCACTTAATGTTGTGTCGATGAATGTCTATTCTGTTTTCCCATGTAGAAGAGGAGATATGTTCCGGTTTGATCCCTTGCTTGGTATGAAGGTGAGGTTATCAGAAATTTCTAGAGACATAATGCCTTAGGGGAATCTACATCGATATTCTTGATTCAAACAATTGTCCTTTGTGAAAACTTACTGCAGGAAAGTTTATGTATGGATGAGGACATGTTTAAATGAAATGCTCTACAGTCTCAATTAGAAGCTTGGTTTATTTCTATTGTGTTGTCCTGCGGATATTTATATTTAGTTCAATCTTGCAGCTCAGTCTAGCTAGTACTTTTAAATGATAGAATTTGACAACTAAGTCAGAGATGATGATTCAGATGGTCTCGCAGTATCTTAGAATTTGTTGTTGAGTTATGAATTCTCTCACTATATACTTCTAGTCCTGGTTAGTAGTTATGTAATCCTTTAGTTGCTTTTATTGTATAGAGGAATCTTGCATGTAATTGATATGGAAAGTCTCTGTTAGGGAAGTCAATGGGAAAATCCAACTTAATGGCTAAGTGGGTGACAGGTGGGGTAAGTATCCAGGGATAGTTCAGCAAAAGGGATGTTTATGAAAGAGTTCCTTTGTTTACAAAACTTTTAAATGAAGATTGTTGTTAACAATCCTTTGAAAAGGTAATTATTTCCTTCATAGCATAATCCTTCCTGAATTTTACATAGGTGATCAGGCTATGTACAATTGAGGACTAATGATGCGATGTTAGATTTTGTCAAAATATCATAACTTTTCTCAAAAGTTTTAGATGGTGTTCAATGCATTGTTATTAAAAATGGTATCCTGATGTTTTCTTTCAAATAACATGAAAATTGCCTCGCGTAATAATAGTACATACTTGGTGTAATGACAGAAAATCAATTTATAGGATGGTAATAAAATAGCTTACTTCAGAAATTTTTCTGTAAAACAATTCCCCCATATGATAGTAAAATAGCTTGAATGGTGTATTGGATACGTGGGTGAATCTTGTCGAATGGTAATTGTCTACTAATTCGTCAAAAACGAACTCAGTCTAATCCCTAATAAGACAATGATAAAATGTTGCAAAACGATTGAAGTTTGAGCAATTGGGATAGAAAATGGAGTAAACGAAGGTTATGATTATCACAGAGGTAACAAAAGATAGATATTACATTGGATAGAAAAGTGCTTAATACAACTAGGTTATGTCATCGTACCAACGGTAAGTACAAAAGGAAAGATACAACCCTAAAGGGCTCGAACAACGGTTTATATATTGAAACAAGGCTCCTTCTGCTGAAGCATTGTTGTTATCCTTGATGTTGCTAATATCCTGATAGTTCTCTTTCAACAGCTCATGCTATTCCTCGAGCGATTCAGTCTTGATTCCCAAGTTCCTAATTTTTCCTTGTTCCTTAGCTCCGGGCAGTCCTTCTTGAAATGCCCTAAGTTTCCACATTTGAAACAACTCCCTGGGATCTTCTGATTTGTGAGTTTCCTACAGTCTTCAGTCTGATGACCCTGCTTCTTGCACACTCCACACGGTTCACTGCAATGATCTCGGTGATGTTGATTACACAGGTTGCAGTAAGGTAACTTTCCAGTATACCTTCTCTTTGTGTGCGGTTCTGTAGCAAAGGCTCTATTCACTTCTTGTCCTTTGGGTGATTGTTGAGCAGCATTGCAACCTAGATTGTTGTTTATTGTCACTATTGTTTCCTAATGTCTTGGCGTGAACTATGAGTTCCTTTGCTTCGATCGCCATTTTGATAGCTTCAGACATGGTATCGGGTTCCCATGCGATGACCAACATACGAATTTCACGAGAGAGTCCCCCGATGTGCCTTTCAAGTTTCTTGCTTTCCGGTTCATCCATTGCAGGACCTAGTCGTGTTAATTCATAAAAATGAGTAGTGTACTCGTCAACATCATTTCCTACCATGGTAAAGTTTAGTGTTTCTTGTTCTTTTGCTCGTAATTCATTTCCTACACAAAATGTTATACCCATCATCCTTTCTTAGTTTCTCCCAAGAGTGTGAGTAAGCAGCATCAACTCCCACCATCTTAATATGTTTGGTCCACCATTCCTGGGCATGATCCTGAAAAGTGCATGTGGCGAACTTAACCTTGTCTTCCGTATGACAGCCGCCACATCGAAATATTGTTTCTATTTCTTCGAACCATTTGAGGAATTCCTTTGTGTCTCTAGTTCCGCTAAAGGAGGGAGGATTGCTGATACGTGGGAATCGCACCAGGCTTTACCTCTCGAGGGATCTCGAGAAGTTTACAACCCCCACCAGGCAGTGTACCTCATCGTTGTAGTATAGTATAGTGACAAGTACCGGGGGATTGATCGATCAGCTAGGAATATTGTCGTTAGGATTGAAATTAATCTAACTAGGTCTAAAGGTGAAGAATGATTCTTTTTGTATTTTTATATTTTATGAAAAGCAAGTAAAAATCTCGGGTATTGGGAGAGTGGGCGGAATTAGTTGCTAATCAACTAACCCAAAAGTTACTAATTAAACTAATTAACAAGAAAAGTAAACTAGGATTCTACAAGATAAGTGAAGCATGTCTACCTATGATATGTTACTCCTTGCTAGCTATCCAATTCTACCTATTGACTGTAAACCTTATTTTAATTGACGGGTTCATTCCTAATAACTCATGGACTGGCACACATATCTCTCCAATTCTATGAGCTCTTGTCTCCTCCTATGCCATGCCCGGCACAACCATAGGGATTGTAAACAGTGGCTCATGCGTTAAATACTACCATAATAGCCTAGTATGCCTTGGCTACATGTTTCTTAAGACGTTCAAGCACATTACACGATTGAGATCTGCCAGTTTTCTTAAGCCTAACATCGAATTCATTCAATCAAAACAAGAATCAATAGGAAACAAGAATTATAAACTAAACCAACTAGATCTATTGAAGTTGTCACGCCTTAATTGATGGAGATAGACACACACATCAACAAGCCCTCATTGATGGAGATAGACACAACCATCAACAAGAAATCAATGAGATCTAATCAATTATATACAAGTTTCACATAATCATAAGTAGACACAAGGTGAATTAACAAAACATAATCAAAGAAGGACAATCAACAAGAATAATGAAAGACATAGTTGAGATAGAATCATCAAACCAATACATGATGTTTATGGAGTGATTGAAACCCTCTAAGTTGTTGGAAAAACACCCACCTAAACCCAGGAATCGACCTTAGGGTTTAGGGCTTAAAAAAAGTGAAGTTATCATGTTATATTTATAGGCATGTTTTTTGTCGGCCCTTCTTGACGGCGTCAGCCCGTTACTCTTGACGCCGTCACGACCATTTATTCACCAAATTGTAAATCTCTTTGTCCTCTTCGCGTGGGCTTTTGAATCACCTAAATCCGAGTTCGTATGCAAAAGTTATGACCAAAACAATATCAGCTACTTCGCGCGCAAGTTTTGACAAGTTAACACGTGACGGCCTTGGGTGACGCCTTCACGTTCTCTCTGGGCCATCACCACTTTTACTCTTGACGCCGTCACCAAAATGCTCTTGACGCCGTCAGGTACTGCTCTCAGCATGGAAAATTAAGTCTTTGGCGTTTTCTTCACTTTTATGCTCCAAAAACGTCCGAATTGCTTCTTTTCCATATTTCTCTCCCAAAGTACCTAAAATCACAAAAGGAACGATTTATGGCAATATTTGATTAAATAAATTCAATTCCGGGCTTAAATGACCCCGTAAAAGTGGTTCATTTTTCGCTTCATCATATACGCTTACACTTGAGATTTGCTTGTCCTCAAGCAAATGCGCTTTTATTCTACTCAAAATACAAGTTAGGGGTCATTTAACACTAATATAAAAGTAATTACAACAAATAATCGTTCCACTAAAGACCAATAGACAAGCACGGAGGTCATACACAAGCACCTCACAAATAGTGTTTAGATACTCACATCTCTCGGGTGTAATAAAGTAATATCACAATATGGAAACGGAAGATATCTCTCACTACCTGTCATAGCAAAATAGATTACCATAGGCTTGGGAAAGGATCAAACCTCCACCACATGGTGTAAGCACCTAGGATAAACTATCAAAGAGGTCTTTTAAAGGGTTGTAACGTTAGGTGTAGGGATATGAAAAACACGGTTTTGTTGGATAAAGGAAGTCTTGACTGGTGGCGAGTTAACAATCTTCGTTAATTACATGTATAATGTGGCGTTGCTAAGCCAAGACTAGACTCAACTTAAGCTAATAAATGAAAAATAACAAAAACATTAAATAAACATAGAATGAAAAGGGATGGTAGTCCGTATGTTTTTTCTCTTTTTCTTTTCTTTTTCTTGATTTTTTCGATTTTTTTATTTATTTATTTTTTTTTTTGCATACACTCTTACCCTACCATACAAAATAATACATCATAGGGAATGAACATTCCCCTTACACTTGAATCTTTACATACTTTACAATAAACTAATCTAATGACTCGAATTAAGAAAATCAAAACACTTGGAGTACTTTTAAGATTAACGTACATACGGGGGTAATAAATGATGTTCTTCCCCATTACTCCATTAAATAAGTACTTTACCCATGAGTCCCAATTGTCCCAAAACAATATGTACAAGGATATGACTCGACTTAGCAACCATGTAATCAATTAGATAGTTAACTTAGGGTTTAGCAAATAACAATAATGCACTAAAGATGAGTGCATACACAGAAGGCTAAGGCGATTTGGGTGTACATTTAAGTGGGGTGTAACAAATTCTTCCTTTAAGTGAAATGCTTAAAGTTAGAAACGAAAAGATAGGCTCGGAGGGGTGTACTAGGGGTTTCGTGTACTAAAAATGAGTATAACGCTAAGGGTGTGGGAAAAATCAATTGACTTAAGTAGACAAGTAATATGACTTAAATGGTCAAGTAATTATAACACGGGTTTAACACAAGGGTGATCCTAATGCCTCTTATCATGTAGTAAATCCTACTACACGAATGTAGTCTCACTAGCGGTCTCGGGATGCATCACTAACGCAAGTTCTAGAATCTAAATGCTACCGGTACACTCATAAGCACTAATAGTAAATGCTTTTCCTATCAAATCTAAAGGCGAACATCACATATTTGGGTGGAATTTTTTTTTGAATATATGGTTATGTGCTAGTCATACAATCTCCTATCCATGAGACGCTTGCTATGGCTCAAGTTTCACTCCTAAATGTTGTAAAAAAATTTTAAATTTGGCGCTAAAATTGCACTAACAAGTATTTCTCATAGTTTTATTACACACCTACCATTAAACAAAGCAAACTCAAGCGAAAGTGTATCTGTAAGGTATCATCATTTTACCCTCCCCTTACACTTAAGATGAACATTGTCCCCAATGTTCAAGTAAAGAATGTAAAAGTGAAATAAGTAAAACAAATGAAATCAAATACTCCCCTGATTCGCTCGGTATGGATTTTAAGGTGACTAGGTTAAATCTTCCTCCAAGAAAATGAACAATCAAAGCTTCCCTTCCAGAAAAATAATCATCTTCTTGTCATACATAACCTGTTAAACCTGAGAAAAAAAACACAACAACCCAAAGCATCAATCCGAACAAAGAAAACTCATAACTAGATGTAATTCCAGACTTAGGAATAGAAACAAAACAATTAAGGATATAATGCTTGTGGAATGAATGTTTGCAGATTTCCTGGACTTTATAAAACTAAAGAATTAACAAAAACTTTAAGACTCCGGTATAAACAAAACTAGCAAAATTTCCAGAATTTTACACATGACGCCGTCAAGAGTAAACTCATGACGCCGTCAAAAGTGACCTGCAGAAATCTTTACGTTAAGTTTCCGGAAAATTTATGGAAAAACTTATGTCCTACTTCCTGGAAAATCCTGCAAAACATCATTATGACTCGATACAAGCATTTGACTCTAACGAATACTAATACACATGTTCATTTAATATTGTTGTGGTTCATTCTCAATTTCGTTCTTATAAACAAATTTGGATCTCCGTTACACTTATTTTTTGCAAAATACCTTTATATGCAATTAAGACGAAGTTAAAAACTAAATAAAGCATTTTCACAATTTACATTGAAACATGAGCCACAAACAATAAAAATAAAACATGCATACGGAAAAAAATAAAATCAGACAAACAAACAAACCATAAAATAAAATCACAAAAAACATGGGTTGCCTCCCAAGAAGCGCTTGTTTTTGTTCGAGTCACGAGCCTGACTCTACCCTTATTTAACGAAAATAGGGGAGGTTTTCCCTACACTTAGGATCAAGTGTGGGTGAAAGTAGCGATAGACACCCTTAGGGTGTGAATATGCCACGTGAGGTGAAGGGGGTGAGTGAATGGCTTCCTTCATCCTAAAACTACCCGGATAATATTGGTTGATGGGTGGGTCGGTTCCTCTTTTGTCTCCTAGAAATATATCTAAGGATGGAAAGTTGTGTAAAGGTTGAGGTTCCGGTTCATCAACATTAGGAAATTCCCTACAACTAGGAGTAAGGTTATAACTACAAGTATTCAAACCTATATCCTCTAGTGGTGCCTGGTCCAAGGGTTCTACCTCCATCGGAATTATTAAAGTTTCTTCTACTTCTTCCGGGTAAGTCACGGGCGGTGTGTGTGCCTCAAATGATGGTTGAGTATTTTGTGGGCTTATGTTATTTACCTTATCATTCCACGTGTCACGATCACCTATATCCTTAGGTAGTGATAATAACCAACCTAGTGCTTCATCCAACTTATGGTTTATTGATACGACTCTATCCATAATTCCTTGGCAAACTAGGTCGCTTTTTTTATTAGCTTCACTAAAACGAGATCCTAAACATGGAGGTTGTTCATAAGAATCTATCCTAGGTGAAGGCTCATATGATTCATAGGTGTCTCTAAATGAGGTATTTTGCACTTCTTGGTGTTCTAGCCACTCAACCATACATTGCAATCTTAGAAGTCTAAGTGAAGTGTCCATTTGAAGCAAATTACATACAAAATCACAAAGAAAAGATAGACTATGAGAAAGCTACAAAATAAAAAAGAAAAAATCTCACTTGATATGAATCTAATGAGTAGACCTAATAAAAATCAAATTCAACCTAAACAATAACTATTTCCCCGGGTTGCGGCGCCAAAAACTTGATACATGGGAATCGCACCAGGCTTTACCTCTCGAGGGATCTCGAGAAGCTTACAATCCCCACCAGGCAGTGTACCTGATCGTTGTAGTATAGTATAGTGACAAGTACCGGGGGATTGATCGTTCAACTAGGAATAGTGTCGTTAGGATTGAAATTAATCTAACTAGGTCTAAAGGTGAAGGATGATTCTTTTTGTATTTTTATATTTTATGAAAATCAAGTAAAAATCTCGGGTATTGGGAGAGTGGGCGGAACTAGTTGCTAATCAACTAACCCAAAAGCTACTAATTAAACTAATTAAGAAGAAAAGTAAACTAGGATTCTACAAGATAAGTGAAGCATGTCTACCTACGATATATTACTCTTTGCTAGCTATCCAATTCTACCTATTGACTGTAAACCTTATTTTAATTGACGGGTGTATTCCTAACAACTCATGGAGTGGCATACATATCTCTCCAATTCTATGAGCTCTTATCTCCTCCTATGCCATGCCCGGCACAACCATAGGGATTGTAAACAGTGGCTCATGCGTTAAATACTACCTTAATAGCCTAGTATGCCTTGGCTACATGTTTCTTAAGACATTCAAGCACATTACACGATGGAGATTTGCCAGTTTTCTTAAGCCTAACATCGAATTCATTCAATCAAAACAAGAATCAATAGGAAACAGGAATTATAAACTAAACCAACTAGATCTATTGAAGTTGTCACGCCTTAATTGATGGAGATAGACACACACATCAACAAGCCCTCATTGATGGAGATAGACACAACCATCAACAACAAGTCAATGAGTTCTAATCAATTATATACAAGTTTCACATAATCATAAGTAGACACAAGGTGAATTAACAAAACATAATCAAAGAAGGACAATCAACAAGAATAATGAAAAACATAGTTGAGATAGAATTATCAAACCAATACATGATGTTTATGGAGTGATTGAAACCCTCTAAGTTGCTGGAAAAACACTCACCTAAACCCAGGAATCGACCTTAGGGTTTAGGGGTTACAAAAAGTGAAGTTATGATGTTATATTTATAGGCATATTTTCTGTCAGCCCTTCTTGACGGTGTCAGCCCGTTACTCTTGATGCCGTCACAACCATTTTTTCACCAAATTGTAGATCTCTTCGTCCTCTTCGCGTGGGCTTTTTAATCACCAAAATCCGAGTTCGTATGCAAAAGTTATGACCAAAACAATATCAGCTACTTCGCGCGCAAGTTTTGACAAGTTGACGCCTTCACGTTCTCTCTGGGCCGTCGCCACTTTTACTCTTGACGCCGTCACCAAAATGCTCTTGACGCCGTCAGGTACTGCTCTCAGC
Organism: Artemisia argyi; assembly: GCA_030686995.1. NCBI lineage: Eukaryota > Viridiplantae > Streptophyta > Magnoliopsida > Asterales > Asteraceae > Artemisia > Artemisia argyi. The sequence continues at coordinate 108,274,826 of CM060681.1, read as the reverse complement.
ATGGAAAATTAAGTCTTTGGCGTTTTCTTCACTTTTATGCTCCAAAAACGTCCGAATTGCTTCCTTTTCCAGATTTCTCTCCTAAAGTACCAAAAATCACAAAAGGAATGATTTAGGGCAATATTTGGTCAAATAAATTCAATTCCGGGCTTAAATGACCCCCTAAAAGTGGTTCATTTTTCGTCTCATCAATTGCACCCCATAAATTCCACGTTAGTAAGTTCCTTAGTGAGGGCGGTGGCTATGTTCTTGGCAATGACTTGTCCAACAGCAGCTTGCGTCATGCTTGGAGTGGTTTGCTTAAATCTATCTTCATCAAATCATAAGAGACCATGAGGATATAGTTAATAAAAGTCATCATATTCACAACACATGAATATAATACATGAAAATTTTGGTCTACGTGAACCGATATCACAAATAGCACAACCATTCCTTACATTGTAGAGTCACACTTGATATATTTGTTTGTACAACAATCAAAAGACAACAAGTTCTTTAGACTATGTCCCACACTTTCTGTGGCTAGGATAATAGTAAAAGCTAGTGAGGATATAAGTCTGGTCTAGAGACTTCCTGGTGTCCCTCTGTGTGAAGTCAGGTTTGTGGCATCATAAGGTCGAGATAGTCCTGAAGTGGTTTCTGAAGTTGTGCATCGATCAAATATTAGATAATGTAGGTTCTGAACCATTCTTGAAGAATCTGCGGATGTTTCTGTTGAGTCCGTGATATTGGTATTATCTACTAGGTGTTATCTAGTTCATGGCAAGTGGGAATGGAAAAGGAAAATGACAATGGTGGTACTAGTGAATGGAATACTACCCTCCTTCGTGCTATCTCGCGACATCTAAGAGGTAAAACTGAAGTACGCACTATAGGACGACTAATAGTGTAATAAGTAGCTGACGGTGGTGGTGATACCTGAGTAGTAAGCACCCTACTAGTGTTTAGGAAATATAATATACTATCTCCCTTGAAATAAGCAATCTAATATGTCCATTAAGATTAAGTCTGAATACTCTACAAAAAGGCATTCTATGTATGGGCTGAATGATAGGAAAACCCTGTTCCTATGACAAACCAATGGTGCTAATGGTGGTATAAGTGCAACTGGTGGTATAATGGTAGTGGAAGATGACAAGGCATCTTCAAGGTCGAAATCCGATAAAAGGAAGTCAGGGTGAGTATCTGAAGACATGTCACTTGTGAACCAGGTCAATAAAATGATATATATACGAATATGAGTATAAATAACTCGCACAGGGTATGCATGAAACAACATGTATCATGATTATGCACTTATGATGAAATGATGAGATGCTATGCTGATGTGGTTATAGCCTAGGGTCCAAGATACATCCTAGTTCGCTATAACCTTAGCTCTGATGCCAATCTGTCACACCCCCAGGTATTCCATTCCGTTGCAAGTCAGGTAAATTAGGGGTGTGACAGTGGTCGATACATTACACAGGGTTCCCCGTGAGAATGAAACAAGCTCTTTTAAGAGAACTTGAGTGGTTGGGAAATTTAGTGCAGTGCGTCACTGGGTCCATGACATCTTGTCTTCAATACTAGCGTTACCTTAGTAACCACTAGAAGATTATGAATTGAACCCGGTTTCTACCCTAAGGTTGAATATTTGAAGGGCTATTTCTTTTCACCCTTTCTCATTTCATTTCTTTTTCATTCTTCGACCCCTTCAGTGCTTACCGAGACTTCATCACTAGAACCTTGAATTCTCTAACCTTAGGATCACTAGGACTCGTAGTTCCGCTAGATACCTTGTCTTGCCTTATGCAGAACCCGATAGAGAAATGCGTAGGTTAAGATGATCTCACTCAACACCTGAACCATCTAGCATAGCCATCGATTTTGATGCACCCCTTTCTGAAGAAAATTCGGAAAATCACCTTACAACCCCTAGCTCCCAACCCAACAACGAGATGAGTACCCCCGCAACTCCCACTCCTAAGCGCCTTAAGGACTACTCCTCCCCAAACTCTCGTGGCTTCTCAAACGCCATTGTCTACCCAAATTAACACACCACTGAGGTATTGCATGCAACCGATGTTTGGCTTGTCCAAAGTGTGTGCAAGTTTTGTGGATTAGATGATGATGACCCGATCCAACACATTAAGGACTTCTTGAAAATAGTAGACACCCTCCATACGGATGGGGCTACTAGAGACATGTCCCGATTATGATTCTTTCCTTTCACCCTCTATGAAAAGCCCAAGAGTGGTATGATAAACTTCCTTCTGAATCTATTTTCACATGGGAACAACTCATATCCAAATTCTATGAGAAGTTCTTTCCACATGGAAAAACTTCAGCATTTAGAGATAGGACCCTCCGCTTCCGAAAAGGGAAGGACGAACCCTTTCATAAATCATGGATTAGATTCAAGGATTTAATAAGACAAGTTCCCCATCATGGCATCGAACTTTGGCTTTTGGTCCAAATCTTCTACGACAATGTCTCTGATGAGGCAAAAAATGATCCATTTTTAGGGGGTCATTTAAGCCCGAATCCGAATTTATTTGATCAAATATTGCCCTAAATCGTTCCTTTTGTGATTTTAGGTGTTTGGAGAGTGAATTCTGGAAAAGAAGCCATTTTGGACGTTTTTGGAGCATAAAAGTGAAGAAAATGGCAAAGTACCAAATTTCCATGCTGAAGATACAAGGTGACGGCGTCAAGAGTAATATCTTGACGGCGTCAGACATGAAGATTAAAATACCGAAGGTGGTGACGGCGTCAAACGCCTTCATGACGGCGTCAAAGTGGCAAGAATAAAATACCGTGGTCGGTGACGGCGTCACATAGGCCGTCATAAGTAGATCAAGGCCGTCCGAGGAAGTATATGGCGGCGAGGTGACGGCGTCACATGTAACTCTTGACGCCGTCAGCCTACTTTTCCTATATATAGTTTTCTAGTTTTTTTCATTAAAAGAGAGAAGTTTTGGTGAAACCCTAAAGACGAATTTGGTGCCTCTTTTACAGGTTTTTCAAGGGTTCCAAACCCTTGATACCTTGCATTGTAATTGAGATAAGTGTTCTTCTAATTCAATCAATATGTCTATGTGTTGGTTGTTTATCTCTTGTTCTTGTCTCAATTCAATTATGCTAGGCTAGATCTCTCTTGTGTTTGCTTAGATCTAATGAAACCTAGATGTTGATTATGTGTTGATTACTTGTTTATTCTTGTTCTTGGATGAATGATTTATATGTTAGGCTTAAGAAAACTGGCAGATCTCTAAATGGTAACATGCTTGAACGTCTTAAGAAACATGAACCGAGGCGTACTAGGTCTTTATTGGTTGTATTTAATGCATGAGCCACTGTTTACAATCCCTATAGTTGTGTTGGGTCATGGTGTAGGAGGAGATAAGAGCTCATAGAGTTGGGGAGTTATGTATGCCACCCCACGAATGATATTAAGGAATACAATCCGTCATCCATACAAGTATAACAAGTAATTAACATGTAAAAGATATCTAGGGAGTAGTGAAGTCTAAGTAAACACAATTTCTCCAATTACTGCTCACAACATTAGTACAATTTAGTTTAATTTCATTTTAGTACAATTTTGGGTTAGTTGAATAGCAACTAATTCCGCCCACTCTTCAAAAACCCGAGATTTTACTTGCTTTCTAAAAAATATAAAAACACAAAAATAATCATCCCTCACCTCTAAAACTAGTAAATTAGGTTTTCTAATCCTAGCAACACTATTCCTAAGCTGAACGATGAATCCCCCGGTACTTGTCACTATACTATACTACAACGATCAGGTACACTGCCTGGTGGGGGTTGTAAGCTTCTCGAGATCCCTCGAGAGGTAAAGCAAGGTGCGATTCCCACGCATCAGTCTCCTCAAATGATCGGAACGGAATCAACAATTCTAGAAAATGGAGGTTAGCCAATCTTAGTGCCGAAGAAGGACGGGATAGGATTGAAGAATATGCTCAAGACCAGGATGACACTTGGGATGAACCTGAGTCGACTGTCAGCATGTCTGAAATCACTTCAACATCTTCAGATCGGTTAAGAAAAATTAACAAAAGAATGGAATATCTAGCTGGGTCGCAATTACCTAAACAACTTTTAAATCCTTACTTGATCTGCGACTAGTGTGGGGGCCCGCATGAGGTGGAGGAATGCGGAGGTGAAACCACGACTGAACATGCATGCTTGTCAGGAGGTGACATCTATGCTGATCCCTCCCTTTTGCCTTTTTACCAAAATGATGATTACACCCTCTGGGGAAATCTGGTAAAAAGAAAAGAAGGAGAGGAAGGTCCTGAATTCGAAATCAGGAGCACTTTTGAAGATGACCTTGGTCACTTCACTCAAGAAAAAAGCTTACAATTAAAAGGTGTTAATGAACTTGTTGATGAGCATCAGAATGACATTGGTGAATGGTTCAACAAGCTTAACTCCACCCTTGATAACCTTGAAATGCCGTTAGTAAGCCAAAAAGATCCCATGCTCGCGATAACCACTCGAGCTGGAACAACAACCAAGGACCCCCCTTTCTCGAGCTCGCCCCCCATCACTCCCGATCCAAACAAGCCTCACGAAGAGGAGGATGATGTGGGCAGCGAGGCTCCCAACCAACCTCCCTTGGCAACCCCTTCCCCCATCAACCCCACCTAACTAACCTGTGAGGATCCCATTTCCATCCCGATTAAAAAACCAGAAAACTGAGAATGATAATAAAAGATTCCTGTCATATCTAAAATACTCAGTAGTCACCATACCCCTCCTTGATACTTGTTATCACATGCCGAAGTATAGCGCATACTTTAAAAAATTACTCGCTAACCGAAAGAAACTCGAGGGTCTTATGACCCTGAGGGAAGAATGTTCGGTGTTGACCCATCGAGGGCTACCAAAAAAGGTAGACGATCTAGGCAGCTTCACCTTGCCTTACTCCATATGATCTCTATCAATAAAGAATGCTCTTGCCGATTCGGGAGCAAGTATCAACCTCATGCCTCACTCTATGTTCCTTAAACTAGGATACTCTGGATTAAAGTCTACCCGTATGAACATCCAACTAGCCGATAGATCAGTCAAATACCCCGTAGGGATATGCGAGAATGTGCTAGTTAAGGTTGGGAAATTCAAATTCCCGGTCGACTTTGTAATCTTAGAGATGGAGGAGGATGACTTGGTACCCATCATCTTAGGGAGACCATTTCTTGCTACTGCTCGTGCAGTCATTGATGTTCATGACGGCAAGTTAACCTTAAGAGTAGGAACCGATAGCTTAACCTTCGACATTAAGGACACTATCGATCTCTCTCTTGAAGAAGCTAACTGGCTCTATTTCATTGATGACTATGTTGATGAGCATATCTAGGAAGGCTGGTTACGGGATGAGAGTTTTCTTCCCTTGTTGGAGGTGGAAAAGACGGAGGATGTTGGTGCAGTCTCCTTCTACCCTAGGCAAGAGGCCACGGAGCATCTCGAGCTCCGAAAACCCGAAAACAAGCTTAAGCCCTCTATTATCGAACCCCCTGAGCTAGATCTTAAGGAACTTCCTAACCATTTAGAGTACGCCTTCCTTCAGGGAGAGGACCAACTACCGGTAATCATAAACTCCTCCCTTGAACATGAACAAAAAGGTAAACTCTTAGAGGTCCTAAAGAAATATAAGGGAGTGCTTGCATGGAGTGTAGCCGACATTAAGGGGATTGACTCAACTTTTTGCACGCATAAGATTCTCATGGAAGAAGATTATAAACCTACCGTGCAACCCCAGAGACGGGTGAACCCTAACATTAAGGAAGTGGTAAAGAAAGAAGTCATCAAACTTCTGGATGCAGGATTGATCTACCCAATCTCGGACAGCCCGTGGGTTAGTACTGTATAGGTTGTACCTAAGAAGGGTGGAATGACTGTAGTTAAGAACGACAAGGGTGAGATGGTACCCCAAAGAACGGTTACTGGATGGCGGGTATGCATCGATTATAGAAAGCTCAATGATGCCATGAGGAATGATCACTTACCCCTACCATTCATTGACCAAATGTTAGAGAGCTTGTCTGGGCATGAGTACTATTACTTCTTGGATGGATTCTCAGGGTATTTTCAAATTCCCATAGCACCTGAGGACCAAGAAAAGACCACGTTTACTTGCTCTGATGGAACGTTCGCCTACAAGAGAATGCCTTTTGGGCTGTGTAATGCCCCCGCCACTTTTCAGCGATGCATGACCGCAATCTTTCACGAACTTATGGAAGACAGCATGGAAGTTTTCATGGATGACTTTTTGGTCTTCGGGAACTCCTTCAGCCACTGTCTTGCTAATCTAGAAAAAATGCTTAAACGCTGTGAGCAAACCAACCTGGTGTTAAACTGGGAAAAGTGTCATTTCATGGTGAAAGAAGGGATTGTGTTAGGACATAAGATCTCTGGTAATGGGATAGAGGTGGACCAAGCTAAAGTTGAAGCTATATCTAAGCTACCATATCCCACGACTGTTAAAGCAATACGCAGCTTCTTGGGGCACGCCGGGTTTTATCGGAGATTCATCAAAGACTTCTCCAAAATAGCTCGGCCAATGACTCAATTGCTAATGAAGGATGCTTCTTTCGATTTCTCCTAAGAATGAAAGGATGCATTCGATCTCTTAAAAAGGGAGCTCACACAAGCTCCAATCATGATTACACCCAACTGGGAGTTACCATTTGAAATCATGTGTGACGCTAGCGATTTCGCTATCGGGGCTATATTGGGCCAACAGCGAGACAAGCTATCCCAACCTATTTACTACGCTAGCAAAACTATGAATCCCGCTCAAGAGAATTACTCTACCACCAAAAAAGAATTATTAGCCGTAGTATTCGCATTCGACAAATTCCGGCAATATCTTGTCCTTTCAAAGAGAGTCGTTTTCACTGATCACTCGGCTCTTCGATATCTTTTTGCTAAGCAGGATGCTAAGCCACGACTAATTCGGTGGATCTTGTTGTTACAAGAATTTGATGTTGAGATTCGTGATAAGAGGGGGGCAGAAAATTTGGCCGCAGATCATCTATCTCGCCTTGAAAATCCCTTGGATGAGCACAACAGAAGTGAGATTCGGGATTCATTTCCTGACGAACAACTCATGTCAATAACTGATTCGGAGCCTTGGTACGCCGATTTTGCCAACTATCTCGCAAGCAAACTCGTTCCAGAACACCTGACTAGGTACGAAAGGAAAAGGTTCTTTTCTCAGTTAAAATACTACTTCTGGGATGAACCATTTTTATTCCGAAGATGTCCTGGCCAAATAATAAGACGTTGTGTTTCGGAGAGTGAAGCAGTAAAGATTATGAGGGAATGTCACTCCGGTCCCACTAGAGGGCACCATGGGATAAGCACCACCGCCTGAAAGATTTTCGACGCGGGATTCTATTGGCCCACAATTTTCGTGATGTCAAAGATATGGTACAAGCATGCGATGCATGTCAACGGTTCGGGAACATATCGCATAGGGATGAAGCACCTCAGAATTTTATACAAGTATGTGAGGTCTTCGATGTTTGGGGAATTGACTTCATGGGACCCTTTCCATTTTCAGGGGGGAATGAATACATTTTAGCTGCCATCGATTATGTTTCAAAATGGGTAGAGGCACAAGCCCTTAGGACCAATGATGCCAGGGTGGTTATTCATTTCCTGAAAAAGCTTTTCGCTAGATTCGGGATTCCTAAAGCCCTCATCTGTGATAGGGGAACCCACTTTTGCAATGCGCAAATGGAAAAGCTCATGAGGAGGTATGGGATGTCCCATCAATTTTCCACCGCTTATCATCCACAAACCAATGGCCAGGTCGAAAACACAAACAGGGCTATTAAAAGAATACTAGAAAAAACGGTTAGTCATAATAGAAAAGACTGGTCATTTAAACTCGACGAGGACTTATGGGCATTCCGAACCGCCTACAAGACACCTATTGGAACGACCCCGTTTCGCATGGTGTATGGTAAGGCATGTCACTTGCCAGTAGAATTAGAACATAAGGCTTATTGGGCGCTTAAGGCATGTAATTTAGATTACACGATTGCCGGAACCAATAGGTTCTTGCAATTACACGAGCTTGATGAGCTTAGATTAGAAGCCTATGAGTCCTCCATTACATATAAAGAGAGGGCAAAAAGATGGCATGACCAAAGAATTAAGAAACCCAAGGAATTTTCAGAAGGGGACAAAGTCCTATTATACAACTCTCGGTTAAGGTTATTTCCAGGGAAACTCAAGTCTAGATGGTATGGACCATTTACGGTGAAAAGTTCCTCTAAAACTGGAGCCGTGGTGTTATTAGACGATGAAGGTAGAGAATTTACTGTCAACATACAACGTGTAAAACATTATCAAGAAAATAATAATGAAATGATTAGTGAGGAGGATGTAACGTTTGATGATGAGGTCACGTAGTAACCCATGACCTTGAGTCTAGCTACAAGACTCGTAAATAAAGAAAAGCGCTTCTTGGGAGGCAACCCATGTTTTGTGTGAATTTTTATTTTGTTTGTTTGTTATTTGCTTCCGTATGCATGCTTTATTTTTATTGTTGGTAGATCATGTTTCAAAACTAAAATGGTGAAAATACTTTACTTTGTTGTTTGGCCTAGTCTTAACTTCACCCCAAGGTATTTTTGCAAAAGATAAGTGTAAGGAGAAACCCCAAATAAGTTTTTAAAGAAACAAAACCGATCATGATTCTCCACAATATTAAGAGAACATGCATATTCGTATTTGTTAGAGTCAAATGCTTGTATCGAGTTATAATGATGTTTTGCAGGATTTTCCAGGAAGTAGGACGAAGTTTTTCCAGAAATTTTTCAGAAACTTAACATAAGAATTTCTGCAGGTCACTTCTGACGGCGTCACGAGTTTACTCTTGACGGCGTCACGTGTAAAAATTTGGAAATTTTACCAGTTTTGTTTTTCTAACGGAGTCTTAAAGTTTTTGTTGAATTATCAGTTTTATAATCTCCAGGAAATCTGCAAACATCATTCCACAAGCATTATATCTTATTTTGTTTTCTAGGATTTATTAGCATATGTAGATTGCCGCCGATTTTATGCAAGGTTGCCTTGTCTGTTTTCTCAGATTTTACAGGTTATGTATGACAAGAGGAGATTTATATTCTGGAAGAGAAGCTTTGATCGTTCATTTTCTTGGAGGAAGATCTAACCTGGCTACCTTATTATCCATACCGAGCGAATCAGGGGAGTATTTGATTTCATTTGTTTTACTTATTTCACTTTTACATTCTTTACTTGAACATTGGGGACAATGTTCATCCTAAGTGTAAGGGGAGGGTAAAATGATGATACCTTACAGATACACTTTTGCTTGAGTTTGTTTGTTTGATAGTAGATGTGTAATAAAACTATGAGAAATACTTGTTACTGTAATTTTAGCGCCAAATTTAAAAAAAATTACAATATTTAGGAGTGAAACTCTAGCCATAACAAGCGTCTCATGGATAAGAGATTGTATGACTAGCACAAAACCATACTATTCAGAAAAATTTTCCACCCAAATATGTGAGGTTCGCCTTTAGATTTGACAGGAAAAGCATTTACTATTAGTGCTTATGAGTGTACCAGTAGCATTTAGATTCTAGAACTTGCGTTAGTGAAGAATCCCGAGACCGCTAGTGAGACTACATTTGTGTAGTAGGATTTACTACATGATAATTGGCATTAGGATCACCCTTGTGTTAAACCCGTATCATAATTACTTGACCATTTAAGTCATATTACTTGGCTAGTTAAGTCAATTAATTTTTCCCACACCATTAGCGTTATACTCATTTTTAGTACACGAAACCCCTAGTACACCCCTCCGAGCCTATCTTTTCGTTTCTAACTTTAAGCATCTTACTTAAAGGAAGAATTTGTTACACCCCACTTAAATGTACACCCAATTCGCCTTAGCCTTCCATGTATGCACAAATCTTTAGTGCATTATTGTTATTTGTTAAACCCTAAGTTAATTATCTAATTGATTACATGGTTTCTAAGTCGAGTCATATCCTTGTACATATTGTTTTGGGACGATTGGGACTCATGGGTAAAGTACTTATTTTATGGAGTAATGGGGAAGAACATCATGTTATTACCCCCATATGTACGTTAATCTTAAAAGTACTCCAAGTGTTTTGATTTTCTTAATCCGAGTCATTAGATTAGTTTATTGTAAAGTATGTAAAAATTCAAGTGTAAGGGGAATGTTCATTCCCTATGATGTATTATTTTGGATGGTAGGGTAAGAGTGTATGCAAAAAAAAAAAAAAAAAAAAAAAAAATAGAAAAAGAAAAAAAAAAGAGAAAAGAGAAAAACATACGGACTACCATCCCTTTTCATTCTATGTTCATTTTATGTTTTTGTTCTTTTTCATTTATTAGCTTAAGTCGAGTCTAGTCTTGGCTTAGCAACGCCACATTGTACATGTAATTAACCAATATTGTTAACTCGCTACCAGTAAAGACTGCCTATATCCAACAAAACCGTGTATTCCATAACCCTACACCTAACGTTACAACCCTTTAAAAGACCTCTTTGATAGTTTATCCTAGGTGCTTACGCCATGTGGTGGAGGTTTGATCCTTTCCCAAGCCTATGGTAATCTATTTTTCTATGACAGGTAGTGAGAGATGTTTTCCATTTCCATATTGTGATATTACTTTATTACACCCGAGAGATGTGAGCATCTAAACACTATTTGTGAGGTGCTAGTGTATGACCTACGTGCTTGTCTTTGGTCTTTAGTGGAATGATTATTTGTTGTAATTACTTTTATATTAGTGTTAAATGACCCCTAACTTGTATTTTGACTAGAATAAAAGCACATTTGCTTGAGGACAAGCAAATCTGAAGTGTAAGGGTATATGATGAGGCGAAAAATGAACCACTTTTAGGGGGGCATTTAAGCCCGGAATTGAATTTATTTGATCAAATATTGCCCTAAATCGTTCCTTTTGTGATTTTAGGTACTTTGGGAGTGAATTCTGGAAAAGGAAGCAATTCGGACGTTTTTGGAGCATAAAAGTGAAGAAAATGGCAAAGACTTAATTTTCCATGCTGAGAACAGTACCTGACGGCGGCAAGAGGAAGATCATGACGGCGTCAAGAGTAAAATCCATGACGACCCAGTGCAAACGTGAAGGCGTCACAAGAAGGGCGTCAAGAGTTAATTTGGTGACGGCCTGCATAAGGAGAATACATGACGGCGTCAGACCCAGATCTAGGTAGTCCGAGAAACTATTTGGCGGCGAGATGACAGCGTCAGACATTTGTTCTTGACGCCGTCACCTATCAAAATCTATATATAGTTTTCTATTTTTCATTCATTAAAGAGGAACTTGTGTGGAGAAAACTAGGGCCGAACTTTGTAAACCCTATGTCATATTTTACAATGTTTTCAAGGGTTTTCACCCCGTGAATCCTTTCATGTTCAATTGAGATAAGTCTTCTCTTAATTCATTCAATATGTCTATGTGTTGTTTGAATATATCTTATGCTTGTCTTGATTTCAACATGCTAGGCTAGATCTATCTTGTGTTTGCTTAGATGTAATGAAACCTAGATGTTAATTATATGTTGATTACTTGTTTATGGTTGTTGATACAAAATTTGGGCTTACCTTGTTTGGACTCCTGCTCTCGTACCAATTCGAACTTTAGTGCTTGTGAAACCTGCGGACTAAGAAAACAAACAACACCGTTAGGCTTATCGTGGGATTGTCTCCCACGATTAGACTCCGGCGTGAGAGTAAGTAATCGGTTTTAGGGTTTAGTTGAAGAGTTAAAGATTGTGTCAATCGTACCTTTCAATGAGAATATGTGATTCTATATATAGGACGCAGAAACCGTGTAGGTATCTTGCTCCTTACTCTTCGCATTTGTGGTGCTTATCCGGGGTAAGGATATCTATTCCGTAAATAGAAGATCCTTATCCCTTAATTATGCGTATTGGTTGGGCTTTGGGCTTCGTGAGCCCAAGCCGTTGGTATTAATGGCCCTAGTCATTTGTCATGATAGCCCACTCGTGGTGGGTTTGGGCTTAGTAATGTCTCTAATTTAGGCTCGTGGCCTAACTATAGGCTATACGTCATCATGTCCCCCCCCAGTCTGGTGTGCCCGGCTCGTAGCCGCGGATACTAGACTAAAGGAACGAGCGGCAAGCATGGCGGGAAGAAATTAAATACTTCCCGCCCAAATGATAGGAACAATGAACCAAGTCACAATGTGTGCCTCAAAAAACGGGGAGGCTATCCACGTGTGTCTCGGGAAAAGGGGAAAAGTGCTTGTACCTTCCACCTGCCAGCCACACGTTTGTGAGTGGATTCCACGTGGCATCCCATTTAGGGTTTCTTGGCCTCTTATATAAATCACCGCCCCTTTTCACTGTGGTTCACACAATCAAACGTATTTTTCACCATTTGCAAATTTTTCTAAAGCTTTGTCTATCTTCGATCCTCTGTTTTCCTTAGGTAACTGCGCGTGCGCAATATTTTAGCAAACCTTATTTATAAAATGGTTGCTCAGTTACACGACTTTCGCTCTAGGTTGGATGAGGATGACGTACGTCTGTTTTCCTCTGACTTCTTCATTCCTCTCAACATCCATCCTGAGGCACCAGACGTGAATGCGTGTATTGCTGATTTCCCCGATGGGAAAATCGGTTTGTATACACGCGTTTTCAATTACGCGAATTATGGCGTACCCATCTCTATCTTTTTTAGCAACGTGCTCAACCATTAACAACTCCATATCTCCCAGCTGCACTGTATAGGTGCGGCTAAGATATGAAATTTTGAGATTAATCCGACAGTTGACCTATTTCGTGCGTTTTACCACACAACGTGGTCGCATGGATGGGTTTATTTTGCCAAACAAGCAGGGCGCCTTCAATGCTATGAAAAGAAGGTAGATTCCTTAAGGCATTGGAGAGAGTACTTCTTTTGGGTATACGATGTTGTATTTCCATCGCGCTTTGAGTTCTATACACAAAGGTCTTTGCCGAGGGATGAGCGTCCTATCCCTGGTTCTTACAGCGCCGTGGATGCGGACATAATTAATGCTAACCGCATTCCCATTAATTCCTATCCTGAAGAGTTCTTGGTGCATATGGGGCTGAGCCATAATTATTTTGATGGTGCGGATGAGGTTCCAACCTTCATCGATGAGAACAGCCAGGGTGGGTGCTCATCCTTTAATTGTCTCTTGAATGTAAGTATTTTTCTTTTATCTCTTTAATAACTAACTTTGTTCTTTGTTTATTTGTCTTTTGTCTGTCGCAGAAATGAATTTTTTCGCTGTCGTGAAGCTGAAAGAACCTAAACGCTTAACGGTGGGGGTGCGTCCCCTGAGGGAGGGTGAGCAGCCCATTTTGCAGGCCACGGAGGGGCACCTGACTGTATTTGGTCCTGCTGCGCGTCTGGATTCTCCCCCTACAACTGTGCTTGTCGCGCCAGTGCAGGTTGTCCCTCCTACTGAGGAGAGGTCTCCTGTGGAGGAAGAGACGCATGTGGAGGCGTCTAACAACGTGGAGATTTTGGAGTCTGCGGAGGTCCGTAGAAAGAAGCGCAAGGTAGCGTCTTCTGGTGGTTATGTTGGTACCTCAAAAATGAGGCGTCACCTGATTGGGGAGGATTAGTCGGATGCCCCAGATGAGATGTCTGCTACTAGCGCAGAGAAGAATCAGGCTGAAACTCCACCTCTTGTGTAAGTGTTTACGACTATAACTTTTTTTTAATATATATATCCGCGTACTAACTTCATCTTCACTATTTCATAGGGACCATGCTGCAGAGGGTGATGCGGCTTTTGCTGATCATGCCGCATCGCCCAAGACTGCTGATGTAGAGGAGCCTCTGAAGGCAGCAGCGCAGATGTCTGCGCATGAGTTGGTGGAGGAGCTTGCTGGTGTTGCTGCTCGCCAGGCTGAGTTGGTCACTCAGCTGAAGGCGCGGACCGTTGTTGAGGGAGGTAGCCTTGCTCAGAGGGATGAGCAGATTGCGCAGCTCAAGGCGCAGTTGGCTGAGGCTCAGGCAGGGGTGTTAGCTGCCGATGAGCGCGCCAAGAAGGCGACTGAGGAGAAACTGGTAGTTTTGGCTGAGCTGCAGCGCGAACGTGGGGAGTTGCAGCAATATAAGGCTGACCTCGCCTGGGGGGTAAAATACCTGGAGGGGAAGAAGAACGAGCTCTGCGGTCAGCTTGCTCAGTTTGGCAAGAAGGTAGAGGACTCTGTTGAGGCGCAGGAAGAGAAGCTACACAGGCTGAGTATAGAGTATGATGAGGAGTTGTATCCTCATTTGATGTCGACCATTACGGAGCGCATGTACTTGTTGTACATTTCTTCTTTACTTCTTTTATAGTTTGTGTTTCTTTTCTAATGCCTTTCTCGTTGTCTTCGCAGGTGGTTGATCAGCCATGGCTTGCCCCTGGCTGCCGTGGGCACATTGGAGTCCCCAGAGGTCGTGAGTGCCTTTGGGAGGGTGGTGGAGTGCGCCGTTGCTCGTGGCAAGGCTCAGGCTGTGGAAGAGCTGGCTGAGGTGCAACTGCTCAAGGTTCCTCCCTCTGAGGTTCCTGAGTATAATGCTGGTGCCTACGACGAGCTTGTGCAGGTGATGGAAAAGATGAGGCTCTTTGAGCTTCCCCACATTGCGCAGCTGGAGCGCGACCAAGATTATCCCATCCGAGTGATCATGCAGGGATTAACACTTGGGAGGCATATAGCCGAGAATGCAGAGGCCGAAGCTGATTTCTTCTTAAAGCATGATGAGTCCCAACTGCAGGTTCCAGTGTTCGCGCGCCCGCGTGCCATCCTGAACCCCTTCGCACTTGAGACGGAGCTGCCACTGAAGGAAGTTTTGGAGCGTCATGCAGAGAGGGAAGCCAAGAAGAAAGGTCTTAAGGGGAAGGCTACTCTCTGCAGTGTGGGTGCTGCACATCTTCCCAGGTCAGATGGGGTTGCAGTCAGTGTGGCGATCGTGTCACCAAAATATGCGCTGTTGTTGAGGAAGCTGCAAAAGGCGGGAAGCTCAGTTGTGCCAGAGCCTTCCACGGAGTGTGTCCATAGTGTATAGATGTGTATAACTCGTAGTTATAGCTTTTGTAAAAACTCGTAGTTTATAGTAAATAAAATTATTGAACTCTTTTGTGTACATATGTTGTTTTTGTACTTAGATTTTTCTCTTGTCTTTATTACGTGAAAGACTTATCTAAAGTAACAAACGTGCAAATAATATCTTGTATTTGAGCCCAGAATTTGTTTATTAAGTTCGTAACTTAGGGAACGTTTGCGGTCCATAACCTTAACAAACGTGCGAGTAAATGTATAGCGTACTACGTTTATCATTTTTGGTAACCAAGTGTCTTGGTTTATTAATTCGTTTTCAACTTGTTATTGCGCATTCATTGTGAGATGCGTACTAAAGTCATAAGCTTGTATGAAGTTAGTGTACGAATTTAGGAGTCAGTTGTTTTGAATCCATGTAGTGGAGTGCAGCGTACTGCGAGTTCCACTGTGTAGGAGTCAATTATCTTGAGTCCGTGTTTTGTTAAACGCGCACCGTGTGCTATAGAGTGCATCCATCATGGGGTGTACTTATTAACTTACTCCAACGTCTTGATAGTAAGGTGTTTAACAGGGATACGTGATCCGATGTTGATGGGTTTGCAACTCTCTTACTCAACGAGTACTTTAGTAGGTTTACTCATCCTTTCTGCCCTTGTGTTGTCTTAATATGTGCATGCACGCCATGTAGGCAATAATATAAACAGAATTGAAACATAAATGAATAATGTAAGCAATAATGTTGAACTGTGTTGTGGAGTTAGGTAGAAACCACAACGTTTTATTAATTGTTGCAAGTGCAAAAAAGATAATTTCCTAAGAAAAAAAAAGTAAA
Organism: Artemisia argyi; assembly: GCA_030686995.1. Taxonomy (NCBI): domain Eukaryota; kingdom Viridiplantae; phylum Streptophyta; class Magnoliopsida; order Asterales; family Asteraceae; genus Artemisia; species Artemisia argyi. The sequence continues at coordinate 108,258,900 of CM060681.1, read as the reverse complement.
TACACCAACATTTATTGAGCGCTTACTAAAGTGTGGGTGTGTCAGTGTGTGGCCGTGGCCTAAAGGTAGCATCTCTTGAGATTGCAAATGTTCCAGGTGCGTGGTAGCTCGTGGCCTTTCATGTCGCGCACTCTGTACGCACCATCGCCTAATGCCTCCGTGACCTCGTAAGGTCCTTCCCACTTGGGTCCGAGCTTGCCCGTGTCTTCTGCGTGGCTCGCATCGTTGGCGCGGTATACAAAGTCCCCTGGTTTGAAAGAAGTGTTTTTGACTCGTGCATCATAATACTTCTTCATCTTTGATTTAGCTTTTGCTTCGCGGATCGCCGCCCTTTCGCGCCGTTCTTCCAACAGATCTAAGTCAATATGCCGTTCATCATCGTTTGTTGTGACATTAACTTCCGATGTACGGATTGTTGGCATTCCAATTTCTGCTGGTATGACAGCTTCTGTCCCGTAGACAAGAGAAAAAGGTGTGTCGCCATTGCTGACTTTGATTTCTGTGCGGTGGGCCCACAAAACATGCGATAATTCATCCACCCATCTTCCTTAATGTCTGTCCAAGCGCGCCTTAATTCCTTCACCCAGGCTACGATTCGCGCATTCTACTAATCCATTTGTTTGTGGATGTTTAACTGACGCGAAGTGCTGTGTGATGTTTAACTGCGCGCATCAATCTTTGAATGGGTTATCACAGAATTGTTTTCTGTTGTCCAAAATAATTTCCCCAGGTAGGCCAAAGCGGCATACAATGTTATCCCAAACGAATCGTTTGACCTGGTTACCTGTGATACTTGCCACTGCTTTTGCCTTGATCCATTTGGTGAAGTAGTCAATGGCGACAATGAGGAACTTGAGTCCTCCTGCCGTGACTGGAAAAGGTCCCGCAATATCAATTCCCCATTTGTGGAGTGGCCATGGTGAGGTGATGGATGTTAGCTCATGTTGTGGTCGACGCGGAATGGGTCTATGTACTTGGCAGTCGTTGCATCTTCTAATCATGTTTCGCGCGTCGCGGTGCATGGTAGGCCAATAGTACCCGGATCGCAAAGCGTGCGCTACAACAGACCGTGGTCCTGAGTGCATGCTGCAAGATCCAGCGTGGATTTCCCGGAGTACGTAATCTGCCTGAATAGGTCTGACGCACCTGAGCCATGATTGTAGGAATGAACGCCGATATAGGATACCATCTCGTAGTTCGAACCTCTGCGCTGTGCACCGTATCCTTCGAGCATCCTTTTGTTCCTGGGGGAGTGTTCCCATACTGATAAAATCCATGATGGGTGTCATCCATGTGGGATTTTCTTCCTCTATCATTGTGGACACTTCCATCTCAGAGATGGATTTGTTTTTCAAGGTTTCCACCAATACCTGCTTTGACAGGTGTGAAAAGCTTGTGGATGCGATTTTACTTAGCGCATCTGCTTTTTTGTTTTCTCCTCATGGGATTTGTTTGATGGAAAGCTTGTCAAAATTCTTGATCAAGGATTTGGCTTTATCGAGGTATTGGATCATGTGTTCTTCTTGAGCCACATACTCGCCTAATACGTGGTTAGCTACTAGTCGTGAATCCACATTAGCTTCTAGGTTATGTACACCCATTTGATTTGCTATGCGTAGTCCAGCCAGTAATGCTTCATATTCTGCCTCATTGTTTGTGGCTATGAATTCAAAGCGTAGTTCGTAAGTGTGCTCTGTTCCATCTGGGCTGGTAAGGATAAGACCTGCGCCTGATCCTTCTGCGCATGAGGATCCATCTGTAAATAGAACCCATGGTTCTTGTAATGGTACTTCAATCTTTGGTGATAGAGTATCATCATCTGGCTTCTCGATAATGAAATCAGCCAATATATGTCCTTTAATCGCGGTGCGCGGCCTATAGGAGATATTATGTTCGCTCAATAACACACTCCACTTTTGAAGCCGCCCTGATGCATCTGGTTTAGAGATAACCTGCTTGATGGGTTGGTCCGTGATTACAGCTATCGGATGCGCTTGGAAGTACCTACGCAGCCTTTTAGCTGCGAATACTAGATCTAGAACCAGTTTCTCCATGGCGGTGTAGTTAGTCTCTGTTTTCTTCAGGGCTTTGCTTACGAAGTATATAGGTGTTTGAACAGAATTTCTATCTGTTAATAGCACCACGCTGACTGCTCCATAGGTTTCCGACAGATACATGATCAGTTCTTCCCCTTGTCGGGGTGCAACGAGCTTTGGTAGCTCCGCTAGGTTTTGCTTTAACTGTTGGAATGCTTCTTCCGCTTCTGTGGTCCACCGAAAATCTCCCTTCTTTGTGCACTTCGTGAGTGTTTTAAAGAGAGGAAGTTATTTGCCCGCTGATTTGGACAAGAATCGGTTGAGCCTGGCTAATTTGCCGTTTAGTGACTGGACTTCTTTTAGTGTGCGCGGTGAACGTAGTTCGATGACCGCTCTTGTCTTTTCTGGACAAGGTTTAATACCATCGGGTTCTATTAGGTACCGAAGAAACATGCCTTCTGTTGCTCCAAAAGTGCACTTCTTAGGATTCAATTTCATGTTTATTCTTCCCAATGTTTTAAACGTCTCCTCTATGTCACGCACCAATTCCTCTTCGGTATGGCTTTTTATGACTAGGTCATCAACATAGACCTCCAAATTGTGGCCTACTTGCTTCTCAAATGCGTTATCCACTAACCGTTGGTATGTGGCTCCTGCATTTTTTAAGCCAAAGGGCATTTTTGTGTAGCAATACACCCCTTGACTCGTATGGAAAGCTGTTTTTTTTTCATCCTCCTTGGCCATTTGAATTTGGTGGTATCCTTTGTACACGTCTAGGAAGCATTTAAAGGGATACCCGCACAGGGATTCTACTTTCCAATCGATTTCTGGTAGTGGGTAGCAATCTTGTGGACATGCTTTGTTGAGATCGGTAAAGTCCACGCACATTCTCCAGCTACCATCGCTTTTCTTTACCATTACTAGGTTGGAAAGCCAATTGTGGTGATAAACCTCTCGCATGATCCCTGCGTCCATGAGCTTGTGTACTTCCTCTAGGATAGCTTCTGGCGTATTGGAGGATATCCTTGTCGGATTTCGAGCTTATGTTCAATAATGGCTCTTGGCACTCCGGTCATGTGTTTAGGTTCCCATGCAAAGATGTTTAGGTTCTTTTGCAATAATGCGCACACAGCTGTTCTGCCCTTGTTGGACAGTGATCCCCCAATTGATATCTCTTGGTCAGGATAATCTGGGTGGATTGCAACTTTCAGGTTTGTCACCTTGGTCGTGTGCTGTTCTGGAGCGCGCGGAACTTCATCTGCCACTATGTTGCATTCTCTTGGAGATGCGGTAGTATTGTAGAGGGTAACAATCCTCCTTCCACTGGGAACTTGAGCTTCCCATGTGCTGTGGATGGGACTGTGCGTATAGCTGATATCCCTGGTCACCCAATAATGCCATTGTATGACGAAGGAGACCTAATCACCATGAAGTTCATCCAAGCCGTTGTAGAATGGTATTCATTACCAATGACCACAAGTATGCGCAATTGCCCCATGGGCCAAATTTTTTCACCTGTGAATCCAGTCAGCGACGTCGTGGCCGGAATTAACTGGTTTTGTATCTCCGGTTTTAGCCTTTTGAAGCAGTGTTCATACATGATGTCCGCAGATGCTCCTCCATCGACATACATGCGGTGGATCTCGTGACCTCCTGCCTGTATCTCGATGGTGAGTGATTCTATTACTGCTTTGTCCGCAGTGAGAGTGGGGAAAGAGATATGGTTTCCTTTGGAAAATCTTTGGCTGACTTTTTGTTTCGTATTTCGTTGCCATGATTGTATCATGTATATCGTATCAGCCTTATTTTTTGGTATCTCCTTTTTGGCCCCATTCTTTTGTCTATCTTTTCCCTCTTTGATGTTTTTAACGAGGTGGTCCATCTTCCCTTCTCTTACTAATTTGTCAATTAGCTGACGTAGTTGAACACAGTCGTTAGTAGTATGACCCTTCTTTCCATGGTATTCGCAGTATCCTCCTCCGATGCGCTTTTCTTCTGGGGTTATCATGGGTGGAGGATTTGGAAAATTTGCTCCCTCTGTCGCGAATATTTCCTTAGGGGTTTTTGTGAGTGGGACAAGGAAGGGAAATATCCTCATCCTCGTCGTACCGACGTCGGTTCTTAGACTTCCAATGTCCCGTCTCTCTATCCTCGTTGTCCGAGGAACTGCTTAAGGAAGAGTTGTTTCTCCTGTGGCGCTTGCGCTGTTTTCCCTCGGAGTCCGAAGTTGAATGACTTGTACTTGGGGAGTAGTGTTTCCCCAATCTATCTTGGATTCCTCGGCTTCCTAACCTTGAGGTGCTTACACTTGGTGAGCGTTGTCGTCCAAGTCTGTCCTGTATCCTGCGGCTACGAAGCCTAGCATGGACACTGGTGTGCCTCGCATTGTCTTCGTAGTCCTCCGAGTATTGAGAGTTAGATGTTGTACCAAGTTTATTGTGGACGTTGGTGCGCCTCTCACTGTTTCTGCGCTCATGGTAGCGCGATGGGGATTTTTCTTGGTTGAAGTTTAGACGATTTTGCAGGTTGCGGCTTGACCTTTTCCTTGCCTCCTCTTGCATGAGACTAGTTAAAGTCTCATAATGTTGGGACACGAAATCGTTTAATGTCACCTCAGGTGCATCCTCTTCTACTGCGAGGATGTCGGTCTCCGCATGAGGTTCCCTCTCTCTATTAGGTGCTCCTGGTGGCACAGTGTTGTCCACTATGGATGCCACCTGGTGGGGAGTGGTAAAGAGAGTGCGCTGAATGTCCTCAGCGCTTGAGACAACGGTAGTAGTTCGGGTTGTTCCCAAGGGCAATTCTACCGCAGTAGGGATTGGAGTTACATTTGACTCACGATGACTAGGCGCACTGGTTGTTCCAGAGGTCGGCTTACGAGTCGAATCTTGATGCTTCTTCCTATGTGAATCATCACGTGTTTTCTCTGGTTGCGGAGTCCGCTGGTCTGAGTTCTTGTTTTTCGGCATTCTGGTCTTGAGTTCTTAGTGTAGGGTCCCACGGATGGCGCCACTTATTGATACAAAAGTTGGGCTTTCCTTGTTTGGACTCCTGCTCTCGTACCAATTCGAACTTTAGTGCTTGTGAAACCTGCGCACTAAGAAAACAAACAACACCGTTAGGCTTATCGTGGGATTGTCTCCCACGATTAGACTCTGGCGTGAGAGTAAGTAATCGGTTTTAGGGTTTAGTTGAAGAGTAAAAGATTGTGTCAATCGTACCTTTCAATGAGAATATGTGATTCTATATATAGGACGCAGAAACCGTATAGGTATCTTGCTCCTTACTCTTCGCACTCGTGGTGCTTATCCGGGGTAAGGATATCTATTCCATTAATAGAAGATCCTTATCCCTTAATTATGCGTATTGGTTGGGCTTTGGGCTTCGTGAGCCCAAGCCGTTGGTATTAATGGCCCAAGTCATTTGTCATGATAGCCTACTCGTGGTGGGTTTGGGCTTAGTAATGTCTATAATTTGGGCTTGTGGCCCAACTATAGGCTATACGTCATCAATGGTTGTAATGGATGAATGATTTCAATGTTAGGCTTAAGAAAACTGGCAGATCTCCATTGTGTAACATGCTTGAACGTCTTAGGAAAGATGAACCGATGTGTACAACTTTTATTGGTTGTATTTAATGCATGAGCAAATTCTAGTGATCCCATGTTAGGAGCTTCTTAGCCGGTTCGACATAGGAGTGAAGTAGGCGCTCATAGGATTGGGGAAGTAAGTACGCCACCCCATGAATGGTATTAAGGAATACAATCCGTCATCCATGCAACTATAACAAGTAATTAACGTGTAAAAGATATTTAGGGAGTAGTGAAATCTAAGTAAACACATTTCTCCCACATATTGCTCACAACTTTAGTATAATTTAGTTTATTTTCATTTTAGTATTTTATTTTGATTGCATCTTTAGTATTGGGTTAGTTGACTAGTAACTAATTCCGCCAAACTCCTTCAAACCCGAGATTTTTACTTGATTTCATAAAAAACTAAAAAAATACAAAAAGAATCATCCCTCATCTCTAGACCTAGTCTTTAGGTTTTCTAATCCTAGCGACACTATTCCTAGCTGAACGATCAATCCCCCGGTACTTGTCATTATACTATACTACATCGATCAGGTACACTTCCTGGTGGGGGTTGTAAGCTTCTCGAGATCCCTCGAGAGGTAAAGCCTGGTGCAATCCCCACGCATCAATCTCACATGTCACCTACCAAGAGCGTGAGTGATGTTGGCTCTAGAAGGATTTCCATCTTCATTGTGAATATTTTCATATCACTCGGATGTTCTGGCAATACCACAAGGATAATGCGTAGGACTCTAAATATTCTATCTTACTTTCCACATTGTGTGAAACAATAAGCATATTGGAAGTGTGTCCTATTGAGATTTATGGATGATGTCATGGCTCTAGACTCAATTGTGCGTTTTGATCCGCTCCTGGAGACTAGGGAGGCGTCTCCTGTTTTAGGTACCAACATTGCTCGCAATGAGTGGTCGATACATTACACAGGGTTCCCCGTGAGAATGAAACAAGCTCTTTTAAGAGAACTTGAGTGGTTGGGAAATTTAGTGCAGTGCGTCACTGGGTCCATGACATCTTGTCTTCAATACTAGCGTTACCTTATTAACCACTAGTAGATTATGAATTGAACCCGGTTTCTGCCCTAAGGTTGAATATTTGGAGGGCTATTTCTTTTCACCCTTTCTCATTTCATTTCTTTTTCATTCTTCAATCCCTTCAGTGCTTACCGAGACTTCATCACTAGAACCTTGTTGGGTTTGTTCCAGTCCTAGCTCTATCTCAGTCGGCACTCTTCCCATTCTCACTTTTCTCTTTTTTTTTCAATCATTCCTAAGGACTTCTAATCTATCTAAGGATTGTCCCTGGGAAGATCCTTCCGGTTCTGGAGGATCATGGGAACTCATACCTAACCTTAACCATCCTTATAACTCCATGCATAAAGATAAATGGTCGGTCTTTGGTATTACTTCCAAAAACGCCTTTTGCTCCCCCTCAATATGTGCATCGATATTCGAAAGTGTTTAGCACATATGTGGGAGCCTATTTATTGAGTCCAAAAGAACACTTTTGATTATCAGATTTCATATTTAAATCACATTCTCTCCCCCGATCATAAACTTAAAATCGTTTGAGATTTTGGGTCCCAATTGATATAAATAAGTTAGAAAACATTTTTGGGAGAGAAATGCGGTCAATTTTAATATTTTCTGATAAAAAGGAACGTTTTCTTGCTCCCCCTCAATCAGTGAGGGAGGTTGTTATGTGTCAGATTTGAAGAGTTTACAAAAGATTCAAAGTTTTAACGAAAACTCTTTTAAAATGTACTCATTCTGACACATAACCATCACAAATCGTATTGTTGCTTTCGTACAAAGTGGAGAGTTTTGATGATACATAAAATTTTGAGAAATCATTCTCCCCCTCAATCAATGACGGATGTTAAAACTGAAATCTTTTCATAAAATATGAAAGTCATTAATTGAGAGAAAATTTTATCAAACATTTGAGTTCAATTTGATTTTTAATCAAAATCTCATGGTACCACCAAGTTTTGCACAAATACTTTCCGGAAAAATCATAGAAGGGAAAGTATTTGGCGATAAAAAGAAGACTTCTCTTCTTTATCAAGAAATAATGCACTGAAATGTACATTAGATCGAGGGTGCATGAATGTAAAGTAATTCACGCCCGGATGAACGGCACCCTTTACTAGGAACAACCGTCTTTTTGGCGTCGAGTTTTCCTCATTTTGAAAACCGGGTTGCTATCTGAAGTAATAGCAAGCCATATTTTTTAAGACCGGGTTACAGTATGAAGTAACTGTAAACCATATTTTTGAAGAATGTTTTGAGAAACGACATGTTTTAGAAAAACATTATTTGAGACCGAAAAACTCTTGCTCAAGCATATGTATGATTCCGTGTCATTGTTGAATGACATTTCTAGAAACATACGTAATATTGATTACACAAGAGACATGTCGTAAGAAGAATATTTTTGTATTTTATATGATTTTTCAGATTTTTATGGATTTTCTAGGTTTCATATTTTACTATTTACAAGTTAATAATATGTGTATATATATATATATATATATATATATATATATATATATATATATATATATATATATATATATATATATATATACACAATATATAGGATAGGATATACGAATGGGAACAGTAAGAGTTATAAGGATACAAGAAGAAAGCCACAAACTTTATACAGTACAAGTTACAAAACAATCACCACATCCAAAATACACATCTGACACAGAACCCCACCACCGAGCACATCATTCAGTGCGTTGTTGAAGGCGGTAGTCACCAGCTCGAACTCTGCCACCCACGTAGCAATCCAAACTACGAATGATTTTTCGCAACTTCAATCTCTTGCGGATACCAGCCAAAAATCTCTTGTTCCGTGTCATGTCGTTGTCAGTCCAGTGGTTGGTATATCGTCTAGATCCATGGTCATAAACATGGTATTCTTTCACTCTGAAGTCCAAAGCCTCTTCAACCATTCGTAAAGTACCATCGCTGAACTTGTGTATTTCATTGAAGCGCAGGACCATAGGAACGTTGTATTTGTCACGAAATACTACAGCAAGAGGAGATTCTATGACTGTAAAGTCAGCAACTGGTTACAGACTATTGACATTCCATAGAGGTCACGTGAGATTGAGCTGAGATTGGTAGCTTTCGATGCCAAGCTGGAAATCTTCTACACGTTTTCTAATGACGATACCCCTGATCCAATGAAGTACGGCAGACACAAGAGATTTCTTTTCACGAGATGGTAGCTGATGCAGCTTTCCTTGAAGATGGAGCAGAGACAGATCTTCGAAATCATTAGGGCGAAGATGCTTGAAGTCACCTTCGGATATGATGTAGTCTTTAAAGTCAGCTCGACGGAGTGTTACACTCTTAAGGTAATCATATCCATGGATAGGACGAATCTGTATCTTAACCACACTGATGATCTGAAGTGGTGATCGAACAGACTTTCGGTCACTTTGAGCTTGAAATCGATAAATGTAAAATTGCTGCTTCTTTAGCCACCAGTGAAAAATACCCAGAGATGCGGAGATATCGTAGTCACATTCTTGATCAATCCACATGCTGTTAGGGACAAGCTGTTCCAACCCGACATCTGAATATTGGGCCGCTTTCATCTTGGTAATGGACATGGCCGACTTGCATTGTCTACTACCAAGCTTAAGATATTCGAGGTCTTTGTTGTAGAAGAATTATGCTTGGATAGTGACATTTCCAGGATTTCCACCCAAAGGAAGTGGATTGTTGTAGCTATACTTCATAATCCCTTCATCCACAATGTCGTTGAACATCTTGTGACACTCTTCCATTTGGTATTGCAGATGATTTACATCCTGATGAAATGCTTTGACAATGTTGAATGCCGGTCCTTCCAAGTCTTTCTGAGTAAGCCTTGATAAACCACGCTTCTTGCAAAACCATGTGATGAACGTCCCCATATCACCTGTTTGTGAAAGCAGAGAGTCTTCGGAAGGAGGAACGAAGCTGGTGGAGATAGCATTGATCCAGTTGTTGTCATTGGTTGGCTGATCAGAAGATTGAATTGTCCAGTCAGGTTCAGGTGATTCTGATTGCTTGTCATCGGGTTTCCACCATCTCTCTTTGTCTGCCTTAGTTAAGAGAATAGGTGGTGGGTCATTGGAGTCAGTCCTGGTGAATGATTTCCACCACGGTCTTCCCGGGATATGAGTTGTAGAGACATCATCTTCATCGTCATCGGAAGAATCAGTATGCTGAGGAATGACAGATGCTACATTGAAAACAAGATCATCATTGACATGAGATGCAATAGAGGTAGCACCAACGTCAATGGTGGTCCACGCAACATACTTAACTTGTTTGGCTTGTTTGGAAGGTGCTGACTTGGATGTCTTATCAGTTTGTTGTTTATGTGATGGTGATGAGGAGGGTTGTGATGGCCCAGAGGGAGCATGAGACCCACCTGGTAGGGAAGGAGTGTCTGATGGGCCAGATGCCCCAGCAGGTGGAGGAGGTTGAGGAGGTGATCCAGATGGTGGCCTGGGATGACCCTGACGCCTCTGTTTTCTTTTTCTTTCAATTTCCATGTTTCTAGCGTGTTCCTCAGCGTCATCTTGTCTGATGGAGGCTTCTAATGCTGCATACAATTTGACATGTGCATCATAACCTGTATGTTGACCTTTTTCATACATGATGTGCTGCAAGATTACTTTCATATCATTGATGGGTAGGTCTTTGAATCTGGATCTTAGGGGAGCTTCAAGAGCAATGTTGACCGCTTCAGCTACCTATTCGTTGATTGCCTGAGATACTTGTTGTTCAAGGTCAAGATGCTCCAGCTTGTACAATCTGCTGCCATGATTAGTAATCGTTTTTGGCAGATCAAGATTCACTAATTTTTGAATTACAAAGGCATGCTTATCCAACTTCTCATGGATGGTGATGTTATCTTGAACAATATCAGCTGTCATGCCAGCTAATGTATTCAGATCCAGTTTCTTCTCAGTGGTAGCAGGAGTGGTAGATTCAGTCAGTTTCTCTTAAGTTGCAGCAGCTTGTGGAGTGTCAGTGTTGTCAGGACCTTTAGTAGGAATTGGTACAGACCTGGTAGGGATGGTGGCATTGTCTTGCTCAATAGGCACATCAACCATCGAAATAACTTCTTCTCGCTCATCTCCAGACTTGTCACCTTCAGCATCATCCGGCTTATCCACGAGGAATTGGTCTCCAAACGTATCAAGATTCTTATACGATGCCAGGGTTCCAGTAGAGTTGTCAGGTTCCACGACGAGTTTAGGATCATCAGTCTTCAGTTTGAAATTACCTTGCAGATCGGGATAAGCAGTGGATACAAATTCGTCATCGAGTGGGTCAATTGGCGTTACAGACTCAACAGCTTTATCCTGCATAGGTTGGTTACTGGTAACATCTTGTGTAGCCAAGTTGGAGTCATCACCCTTGAGAGCTGTGCTGGTATCGGTCTCCGATCCGCTTGTGTTAGCAAGTTGCCCAAGACTTGGTGATGAAGCTTTGTCAGGGGACATTTTGGCAGATGAGGATGTTGGTGATCATCTTTTGAGGATATACTTAGAGCTGGTCGATTTGGAGGCTGGAGAGGATATTTTTAACAACGTGTGTGCAGCCAGTTCTTCCTTGGCAACATCCTTGCCTTTTCCTACCACATGCTGGAGTTGTGATGTCTTGTCTGACACAGGCTCTCTGATGCTGACACCATTGACCGGAGGCACATGTGGCATGTACACATCCTTAAGGCTTTCAGAAGTTGCCATTCGAACAATTTCTTCTTCTGTGAGAGGCAACTGTGTGGTGCTAGGTGCTACTTTCGGATCATCAACACTTGGTGGGATAATCTTGGTGCTGGTTCTTTTTCCCCCTGTGGTGCGCTTCACTCGTTTAGTACCTTCAGAAGATGTAGCTGAGGTTGTTACACCCTTGCGTTTCTTGGATGCGGTTCTTTCAGACTTAGTGGATAGGGAGGGCTCCTTAGCAGATGCTTCCCGACTTGTCTTCAGAAGTTTAAGATAATCCTCATAATACGGTGCAGTCAGTATATCACGAGTGAGTAGAGCAGTGGGAATGTCCATACCAAAGATTATCTCGCTCTTACTCTTTGCATCATACTTGAGGAACCCAACTGGATGTTCATCTGTGGGTTGATGAAGAGGAGATTCATCTCTGGGGTGGAATTTGAGAGATCGTTGAAGCCTTAGTATGATCAACTTAGTGAAGCGAATGCTTGGAATCAGGAGCTTGGCTAATCTGTTCTTACCATCTTTGTTTGCTTCAAGATTTGCCTTATCGACCAAGAGAGAATGAATGGACTGACTAAATTCCTCCCAGATCCATTCAGCAAACTTGATGTTCTTTCCATTAACAATGCCCAGAGAATTTGTAGAGATAGAGCTCTAAGTCTCTCATACCCAGATGTTTTGCCCGCCAGACACAAGTTGATAAGGCTTGCAATTGCTCTCCATGGTTGATAGAGGTCATGGGTAATAACCGTGGAAAGCGTAGATTCCTGAGTGGGATACCCAAGTTCATTGACGAAGTCAATTAGGGTAGCGGGATTAGGTGGGGGAGTGTATTTAACATTGTCACCCGTTGGCAATATCTGCAGTGCGCTACCAAGAGTTTCCATTGTGATGTTCATCCAGCTGACACTTGTATGTGTTAGTAGCTCTATCATGGCAGATAGTGTTCCAGAACTGCTGAACATTGATGGATGGGATCGAGGAGGATGCGGTGAAAGCATTGAAGAAAGTGGTGTTTTTCAGTATGTCCAGGGCCATTCTGAATATGGGATGATTCTGAGGTCTATCTGTCTTAACATAGCAGTTGCTCTTTCCAATAGCTACAGGTGGAGCCAATGGTCCTTCGATAATTGGTTCTGTCATAATAGCTGCATTTGACACAAATCACCAAAGAAAGCAAACACATGTGACAGTGAGTGTTAGTAACAAGTAAAACCCTAGCACCACATGGTAAGGAGATATTATCAAGGCCAAGAACCATGCGAGAACAGTGTTAAGCACTCATGAGGGATATCATACATCACATAGAATAACAATTAAGACAGACAAGAATGAGTGCCATAAGGTCATACATACAAGCAGTGCACACCTAGTTAGAGAGAACATAGAGTGACATAATTGTCTTAAGACAGAAACTCAATGCCCGACAAAGTGAGTCAAAAGAACACTCAGCAAGAGCTAAACGCAGAACCATTTACCCTCAGGACAGGATTCTCGCAAGATAAGAAGCCCACAAAACAAGTTAACCGCAAACTCGATTTAATCGCAAAGTGAGTAATCCACTAGGTGACATAACCGCAAAACAAGCTAACCGCAATCACAGTCATAATTAAATGCAACCAATTGAATCGCAAAAAGAGATAACCTCAGATTAAGTTAAACGCAACCAATTGAATCGCAAGACATGGTAAATGTACAACAAGTTAAACGAAAGTTTAGCTAGTCGCAGTCACAGTTAAAGAGAAACTCGCAATCAGGGTAAAACGATAACAACAATCAAGAACTCACACTAACCGTAGTCAAGAGTCTATGCTAACCGCAATAAGGAACTCATGCTAACCGCAATCAAGATTCTACGCTAACCACAATCAAGAACTTACGCTAACCGCAGATAAGAATATACCACACACTCCGACATATACCATCTGATCTTACGATAAATACCATGGATGACTACAGGATCAATCAATCTAAGTACAACCATTATCAAAACAACAATACAAGTCCCTACCCGACCCCTAAGGTACTCCAAAAGGTATTACCACTCTAAACGCAATGCTAACTAACCAAAATCGCACACTCTCATCAATGAATATCACACATAAACAGTTAACGAACAGTTAAACGCAGTTATGAGCAAGCATGATCTAACCTATCGTCAAACGCAATTACACGAGATTTTAAGCAATGCGTAATCCCACCTAAAATAATGCAACGTGTGAGTATATGAAATCATGGAAAGTTATAGCATATGTGTAGAGTAAACACTTAACGTACCAAGAAATAAACAACAAGGGAAGCAATCAAGTCCAATCGCAAAAAAAATGCCGTGATCGAGAGTTATGTGAGTAAATAGCAAGAGGTGTTGAGGTTAACTTTTTTTTAATCGCAAAAATAACCTCATATATATGTGATGGGATACACTTAGCTATAATGACACAAACAGTCCTTGTACTTCACTACCACAATTTAGACAATGATACATGCGCACAAGATTGGTCCTTGATGTTATGAATGATACACAAGTGATGAGAAAATCTACAGGATGCACATATAAAACCATGAGGTCAGGTATGAGAAACAACAGACCACTTAAAGCAGCACACAACATGAAGAGCAAGCATATAGACATAATGTGCAGTAATTAAATATACACAGAAAGATGTCATGAAAAATGAATGAATGTAAAATAAACAAAACATATTTGTACACAAACTACTGACATAAAGCATACACTGGGAATAAATTAGTAGGTGGAAAGTTAAATACGAGTCCTAAAAAAGAATTAGTCAGGAGTCCACATGATGTCATCTCACATGTGAGTAGACATGACTCCAGATGTGGGAGATGTCTGTATCTTTGGTTGCCACACACAGGTTTTCTTGGACCTATTGTGTAATCCCTTTGAAGAACCAGTGTCTATGATACCCACATGTGACCATTTGTGACCATTCATCATGAATGTCCTTCCAGTTGGTACCTATATCCAAGAAGATCTAAGCCTGTATGGTATTTCATGTATAGTGACATTCTTGTGGTGAGTGGTTAGATGGTCAGATTTCCTTGGTCTATGTCTCAAAGGTATTACATGTTTATGACCATTTGATTTATGAATTTTAGTTTTTGAGCTCACAAACTTAATCAACGCACGTTTTGTATCTACTTGAGAGACACATTGAGTTTTCGAGAATTTAAGTCTTTTAGAAATAAAAGCATTTGGTTGTCTAATGGTAGTTTGATTACCAACAGTTTTCAAGACTGGTTTTCCCAAGATAGATGGTTTTGAAAGATTAAGGCTCATTTGACTCTTTGAAACATAACTTGGCACGATGTGCACACCAGGAATTTTAGGACATAAAGTCAGACTTTGAGCAGTGAGATCATTGTGTTTAGTGAATTGTGGAGTAGTCAGATTGATGTTCTTAGCATTTATTTCTTTGATTGACTCACACAGTTCTTTACATTTTACTTTCAGAGTCTCATTTTCCATACGTAATTTAGCCATTTTGCATTTAGTTTCATAAGTATCGTGTTTCCATTTGGCATCATTACGTTGCTCATACATCTTGATCTGATTTTTAAGGTTATTGATAGTTGAGTCCTTATCTTGCAGCTGAGTTTTCAGATTGTTTATCAGAAAATATTCATTAAGATCAGGCAATTCCGGATTTAAACACGGTTTGCAGTTTTGAAGACATTCTTCTTTATGTTGTATTTCAATTTCAAGTTCAATGCAATGTTTTTGTAATTGTGAGAACCTTTTTTGAAGTTGATTAAATGTCTCTTTTTCAACCATGTTCTGGTCCATTGTCTTAGAAAAATCAACTTTGAGGTAAGGACTTTCATCAAACAGATCATTTTTGAAGACATCATACATATCATTTTCTCCCCCTTTATAACACATATTTGTTGAATTAGAGGAGAGTAAACTGTTAGTCTTTTTCAACAGATTTGTGTTATATCAAAGATTAATTTGATCTGTATGGTGACATAGATTAGATGGTGTATTTTGTTGATCAATTGACGATACTTCATTACTTGAGTCCGGTGTGAGTATGTTCTCCATATCCCGGGTCACCAACTTGTCAGAAGTGACAATCATATCATCTTCTGAATCCATGCGTTCAGTGTTGGCAGACTTAGCATCCACTGTTAAATCCAACCCCAAACAATCACTTGATTGTCCACCATGTGTCTCAGCCTTGTCATCATACACTGGTTCATGTTTTGGCTGTCTCTCGATGTACTCTTTAACCTTATCCAAGTTTTGATGTAGCTTATCTCTGTAGGTGTCAACATCTATATTTGTGTGGTCAGCAAAGCATTTCATAGTCATCTGATTGTCGTAATCATAGATCATGGAGGATTTTGAGTTAAACAAGCTATGCAGTTGTTTGCTGAGCACACATAGGGCAGCTGAGGATCCCTCATTAGTTGTTTCTTTTCGGTCCAATTGTTGACGGAATTGATCCAAATTCAAGATCATGATGTCTGTGAATGTTTGAACATCTTGACCGAAAAGTGTTATGAATGCATGTTCAAATCCCATTATGAATCCATTGCCCTCTAGCATCACAGAAAGATGTGACTGAAGTGTTTGAAAGCATTCAATGTGACATTCTCTTGCCAATTCAAGCAATTTGCTTGACTGAGGAGTCGCATTCTCATTAGGGTCCGAGCATGATTGTACACATGAGTCAACATACGATACTGGTCCTTTCATTTGTAAATGAAGCATATCACTAGATGAAATGCCAACACACAGGATATAGTCACTAAACCCAAACAAGTAGCAAAATGTGAGTAATCGCAGGACGGAGATTACCACATATGAGAACCAAACTAAACTCAGGTGAGTTAGTCGCAATCAAGGAGCAAATCACAAGTTAGGAGATAACCACAATCAAGGAGATAAAAGCAGAGGGGAGCCAACCGCAGAATACCCAAACCACAAGATAGGCTAACCACAAGGAGCTAACCGCAGAAAGCTAACCACAATGAGCTAACCACAATAAGCTAACCGCAGACTACTTAACCGCAAGAACTAATCGCAGTATACAAAAATCCAAATCTGTCACTTTCCTTGCGATTTGTTTGTATTCCCAAAATAGTAATCGCAGTCAAACTAACCACAGATATCAGAAACTAAACGCTGGCAAGCAATGCAACAGTAGACTTAACCGCAACTTAGAAATACACCCAAAACCTTATCCAAACTTCAAATAGATTAAAGATATGGTTGAACCAGCTGAAACACAATGTTCTACTAACACCTATGATCATAAAAGTACATCACTAACATGTTTAACAACACTAGAAAGATCAAACCAAGATGTTTTACAAAAAAGTGACTCCAAACTCACAAAACTACACAATGTTCTAATAACACCTATGAACATAAAAGTACATCACTAACATGTTTAACAACACTAGAAAGATCAAACCAAGATGCTTCAATGAAAACAAGATCATCATTGACATGAGATGCAATAGAGGTAGCACCAACGTCAATGGTGGTCCACGCAGCATACTTAACTTGTTTGGCTTGTTTGGAAGGTGCTGACTTGGATGTCTTATCAGTTTGTTGTTTATGTGATGGTGATGAGGAGGGTTGCGACGGCCCAGAGGGAGCATGAGACCCACCTGGTAGGGAAGGAGTGCCTGATGGACCAGATGCCCCAGCAGGTGGAGGAGGTAGAGAAGGTTGAGGAGGTGATCCAGATGGTGGCCTCGGATGACCCTGACGCCTCTGTTTTCTTTTTCTTTCAATTTCCATGTCTCTAGCGTGTTCCTTAGCGTCATCTTGTCTGATGGAGGCTTCTAATGCTACATACAATTTGACATGTGCATCATGACCTGTATGTTGACCTTTTTCGTACATGCTTTGCTGCAAGATTACTTTCAAATCATTGATGGGTAGGTCTTTGAATCTGGATCTCAGGGGAGCTTCAAGAGCAATGCTGACCGCTTCAGCTACCTGTTCATTGATTGCCTGAGATACTTGTTGTTCAAGGTCAAGATGCTCCAACTTGTACAATCTGCTGCCGTGATTAGTAATCGTTTTTGGCAGATCAAGATTCACTAATTTTTGAATTACAGAGGCATGCTTATCCAACTTCTCATGGATGGTGATGTTATCTTGAACAATATCAGCTGTCATGCCAGCTAATGTATTCAGATCCAGTTTCTTCTTAGTGGTAGCAGGAGTGGCAGATCCAGTCAGTTTCTCTTGAGTTGCAGCAGCTTGTGGAGTGTCAGTGTTGTCAGGACCTGCAGTAGGAATTGGTACAGACCTGGTAGGGATGGTGGAATTGTCTTGCTTAATAGGCACATCAACCATCGAAATAACTTCTTCTCGCTCATATCCAGACTTGTCACCTTCAGCATCATCTGGCTTATCCATGAGGAATTGATCTCCAAACGTATCAAGATTCTTTTACGATGCCAGGGTTCTAGTAGAGCTGTCAGGTTCCACGGCGAGTTTAGGATCATCAGTCTTCAGTTTGAAATTACCTTGTAGATCGGGATAAGCAGTGGATATAAATTCGTCATCGAGTGGGTCAATTGGCATTACAGACTCAACAACTTTATCCTGCACATGTTGGTTACTGGTAACATCTTGTGTAGCCAAGTTGGAGTCATCACTCTTGAGAGCTGAGCTGGTATCAGTCTTCGATCCGCTTGTGTTAGCAGGTTGCCCAAGACTTGGTGATGAAGCTTTGTCAGGGGACATTTTGGCAGATGAGGATGTTGGTGATCGTCTTTTGAGGATATACTTAGAGCTGGTCGATTTGGAGGCCGAAGAGGATATTTTTAACAACATGTATGCAGCCAGTTCTTCCTTGGCAACATCCTTGCCTTTTCCTACCACATGCTGGAGTTGTGATGTCTTGTCTGACACAGGCTCTCTGATGCTGACACCATTGACTGGAGGCGCATGTGGCATGTAAACATCCTTAAGGCTTTCAGAAGTTGCCATTCGAACCATTTCTTCATCTGTGAGAGGCAACTGTGTGGTGCTAGGTGCTACTTTAGGATCATCAACACTTGGTGGGATAATCTTGGTGCTGGTTCTTTTTCCCCCTGTGGTGCGCTTCACTCGTTTAGTACCTTCAGAAGATGCAGCTGAGGTTGTTACACCCTTGCGTTTCTTGGATGCGGTTCTTTCAGACTTAGTGGATAGGGAGGGCTCCATAGCAGATGCTTCCCGACTTGTCTTCAGAAGTTTAAGATATTCCTCATAATACGGTGCAGTCAGTATATCACGAGTGAGTAGAGCAGTGGGAATGTCCATACCAAAGATTATCTCGCTCGTACTCTTTGCATCATACTTGAGGAACCCAATTGGATGTTCATCAGTGGGTTGATGAAGAGGAGATTCATCTCTGGGGTGGAATTTGAGAGATCGTTGAAGACTTAGTATGATCAACTTAGTGAAGTGAATGCTTGGAATCAGGAGCTTGGCTAATCTTTTCTTACCATCTTTGTTTGCTTCAAGATTTGCCTTATCGACCAAGAAAGAATGAATGGACTGACTAAATTCCTCCCAGATTCGTTCAGCAAACTTGATGTTCTTTCCATTAACAATGCCCAGAGAATTTGTAGAGATGGAGCTCTAAGTCTCTCATACCCAGATGTTTTGCCCGTCAGACACAAGTTCATAAGGCTTGCAATTGCTCTCCATGGTTGATAGAGGTCATGGGTAATAACCGTGGAAAGCGTATATACCTGAGTGGGATACCCAAGTTCATTGACGAAGTCAATAAGGGTAGCGGGATTAGGTGGGGGAGTGTATTTAACATTGTCACCCGTTGGCAATATCTGCAGTGCGCTACCAAGAGTTTCCATTGTGATGTTCACCTAATGTTCATCCAGCTGACACTTGTATGTGTTGGTAGCTCTATCATGGCAGATAGTGTTCCAGAACTGCTGAATATAGATGGATGGGATCGAGGAGGATGCGGTGAAGGCATTGAAGAAAGTGGTGTTTTTCATTATGTCCAGGGCCATTCTGAATATGGGATGATTCTGAGGTCTATCTGTCTTAACATAGCAGTTGCTCTTTCCAATAGCTACCCACTTGTTGAATGGCAAAATGTCATTGTCAGAACGAACAGGTGGAGCCAATGGTCCTTCGATAATAGTTTCTGTCATAATAGCTACATTTGACACAAATCACCAAAGAAAGCAAACACATGTGACAGTGAGTGTTAGTAACAAGTAAAACCCTAGCACCACATGGTAAGGAGATATTATCAGGGCCAAGAACCATGCGAGAACAGTGTTAAGCACTCATGAGGGATATCATACATCACATAGAATAACAATTAAGACAGACAAGAATGAGTGCCATAAGGTCATACATACAAGCAGTGCACACCTAGTTATAGAGAACATAGAGTGAGATAATTATCTTAAGACAGAAACTCAATGCCCGACAAAGTGAGTCAAGAGAACACTCAGCAAGAGCTAAACGCAGAACCATTTACCCTCAGGACAGGATACTCGCAAGATAAGAAGCCCACAAAACAAGTTAACCGTAAACTCGATTTAATCGCAAAGTGAGTAATCCACTAGGTGACATAACCCCAAAACAAGCTAACCGCAGTCACAGTTATAATTAAATGCAACCAATTGAATCGTAAAATGAGATAACCTCAGATTAAGTTAAACGTAAGCAATTTACTCACAAGACATGGTAAACGTACAGCAAGTTAAACGCAAGTTTAGCTAGTCGCAGTCACAGTTAAAGAGAAACTCGCAATCAGGGTAAAACGATAATAACAATCAAGAACTCACACTAACCGCAGTCAAGAGTCTATGCTAACCGCAATCAGGAACTCATGCTAACCACAGTCAAGATTCTACGCTAACCGCAATCAAGAACTTACGCTAACCGCAGATAAGAATACACCACACACTCCGACATATACCATCTGATCTTACGATAAATACCATGGATGACTACAGGATCAATCAATCTAAGTACAACCATTATCAAAACAACAATACAAGTCCCTACCCGACCCCTAAGGTACTACAAAAGGTATTACCACTCTAAACGCAATGCTAACTAACCAAAATCGCACACTCTCATCAATGAATATCACACATAAACAGTTAACGAACAATTAAATGCAGTTATGAGCAAGCATGATCTAACCTATTGTCAAACGCAATTACACAAGATTTCAAGCAATGTGTATCCCCACCTAAAATAATGCAACGTGTGAGTATATGAAATCATGGAAAGTTATAGCATATGTGTAGAGTAAACACTTAACGTACCAAGAAATAAACAACAAGGGAAGCAATCAAGTCCAATCGCAAAAAAAAATGCCGTGATCGAGAGTTATGTGAGTAAATAGCAAGAGGTGTTGAGGTTAACTTTTTTTTTAATCGCAAAAATAACCTCATATATATGTGATGGGATACACTTAGCTATAATGACACAAACAATCCTTGTACTTCACTACCACAATTTAGACAATGATACATGCGAATAAGATTGGTCCCTGAAGTTATGAATGATACACAAGTGTTGAGAAAATCTACAGGATGCACATATAAAACCATGAGGTCAGGTATGAGAAACAATAGACCACTTAAAGCAGCACATAGCACGAAGAGCAAGCATATAGACACAATGTGTAGTAATTAAATATACACAGAAAGATGTCATGAAAAATGAATGAATGTAAAATAAACAAAACATATTTGTACACAAACTACTGACATAAAGCATACACTGGGAATAAATTAGTAGGTGAAAAGTTAAATACGAGTCCTAAAAAAGAATTAGTCAGGAGTCCACATGATGTCATCTCACATGTGAGTAGACATGACTCCAGATGTGGGAGATGTTTGTGTCTTTGGTTGCCACACACAGGTTTTCTTGGACATATTGTGTAATCCCTTTGAAGAACCATTGTCTATGATACCCACATGTGACCATTTGTGACCATTCATCATGAATGTCCTTCCAGTTGGTACCTATATCCAAGAAGATCTAAGCTTGTATGGTATTTCATGTATAGTGACATTCTTGTGGTGAGTGGTTAGATGGTCAGATTTCCTTGGTCTATGTCTCAAAGGTATTACAGGTTTATGACCATTTGATTTATGAATTTTAGTTTTTGAGCTCACAAACTTAATCAACGCACATTTTGTATCTACTTGAGAGACACATTGAGTTTTCGAGAATTTAAGTCTTTCAGAAATAAAAGCATTTGGTTGTCTAATGATAGTTTGATTACCAACAGTTTTCAAGACTGGTTTTCCCAAGATAGATGGTTTTGAAAGATTAAGGCTCATTTGACTCTTTGAAACATAACTTGGCACGATGTGCACACCAGGAATTTTAGGACATAAAGTCAGACTTTGAGCAGTGAGATCATTGTGTTTAGTGAATTGTGGAGTAGTCAGATTGATGTTCTTAGCATTTATTTCTTTGATTGACTCACATAGTTCTTTACATTTTACTTTCAGAGTCTCATTTTCCATATGTAATTTAGCCATTTTGCATTTAGTTTCATAAGTATCGTGTTTCCATTTGGCATCATTACGTTGCTCATACATGTTGATCTGATTTTTGAGGTTATTGATAGTTGAGTCCTTGTCTTGCAGCTGAGTTTTCAGATTGTTTATCAGAAAATATTCATTAAGATCAGGCAATTCCGGATTTAAACACGGTTTGCAGTTTTGAAGACATTCTTCTTTACGTTGTATTTCAATTTCAAGTTCAATGCAATGTTTTTGTAATTGTGAGGACCTTTTTTGAAGTTGATTAAATGTCTCTTTTTCAACCATGTTCTGGTCCATTGTCTTAGAAAAATCAACTTTGAGGCAAGGACTTTCATCAAACAGATCATTTTTGAAGACATCATACATATCATTTTCTCCCCCTTTATAACACATATTTGTTGAATTAGAGGAGAGTAAATTGTCAGTTTTTTTCAACAGATTTGTGTTATAACAAATATTAATTTGATCTGTATGGTGACATACATTAGATGGTGTATTGTGTTGATCAATTGACGATACCGCATTGCTTGAGTCCAGTGTGAGTATGTTCTCCATATCCTGGGTCACCAACTTGTCAGAAGTGACAATCATATCATCTTCTGAATCCATGCGTTCAGTGATGGCAGACTTAGCATCCACTGTTAAATCCAACCCCAAACAATCACTTGATTGTCCACCATGTGTCTCAGCCTTGTCATCATACACTGGTTCATGTTTTGGCTGTCTCTCGATGTACTCTTTAACCTTATCCAAGTTTTGATGTAGCTTATCTCTGTAGGTGTCAACATCTATATTTGTGTGGTCAGCAAAGCATTTCATAGTCATCTGATTGTCGTAATCATAGATCATGGAGGATTTTGAGTTAAAAAAGCTATGCAGTTGTTTGCTGAGCACACATAGGGCAGTTGAGGATCCCTCATTAGTTGTTTATTTTTGGTCCAATTGTTGACGTAATTGATCCAAATTCAAGATCATGATGTTTGTGAATGTTTGAACATCTTGACCGAAAAGTGTTATGAATGCACGTTCAAATCCATCCATTGCCCTCTAGCAGCACAGAAAGATGTGACTGAAGTGTTTGAAAGCATTCAATGTGACATTCTCTTGCCAATTCAAGCAATTTGCTTGACTGAGGACTCGCATTCTCATTAGGGTCCGAGCATGATTGTACACTTGAGTCAACATACGATACTGGTCCTTTCATTTGTAAATGAAGCATATCACTAGATGAAATGCCAACACACAGGATATAGTCACTAAACCCAAACAAGTAGCAAAATGTGAGTAATCGCAGGACGGAGATTACCACATATGAGAACCAAACTAAACTCAGGTGAGTTAGTCGCAATCAAGGAGCAAATCACAAGTTAGGAGATAACCACAATCAAGGAGATAAAAGCAGAGGGGAGCCAACCGCAGAATACCCAAACCACAAGATAGGCTAACCACAAGGAGCTAACCGCAGAAAGCTAACCACAATGAGCTAACCACAATAAGCTAACCGCAGACTACTTAACCGCAAGAACTAATCGCAGTATACAAAAATCCAAATCTGTCACTTTCCTTGCGATTTGTTTGTATTCCCAAAATAGTAATCGCAGTCAAACTAACCACAGATATCAGAAACTAAACGCAGACAAGCAATGCAACAGTAGACTTAACCGCAACTTAGAAATACACCCAAAACCTAATCCAAACTTCAAATAGATTAAAGATATAGTATAACCAGCTGAAACACAATGTTCTACTAACACCTATGATCATAAAAGTACATCACTAACATGTTTAACAACACTAGAAAGATCAAACCAAGATGTTTTACAAAAATGTGACTCCAAACTCAGAAAACTACACAAAACCACATCAAATCCGATTCTACAAGGCCCTAAGATGAAACCTTGCTCTTGATACCATTTGTAGAATACTAATTAAGTTGGAAACATGATTTCCTTGTGGTTGTGTGGCGTTGGAATTACAAGACAGAGAGGGAGAGTGGAACCTTGAGAGAGAAATGGAATGATTAGATTAAGATGAAATGAAGGTCCAACCCTCTCCACATGTGGAGAGGGGTATTTATACTTACAACATAAACGCCCACACCCGAGCTGTGGATCAGGCATACAGTGGGTGAAGACCCATCCTTCTTCCACGGTGTTACTTAAACTAATACTAACTAAATTATAAATATACTAACTACGAGCTAACTTAATCCTATTACAATAATCAGGTCACCGAGACTTTTACAGGAATATTTGTATTCCTAACAAGACACTACCTGTATGGCACACAATGCATCGTATACACCGACCACAAAAGCCTCCAACACATCTTATACCAGAAGGAACTAAACATGAGACAACGTACATGGTTAGAATTACTTAGCGATTATGACTATGAAATCCGTTATCACCCAGGAAAAGCCAACGTAGTGGCAGATGCTTTAAGTCGGAAGGAATGACTTAAACCTCTTAGGGTTAGATCATTAGGAATAACCATCTCTTCACAACTTCCTTCCCAAATACTCAACGCACAAACTGAAGCCCTTCAGGAAGTAAACCGACCTGACGAAAAGATTTATGGCATGCCAGAAAACCCCAACGGTTTTGTGAAACGAGCTAATGGAACGCTCTGTTTCGAAAAGAGAAGTTGGATTCCTCTCTAAGGAGGTATAAGAGACCTCATCATGCATGAATCTCACAAGTCAAATACTCCATCCACCCAGGTTCTGACAAAATGTACCATGACCTAAAGAAACTTTACTGGTGGCCAAACATGAACGCCGACATTGCTGAGTTTGTCGGGAAATGTTTGACCTGCTCACGAGTAAAGGCAGAATACCAAAAACCATTAGGATTATTAACCAAACCCTAGATACCCGAATGGAAATTGGAACTTATTACCATGGAATTCATCAACAAACTACCCAAAACGTCAACCGGGTTAGACACCATCTGGGTCATTGTTGATCGTCTAACTAAATCCGCTCACTTCCTACCGATCAAAGAAACAGACAAGATGAGTACGCTCGCGCAGCTATACCTAAAAGAAATAGTGTCACTATATGGAGTGCCTATTTCAATCATCTCCGACCGAGATAGTCGTTTCACCTCTCATTTTTGGAAGACTTTGCAAAAAGCCTTGGGAACCAAACTAGATATGAGTACGGCTTATCATCCCCAAACCGATGGACAAAGTGAGAGAACCATCCAAACCCTAGAAGACATGCTACGAGCATGCACGATTGACTTCGGAAAATGTTGGGATAGATACCTACCTTTAGCCAAGTTTTCCTACAACAATAATTACCATGCCAGCATTAAGGCAGTACCCTTCGAAGCACTTTATGGTCAAAAGTTCAGATCACCTATCTGTTGGGCCGAAGTTGGAGAGATACAACTTACCAGGCCAGATCTCGTTCATGAGACAACGGAAAAGATAGTAAAGATCAAACAACGTCTGCAAGCTGCCAGAGACAGGCAGAAGAGTTATGCTGACGTAAGACGAAAACACATTGAATTCTAAATCGGAGACAAGGTCATGTTAAAAGTATCTCCTTGGAAAGGAATGATACATTTCGGAAAATGTAGAAAACTAAGCCCAAGGTATATTGGTCCATTTAAGATCCTAGAGAGGATAGGACCAGTTGCTTACAAACTTGAACTACCAGAAGAACTTAACCGAGTGCACGACACCTTCCATGTATCGAACCTTAAGAAATGCTTGTCCGATGAATCTCTTGTTATCCCTTGGAAAGAGATTTAGCTCGACGACAATCTTGTCTTTACGGAAGAACCCGTGGAGATCATGGACAGGGAGGTCAAACAACTGAAACACAATCGCATCCCCATTGTCAAAGTTCGCTGGGACTCTAAGCGAGGACCGGAGTACACATGGGAACGCGAAGACCAAATCCAAAAAAAAATACCCACACCTATTCTCCTAGGCATCACCGACAACCATTTTAGGTTGAATTCCGGGACGGAATTCACTGTAAGGGGTATGTACTATAACCTCCCGTAATTTTTCGTCATGAATACTAAATGCAAACCTATGATTTACGAATCATTACGATAATTAAAAACTGTTTTTTCCTCTAACAAAATTTTTGTTTGTTAGTCGAGAATATACTTTTATAATCACAAAGTCGTTGGTGATTACCATTTACTTTGGAACGCACTTACACATGAACCTAGACAGTCTAAGTATTGTGAATTAATAACTAAACGTTTATTAATTAACGTATAATTTCATTCGATAACTAACTGAATACGTTCTAATAAATTCCCGAGCTCATGAAAATTTCCACGAACACTCAGTAACTACTTTCAACTTCGATACGAATTTCGAGACAAGTCAAATTGGGCCTTTACACCCATTGGGCCTCGGCCCAGTTCTGCTACAACTAATATAAACCAAATGGACCCTTTTCATTTCTTTCTTTTCTTTCTTGGGCCCAGTCCACACACGCAAGCCCAAAAACCAAACCACGCCCAAAATCCTTTTATTTATTTTGAAAACCATGTTTCAAACCCCGTTTACTTCACCTATATTGCTCACGATTTTTCTAAACAACACGTCTATATTTTTGCTCCACTCGTTACTCCTCCTATCCAAGAATCATGCATGACAAATCATTTCCCCCATCGTGTACGTTTAACCCTCCAAAATTAATCAAAGCTCAGCTCTATTTTTACGTGACCACAAAAATCAAAATTAAATTTCAAGTTATTACAATGCCTCGTATCATCTTAAACTAGACACCAAAGTTTCTTAAAACTCTTAGGACACGTTTTTATTATCTTTTACTTTCACAAAACTCACAAACAAACCAAGACAAACCCTCATGATGGTTTTCTTGTTGTTTTCCTCTCGTTAACATTACTACAAGGACGAATACGTGTAAACCCCCCCTTTCCTACTCGTTTTGATTTAAGAGGCAGCCATGAGACCTCTTTGAATGGTCATGTGTAGTTTAAGAGGAATTGACCTCCTCTAAACTTATAAACTCAACTCCAAACCATGTTTTCTTATTGTTTTCTCTCGGAAAGGACTCCACAAGGATGAAACTTTGCAACCACTCTACTATTCTCACATTGTAGCAACATGAGAATCCTCACACACCTTGTTGACCACGTCTTACAAATCCAACCGTAAACCATGAACCTTTGTTGTTTTCTTCCTACTCGTTTGTGCACAAGGACGATTCATAAACCACCCTCATCATCACAAAATTATTTTGATCCCTATTCCTAGTACCACATACCCCTTGGTCACCACGTTTCATGTTTCCCATGTTTTCAAAATCTCTTATATATTTATACATGCGTACATGAATGTACACGAACCATGCACACCACCTTAATCATATTTCATCTCACGACTAGCTTCTAAGTCTTTTTGGTGAACGTATAACTTTGGTAGAGCTTTGGGAGTCTCACACCAAGTGATATTACCCATTTGGTTACTTGGGTGTACGTAGAGGTCAAGCTTTAATCGTTCCTTGGTCGTCTCTAGTCTCCACGCCTCATTTCTACTCCACCAATACTTGGTGAGGTGAGCTAAACTCTTTCCTTTTAATACTTCATGCAAGTTTTATTTTATAACTACACGTTTATTTTAACCATTTTCTCGTTAATAATAAGTTATAACGTATAAGTATTAGAAGCTAAACTATAAGTTTATCACGTCCTAAACCAAGTTTAGTAAGACATATCACACTAATAATAACTTATAAGTACTCTATTAGACACGTTTCTAAGTCACATGACCTATACAATTTCAAATTCCCAAACACTTAGAATATTTTAGACACTAAAACTATTTTAGCCATGGTTATGGCCGACATGCTTTGGCCTCGTATTTTCTAAAGTTTACACACGACATATCATTTTTATGGCATAAACCATTAGTTCACATGGTAAACTAATAAGCTAGGCCTTAAATTCACTTCCCTAACCTTACACGATCCCTCGTTAAACCCCAAAGCTTGTCGCGTTTTTAAAACTAATAAACATATGATTGGGCCTTTAAGCCCAAAACGTCAAAAATAAGCTTTTTAAATAAGCTGGTCCTATAAGCTATTTCTAAACGAAATTGTAGTCCAACAATAAGCCTAAGGCTAAGCCCAAAAGTTTCCTAAGCCCTTTGGATCTAAAAACCTTAACGGGCCTAGTTTTTGACTCGTTAAAGGCCCATTAAGAGAAAAATAAGCTCTTTTGACAAATAATCTGTTTTTACAACTTAAATAAGCTGGTTTAAACTTATTAGAAAATAAAAAGATTAAGTTTTGAAGTTGGTGAAGTTTGTACTAGATTTGCAAATATTTTAAACCCGAGGAACTAAAACTGTCAAAATGCAAAGTTTAAGGGAAAACTGCCATTTTGGCATATTTGTGATGAAAATTGTAAATATAGAAAGTTCTGGGTATAAAATGTAAATATAAAAGAGTTTTGGACTAGAAATGAAACTAAATAATGTTTTAGACTAAAGGTGTAAAGTTATGCGGTTAGGGGGTTAAAATGTAAACTTTTCAAAACTTAAAGGTTTTTAATAAAATATAAATGTTATAATTTATATTTTATATAAATCCGATTCGATCAAGCACTTTTCATAAATTAAATAAATATATATAGTTTATATATATAACGTAATAACGATAATAATAACTATAAAATTTTTAACAATTAACACATTCTCTCTAACCGATTCACTTTTCAACACCTATCAACCGTTTGTTAATCACACCGACCTTCGTAACCTTTCAACGTATATCGTCACACTTCGTATTTTCTTTTATATATATATATATATATATATATATATATATATATATATATATTTATGTAATACTACTATAAAAATGTATTTAAAACGATTAACCAAAGCTTAAACCCGAATTTGGTTTTACCAACCATCGACCTCGTTCATTTTCAACGATCTCTATACTTCGTTAAACAAGAACATACTCACGAGTTATATTATGAAATATAACTTTATTCTTGAACTTCAGGCATTTAAACACGCACGTTTAATTGCTACAAGTCAACTAAACAAACAATACACTATAATAAACAACTTTCGCGATAAACTGAACTTAGACTATCAAACTCTGAAAACTTGCCATATTTTACTTAGGTTATCTGTTGAAGCCATTTCCACCTATCGTTTGAATTACGATACTAGTACTACCGAGCATTCCAGGTGAGTTCATAGCCCACTCTTTAAACTTTTAAACTCTTTTGTGGGGAGATACATGGTACAAACTCGAACACAAGCTTTTTAGTATGCTATGCCTGATGTTTTTATTGCTTAAGTAGATGTTGCCAAAATCCCCTCGAGCATTAACCTTAATCACTTGCGAGTGAACGTGAATATTTGGTAACAGATCTATTTGGGACTGAAAATCCCCGTTTAGTTTAGCTAGGATGAACGACTAGGCGCACAATATTTAACAACTCATAGGTTACTAGCAAAGACCTATCCTAAGGGCACCCCTTCATATTAGTTTACATCACACATTGATGCCTATCTAATCATTGCGTGTCATGAGCTTAGAATGTTATCTTAGGTAATTAAGGCATGGATGTTC
Source organism: Artemisia argyi (assembly GCA_030686995.1). Lineage (NCBI taxonomy): Eukaryota > Viridiplantae > Streptophyta > Magnoliopsida > Asterales > Asteraceae > Artemisia > Artemisia argyi. Next base: position 108,229,407 of record CM060681.1, on the reverse strand, counting down.
AAGGCACGAAGAAGGGCATCAACCCGGGCATGGGTTGTTAAATAAACGTTTTCTTTATCATTCACCTAAATAAAACATATCTATGAAGATATGACTGGACTTTCCAAAACTATTTCTGTACTCAAATATTTTAAATGAATGATAAAATGTGTTTTATGATTGTGACAAAGATCCACTACGTAATACCCCGTTAAGTCTTCCGCTGTCGTTAATCGAATTTAGGGGGTGTTACAAACTAGGAATGTTTTAAGTCGATCACACCGCGCTTTTGGAGCTTGCTTAAGTCCGTATAAAGCCTATTTAAGTTTGTAAACATGATTAGGTTTTTCAAAGTCAGTGAAGCCCGGAGGTTGAGCAACATGAACTTCTTCATTTAGAAAGCCATTTAAAAATGCGCTTTTGATATCCATTTAAAAAAGTTAAAGTCATGTGTACATGCATATGCAAGTAAAATTCTAATTGACTCGAGCCTAGCAACCGGAGCAAAAGTTTCATCGTAGTCAATTCCTTCTTGTTGATTATATCCTTGTGCTGCTAGCCTAGCTTTGTTTCTAGACATTACACCCTTCTCATGCATTTTATTACGAAATACCCATTTTGTTCCAATTATTGTTTGACTTTTTGGTTGAGGAACTAGTGTCCAAACGTCATTTCTAATAAATTAGTTTAATTCTTTTTGCATGGCTATTACCCATGACTCATCTTTTATGGCTTCGTTTATGTTCTTCGGTTCAATGGTTGACACGAAACAAAAAAGTTACTTTCGTTTTGGACTTTTTATTATAGTGTTCTTTCATTAATGTTTCCTATGATAGTATCTAATGGATGACTTTAGATTCTTTGACATTGACGATTACTTTATTTAATAGTTCATCTTCCTTGTCATTATCTAAGTTTTCTTGACTTTCCATTATTTGACTTTCAACTAAGTCATCATCTACTAAAGGTGATGTCTTAGAGGGAGGTGGACTCTCGTCGAATGTTACGTTCAACGATTCCTCGACTATTAAAGCTTCTTTATTTAAGATGATTGATGAGTGTGTAAATACTCATCATTTTTACCATATTTTAACTGCCAAAACACGTGAAAACACTCAAGAATGCATCAAAATAATGAAAATATCCCAGAGTCATGTTTTATATGCAAAATGATCAAAAACAAATGAAAAACAAACAAAGTGTTGCATAATTGGCAGTTTCAGTCCCTCAACTTTCACAACTTGTCAAAATCAGTCCCTAGTCTTGTAATTTGTAAGAAAAGTCATCAAAGGTACTTGAAAAATCAAAAAGTTGTCAAAATTGGTTCTTTGATGAAAAGTTTCAAAAATTATCAAGTTAAGTCCCTGAACTTTGCAAATGTGTCAAAAATGACCCTTGGGATTAAAATCTTTTGGAAATTAACAATTATGGTCCTTGTACTAATAAACTTTAGCAGGAATGATCCTTTGGTGAAAAGTTTGGAAAAATTACAAGTTGGTCCTTGCAGTTTGGTATTTGGTAGTTTTTGTCCTTGGATGTGCAAATTTGGAGAATATTCATTCAAGGTCCTTGGAAAATCAAATCTTGGCATAATTAATCCTTGGAATAAAGTTTGAGTTTTAGGCAGAAGTGGTCCCCGAAGTTTCAGTTTTGACAAATTTAGTCCCTATGTGTTATTAACTTAAAACCAAATGGACCCTTTAATATTTCCAAACCCAAAAATACTTCCAAATCCAATCCACTACCAAAAAACCCCTGGCCCAAACTGCCCCCAAGCCCAAATCACACCTACGTCTAATATCAAAAGGGTCAACTCGGGTCAATAAAAGGTCAAATTGGGTCAAACCCTTCATCCCCTTCCCTCCCCGTTTTACCCAGTCCCTCACCATCACCACACTCCACCTCTGCCACCCTCCCCTACCACCTCAAAAGCCACCAATACAACTCCCCAATACTACCTACCTCCCCCCTCTTCAAAATCAAGTTTAATTAAATTTCAATTCAGTTTATGCAAAATTCGTATTTTTACCCAAATTCTCAAGTTACTAGCGTTCTCATCTAAGTGTTGTTTGTTTGATCTCAGAAGTTTATTTTTAGTTTATTAAAGTTAACTGAATCAAAAGAAAGTAAAAAATCCGGAAAGAAAAGAAAGACAGACCATTGCAAAGAAAAGTTCAAAAATACAAAAAAAAATATTGAAGGAAGAAAGGAAGAAGTAGCAGCAGACATGGAATTGTGTTATGGTTTAGAATCCCATGGGGGATGTCAGGATATGGTTTAAATCCTGGTTCCTAGTTCCTTCCTAGCATTGGATGATAAGTAGGCCATAATTCAATTTTCTCTTTATGATTCATGTTATATGATACTTGTTGTCATTTGCTGATTCAATCTGTTTATCTGAATTCCATTTAGTTTAAAATAGCCTAGTTAACCAGTTGTGTAGTTTAATTTTGTTAGTTGTATTAGAACTTTCAAAACAGGTTACAAATAGGGGTGTTTGGGTTAACTTTGTACCTTGTGTTCCTGTGAGTGTTAGGGTTTAAAATTGGTTTAGACATAACATATTAGGCCATACTAGGGTAATGCTAACATAAAATCAATAGGGTAGTTGGTTAAAAGTCAAATTACACTGAGATCTCTCTTGTTACAATACCTGTTAGTATCTAGGAAGTCCAATTTGATCATATCAGTGTATAAGTTAATATCAAAGCTTAGGTTAGTCTAATTATATCATATAACAAGTTTTCAAGCAAGTTAGGGTGTGCCAAAGTTCACTTAAGTCAACATTAAGCAAAAAATTAAAAAGTCAAAAGTGCAACACAGTCAAAAAACTTACTTTTTGGAGGAATTTTCCTTAATTTTGTAAGGGGAATTAGGATTTGAAAATTTTTGTGTTTAAAGTGCCCCACTTGAACTACAAAAGTCCACCATCAGATTATTTTTTGGAATTTTTCCTCGGCTTATTTGATGCCTCAAACAAGCATGCAGGGATAGGTGACCTCCCCTACACCACAGGGATTGACCCAACTTCTTGGGTTCACTCTGGCTTACCCAGTGGGTCCCACAGCCACCCCTTTGGCTTTTTGAGAGCTTATCAGCCTTAGATTCATTACCTAGTCTTAATTTGGACCTTGGCTTATTGTGCATTAGATTATTTGGGCCCTCAATATTGTCATGTGCTCTGATTCAAAACTGAACCCTCAGTTTTTGACCCACTTTCCCAAGGACACCACAAGCTCAATACTTGAGCTTATTCCCTAGTATTGGGTGTTTTGGAAAGCCCCCCCCCCCCCCCCCCACAAGGGCTCCTTTTTGGCTCTCTATTTTACTTGGCCTCCTAGGAACTTCTGTGGACCCCACAAAGGACCAAAGAACCCTTATTTGGCCTGTTTGGCTCACAAGGAAATTTGATTTGCTTATTTGCTCGGTAGTGCTTATTCTAGAGCTTTTTCTCTTTTCTTTGGCTTACTTTAAGACTGTTTAAATTATTTATAGCTTGTTTCATATTTAGTTTTCAGCTTATAAATTATTTGTAGCTTATTAGTTTAAAATCCAAGTTTTTGCTTTAAAAAAAAGCCATCTCTTAAGCCTTAGTGCTTATACAGGGCTTATTTCTAAGATTTAACAAAGTTGGTTTTATTAAAGTTTGCTAATTTTGTCAGTTTAAAGTTTTTGTAAAAAGAAAAGTTGAAAAAAAATATTTTGCAAAAAGGTGGGGAGTGGGATTCTAACCCTGGTCACTCTGGTAGCATACATGCATAACACAACTCCCCCTTCCAATTGCTATGGAGCACCAGTTCTGTTATAGCCTTCCCCCCATGTTTATTTAAACCAATTTTTCCATTTTGCTTATTAAAACTGAATAAGCCCTTAACAGCTTATTTACAAAAGTTTTTTCCAACTTAATATTTTTCTTAAGCTAGTATTAGTATAAGTCAATTTTCAAAAAAGTTTCAGATTTTTATTAATAGTTTTAGTATTATTAGAATTAAATTAGTGATAAATAGTATTTAATTCGTAATAAATAGGATTTTTGTTAAAAATTTAATTTTCTTTTTTTCTAAAATTTTCTTTTGTCATTTAGAGCGTAAGAAAATTAGTTTGAAACCCATAGGACCTTTGTAGCTCAAATTTCACGTTTTATTTTGTACGTTGACGTTTATTTTTAATAAACGTCGCGTTTTTAATTTAGATTACGTTTTAGGATTCCCCGTTTTCCCTAACATGTTTCCCGTAGTTTTTTAGGTCATTTTAAATATTTCTTGGCATTCCTTAGTTTATTTTCCCATTTAGGTTACGTTTATCCCGTTTTCGTTCGTTAATTCGTAATTTTCGTTCATTTAACGTATCACAAAACCAAACAATCTTCACAACCAAACATTCAAGGTTTTAATCTCGATCTTTTCACGAAGCTTTCCATTTACACCTCGTTGGGGTACGACCCGGGAAATCACTTCTCGGTCTCACAATTTTAATATCACTTTCACGAGTTTTGCGAGGTAATCTTTTTCCTAAAAGGTTTACTCGTATTTCTCTAGGTCTAGTTGTCTCACGATAACTTAGACCTCTCGTTTGTTGATATATTGATAAATTGTTTTTGCACACCAAAACACAACGAATCAAATGGCGCCGCTGCCGGGGAGGCTGTGTGTCGAAAGTCTCGATAAGGTTTAGACGATTAGTCTTGTAGAACCTTCGCAAGAAGTTACGCTTTCATAAAACTTATAAAAAACCAAAAAAAAAATTCTTTTATTTCTATATATGTATTATATCTATAAAATATAAGAAAAACACAAAAAGATTTTCCCGTTTCTTTGTTTAATAATAACAACATTAAAATCTTACCACCGCAAACCAAGGCAGAACACCTACCAACTGGGGGTGTGACCATAATAAGTTCCCAAACCAAAGATCAAAACTTTCCTTTTTATCACTTGCGTTTTGGAAAACTTTTAATCGATAAGCTTACATTAAGATGAGTCGAAACGGTATAGGGCGATCCAACGAACTTCTCCCTAGTGAGAAATCCATTCTTTTCTCCCGCTCCTTGTACGTTTATCCTTAAAAGTTATCCTTGTGTTCTTGATTATTGGTTTAAGTTCCCTTGTTGTTAAAGTGGTATTGTTTTAATTTATTTTGATTTTGTGGTGCATGCGTACTCGTTCGCAGTCGAAGCGAAATCGTCAACTAAGAAACGTCACCGAACTACGTCCTATTGTTGAAGATCACGTTCCGAAAATGGATGATAATCATGAACCTCCGAAGGATGACCCAATTCCCGATCTCCGCACGATAGAGGAATTGTGTCAACCTACTATGCACGGAAGGGGTGGCCCTATTGCCCATCTTAACATCGCGGCTACGGATTTTGGACTTAAGCATCATATGATACAACTAGTCCAAAACTCGTGCCAATTCCATGGTTTACCGGGTGATGATGCTAACAAACATCTTGATAAATTTCTCATCGTCACCCAAAGCATGAAACAAAACGGTGTCACCGATGATGCCCTTCGTTTGTGCCTCTTTCCGTATTCTTTGACTCATCATGCCATTGCGTGGTTTGATCGACTCCCAAAGAATTCCATTCATACCTTTGAAGAGATGGTTGCTAAATTTTTAGCCAAATACTTTCCACCATCTATGGTCACGAAGTTACGTAATGAAATTAGTAACTTTCGTCAGCTTCCCGAAGAGTCCTTATTCGAGGCATGGGAACGCTATAAGCTTTCAATCGATCGGTGTCCTAATCATAACATATTGCTAGTCACTCAAATAGATACCTTCTATAATGGGTTGACATTGAGACACCGAGATACAATCAATGCTGCTGCGGGTGGTACCTTTATGAAAAGGAGACCCGAAGAGTGTTATGATCTCATTGAAAATATGACCGCTCACCATAATTTTTGGGATTCCTCAGCCGAGAGGAACGAGTCATGTAGATCTATCACTCCAGCATCAAATGAAATAGCGACTCTCACAAAGAAGCTTGATGACTTATCTACGGCTATGTTAAGGATGAATCAAACCATCCAAAACCAACAAGTCAAAGCCGTAGCTCAAAGTTGTGGAACTTGTGGAGGTCCACATTCTTATTCCGAGTGCCCTGCCGTCGGTGGCAACACTCAAGAGAATGTATATGCTACTCAAAGTTCCTATAATACGGGAGGTAATGTTCACCAACTGCAAGGGGACCGTAATCTTCTTAGCTATCGTTCTAACAATTTCCTTGCACCACCTGGGTTCAATCAGAACCAAAACCAAAGTTTCAATCCTAACCAAAATGTCCAAAACCGTAACCAAAACAAAAATCGAATGAACCAAGGTTTTCAAAACCAAGGGAATTTCAATCAAGGGTTTCAAAATCAAGGAAACTTGAATAGAAATCAAGGTTATGGTAATCAAGGTTATGGTAATCAAGGAAACAATTTTCATGGTAATGGTAATCAAAACCAAGGAAATTTTCAAAACCAAGCTTTCAATCAAAACAACCAAGCTCCAAATTTTCCAAATCAAAACCAAACCGTTGTTCAACCTCAATCATCATCCGATGAGGTTTTGAAACAATTCATGAAAGCTCAAGAAGAAACAAATAGGTTGTTGATCACTCAAATTTCTGAACTAAATAAGTCTTTAAATGATCGACCTTTGGGATCGGGAATGCTACCAAGCAACACGATCGCCAACCCGAAGGGAGATGTAAAGGTGATCACAACCCGTAGTGGTGTTTCTTATAATGGACCCATGATTCCTACTACCTCTTCTACTTCTCCTCCAAAGGTAGTAGAACGTGAACCGGAGGCGACAAAGGACAAATTGCATATTACTAGTCCACCAAGTATCGCACACGTCCAACCTCATGTTGTCCCAAAAATCAAATCCAAAAAGGGAGTTGTTTTTGAACCCCCGGAAAATCTCGTCCAATCCAAAAGTTCAATACCTTATCCATCACGTTTAAATGATCAAAAGCTCTGTGAAAAGGCTAGTCACCAAATGGACAAGTTCTTGCAAATCTTACAAGAATTGCATTTTGACATAAGCTTTGCGGATGCTATCATGTTAATGCCAAAATTTGCTTCGACCATCAAAAACTTGTTAAGCAACAAGGAAAAGTTATTTGAAATGGAAAATACTCCACTAAATGAGAATTGATCTGCAGTTATACTAAAGAAGCTTCCCTAGAAGCGCGGAGATCCTGGAAAATTCCTTATTCCTTTTGTTTTTCCAGGAATGTTTGAATGCTTCGCCTTGGCCGATCTTGGCGCTAGCATCAACCTAATGCCTCATTCAGTGTGGAGGAAACTTTCACTTCCCGAACTTACTCCTACATGCATGACTCTCGAGCTTGCGGATCGTTCCATCACTCGTCCACTCAGCATTGCCGAAGATGTGTTCGTGAAAGTACGAAAGTTCCATTTCCCTGCTGACTTTGTAGTTGTTGAGTTTGATGCGGATCAAAGAGTTCCTCTCATTCTTGGAAGAGGATTCCTAAGAACGGGACGTGCTCTTATTGACGTTTTTGAACAAGAGATCACTCTACGTATTGGTAACGAAGCGGTTACTTTTAACCTTGATCAAACTTCAAGGTACTCCTCAAATTTTAACTCCGAATCGGTAAACCGAATTGATGTCATTGATGTTGCATCTGAGGAGTACTCTCAAGAAGTTCTCGGTTTTTCTTCGAGTGGCAATCCCACTCCATCTACTACACCAATCATAGCCGACTCTTCCCCTTCTCTCACTCCGTTTGAGGGAAGTGACATTCTTTTGGAAGAGGTCGATGTTTTTCTTTCCCAAGATAGCTCAATGTCACACGAGTTTGATAGTAACTATCTTGTTTCCGATGGGGATATACTTATGCTTGAAAATTTGTTAAATGAAGATCCTTCACCCCCTCTTCCTCCAAAATAACTTCATAACGAGGAGGTCAAAAATGTTGAAAAAACTGATGACTTTCCCGAGGTCGAACTCAAGGACCTACCGCCTAATCTCGAGTAGGCATTTTTAGTGGGAGACGATAAGTTTCCCGTCATAATTGCCAAAGACTTGAATGACGAAAATAAAACCGCTCTCCTCAAGGTTTTAAAGTCACACAAGCGAGCCATTGCTTGGAGACTTTCCGACATCAAGGGAATTAACCCGGAATTTTATATGCACAAGATTTTGATGGAGGTTGACTTTAAACCAGCGGTGTAACAACAAAGAAGGGTAAATCCAAAAATCCACGAGGTTATCAAACAAGAAGTCATAAAACTTCTTGATGCCGGTCTGATTTACCCTATCTTGGATAGTCCTTGGGTGAGCCCCATTCATTGTGTGCCCAAGAAGGGTGGTATAACGGTAGTTAAAAATGATGATAACGAGTTGATTCCTATTCGATTGGTGATGGGTTGACGTGTTTGCATTGACTATTGAAAGTTAAATGACGCCACCCGCAAAGACCACTTTCCTCTACCTTTCATGGATCAAATGCTCGAAAGATTGGCGGGAAACGAATACTATTGTTTCCTTGACGGTTTTTCAGGTTATTTCCAAATTCCCATCGACCCTCAAGATCAAGAGAAAACGACTTTCACGTGTCCATATGGAACATTTGCTTATCGACGCATGCCTTTTGGCTTGTGCAATGCTCCGGGCACGTTTTAAAGATGCATGATGGCCATTTTTTACGACATGATCGAGAAAACAATGGAGGTCTTCATGGATGATTTTTCGGTCGTTGGGAATTCATTCGAATTGTGTCTCGCCAATTTAGAAAAAATGCTTCAAAGATGTGAAGATACCAATCTTAGTCTAAATTGGGAGAAGAGTCATTTCATGGTCAAGGAAGGAATTGTCCTTGGCCATAAGATTTCTAAGAGCGGGATTGAGATTGACAAGGCTAAAATTGATGTCATTGCTAAACGTCCTCCTCCCACAACTGTTAAGGGTGTTCGGAGTTTTCTGGGTCATGCAGGCTTCTATTGTAGATTCATTCAAGATTTCTCAAAGATAGCTAGGCCTATGACCCGACTTCTCGAAAAAGAGACTCCGTTTGTCTTTTCTGATGAGTGCATCGAAGCTTTTCAAACTCTCAAGAAAAAGCTTACCGAGGCACCAATTCTAGTTGCCCCCGATTGGGACCTACCTTTCGAACTTATGTGTGATGCAAGTGACTTTGCCATAGGTGCGGTCTTGGGGCAACGAAAAACCAAGCATTTTCAGCCGATCCATTATGCAAGCAAAACCTTGACCGAAGCTCAAGCTCACTACACCACAATGGAAAAAGAATTACTAGCCGTGGTGTATGTGTTTGAGAAGTTTTGCCATACTTAATCTTGACTAAATGCATAGTGTACACGGATCATTCGGCTCTCAAATATCTCTTTGCCAAACAAGATGCAAAGCCGAGATTGCTCCGTTGGGTTCTCCTCCTACAAGAATTTGATATCATCATTCGTGATAAAAAAAAGGAGCCGAGAACCTTGCTGCTGACCATCTTTCCCGATTGGAAAATTCTCATCAAGGTGTTCTTGTGAAAAAGGAAATAAATGAAACATTTCCTCTCGAGACACTTAATGTGATTTCTCGTCGTGGTTATTCTAGTACCCCGTGGTTTTCCGACTTTGCAAACTATCATGCGGGGAATTTCGTTGTGAAAGGGATGTCGTCCCATCAAAAGAACAAGTTTTTCAAAGATGTGAATCATTACTTTTTGGACGATCCCTATTTATTCAAAATTTGTGCGGATCAGGTCATTCGTAGGTGTGTTCATGGCCAAGAAGCCATGGAAATTCTTAGGGCTTGTCATAATGGACCCACCGGGGGTCATCATGGCCCGAACTACACCGCTCGAAAAGTATTTGATTCGGGTTTTTATTGGCCCACAATTTACAAAGACGCCCATGACTTAGTCAAATCTTGTGACTCATGTCAACGTCAAGGAAAGATAACACAACGGGATGAAATGCCACAAAATGTCATCCAAGTTTGTGAAATCTTCGATGTTTGGGGCATAGACTTTATGGGGCCGTTCACGTCTTCACGAGGGAACAAGTACATACTCGTGGCAGTTGACTATTTATCAAAATGGGTCGAAGCCAAAGCTCTCCCAACAAATGATGCCCGAGTAGTTGTAAAGTTTTTAAAATCTCTCTTTTCTAGGTTTGGAACTCCCCACGCTATAATTAGTGATCGCGGTACTCACTTTTGCAACGACCAATTTGCAAAAGTCATGCTCAAGTATGGTGTCACTCACCGACCTGCTACCGCTTATCACCCACAAACGAGTGGGCAAGTAGAAGTTTCAAACTGTGGTTTAAAAAGAATTCTTGAAAGGACCGTAGGCGAAAACCGTGCCTCTTGGTCGGACAAGTTAGATGACGCTCTATGGGCTTTTCTCACGGCTTATAAAACACCTATCGGGTGTACTCCTTATAAGCTTGTGTATGGAAAAGCATGTCATCTACCGATTGAGATCGAGCACAAAGCTTATCGGGCTTTAAAGAATGCTAACTTCGATCTCAAGTCTTCGGGTGATCATAGGAAAGTTCAACTCAATGAACTTAATGAACTTCGTGATCAAGCTTATGAAAACTCTTTAATCTATAAATAGAAAACAAAGAAGATCCACGACTCCAAAATCAAGAACCGCGTTTTCAACGATGGTGACCGAGTCCTTCTTTTTAACTCTAGATTAAAGATCTTTTCGGGTAAGCTTAAAACCCGCTGGACTGTACCGTTCACCGTTGCCAAAGTTTTTCCTTATGGTACCGTCGTGTTATCTCAAAATGACGGTCCAAATTTTAAAGTGAATGGGCATCGGTTGAAGCACTACTTTGGAGGGGACATACCACCCGTGGTTGTTCCGGATCTCCAAACTTTCCCCACGGACCAATGAATTCGGGGTCGAGTCAAGTTGGCGACTCGGTAAACAAAAACAGTAGCATCACATGGGTTTTCACCCATCTTTCTAAACTTTTCCCTCTTTTCTAAAAATTAGTGTGGGGGAGTACCCACACTAAAAAAAAAAGAAAAAAAAAAGAAAAGAAAAAAAAAAAGAAAAGAAAAAAAAATGTTCCCACACTTGCCCAAATCTAAACTTTTTACATTCCAAAATATCGGCATAAAAGCCGGTACTTAGAATATTGAGGACAATATTCACTTCTAAGTGTAGGGGGGGGGGGGTAAATTCTAGCGAATTTAATCACTTTTGTGCCATAATACCCCCATTTTGGCCAAATTTTTCTTAGTGAAAGTGCTATGCACTTACACAACAAAAGGTTATCAGTCCACCACGTCTAACATAAGGACTGGCTAATCCAGGTGCAAACGGCTCTTGGTAAAGATATCTCAAATCCGTTTATGGCTAGCCCGCAAGGTTATGGCTTGTGGTAAAGGCAGTGGAATACCATAATTGGTAATCAACTCACCAAGATGTTGACTGTTCCATCAAGAGTTGGCTAGTCCAGAAGCAAACGGCTTCTGGTAAAGACAAATCAAAACCATTGGAAGCTTATGGTTTGCTCAAAATCATATGGTTATCGATGTACCATAGTTCTTACTTGAACCAAAACATTTGGCTACTCCAGAAGTAATGGCTTTTGGTAAAGAGACTTCAAATCCATTAATTTTCACAAAAGATTGCTAGGGACTAGCAATACTCAAGTGTGGGGGATTGACCAGAGTATAAATACTCATCATTTTTATCGTAATTTCACTGCCAAACCACGTGAAAACACTCAAGAATGCATCAAAATAATGAAAATATCCCAGAGTCATGTTTTATATGCAAAATGATCAAAAACAAATGAAAAACGAACAAAGTGTTGCATAATTAGCAGTTTCAGTCCCTCAACTTTCACAACTTGTCAAAATCAGTACCTAGTCTTGTAATTTGTAAGAAAAGTAATCAAAGGTCCTTGAAAAATCAAAAAGTTGTCAAACTTGGTCCTTTGATGAAAAGTTTCAAAAATTGTCAAGTTAAGTCCCTGAATTTTGCAAATGTGCCAAAAATGACCCCTAGGATTAAAATCTTTTGGAAATTAACAATAATGGTCCTTGTACTAATAAACTTTGGTAGGAATGATCCTTTGGTGAAAAGTTGGGAAAAATTACAAGTTGGTCCTTGCAGTTTGGAATTTGGCAGTTTTTGTCCTTGAATGTGCAAATTTGGAGAATATTCATTCAAGGTCCTTGGAAAATCAAATCTTGGCATAATTAATCCTTGGAATAAAGTTGGAGTTTTTGGCAGAAGTGGTCCCCGAAGTTTCAGTTTTGACAAATTTAGTCCCTATGTGTTATTAACTTAAAACCAAATGGACCCTTTAATATTTCCAAACCCAAAAATACTTCCAAATCCAATCCACTACCAAAACACCCCCTGGCCCAAACTGCCCCCAAGCCCAAATCACACCTACATCTAATATCAAAAGGGTCAACACGGGTCAACAAAAGGTCAAATTGGGTCAAACCCTTCATCCCCTTCCCTCCCCGTTTTACCCAGTCCCTCACCATCACCACACTCCACCTCTGCCACCCTCCCCTACCACCTCAAAAGCCACCAACACAACTCCCCAACACTACCTACCTCCCCCCTCCTCAAAATCTTGTACCTAACCCATCCAACTCACCAATCCACTCAAACAACATTTTGGCGCCAAAACTGCATACATGGCTAGGATCACTTCTGGTATAATTAGACGGTGAGGATTTGCTCACAAGGCTCAAGGGAACACCTTGAAATCCTAATCTCAGAAGAAGAAGCACAAGGAGAGGAATTCATACCTACCACTTATTTGAGTATAAATAGGGACTTTGTAAGCCCTCATGAGGCATCTATCTTTTGTAGTTTTCTGTCTTTTAACCTAGTTTGTAATTGTATTTCTAAATTTCAAGTTCAATTAAATTTCAATTCAGTTTATGCAAAATTCGTATTTTTACCCAAATTCTCAAGTTACTAGTGTTCTCATCTAAGTGTTGTTTGTTTGATCTCAGAAGTTTATTTTTAGTTTATTAAAGTTAACTGAATCAAAAGAAAGTAAAAAATCAGAAAAGAAAAGAAAGAGAGACCATTGCAAAGAAAAGTTCAAAAATACAAAAAAAAAAAAAATATTGAAGGAAGAAAGGAAGAAGTAGTAGCAGACATGGAATTGTGTTATGGTTTAGAATCCCATGGGGGATGTTAGAATATGGTTTGAATCCTGGTTCCTAGTTCCTTCCTAGCATTGGATGACAAGTAGGCCATAATTCAATTTTCTCTTTATGATTCATGTTATATGATACTTGTTGTCATTTGCTGATTCAATCTGTTTATCTGAATTTCATTTAGTTTAAAATAGCCTAGTTAACCAGTTGTGTAGTTTAATTTTGTTAATTGTATTAGAACTTTCAAAACATGTTACAAATAGGGGTGTTTGGGTTAACTTTGTACCCTGTGTTCCTGTGAGTGTTAGGGTTTAAAATTGGTTTAGACATAACATATTAGGCCATACTAGGGTAATGCTAGCATAAAATCAATAGGGTAGTTGGTTAAAAGTCAAATTACACTAAGATCTCTCTTGTTACAATACCTGTTAGTATCTAGGAAGTCCAATTTGATCTTATCAGTGTATAAGTTAACGTCAAAGCTTAGGTTTGTCTAATTATAGCTTATAACAAGTTTTCTAGAAAGTTAGGGTCTGCCAAAGTTCACATAAGTCAACATTAAGCAAAAAATAAAAAAGTCAAAAGTGCAACACAGTAAAAAAACTTACTTTTTGGAGGAATTTTCCTGAATTTTGTAAGGGGAATTAGGATTTGAAACTTTTTGTGTTTAGAGTGCCCCACTTAAACTACAAAAGCCCACCATCAGATTATTTTTTGGAATTTTTCCTTGGCTTATTTGATGCCTCAAACAAGCATGCAGGGATAGGTGACCTCCCCTGCACCATAGGGATTGACCCAACTTCTTGGGTTCACTCTGGCTTACCCAGTGGGTCCCACAGCCACCCCTTTGGCTTTTTGGGAGATTATCAGCCTTAGTTTCATTACCTAGTCTTAATTTGGACCTTGGCTTATTGTGCATTAGATTATTTGGGACCTCAATATTGTCCTGTGCTCTGATTCAAAACTGAACCCTCAGTTTTTGACCCACTTTCCCAAGGACACCACAAGCACAATCCTTGAGCTTATTCCCTGGTATTGGGTGTTTTGGAAAGCCCACAAGGCTCCTTTTTGGCTCTCCATTTTACTTGGCCTCCTAGGAACTTCTGTGGACCCCACGGAGGACCAAAGAACCCTCATTTGGCCTGTTTGGCTCACAAGGAAATTGGATTTGCTTATTTGCTCAGTAGTGCTTATTATAGAGGTTTTTCTCTTTTCTTTGGCTTACTTTAAGATTGTTTAAATTATTTATAGCTTGTTTCATATTTAGTTTCCAGCTTATAACTTATTTGTAGCTTATTAGTTTAAAATCCAAGTTTTTGCTTTAAAAAAAGCCATCTGTTAAGCCTTAGTGCTTATACAGGGCTTATTTCTAAGATTTAACAAAGTTGGTTTTATTAAAGAGAATTGCTACACTCACTCACATTTTACAAAAAAATTCCCACACAATGAGTTGGCATGCATCTTACCCACTCATGTGAGAGTTGGTCAATTTAATGCTCTCACATGAGTGGCTAAGATACATGCCAACTCATTTGTGTGGGAAAAATTTTGTAAATTTTGAGTGAGTGTAGCATTACTCTTTATTAAAGTTTGCTAATTTTGTCAGTTTAAAGTTTTTGTAAAAAGAAAAGTTGAAAAAAAAAATATTTTGCAAAAAGGTGGGGAGTGGGATTCGAACCCTGGTCACTCTGGTAGCATACATGCATAACACAACTCCCCCTTCCAATTGTTCTGGAGCACCAGTTCTGTTATAGCCTTCCCCCCATCTTTATTTAAACCAATTTTTCCATTTTGCCTATTAAAACTGAATAAGCCCTTAATAGCTTATTTACAAAAGTTTTTTCCAACTTAATATTTTTCTTAAGCTAGTATTAGTATAAGTCAATTTTCAAAAAAAGTTTCAGATTTTTATAAATAGTTTTAGTATTTATTAGAATTAAATTAGTGATAAATAGTATTTAATTCGTAATAAATAGGATTTTTGTTGAAAAATTAATTTTCTTTTTTTCTAAAATTTTCTTTTGTCATTTAGAGCGTAAGAAAATTAGTTGGAAACCCGTAGGACCTTTGTAGCTCAAATTTCATGTTTTATTTTGTACGTTGACGTTTATTTTTAACAAATGTCGCGTTTTTAATTTAGATTACGTTTTAGGATTCCCCGTTTTCCCTACTATGTTTCTCGTAGTTTTTTAGGTCATTTTAAATATTTCTTGGCATTCCTTAGTTTATTTTCCCATTTAGGTTACGGTTATCCCGTTTTCGTTCGTTAATTCGTAATTTTCGTTCATTTAACGTATCACAAAACTAAACAATCTTTCACAACCAAATATACAAGGTTTTAATCTCGATCTTTTCACGAAGCTTTCAATTCACACCTCGTTGGGGTACGACGCGGGAAATCACTTCCCGGTCTCACAATTATAATATCACTTTCACGAGTTTTGCGAGGTAATCTTTTTCCTAAAAGGTTTACTCGTATTTCTCTACGTCTAGTTGTCTCACGATAATTTAGACCTCACGTTTGTTGATATATTAATAAATTGTTTTTGCACACCAAAACACAACGAATCAATTATATAAGCTTTGCTATTTTGTGAATATCCAAGAAACACAGCTTCATAAGACTCTGGATCAAATTTGGTGAGATAATCCTTGGTGTTATGTAAAAAGCATTTACTCCCAAACACTCTAAAATATCCTAACGTAGGCTTTTTACCTCTATATAATTCGTATGGAGTTTTGTTTAAAAATTGTCTAATCAAGACACAATTTAAAATGTAGGTTGGCGTTTCAACGGCGTTGCACCAAAACTTTTGTGGAATATTTCGTTCATTAAGCATTGTTCTACTCATCTCTTGAAGAGTCCGGTTTTTACGTTCTACTACACTGTTAGATTGAGGAGTGCGTAGTGCTGAAAAATACCATTTTTATCACAAAAATTTCCGAATTGTATTTCATTGTCAAATTCTTGACTGTGATCCGTTCTGTTAGGAATACAAATATTCCTATAAAAGACTCGGTCACCTAAATGATGTAATAGCATTAAGATAGCTCGTAGTTAGTTAATTAGTTAGTTAGATATTAGTTTAGTTTAAGTAACACCGTGGAAGAAGGACAGGTCTTTACCCACTGTATGCCTGATCCACAGCCCGGGTGTGGGCGTTTTATCTTTTTTTGTAGAATACTATAAATACCACTCTCCACATGTGGAGAGGGTTGGATTAGCTTGTTTCTTGGTTGAGATTAACTCAAAAGCGGGAAAAAGACAAACTGGCAAGATAGTGACTTTCTTGTATTTTAGTGTTTCTTGGTTGAGATTAGCTTGTTTCTTGGTTGAGATTAACTCAAAAACGGGTGATGAGTGCTCAAACACTCATCATTTTTGGTCAAATCTGAACTGCAAAACATAAAAAAACACTCAGAAATGCATCAAAATACTGAAAATATTTCAAAATTGTGTTTTATATGTTTTATATGCAAAATGAGTAAAAACAGATGAAAAACGTACAAAGTTTGCAAAACTGGCAGTTTCAGTTCCCCAACTTATTTGGAAAGAAAAGTCACCAAAGGTCCTTTTAAAATCATAAGTTGTCATATTTAGTTATTTGGTGAAAATTTCAAAAGTTTTGAGAATTTACAAGTTTAGTCCTTGAGTTTCAGAAATTGACAGAATTGGTCCCTGGTGGGACATTTTTGGATACAAAGTCTTTTTTGGACTTTTCGGAAATCAAAAGTTATCAAAATTGGTCCCTGGGAGAACGTTTTGAAATGTTTACAATTTTGGTCCCTTAACTTTGAGTTTTGACATTTTTAGTCCCTGGAAATTTAAATTGTAAAATTACATGAAAGGTCCTTGTGGAATTATAACATGACAGGAAAAGTTCTTGGAACAACTTTGGAAAAATGACAAAACCAGCCCCCTCAATTTCAGAAATTACAATTTTGGTCCTTGTTGTTTTTCATAAAACTACCAAATGGATCCTATGTTATTTAATCCACCCAAAAACCCCTGATCCATATAAACCCCAGCCCACAACCAACACCCAAGGCCCAATCCCTTTTTAATAAAAAACCTCACTCCCCGTTTATTATCCCCCCTAGTCAACACAAGTCAACACCACCATTTTCCCTCCCACTTGTGCCCTACAAACACCAACTCCACATCCCCCCTCCTCACCAACTCTGTCACCAATCCCATCCCCTGTCCCCTCTTCCAAATACTACAAACAAAAAGCATTAATGACCTTTGAATCTCTCCAAGTTATCAGAAGTGGGTGTGGAACTTTTTGGCGCCAAAGATGTATTTCAATGGTGGGGATCAATTTATGGGATCCAATGGTTTAGAAAGAGGTGGGAAAAGCTCAAGTGGGTCTTACTAACCTTAAAGGGTTAGTATAAATAAAGAAAGAGGGGAAGCAGCAAAAGGGTAGTAGTTAACTAGTTTTAGATAATTATTATAATGTAATTTAATTAGTTAATGTTTTAGTTTATCTAAGTTGTTCAACCTAGCGATGTAATTTACAATTTCAGTTAATCAAAGTTCAAGTTTAGATTATATTGCTTATTTTTTTTACTTGCTTATTGAAACTGCTATTTACTGCTTTTCCAAATTGCTTATTCATGATTAATTGTTGCTTACCTAGTGTATGTGTAGCTTAAGTTCACTCACCTTCTCAAAATTTTCACCTCAAGTCATACTGTTGCTCTTAAAAATCCAATAACACCCCTGTAAAGGGGTGTTTGGCACAAATAATTGGGAGTACTTAAAACTATTTCATCCATTCCTTTCAACTTAAACTAGCCTTAGTTAGTGGTTAGTAACCATTTGTATGTGAAATTGGTCATTTCCTAGTACTTTAAAAGAGTAGCTAATTAGTGTAGTAACAGTTAGTTATCAAGGATTAAGAGTAGGAATTAAATTAGTATAGAAGTAGTGTATGAGTAGCTTATTGTAATTTTATTTTAGCTTTTCACTCATTGTAATCAAAATTTTTAGAATTAATGAAATTTAGTTTTTAAATAAATTCTAGTGCAATCTCCTTTGAAGCTTTCAATCATAATCATTTAAACTCTTTTCTATTGTCTGCAGAAGCTCATATAAGCTCTTCTATAGCTTTTGTGAGTTTCCAATGTTCTTACTCAGCTTTAGGATTTATAATACATAATTCGTCTATGAGATCAAGTAAGTATCCTTTCACATTTCATTTTTAGCTTAATTCTCTGATTGCTGCTTAATCTACTATTTAGTTTGGTTGCATATTGGTTTTATATAGTTCTAGTATACTTGCTATGATCTATGTATAGCTTTGTAGTTTCTAGTTCTATTTTTCATATTATACTGCCTTTTACTTGTCCTAGTTGCTTAATGATGATTGTTGATTAGGACTGCCTAATTATGCTTGAATATTGTTTTCTTTTAGTGAGTATTAGCTTATTACAACTTCTGAGTTCAAGTTTTGTTGCAAAAATCAGTCCCTACTAGCTTAAATTCAAAAGCAGTCAAGCATTAACTAGTTTTTGGTTCAGTGAATCTCACTGAGCCACAGTGAATTTCATTGGTTGTTTGTATTTGTCACATGTTACATTAGACCTAATTAGGTTAGTTCAAGCATAAAACACAGTACTTATTTGAGCAAAAGTCAAAATCACTCTTGAGCCTCACCTATGAGTTAACTGCCAAACAGTTGGAATCCACAAGCATTCAAATCATTCCATAGCTAGTTTAGGTTGTGTAATTTCAATACATATAGGTATAATACAACATTCTAAATCAGTAGAGGCCATTGGAATCTCAAGAAAGTCAACTTAGCAAGTTTTCATATAAAGTCAAAGTTTTCCTTTGTCAGAAATCTCAAAATGGCATGAATTATTATGATTTTTGTGTTAGGTTATAGAAATTGTGCTTTTAAGGGAATATAGTCTCCTACCTCACCTTCAAAGTTCCATTGTTCCCTTATTTTTGGGATTTTTCTGTGGGCCCCCACAGCCCTCCAAAGTAGGCTGCAGGGAGAGTATACTCCCCTGTGCAGCAGAACAGTCCCCCACATCACCACCTTTGGTGGTGGTTTTTGGCCACCACAGTGGACCCCACAACCATAACTTTGGTCCTTTGAACCCCCCTCTCCTGGCACTCTTCAAGTATTGACCAATCAAGTGAGCTCAAACCCCAGTGGACCCCACTGAATTCACCTATCAACCTTGTCCCATTTTCAGTATCTAAATAAGAAATCTAAGTGCTTATTTTGAGCTTGGGGCTTATTCAGTGGTTCTCTATTGTTGTTTTGTGCTTATTTCAGTTCACTTATCTGTATTGCACCCTAGTTTACTCATGTGGACCCCACACTTGGTCATTTAAGCTATTTTCTAGCTGTGGTCAACTAAAGTCAACTGCATAACCTATAAGCACTTGGAGTGCTTATTTTCTGGGTCCCACTCTTTGTGTCTTCATCAAAGTTTTTCATTTTAGTGGTAAAATAGTTTTCAAACAGAAAAAGCCAAGAAAAACAAATTTAATCATAAGTGATAGTTTCTATTTAATTTAATTTATCTTTTAATTTTCATTTTTAGATTTTTGTTAAGCACTTAGCATTTTTATATTTTCTTAAATTCCTTTTATATTAAAGTAATTTTAGTAATTTTCTCAAATTTTTATTTTGTCATTTAGTATTTATTAGATTTAATATTAGTTTAATTAATAATTAATTAATATTAAGTATTAAATTGCATAATTAATTTTTATAAAGTAACACTTAGTTTTTGTATTTTTCCTAGCTTTTATATACTATAATATAATTTTAGTAGTTTTTCTAGAATTTTAATTGTTCATTTTCTATTTTTTATAATTTAAATAGTTTAATTAGTAATTAATTAATATTTAATATAATAATTAGTAAAATAGTGTATAAACTTATAAAATAAACTTTTTATAATTTTTTAGGATTTCTGTGATGGTTAATTAGATTTGTAAAAATTTTCTTAATTTTCTAAGATTAGTTTGTTATTTTTAATAATTTAAATTAATTAAAATAGTTAAGTAATCTTTTAATTAGTAATTAATTAATATTAAATAATTAAATAGTGTAAAAATTATTTTTCTTTTTCTAAAAATTTTCTTTTATCATTAGGATTTTAAAAATTTAATTTTCATTGTCATAAGTATTTTATTTCCTTAAAACTCGCATTTTATCTCGTACGTTAATGTAAATTTAAATTAAACGTACGCGTTTTTAGGTTTTAAACGTTTCTGGTTTTTCTAGTTTTACAATCTTGTTCATATAGCTTATTTAAGCTATTTCCTTGTAGATTCCTTAGTGTAATCATTCACAAACCCTTTCCTGTCCAAATTCACCCGATCACAAAGCCGTTTGAATACAATCCACACCTCGTCGGGACATAACGACCCGGGGAAACACTTTATTCCGCGGAGCATTGAGCCTAAGGAGTTTGACTATATTGACCACATCCGTGGTTGACTTTAGTTGACTGCTTTAGCACCAATCAAAATTTGGCGCTGCTGCCGGGGAGGTGTGCGCGCTATTCTAAACGGTTTTGCGTATTGGTGAATCGGGATATACATCCATTGTATATTTACCCACCCTTGTTCATATTATCTTCTTATTTTCATATAAAAAACAAAACAGTTCACGAAAACATTTTAAAATCAATTTTCAACGAACACAAAAACCCGAAAACATTTTCTTTATCACTTGTACAAAATGTTTATCCGAAAATCCAAAAATATTCACCTTTACCCTCTCACATCTTTGATTCTTCATCCCTACCCCTCTATGAACTTTTGATTCTTTCTATGTCTCATCCACACCTTCTTATTTGCCATTGGTGTGGTAATCCTTATAATGGTGTCCATTGCCCCAGCTGTGGCATGGTAGAATCAGGAAACGGGTCTGTCTATAACCAGAATCCTTACTCCTACCATGACACGACTGATTCATTCCATGAGTTACCACACCATGAGACTCAGCAGTTTTACTGTTGTGAGTAATGTGGTGGTTCACATTACAGTTCTGATTGTCAATCGGGAAACAAGCTTGTCTATGAGCAGTTTCCTGATAACAATTATAACTCAAGCACATACAACCCACAGCCACATCAGTTTCACTGTTGTGATTACTGTGGAGGTTCTCACTCTAGTTCGGATTGTCAAACAAGGAATCCATTTCCTTGTAACAATTACGACTATTTGTTTTCAGACACACCTCTACAGTACCAAATGATTCACACAACTCCTCATGATACTGAGCAAGACCTTTTACTAAAGGCTCTTGATATATTGAAAGAACTTAAGGAGGAGTTGGTTACTACATCGTTTCAAGACTCTCGTGAGAAATCTATGGCAGAATTACTTGCTGAAGAACCAGATGCTAGAAAGGAATTGAGCATGGAAGAATTGCTAGTCTTAGAACAAGCAGCTATAACACGTGCCAAATTTCGTAAAGCTGCTCTTCTAGACTGTGATGATGATAGTGATAATGAAGACACCTTTGATATCCTTCAATTTTATAAGGGTTCATCAGATTCATCATTTGTGATTCCTCCTATTGAAAATCAGGGAGAAAATAATGTGACAGAGAAATTACTCGCAAAAGATCAAATGGAACTTGTACAATCCATGAATGCTTGCTCCTCTCATCTCCCTCAGTCTGTTGTTATCACACCCGAAGTTCACACTCACTCTCTAAACATGGGGGATGAGCATCTTAGCACTGTTCCTAATAAGGAATCGGACGAATTAATAAAGTCTAGTGTTGAGATCCTTGTCCCAATCCTGAGAGAATCACAGGGAACTTTTGATCAAGTGTGTGATATTCCTTCACTCCCTGATAATCCAAATGATCAAATTGAGACTGTCTCAGATTCCAGTGATGATTGTTTATCTTATGAAGACATTGAGTATGTTGATGCATCCCTTCCCCACTCTAATGTTGACTTTTTTTCTCGAGGAGTTCGCCGATGAACTCACTCACACCAATCCACATCTATCGGGATGCGATGATGATCTCTTTGATTTCAAAGATGATATGGAGGAAGTCGAAGCATTCCTTGCCCTAGATAGTTCAACTTCATATGAAGCTGATGATAACTATCTTGATTCTGAGGGGGATATTCTTTTCCTTGAAAGCTTATTGAATGATGATCCATCACTCAATTCTTATCTCAATACCGGGCTTAGTGATTCACCCACTGATGAAAATTCTTTATCTTATGGAGACATCAGTGATGTTGATGAAATTCCTTCTGAGCCCATCATTGATCACCTTATCATGACTCCTCCGGAGTATGATAGCCCGGGGGGAGATACACTCAATCATGAGAATTTGAAAATTCCCACCCACCCTCCCGGGATGTTTTTGAGTTTAACCCTTGAAATCCAAACTCAGTCTAATGAGCCTGCTCTCGAGGTGACTTCCTCTCTTCTTCATTCCTTCAGGAATGAAGCACCATCTTTGATCCCGGCATTTTCATTTACCATTATCTTGAGCCGGGTACTTATCTCATCGGTGTGAACTTTCACGTGCTTCAAATGTTTCTCCAAACATCTTGAATGAAAGTCCGATGGAGATTGTCTTTTCCACATCATGCTTCCCCAAGGACAAATGAATTCGGGGTCGAGTCAAGCTAGCGACTCGGTAAACAAAAACAGTAGCATGCTTATAGGGTTTTCACCCTAAATGTGGGGGAGTTACCCCCACTGTGGTTACAAATGAAGTGAAAATACAAAATGGTGTTTTCCACATTTAGCTTGTAATGTTGCCCTTTTACGTTCAAAGAGTCAGCATAATAGCCGGGACTTTGAATATTGAGGACAATATTCATTCTAAGTGTGGGGGGTATTCTTGCGAATTTTATCACATTTTACTATCTAATACCCCCGTTTTTGGCCAAAATTTCAAAAAATTTAAAAATTTTTCACTAAAGTTTCAAAAAAATTTGTGGTTATCAGTCCGCCTTGTCTAACCGACAAAAGGATTGGCTAATCCAGGAGCAAACGGCTCTTGGTAAAGATATATCAAATCCGTTTATGGCTTGCAATTTGCCCAAAATTGTATGGTAAATCAACTCGCCATATCCAAAAAAGTGAATGAGTTAGCTAGCCCGCAAGATTATGGGTTGTGGTAAAGGCAGTGGAAAAACCATAAATGGTAATCAGCTCACCAAGATGTTGACTATTCCATCAAGAGTTGGCTAGTCCAGAAGCAAATGGCTTTTGGTAAAGACTAATCAAATCCGTTGACAGCTGGTGGTTTGCTCAAAATCACATGGTTATCAAGTGGACCATAGTTCTTACTTAACTGATACATTTGGCTACTCCAGAAGTAATGGCTTTTGGTAAAGAGATTAAAATCCGTTAAGTTTTTAAAACAGTTTATTGCTAGGGACTAGCAATAATTTAGTGTGGGGGATTGATGAGTGCTCAAACACTCATCATTTTTGGTCAAATCTGAATTGCAAAACATACAAAAACACTCAGAAATGCATCAAAATACTGAAAATATTTCAAAATTGTGTTTTATATGGTTTAGATGCAAAATGAGTAAAAACAGATGAAAAACGTACAAAGTTTGCAAAATTGGCAGTTTCAGTCCCCCAACTTTCAAAAATTGGCAAAAATAGTCCCTGAGTACTTATTTGGAAAGAAAAGTCACCAAAGGTCCTTTTGAAATCATAAGTTGTCATATTTAGTCCTTTGGTGAAAATTTCAAAAGTTTTGAGAATTTACAAGTTTAGTCCCTAGAGTTTCAGGAATTGACAGAATTGGTCCCTGGTGGGATATTTTTGGATAAAAAGTCATTTTTGGACTTTGGGAAATCAAAAGTTATCAAAATTGGTCCCTGGGAGAACGTTTTGAAATGTTTACAATTTTGGTCCCTTAACTTTGAGTTTTGACATTTTTAGTCCCTGGGAAATTTAAATTGTAAAATTAAATGAAAGGTCCTTGTAGAATTATAACATGACAGGAAAAGTTCTTGGAACAACTTTGGAAAAATGACAAAACCAGCCCCCTCAATTTTAGAAATTACAATTTTGGTCCTTGTTGTTTTTCATAAAACTACCAAATGGATCCTATGTTATTTAATCCACCCAAAAACCCCTGATCCATATAAACCCCAGCCCACAACCAACACCCAAGGCCCAATCCTTTTTTAATAAAAAAACCTCACTCCGCGTTTATTATCCCCCCTAGTCAACACAAGTCAACACAAGTCAACACCACCACTTTCCCTCCCACTTATGCCCTGCAAACACCAACTCCACATCCCCCCTCCTCACCAACTCTTTCACCAATCCCATCCCCTGTCCCCTCTTCCAAATACTACAAACAAAAAGCATTAATGACCTTTGAATCTCTCCAAGTTATCAGAAGTGGGTGTGGAACTTTTTGGCGCCAAAGATGTGTTTCAATGGTGGGGATCAATTTCTGGGATCCAATGGTTTAGAAAGATGTGGGAAAAGCTCAAGTGGGTCTTACTAACCTTAAAGGGTCAGTATAAATAAAGAAAGAGGGGAAGTAGCAAAAGGGTAGTAGTTAACTAGTTTTAGATAATTATTATAATGTAATTTAATTAGTTAATGTTTTAGTTTATCTAAGTTGTTCAACCTAGTGATGTAATTTACAATTTCAGTTAATCAAAGTTCAAGTTTAGATTATATTGCTTATTTTTTTTACTTGCTTATTGAAACTGCTATTTACTGCTTTTCCAAATTGCTTATTCATGATTAATTATTGCTTACCTAGTGTATGTGTAGCTTAAGTTCACTCACCTTCTCAAAATTTTCACATCAAATCATACTGTTGCTCTTAAAAATCCAATAACACCCCTGTAAAGGGGTGTTTGGCACAAATAATAGGGAGTACTTAAAACTATTTCATCCATTCCTTTCAACTTAAACTAGCCTTAGTTAGTGGTTAGTAACCATTTATTTGTGAAATTGGTCATTTCCTAGTACTTTAAAAGAGTAGCTAATTAGTGTAGTAACAGTTAGTTATCAAGGATTAAGAGTAGGAATTAAATTAGTATAGAAGTAGTGTATGAGTAGCTTATTGTAATTTTATTTCAGCTTTTCACTCATTGTAATCAAAATTTTCAGAATTATTGAAATTTAGTTTTTAAATAAATTCTAGTGCAATCTCCTTTGAAGCTTCCAATCATAATCATTTAAACTCTTTTCTATTGTCTGCAGAAGCTCATATAAGCTCTTCTATAGCTTTTGTGAGTTTCCATTGTTCTTACTCAGCTTTAGGATTTAGAATACATAATTCGTCTATGAGATCAAGTATCCTTTCACATTTCATTTTTAGCTTAATTCTCTGATTGCTGCTTAATCTACTATTTAGTTTGGTTGCATATTGCTTTTATATAGTTCTAGTATACTTGCTATGATCTATGTATAGCTTTGTAGTTTCTAGTTATATTTTTCATATTATACTGCCTTTTACTTGTCCTAGTTGCTTAATGATGATTTTTTTATTAGGACTGCTTAATTATGCTTGAATATTGTTTTCTTTTAGTGAGTATTAGCTTATTACAATTTCCGAGTTCAAGTTTTGTTGCAAAAATCAGTCCCTAGTAGCTTAAATTCAAAAACAGTCAAGCATTAACTAGTGTTTGGTTCAGTGAATCTCACTGAGCCACAATGAATTTCATTGGATGTTTGTGTTTGTCAAATGTTACATTAGACCCAATTAGGTTAGTTCAAGCATAAAACACAGTACTTATTTGAGCAAAAGTCAAAATCACTCTTGAGCCTTACCAATGAGTTAACTGTCAAACAGTTGGAATCCACAAGCATTCAAATCATTCCATAGCTAGTTTAGGTTGTGTAATTTCAATAGATATAGGTATAATACAACATTCTAAATCAGTAGAAGCCATTGGAATCTCAAGAAAGTCAACTTAGCAAGTTTTCATATAAAGTCAAAGTTTTCCTTTGTCAGAAATCTCAAAATGGCATGAATTATTATGATTTTTGTGTTAGGTTATAGAACTTGTGCTTTTCAAGGAATATAGTCTCCCACCTCAACTTCAAAGTTCCATTGTTCCCTTATTTTTGGGATTTTTCTGTGGGCCCCCACAGCCCTCCAAAGTAGGCTGCAGGGAGAGTATACTCCCCTGTGCAGCAGAACAGTCCCCCACATCACCACCTTTGGTGGTGGTTTTTGGTCACCACAGTGGGCCCCACAACCATAACTTTGGTCCTTTGAACCCCCCTCCTGGAACTTCAAGGATTGACCAATCAAGTGAGCTCAAACCCCTGTGGACCCCACTGAATTCACACATCAACCTTGTCCCATTTTCAGTATCTAAATAAGAAATCTAAGTGCTTATTTTGAGCTTGGAGCTTATTCAGTGGTTTTCTATTGTTGTTTTGTGCTTATTTCAGTTCACTTATCTATATTGCACCCTAATTTACTCATTTGGACCCCACACTTGGTCATTTAAGCTATTTTCTAGCTGTGGTCAACTAAAGTCAACTGCATAAGCTATAAGCACTTGGAGTGCTTATTTTCTGGGTCCCACTCTTTGTGTCTTCATCAAAGTTTTTTATTTTAGTGGTAAAATAGTTTTCAAAAAGAAAAAGCCAGAAAAAACAAATTTAATCATAAGTGATAGTTTCTATTTAATTTAATTTATCTTTTAATTTTCAATTTTAGATGTTTGTTAAGCACTTAGCATTTTTATATTTTTCTTAAATTCCTTTTATATTAACGTAATTTTAGTAATTTTTTCAGATTTTTATTTTGTCATTTAGTATTTATTAGATTTAATATTAGTTTAATTAATAATTAATTAATATTAAGTATTAAGTAGAATAATTAATTTTTATATAGTAACACCTAGTTTTTATATTTTTCCTAGCTTTTATATACTATAATATAATTTTAGGAATTTTTCTAGAATTTTTATTGTTCATTTTCTATTTTTTATATTTTAAAAAGTTTAATTAGTAATTAATTAATATTTAATATAATAATTAATAAAATAGTGTATAAACTTATAAAACAAACTTTTTATAATTTTTTAGGATTCCTGTGATGGTTAATTAGATTTGTAAAATTTTTCTTAATTTTCTAAGATCAGTTTGTTATTTTTAATAATTAAAATTAATTAAATTAGTTAAGTAATCTTTAAATTAGTAATTAATTAATATTAAATTATTAAATAGTGTAAAAATTATTTTTCTTTTTGTAAAAATTTTCTTTTATCATTAGGATTGTAAAAAGCATATTTTCATAGTCATAAGTATTTTATTTCCTTAAAACTCGCGTTTTATCTCGTACGTTAACGTAAATTTAAATTAAACGTACGCGTTTTTAGGTTTAAAAGTTTCTGGTTTTTCTAGTTTTACAATCTTGTTCATATAGCTTATTTAAGCTATTTCCTTGTAGATTCCTTTGTGTAATCACTCAAAAACCCTTTCCTGTCCAAATTCACCCGATCACAAAGCCGTTTGAATACAATCCACACCTCCGCAGGACATAACGACCCGGGGAAACACTTTATTCCGTGGAGCATTGAACCTAAGGAGTTTGACTATATTGACCACATCCGTGGTTGATTTTACTTGACTGCTTTAGCACCAATCAGCGGGAAAAAGACAAACTGGCAAGATAGTGACTTTTTTGTATTTTTGTGTTTAGAGGTTAGCTCAAAGTTTGTGGTTAGCTCAAGTTTGTGGTTACCTCAAGTTTGTGGTTAGCTCAAGTTTATGGTTAGTTCAAGTTTAAGGTTAGCTCAAGTTTGTGGTTAGCTCAAGTTTGTGGTTAGTTCAAGTTTGCGGTTAGCTCAAGTTTGTGGTTAGCTCAAGTTTGTGGTTAGCTCAAGTTTGAGATTAGTTCAAGTTTGCGGTTAGCTCAAGTTTGTGGTTAGCTCAAGTTTGTGGTTAGTTCAAGTTTATGGTTAGCTCAAGTTTGTGGTTAGTTCAAGTTTTCGGTTAGCTCAAGTTTGTGGTTTGCTCCAATTTGAGTTTAGCTTCAAATTGGGATTACCTCCAGTTTGAGTTTACCTTCAGATTGAGATTACCTCCAGTTTGTGTTTACCATCAGATTGAGATTACCTCCAGTTTGAGTTTACCTTCAGATTGAGGTTACCTCTAGTTTGAGTTTACCTTCAGATTGAGATTACCTCCAGTTTGAGTTTACCTTAAGATTCCGATTACCTCTTCTTGATTTTGTAAAATCCCGCGAAAGAATCTATTTCTCAGTTTAAATCATAGAAGTGTAAAATCCCGTGCACGTCCACATCATGTCAAATTCTTCAGACCCAGTCATACCTGAGATACTTAAATTGTACGACATGATCGATGTACATAAGACTTCCAACCCTTCACAAAAAATTAACATGTTTGAGTTTGATAATGCTAAAATGGAATCTTCGTGCTCGAAGTCTCAATAGAATGAACTCCATCAGCCACTTAAATTGCTCGATAATGCAAAGGATAGTTGCATTGAATGTTTTCAACTACTTCACTCACATCTTAAGGTTCTATTTGAAGGACTTGGATACTTAACTGGATACGAATGTGCATTCGCGTACGAACGTACCTTCACATCACTCTTTGGTCAAGATGTTCAGACCTTCACTGTCAAAATTACTCAGTATTTAGACCAACTAGAACAACAGCTTGACAAAGGAAATTTTTCTAAAGGAAGATCCATGGCTGCCTTGTGTGTGATTAACAACCAACTCCATGTGTTCATTGATTCACAATACACTGAGAATCAAATGATTAATAAGTATTTTACTAATAACACTGGAATTGAAGTTAATGCGTTCAGAGAAACACTAAACAAATGCATGAGTAATGTTGTGAAGTACATTGATGAAAGAGCACTACACAAACGAAAGTGTGACATCATGATGAATGACAGTCGGGTACAATTAAGAGATATCAATATTGATTCGGGTAACTCATCATATGTTGGATCAGTTGACACTAAGTGCAGAGGAACAAAGACAGAGAAGCTTAACCCATACAACAGTTCAGCAACCCGTGGCACACAAGATACGGATGCAGACATCATACTAGATAATGAACATGTGTCATGTGCTGAGGTACCCTTAACTGTTCAACAATATACATCTACTAACATACTTAAACAAACTGATCAGGATGTTGAACGTGATGATGCTTCAAGTTCTTTGTTTACAGCTGAGTCCTTTAAGTCAAATGATATGGTTGATAAACATGTTTTTGATGAACTTTCAAATAGATTTTTACAACTTGAGAAACATTGTATTTCACTTGAAATATCAATTCAACAAAAGGAAGAAAGTCTTCAAATTTACAAACCATGTAAGAATACGGAATTCCCTGAATTTCGTGAATTGTTTGAAATAAATTATTTGAAAGC
Source organism: Artemisia argyi (assembly GCA_030686995.1). Taxonomy (NCBI): domain Eukaryota; kingdom Viridiplantae; phylum Streptophyta; class Magnoliopsida; order Asterales; family Asteraceae; genus Artemisia; species Artemisia argyi. Next base: position 108,199,928 of record CM060681.1, on the reverse strand, counting down.
TCAGCTACAAAACAAAAACTTAATGATCAATAATTTGAAAACTCGAATCAACATGCATGAGAAAAGTAATAAAGTCAAAGTTAAACATGACATTAATGTTATGGAAACAAAAATCATTGAATTGGAATGTAATATGGCTAAATTGCGTACAGAAAATGAGTCTTTGAAAGTTTAGTGCAAAGACCTATGTGACTCAATCAAAGTAACAAAAACTTAGACTGTAGAGCAGACAACCTCTTTGATTGCTAAAAAAGATGAACTCAAAGCTCAACTTCAGGAAAAGGGTTTTGCAATTGTGGCATTAAGAAATGATTTAAGAAAATTAACTGGAAACAGTGTGAACACTAAGTTTGCAAAACCATCAATCTTAGGAAAACCACCTTCACAACCTCTTAGGAAACAAAGTGTTGTTAGGCAACCGACTGCGTTTAGATCTGAACGACCAAAATTTTCAAAATTGCGGTTTGCCTCCGAAGTTGATGAGAAACAAGTTTTGTCAAAACCAGTTACTTTACAGTCTAAATCTAAGGAAAAGGAATGTGTTGTTGCAAAACCACATAATATTTGTGCCTCTAGTGACTCTAGGAATTGTTCAAAGCGAGTGTCATCTGTGATAACTAAGGAACATGTTAGACATAAAAACAGTGTTCAGAATCACAACCTAGAGGATACTAAGATAACCACACATGAAAAGACTAGGATTTCGCCTGTTTCCAAGAGTAGTTACGTATCGATTAAATCGATTCCTGTTGAAGATCACTCTAAGAATCCTAGATCCTTTTCTGAATATAAACACTTTGTTTGCTCAACTTGTCTGAAATGTGTTTTTGTGGCAAATCTTGATAATTGTGTTACTAAATTCCTGAAGGAAGTGAATTCTCATGCTAAGGTTCAATCCTCTAAGACTAGAAACTACAACAAGCCCGTAGAATCAAAGAGCTATACTCAGAAATCAGGTAGGCAGATTGCTATAGTTCAAAGGTCTTCTCTCAAAACGACTTTCACATTACATGAGAAACCAAACACTCTTAGATCTTACCTAGGTGGATACCGACGGGTAGAATGTTTAAAATTGTTGGTCTTAGATGGATACCTATAAGAATGATGATCACTGATTGCAAAACCAAGGTTGACAGTGGAACCCCAAATGATATAGATGTTGATATCACTAACCCATATAAATGCAAACAAACTCTCAATGTCAGTGCAGGTAGTCTTTACTTAAGTGCAGGTACATCATTAAACCCTAGTAAGAAAAGACTCAGAGTTTGGCTGCTGAAAAGAATGATATCTCATCAATCAGGGGTTAAAGATACTCAACTTTGATGCACATCGACAATGACGTCTGAATACTTAAGTTCAGGCCTCGTTCTTCATCGACTATGACGTTTGAACAATTCAGTTCAAGCCTCGTTCCTCAATGTCATCATTATGGTGTCTGCTGACAACACTTCAGGCCCCGTTCATCAAAGAAAAGAAAAGTGTACGCTAGAGTGTGCTTTATCTTCTGAAAAAGTGTTATGCTCTTGCTTCTGACCATTCTCAACAACATGATTCATGATTCCTCCATGTTCATTCAGTTATCAAGTGGATCTACTCATCTTTGATCGAATTCGTATTCACTTGCTCATTCGAAAATGGCAAACTTTGTATGCAATTTTTGAGGGGGAGAAGGGTGAATGAACTACATGATTGAGTGTATTCTTTTTCACATGCTCAATCAAAAATGGCAACCTCGTATGCAATTTTTGAGGTGGGGAGTGTGAATAAAATACATGATTGATTGTATTCTTATTCACTTGCTCAATCAAAAATGGCAAACCTTGAATGCAATTTTTGAGGAGGAGAAGTGTGAATAGCGGATCAACCTCTTATGCAATTTTTGAGGGGGGAGAAGTGTGAATAAATTGCATGTATTTCTATTCACTTGTTCAATCAAAAATCGCATCCTCATATGCAATATTTGAGGAGGAGAAGTGTGAATAAAATACATGTTGATTGATGCGTGAAATGACTCTCCTCTCCTCCTACACCTAATGTTCCACTAACTAAGGAAGACTTATTATGACTACGGAGTTGATTGGGTATCACATATTTGAGATTGAAGTTGACTTTCACAAAGGCGTGTTCTTAGCTTATCTTGAAGTCGGGGTTGGTTGGATGAATGACTTTCAACGATAACTTGCTCGTGTTTGAGATTTAAGTTGAAGACTTGGTTTATCTAGTTACCAGCAGTCGAGGTGGATGGTTGAAGACCTAGTTAACTATCACTTTAAGGAGTTACGTTGTAGTACTCAGTGTTACACGCCGCTGTCGTTGTGGATAATTGCAAGTGGTGATAATGTCTCATGCTTTGATTGGGTAGTGAGTACTTAGAAATTTGCTTGGAGCATAAATTCTCTACACCGTTCTTCCAACATTAGTGCAAGCTTAAGACACAATAGCGGGGAATTCTACTTCAGTATCAAGTTTAGCATATCAGTTTTTCTCCATACGTGGTCATTTACTATTAGCCAGTGGAAGTGAAAAGAGGTTTAATTAGGGGTTGATCTGCAGAGAATTGTTATCGACATCTACTCATGGGGTAGTGATTTGTATGTTGCTTCCAGTTGATATGTTTATGTACACATAGTTATGATGATTCCGAGTGATCATCATCATCATGGAGGGAGAAGAATGTGTACATCGGGGCTTTTATCGAAGAATTGTAAGCATTCTATGTGAGTTGAAAATGTCGAAATAACGTTCCCCAAACAAACTCGTGAAGAAGCTACAGATTATCAGTCTATGATCCACTTTAAGTTGTGGATGACATGTTAAGGGACTTAATGTAACAATTCGCATTTTCAGGTTAACTTTTATTCCCGAAAATTTCACTATTCACTTTTTACTATTCACTTTTTACTATTCACTTTTACTATTCACATCCAAAATTTTTATTTCATATTCTCGTAAGTTAAACTATTTTAATGTTAATCCGAGAATTTCACGCTCATCGAATCATTTCTGCATAAATCACAAAGCCGTGTCCGAGATTTACTTTTAGGTTTAAACGTCCTTCCAGCATCCCGATATATCCATAAAACATTATAAACAATAGAAATATGATTTTCTTTCATTTTAGGACAATTCCAAAAGTTTCAGAATTTTACGTTTTTCAGTTCAGCGTTTTACGCGAATTACGCGTTTTAGACCCGTGTTTCCAGTTTTTAGCAGGGTTTTAGCACCCGATAGATCCTACCACTCATTTTATATTTTATTATGGAGTATATTGATAAGTTCTACCATATTTATAAGTTTCATATTTTTAGGATACCCGGTTTTACGTTTCGTGACTTAACAACTTACGGTTAGCAACTTACGGAGTCAAAACTAGCTACATACTTAGGATAATACCATCAAAAGTCCACACCTTGTTCTCCAAGTTCATGAACCGCCACTAGCGGGGGCATTCACACTTGTGGTTAAATCTTGACCATTGATTCTTTAGATCATTATTTAATTACAACTTTGTCTCCAAGTTTAAGCACTTTCCTAGTAAGCTTCCTAACCTCCTCATTCTTTCTATAAATAGAGAGCTCATTTGCTTCCTTTCTTCATCACCAAAAACGCCACAACATATATACCTAGCACCATGATCCTTTGATCTTCAATATACAAGTTACACTACAAAGTTCAATGTCTTAGTATTCTCTACCCAGTTCTTAAGTTTGTTTGGTGATTCCATGGTTGAATTAGGAGCTACACAAGGTTACTAGGGCTGAAGTTAAATGGTTTCCACAAGGGTTAGATCAAGGCTAGCAAGGGTTACAAGAGTTATGGTGAAGGGTTTACAAGATTAGGTTTAGTGTCCTAGTTCTATACTTGACTTTCTTTCTTAAGTGAAAGCCAAAAGTTGTAAGCAAACCCTAACATACTCCTTGCTTAATTATCATTTTCATTCTCTTTGTGTTCCTTTCATGCTATATATGTGCTTGTTATTGTGTTCATGATGTTTAAAAATGGATAAAACAAGTATTGGTATACATATGTTAACTTATGACAAGCAAACTAGTGATTTTTATGGAAAACCACGACCACAATAGTATAACTTTGATATTTGACACTTAATTACTGTTAAAGAGGACTTAACAAGGAAAACATAGCAATTTGAATCACCCAAAACGAGTACACGAGTCAAAAGTTATGACCATTTGAAGTTAGCGAAACCAAAACGGCAAAACTGCCTAAATAGCATTCTGATCAGATTTTGATTTTGAAAGTCACTCTTCTGATCCGATTCATCAAAAAGTTAAAACACGAAAGTTGTCCGGAACACCGTTTTCGTTCAGGAACAAAGAAGCTCGAACCCTGAAAACGCTTTCTGAGTGATAATTTTCTTCAAATTCTTAACAGCCCATTTTTAGACCAAAGTAACTATATAATGGTTATAATTACATGAGACCAAGAGGTCTAATGACCTAAAGCCAAGACCACAACCATGGCTAAAGCCAAGGTTGAGTCTCAAGACCATGGTAACAATGACCAAAGTCACGGCAAAGCCACGGCTAAAGACCATATAACTTTTAAAGATCAAAAAGCTTATATATATATATATAAATATATATATATATATATATATATATATATATATATATATATATATATATATATATATATATATGTTATCAAATACTACAATAGTAGGGAGCCTCATGTGAGGAGTTCATTAAGTAAGCCGTCGAGACGAGTTGTGGATTTACGAGTTAAAGTGTCCTGGCTCCTCGAACGTTTACTTCATGACTTCTGAATTATGTCGGCCCGAACGGTAGTAAGAGATATACAACCTATACATGTTTCATAAACGACTTATATTCAACGACTTACACTATATACTAAGTACTACATCATGAACATTATGCAAGACATATATGGGCAATTCTTCGTATTCTTAGACGTTACTCCAAACCTAAGTCGCAACATTCTATTATAGGCTGCTCTTAGAGACTTTCGCGATTCGACTACCACTTTCATTTCTCATTACATAGACTTAAGGTGAGTCATAGCCCCTACTTTTTCATACTTGTTTTAACTCTTTGGGGGGGATACATGCACAACTACTTGCTTACTTGTACAAATACTTGATCACATTATACTTGATTGGTCTATACTTGATTGTCTTATACTTGATCGCATTATACTTGATTTCATATATACATGATTGCGTTATACTTAATTGAGACTGCCAGTGGCTCCAGATTAAGTTGCTGGATGACCATTGAGACTTCCGGTGGCTCCAAATTAAGTTGTTGGATGACCATTGAGGCTATTGATACATCCTAACATTTGCGAATGTTGGATACATACGTGAGGTCTTCGGAGATGAAGTGTAGACTCACGACTAATTGCTTAATTGTTTTGATGAACTTATACATGTCTTTATTATACTATATTGTAGCAGTGGGTTGTGAACACACAGGTTACATGTCTCTTATGGCGGGACTTGTAACTGAGTGGATTCACGATGCCTTTGCTGTGTGAACATTCTTTTAAGGCTTTTCAACTGTTTTAAGACAAACTCTATGAACTCACCAACCATTGTGTTGACACTTTAGCATGTTTATCTCAGGTTAGTAAGGCGATAGCTAGTGCGTGGAACTTAGAGTCAAGCTGCATATTCTGAAGACTTACGCTTTTATCATTTACCATTCAACATTTTGTATACATTTATGTATCATACTTTGGAATCTCATGTTTGTAACTTTGAATTCATTAATCGAATGGTAACTTTTCAAAACGTCTCATTTAGAGTTCGTTTTCTATAACTTGCACTTTGTATTATGAAGTAGCACCCCTATGACACAGTCTTCTGCTGCGGTATTTTGGGGGTGTTACAGATTGGTACCAGAGCCTTGGTTATAGAGAACTAGGTTGCATTTAGTGCCTAGACTATAACTGCTATATACATTAAGACTCTCCTCTTTATTTGCCTTACACACACTACATACGCATACGCTTTTTGGTAGTTGTTGGTTTAGTTCCACGCTGTTAGATGATGTGACTTTAGTATTATAAGGAGCCCCAGAGATTAGCCGAGTCATTAAAAACATGGAGCTCAGTAATAACTAATTATTTAACTTGATCTTGTGACAGTTCTTGTTTGATGAGACACAAGATTTGAGTTAAATAATATTATTGCTTAGCTTTAGGGATTTGATGGCTTGATTATCTTTCTATCGGCCTCAGAAGGCGGATTTTGTGTCGGAAATTCTTAAGTAGGATGTTTTAGAATCTCCTTATTTAAATGGATTGGGACGCCTCTTCATTTAAATAAAGAAATTGTAAATCACCGAACCATAAGTTTATGAGATCTTACTTACATAAATTTGGACGCTTCTTTATGTAAGTAATGTGTTATAAATAAGTGGGCTTAATTGTAGCCGATACAACTCCTTAACCAGAATCTTAGACGAATCAGAGTGAACACCACTATTTTAGAGATCCTGAAATCCCGAATTCTCTTAGACACACCGTAAGTAGTTAACATCAACTGAACTTCGGGACGAAGTTCTTCTTAAGGGGTAGAGACTGTAACAATTCGCATTTTCAGCAAGCATCAAGGTTATATCAAACGGGTTGTCAGTTTGGGAGGGAGCAAGCTAATTTATGGGCTTACTAATTGGGAGGGAGTAATAACCCAATTAGTGAGTGTTTCTATAGCAGTTGATTCTCACCTGATCCAATTTAAGCCAAAGGTTGTTCTTCTCACAAGGTTTCAAGTACGTGTGCATAAAATATGTTGTTGATTCTGAGGTATCAAAACCAGCAAGGGGGAAGGAGACATACATTTGAATGCATAACGAGTACACGTGATGAACTTAATACTTCGTCTTAATTGAAGTTATACCAGGGTCTGGGAAGACAAAATGTCATAACCACATAGATAACCAGTGTCTTAACTCATGGCGTTTGGTGTATCATTCCAACTATATGGGGGAAGTTGTCTTCTACTACTTGTGGTATGTATTACTTCAGCTTTCAGTGTGAAGAACTATGAGAAGAATATTTGGAGCGTGAGATGATATTGCTTATCGACATCTTCATAGGAGCTGATATGGTTTATGGTGAAGTGCTTCTAGTTAATGCTTCATGTACACAATGGTATGATGATTCTGATAAGATCACAACCATCAGGGGAGAGATTTGTGTACATCAAGGATGCGCAACAGGTTCACGTGATCGGGCTTAATCATATATTCCGGAGGTGATATCCGGAGAGATGATTAGTGCTTCAACCTGTTACTTTGGTGTCATCATTTCTACTTGTGTTGGATACATGCGTACAATATGGATTAAGTTGGTATGTGTAAGATAACTAGAAAGCATTTGGTGAAATGAATATGTTGATATCATTTTCCCCTGAATAGACAAACTGCTCAAAACCACAGAGTAATGTGAACATCGGGGACGTACAACAGGGTCATGTGATCGGGCTTCATCATACATTCCGGGATTGATTACCGCAGAGATGATCCGTGGTTCACCTTGTTACTTCGGGGTTTTCGTTTTCTTCGGGGTTTTCAAGCATCATATAATGAGACTTTTTGTATCACTTCAACAACTTGGGGAAGTGGTCTCATGAAGATGATTGTCGGTTAGGGGGGAAGCTACCAAAGCTTCACATTGAGGAGGCTATAATTTGACAATTTGGTGGTGCCTAGCGATTGACTCAATTGTGAGATTCTAGTGATTTGTTCAACTTGTGTTTGGTGAATTGTTGTGACTTAAGTCCTTTCGATTAATCTGATTGTAATTGACGTTCTAAGTTAATCTTTACGACTTGACTTATTATGATCGGATCTATTGTAACTTGACTTGTCGCGACTTGACACTTAATGCTAATTGTCACTTATCCAAGATCTCTCTCTAAGTTTAACTCGCATATTAGATCTTTCGGTTTCTTTTGTTGACTTTAGTAAAATCCCGGGAGAGAATCAATCTCTCGGTTTAAGTCACAAGAGTTGTAAAATCCCGTTTAAGATTATATCATGGCAACTACCGCTTCAGACGATCATTCAGGAGCCTCGAAAGCTTTGGTGGTGAAAGTTTAAGAGATGTTGACTACTGATTTCTACAACGTGCTGAGCGATACTATCATTTTGGTACTAAAGTCAACATCTTCTTAAACCGATTAGTATCCTTTGTACATATATTATACTAAATTGTAAATAGAAAAGTATAAAACAACAAAAACCCATAAAAATCTGAAAAACTACAAAAAATCCAAAAATATTCTTCTTACGACATGTCTCTTGTGTAATCAATATTATGTACGTTTCTAGAAATATCATTCAATAATGACACAGAATCATACATATGCTTGAGCAAGAGTCTTTCTATTTCAAATAAAGTTTTTTTCTCTTTTCTAAAACATGTCGTTTGTCAAAACATTCTTCAAAATTATGACTTGCAGTCATTTCAGGCTGTAACCTGGATTTCAAAAATATGGCTTGCTATTACTTCCGACAGCTACCCGCTTTTCAAAATGGGGAAAACATGTCACCAGAAAGACGGTTGTTCCTTTCACCGGGTGAAGTTCACCTGGGCATGGATTACTTTATATCCATGTTTCATCGATCTAATGTACGCTTCAGTGCATTATTTCTTGATAAAGAAGAGAAATCTTCTTTTTATCGCCAAATACTTTCCCTTCTATGATTTTTCCGGAATGTATTTGTGCAAAACTTGGTCGTACCATGAGATTTTGATTAAAAATCAAATTGAACTCAAAATTTTGATAAAATATTTCACTCAATCAATGACTTTAATATTTTAAGAAAATATTTCAGTTTTCACATCCGTCATTGATTGAGGGGGAGAGTGATTTCTCAAAATTTTATGTATCATCAAAACTCTCCACTTCGTACAAAACCTTGCAATAAAACAATTTTTTATGGTTATGTGTCAGAATGAGAACATTTTCAAAGAGTTTTTCGTTAAAACTTCAAATCTTTTATAAACTCATCAAATCTGATACATAACAACCTCCCTCACAGATTGAGGGGGAGCAAGTAAAAGGTTCCTTTTATCAGAAAATATTAAAACGGACTGCATTTCTCTCCCAAAAGCTTTCTAACTTATTTAAATCAATTGAGATCCAAAATCTTGAAAGATTTGAAATTTTTGATCGGGGGAGAGAATGTGATTTAAATAAGAAATGTGATATCAAATGTGATCATTTGGACTCAATAATAGGCTCCCACATATGTGCTAAACTCTTTAGTATACCGATGCACATATTGAGGGGGAGCAAAGGCGTTTGTGGAAGTAATACCAAAGACCGACCATTTATCTTTATGCACTGACTTATAAGGATGGTTAAGGTTAGGTATGAGTTCCCATGATCCACCAGAACCAGAAGGATCTTCCTAGGGACAATCCATAGATAGATTAGAATCCTTAGGAATGATTGAAAAAAGGAGTAAAGTGAGAAAGGGAAGAGTGCGGACTAAGATAGAGCTAGGACTGGAACAAACCCAACAAGGTTCTAGTGGTGAAGTCTCGGTAAGCACTGAAGGGGTTGAAGAATGAAAAAGAAATGAAATGAGAAAGGGTGAAAAGAAATAGCCCTCCATATATTCAACCTTAGGGCAGAAACCAGGTTCAATTCCTAATCTACTGGCGGTTACTAAGATAACACCGGTATTGAAGACAAGACGTCATGGACCCAGTGACGCACTGCACTAAACTTCCCAACCACTCAAGTTCTCTTAAAAGAGCTTGTTTCATTCTCACGGGGAACCCTGTGCAATGTATCGACCGCTCATTGCAAGCTATGTTGATACCTAAAACAGGAGACGCCTCCCTAGTCTCCAGGAGTGGATCAAAATGCACTATTGAGTCTAGAGCCAAGAGATCATCCATAAATCTCATTAGGACACACTTCCAAATATGCTTATTGTTTCACACAATGTGGAAAATAAGATAAAATATTTAGAGTCCTACGCATTATCCTTGTGGTATTGCCAGAACATCCGAGTGATATGAAAATATTCACAATGAAGATGGAAATCCTTCTAGAGTGAACATCACTCAAGCTCTTGGTGGGTGACATGTGAGATCCATCTTGGATCAATGATCAAGTGACAACTGGAAAGCAACAATGGTGCGATTCAAAATTGAATCAAACTTGTTCCAGGATATGGATTGACGGATACTTTTGCAAAAACCTTTCAGTGTGCTCACAAACTAATTTTCGAGCACATTGATTGTGTACAATATTTCAAACAAAAGTATTTTTGATGGAAATGTGACTCAAAGCTTAAAACTCTCATCGTGTCTCGAAATGTTTATCATATGACACGCGAGTGATTTCTATAAATCAATTTCTCATCAATTCCGTGAATATTTATTCATCAATTCACTCGATCGTGCTGTCTTCTTTGAGACGTTCCGGTATGAGAACATGCTAAGTATGAAGATTCCGAAGTGGATTCTTTGGAAAATTCATTACTACAAGCTGGAAATTCCTGTCAAGGAGAGTCTTCTTTAAAAGAGACTCTACCTGATCACAGGTCGGTTTTTACAAAACCGGAGGGTAGTCTGTCCTCGCCGAACGAATGACAAAGCCATATTCGTTCTATATCTTTATTGCTAACTATTTTATTTCAAGGACACATATAAAGATGGCGTTGATGGCTCGAATTTCCAGCTGAATCGGGTCAATCCATACCTCATGCTCACACATCCTCCTCACAATCAATGACGATGGGAGACTTGCTACAACAAATGTTGAGGGACTACCAACAACGTTTCCGCAACTCTGATGAAAAAGTCTCCTGATCCACAACTCTTATGTTAAGTCTCCTGCTCCAGAAGGGTGTGAGCATGATGGTCCTAAAGTCACTACATCACATGAAGGCAATATGACTAAGGATGAGCTTGGAGATTTACTGTGGCTGATGATCTCAAAGAAAGCTCAAAGATCACTCACCTCAAAGGAACTAAAATCACAAGTTCATTGCTTGTTGTACAAAGTGAGGCCAAAGTCAAGAATCAGAACCTACGAGCTCCAAAGTTAAAAATGCTTGAAGATCAAAGAGCTTAATTTCCAAAGGTGACCTCGCTTAGGGTGAGATTGTTAGGAATACAAATATTCCTATGTAAGACTCGGTCACCTAAATGATGTAATAGCATTAAGATAGCTTGTAGTTAGTTAATTAATTAGTTAGATATTAGTTTAGTTTAAGTAACACTGTGGAAGAAGGACGGGTCTTTACCCACTGTATACCTGATCCACAGCCCGGGTGAGGGTGTTTTATCTTTTTTTGTAGGATACTATAAATACCCTTCTCCACATGTGGAGAGGGTTGGTGCTTTCACTTCTCTTAATCTAATATTACATTTTCTCTCATTGCTTTCTCTCTCTAGAAACACCCAACTCACTTTCTCTCTCTAAACTCTCTTCTTATTCATCTTTCTTGAATCAATCCAACCACTAAACCATACATGTTACAATTATGAATATACTACATGTTCTAATAGTAATAATGCAAGTTCGTACTTGATTTTGAATTTTCTTACTTAGAATTTCAAATTGATCAAAAGCTTCGTTTTTACTTTTCAGAAATTTTGTCCAAATATATCTTGAATAATCATCAACTACGACCAAAGTGTAGAAGTTGCCTCCATAACTTTGTATAGCAGATGGACCAAACAAATCCATATGTAAAAGTTCTAGACACCTAGATGTAGACACCATATTTTTAGCCTTATGGCTACTATGAACTTGTTTACCAACTTTGCAAGCATCACAAAAGTGTTGGTCATATTTTAACTTGTGTAGGTTACTAATTAGATCTTTCGAGGAGAGGTTTTGGATGAGTCTCATATTAGCGTGTCCTAAACGTCTATGCCATAGAGTTGAAGATTCATATAATGCAATGAGGCAAAGTTTGTCTCTAGATGTTTGATCAAGCTTCATGACATATAAGTTGTTTTTAAGGACACCTTTGGCTATGGTTATACCGTCTTTAAGTATTTACTTCCATTTTCACTAAAAAGGACGTTATACTTTTTACAGAAAAGTTGACTAATACTAAGGATTAAAACCTAGGTTATCAACATGAGCAACATCATCAATAGAAAGTGAGTCATGAGAGATTGTACCTTTTCCGATGATTTTGCCTTTTACTTTGCTACCAAATGTAATGTTACCTCCATCATATACTTGATATGTTGAGAAGAGGCTTTGTTTCCCGTCATATGCCTTGAACACCCACTATCTTTAATCCATTCATCCGGTTCCAAACTAACCTTCAAGCATACCTATTTTAAACAAAAAACTCAAACGTTTGGTCCCCAGTATCTCATGGGTCCATTTTGGTTAAACATACCATTAACTTGATCCATTTACGAAAATTGGATATACGGGTTCCATGACCACTGGTACAAAAAGTTGTATTGCTCACGCCAAAAATGTGTGACGATATGCCTATAGTCACACACGTTTTTTTCGTTGTGTGTCACTAAAACTCTCGCCACCGTAGGTGGCATATGGTCACATTGTTGAGTTCGTGGCCTTTTCCATCAAAAAATTGTGACCAAAACCCCGAATATGTGTGACAAATTAGGCACAAGTTTTGTTGGATTAGTCATTATCAGTGACCGTAAACACCTTATAGTCACACGAATGTTTTTTGAGAGTGAGTATTGTTCGTCCTTTGGCCACATAAATATATAATATATGTGACATTTGAGATGATATATTCAAGTAAATGTGTATTTTGTATGACTATTGATAATCAAATGGTCACATGAATATACAATAAGTGTGATGTTTGTGATGATTTAGTCACACAATTGGTGTTATTTTTTTGGAATTAGTCACATACAATTTAACACAAAGTGGCCAAAAGTGTGATCATATGCTGTGTAAAGTGAGAAATGTATATTTTGTGTGACTATTGATCATCCAATGGCCACGTGAATTTTATGTTTGTGTGGCCTTTTGTAAGATTTAGTCACACAAAGCATGTTTGTTTTGGGTATTTAGTCACATACCATTAATCAAACAGTGGCCAAAAGTGTTAATAAGTGTGACCATATGCTGTTTAAAGTGAACAAATGTGTATTTTGTGTGACTATTGATCATCAAATGGCCACGTGAATTTTATGTTTGTGTGGCCTTTTGTAATATTTAGTCACACAAAGCATGTTTGTTTTGGGTATTTAGTCACATACCATTAATCAAACAGTGGCCAAAAGTGTTAATAAGTGTGACCATATGCTGTTTAAAGTGAAGAAATGTGTATTTTGTGTGAATATTGATCATCCAATGGCCACATGAATTTTATGTTTGTGTGGCCTTTTGTAATATTTAGTCACACAAAGCATGTTTGTTTTGGGTATTTAGTCACATACCATTAATCAAACAATGGCCAAAAGTGTAAATAAGTGTGACCATATGTTGTTTAAACTGAAGAAATCTGTTTTATGTGACTATAGATCATCCAATGGCCACGTGAATTTTATGTTTGTGTGGCCTTCAATAATATTTAGTCACACAACGACTAAAGCAAACAGTGACCAAAAGTGTTAATAAGTGTGACTATATGCATCTTTTAGTCACATTAAAAAAACAATATATATCAAAACAATTCAAATATATATCAAAACAAATTCAAATACAATAAAATTGGAATGTATAACTGAACAAAATGTAAAATTGGACATCCTTTTATACACCAAGGAGTCCTAGTCGGCTTACAATAGTTTCTTTATAAGTATCTATAATCTTTTCCATAATTAAGCAAGCAACAACTTCGAGCGGTCTTAATCTCTGAGCAGTACCAACTTTAACTAGCAGTACTAAGTTTTGTACTAGCAGTATTAAATACTTGGCTACATTTTCTTTGAAGTTTATGAGCTGCACTAAATCCATCTAAGCAATATTAACACAAACATGATCAACAATAATTCAAACAACATCATGAAGACTTTTAATCCAAAACAATGAACATACTAATAAAATTTGCAGTTAAACTTACAAGTTTTTCTCCCATTGATCTAATCTCATCAGCTGGATATAAAAGCCTTGAAAATGTAGGCTACTGCATATCAACACATCAGGATGAGAGCAGGACTAGAACATGTCAAAGCTCACAACATAACAGAACTAGATGAGCCACTGGTTCAACTATCTGCACAAACATGGTAGGAGAGTTAATACTAGTACCACGTTAGTACTGCTGGAGCAGAGTTACTACTGCTAGTATATATATATAAAATAGAATGTCTATAAATGAAGCAAATATATATAAAATTGTAATGTCGTATATAATCAAATTCTCAACTATCATAAGTTAAAACTTGTTGACTCTTCGCCGCCTTAGCTTGCTTTTGCAAGGTTTCACTAGAGGCCAAATGTTTTCGCTTCGTTGGTACTAATTTTAGTCCTGTATTTTGTTCACTAATATTTGGTATCATAGTTGGTGGTGTAACCTGTAGAACCGATTTGTCGTTGCTTAAGCGTTTTCGTATGTCCGATAGTTTTAACAGGTTCCTATATGTATATATAAAACACGGTACATTAGTCATGTACGTAAAACTAAAAAAAATCAAAGGTGGGTGTTTTATTACCTAACACTGTTTCCATTACTGGTACGTTTTCCAAAATTTCAATGGCCATTGGAGTGGTCACCTGCAATATAAATTAAGAAATACAATGGTGTTATCATTAGAAAATGAAATTGTTAACAACATTAAAAGTGTCTTACATTTGAGTCTAATGCCAGTTTCTTTCTGCAAAAAAAATGTGGGAAATGTAAGAAACTAAGGCACTAATAATGCTGCATAATATAACATCTGCCAACCATGAAACTGTAAAAATATACATGGGTTGGCTTTCGTGACTGAGATGGAGCATACCCACGTCTCGAAAATGAAGTGTGCCAGAAAATGCATCTGAGGGAATTTTTAGCCAGGCATCCCATGTATCATCCTCACCCGTGAAAATAGCATGTACCCCCTGCAAGAAACAAGTAACGTGATTAATCCTAACATAAAAGACAACAACATTAGATGTCCCAAAATATAAGTTTAGCCTCAAAAACAAACATACGGGTTGCATATCGACTCGGGCAACAAATAATATACAATTGGTTGCAATTTTATACAGTGCCAAACGTGGAACGAATAAATGTCAAACACATTACCAAGCAAGCAAATCACTAACATTTGGTACAAATGAAACAGTTTGACAAAAAGAAACCATATTTGAGTTAATTTCATATATAACAGATGTTATGTTAATCTTTTGATAGATAACTTACGCAACTGCGATAAGCAAACTCCAACTGTTCAGCAACATCCTCCCGGAGTGGAAACCAATCAAGACTCCCTTTACGAGCAAAAAAGTGGCCTCTTAGAACACGTCGATTGTCTCCATTCCAATAAACAGGAAAACTATTTCGTCTTAATAAGTCTACCTGCAACGATTACCACAACACGAATTTATAATCAAAAACATGTTTAATCCACAAAAATCAATTTATAATATATGTTTGAGCATACCCATGAACAGAGTAGGATAGGTGAGATGAGGGTGATGGTGGCTCGACTATGATGCTGGTGGTTATCTCGAACCAAACAACTGAATTAAACAAAGTCTCCCATACAGTTCCCATGTCTTGATGACGGTGATGGCGTGGAGGAGCGATGGTTGGTGAAACCACGGCGAGATCAGGCGGTGAAGTGTGGCAGTGGTGTGAGTCGGTTCTAGAGAGAATGAGAAGAGATAATAGAGAGAGGATAGATCTGACTAAGCTAGTAGTGTTAATGTTTTGATTTTGGGTGAAAAAGCAGCACCATATGAGCGAAGCGGGAGATTGAAATTTCGGGGAAAATTTAGGGGCGGGATCATTAGAGCACTATATTAAAATTTTTGAGATTGAAAGCCTATCAAATGAGCTCAAAATGTTTAATGAGTTGAGCTCAACCTTATATAAGTTCGACTCGAGTTATTGTTGAGTTCTCGAGCTTGTAAGTGATATAAAATATGTGTTTTTTATTTTTTTATTATTTATTTATTTTTTTATGTAAGTGTACTAAGTGTAAATACTTATTTATGAATGTATCAAGCTTTTCGAGCTGAAGTCAAACCAAATTCAATTCTTAGGTTATATTTCAAATTTAATTTTTGTAATAAAATACATCTTTACAGATAAATCAAGTTTTTCGAGTCAAGCTCAATCCGAGTTCAAACTTTCTCGATCCCGGATAACATATGATCGGGAGGTCCCTGGATACTTGCTTCTTAGTGTTTGTGACAAATGGTATACACCTACCAAGCCGGTGTAACCCATGCATGACCAGTGATAATGGCTAATTCACATGGGTCATGGGTCATGTGCATTAGGTTATCACTGGTCACATTAATTAATTAATGGGTATTTGACATCGATCATATGGGTCATATGCATTGGGTGGATAGTTTCTTAGAGTGTCATGTTACGACACATCCATGACTGTTGACAATTGGTAATTAACATGCATTATGGGTTATGTGCATTGGGTTATAGTGGCTTTTAGTGTAATGTAAACTATGCAAGACCGATGATAATGGCTAATTCACATGGATCATGGGTCATGTGCATTAGGTTATCACTGGTCACATTCATTAATTAATGGGTATTTGATCGACATCGATCATATGGGTCATATGCATTGGATGGATATATAGTTGCTTAGAGTGTCATGTTACGACACATCCATGCGTGCCTGTTGACAATTGGTAATTAACATGCATTATGGGTCATGAGTATTGGGTTGTAGTGGCTTTTAGAGTAGTTACATTAGTAACGCACGGGGTGCGTTATTTGGCTTTTAACGTGCGTTATTCGTACGTGATTGTTGTGTATGGTCGCGTTAATGGTGCGTTGACACGCCGGGTAATTTGAAATTTTGAATTCAAAATAGAGGGCGGGATAATTTGAAATTTTGAATTCAAAACAGAGGGCGGGGTAATTTTAATTTTTGAATTCAAATAGAGGGCGAGATACTTCCACAAAGCATCCTGTAAATACCTATTGGGGTTTTGCTGAATACACCCACAATTATCATAGAATTCTCTTTTGTTCTTCCAACAGAATGTCTCACAAAACATCACCTGAAAACGCATCGTATTTTATGTTTGATGTTTGCTGTAGTTTGTTGTAGCTTGTTTAATGTATGTTTAAATTTTAAGTACTAATATAATTAAGTTGTGTTTTATTAGTTATTAAATGAAATATTAGTTTTATTAGTTGAGGGTTGAATTTGAAAATAATTGAGTTAAAACTTGGGAAAGGGAAATGTAAAGAAGATCAATCCCCCCAATTTATTGGGTAATGATCCATTACCCACTATTGGGTAATGGTTTGTTGCATTATACTTTGCCAAGCATATTTTTTCACTACCTTTCCCATTCTTCACCCCCTATAACCCCCTGCCAAGCATTAGGGGTGTTCAAAAAACCCGAGAAATTGACAAACCAAGAATTCGGTTTCGGTTTTTACTTTTAGATATCCATGGTTAACCGAACCGAACCGTATATAATATAAATAACTTACCCACCCCGCGATGGATAGTTAAAAGTTTCCAACTAACCGAACCGTGAACACCCCTAGCAAGAGTATCAAATACACTTCATTAACACTTCTACAGTAATATATATATATATATATATATATATATATATATATATATATATATATACAAACTTATCAAACACACTTCACACATTTCCATAATCCTCTATTTCTCTCTCGCACTCACAATTACAACTCACTCGGATCTAGGTTTTGATCCCAAATCTCAAAAAGCTTATAAGATCACAAATGAATATAATCCAAATACCCCCTTAGAGCTATTTATTCTTAGGCTTAGGTTGATTAGCTGTTATAAGAATTGCGTTGCATTTGTGTTGATAGAATAAGGAAGAACATGTTGTGTTGTTTTTATGAATAATTAGAGCAAAAGAGATATTAAGGTTTGCTTGAATTAGCTTATTTTATCTTAGGATTAGGTTGACTATCTGTTATAAAAATTATGTTGCATTTGTATTGAGAGAATAAGGAAGAAAAGTGGCGGATGTGTGTGCGAATATTTTGG
The DNA here is from genome assembly GCA_030686995.1 of Artemisia argyi. NCBI lineage: Eukaryota > Viridiplantae > Streptophyta > Magnoliopsida > Asterales > Asteraceae > Artemisia > Artemisia argyi. The sequence continues at coordinate 108,181,799 of CM060681.1, read as the reverse complement.
CTCAAACATCCAAGTATCAAAGATGGAAGAAGTATCAATGATGGATGGACAGACACCACTTTCAAGTATGATCGTAAACTTGTTCTGGTGTTGTCCATCCATTATTGATTCATTTTTGCCCTTTGTCAAAATACAGAAATAATTATTAAGTATAATTTGTATTGATAGAATAAGGAAGAACATGCTGTGTTGTTTTTGCGAATAATTAGAGCAAAAGAGATATTAAGGTTTGCTTGGATTAGCTTATTTTATCTTAGGATTAGGTTGAAGTATAATAAACATATCAAGAACTTAAACAGTTTTTTCATGTATTTAGTTACAATAAAAATATTTTCATTGCATTGTTGATATAAATTTAATATGATTTCATTGATTCATGATTAGCTCTCTAATGTCGTAGGACCTACATAACTAATATGTATGTTCATCGCATTTAAGTGAGCAATATAAATGATAGTAAGAATTTGGTTACTAAGAACTTAAAGCTCAATTATCAGGGCCCATCTATCTAACGATGTAGATGGGTTCCATCGCTTTAATTGGACCGCATTTTCTAACGATGTTTAATGCTTTTTTCAATAATCAAGATTAAACATCGTTAGAAAACGGGGTCCAATTAAAGCGATGGAACCCATCTACATCGTTAGATAGATATGGCCTGATCATTGAGACGTCTTCAATGCGATAATGATATAGTGTGTATTGTTCATGACAGGCCATACTCCTTCATTATTCCATTCAAGATGAGTGATGTTCCTTGGACTCTATTCTTTACTCAACACTTGTAGATTGTTTGTATCACTCTGTTTGCTTTATATATATGTATGATGTATTTTTGATATAAGAATTATGTTGCATTTGTATTGAGAGAATAAGGAAGAAAAGTGGCGGATGTGTGTGTGAATATTTAGGCTAAAACATCCAAGTATCAAAGATGGAAGAAGTATCAACATGGGTGAACAGACACGACTTTCAAGTATGAACATAAACTTGTTTTGGTGTTGTTCATCCATGTTGATTCATCTTTGATCTTTGTCAAAATACAGCAACAATTATCAAGTATAATTTGTAGGTTCGATGCTTGAATTTAGCGTCTTCGTCTTCCAGCATGTTGGTAGGTTAGAGATTCAAGGCTGAATAATATGTTGTTGTTGGCTAGGGTAGAAAGGATGGTAGTTCATTGCATTCTTAATATAAATTTTATATGATTTCATTCATGTACAATTAGCTCTCTAATGTCGTAGAATCTACATAATTAATATGTATGTTCGTGACATCTAAGGGAGCAATATAAATGATAGTAAGAATCTGTTTTCTAAAAACTTAAAGCTCAATGATTAGGGCGCTCTATCTAGCATTGTAGATGGTTCCATTGCTTAATTTGGAAAGCGTCTACTACCGTTTGTGTGGTTATTAGACGGTATTGCAACGTTAGATAGATCCATCTGGCCTGATCATTGAGACGTCTTCAATGCAATAATGATATAGTGTGTATTGTTCATGACATGCCACATTCCATTATCGCATTCAAGATGAGTAATGTTACTTAGACTCTATTCTTTACTCAACATTTGTAGATTGTTTGTATTACAAGATGAGTGACATGCCACACTCCATTATCGCATTCAAGAACAAAGGTTGTTTCAAACACACCCTGAATTGCAACATTATCTTTTATTTCATTTACACTATATTTTTTAAAATTTTAATATATTTTTTTAATTTTTTTGCAGCAAATCCATGGTCAGACTACTTTCCAAAGGGATATTTGGATCAGGTCAAACATGAAATTTTGCAGATTTATTCAAGTCAATCATGTTCCATTGTGACTAGTCTTTGTTGGCGCCTAATATGTATATAGTTCTGTCAAGAGTAATATATAAGCATTGATCCCTGGCAAACGCTCGTCCCAATGGATCATGATTGGGACGAAGATGTTGAAAAGGTTCTAGCCACCTGTGGGAAACATCACTCCTTTCCTGCATTAAACATAGGTATTTTGGTTTTCCCATATTCCCTTTTTATACTCGTTTCTGTAACACCCCCAAAATCGGGTCCAGCGGAAGCTTACATGTAGCTGGGGTGTAACTCAATTGGTACCACAACACAAGTACAAAATGGTTATCATTTCAATCATTTATAATAAAATCGTTTAACCAAAAGTGTTGAATTTACATTGTTAAAAGTAGTGAGGAAGTAGGCCCTTAAAATAGTTTAAAACGGTCCCCAAATGAATAATCAGAGTCTTCTATGACCATGTCATGCCCTGCCAAAACTTCCTGTAGCGTGCCATTGCTTAATACCTGAAAATACATGCTAAAGTGTCAACACGAGGTTGGTGAGTTCATAGAGTCTAGTGTAAAATGAAGTACATTATATTTGAATGAAGATTTCCCAGCAAAGGCATCATAAATCCACTCAGTTCCAAGTCCCGCCATAAGAGACTTGTAACCTGTGTGTTTACGACCCACTGCCAGATATGATTTGGTTTACGTGAACAAAAGTAATATGTGGACCAATAATCGAAATAAGTGTCGTTCGACCAATACATTCGGTTACATGACCAGTTCATTTAGTTATATTACCTGTACATTCGGATATGTTACCCGTACATTCGGATATGTTACCTTTACATTCAGTAATGTATGTACATAGTGGTGGAGTCAGTTCATTCGGTTAAGTGCATAATAATGGAAAAGACTTGGGTCCAATGGTAAAAAGATTAAGGGTGGTGTAGATGAATATATACTACATTCGATTGAGTAACGAATTCATAACTGGAACAAATAAATGTTTGACTAAACATGTAGCATAATCAATTAAATCAATTCTACATTTAGATGAAAACGAGCATGTATTCTCCCCCAAAACAGTTATAAAACAAGTGAAAATAGTAGGGGCTATGACTCACTTGGTGCGATAGCTACGATGACAAAAGTGAATACACTGAAATGAGGCATGACCTCTAACCGCAACCTAATATGAATGATATGATCTAATGTAAGAAATGAAATGATGCTACACATGCAAATACGTATGTTATCGATACCACTTGTGAATTTAAAAATAACATTTATCGTCGAAAAATATATTCTTGACGTCTCGTTAAGTTAATAAACACTTTCCATGTTATTAGGTTGAAACGGTACTCCACGATCCTCGTTTGGTGATTTATCGGTAAATATAGTATTTTCGTCGTAAAATGACACTTTTCACAACTTGGAAATATGACCAAAATGGTCTTGCAAAACTAGTCGCGAAATAGTGAGTATTAAGAGTTAGGAAAGAAACTCAGTAGTTTTAGAAAGATTTTCACCTTATCTTAAAAGTCGTAGAACTGAAGTTTGTCCATACGGGTCTCGATAATAAAGAAATATAGCCGCAAAGTCAGGTGTTTGGGCTGTTTTGGCAGATTCTGGACAGTTTTCGGGAAAGTTTGGAAGGCCATAAGTTATTCGTTATAAATCCTTTTGACAAACGGTTGGATGTTTTGGAAACTAGGCTGGGTGAACAAATTATTTATCACTGATGTAAATTTTCCAGAAATGAGTTTATAAATGACAAACTGGCCACTTGGCGAAATGGTTAATACTTGGAAAATTTTCTAAGTGTTGGGCTGAAGGAAAATATTAAAATCGTCTAAAATTCAAACGCTTGTATCTTGGTCGTTATAAGCTCGTTTTCTATGTTCTTTATATCCCCGGAATCGTATTAATATATACTAATATATTTTCAGTAGGTCGGCTCCTATAGATAACGTCTAATGCCTCTTTGTCCATTGAAAATCGTGCAACAACACGTATTATTTTCAGAAAATAGTTTTCGTCGTTAAACTTGCAAATATCATATCTCCTTCGTTATAAACTCGTTTTAATCCGTTCTTTCGCCCACGGCATCGTTTTTGAAAGTATTTTCTGATTCTCTAGCCCAATGTTACCCGGAAACCCCTGAGTTTTCTATATTTGGCGTTTTGGGACAGTAGGTATTATACTGTTTCGAAAATTGATTTTCCTAGTTTGCAACTTGTTCAAAACTTAACCAAACTACTCCAAATCAACTCCACAAATACTCAATCCTACCATACACCTTCTTAGGGTGTCATGGGGTCCTAAACATCACCAACCTTGGAAGACTAGAATATAACTTGTTTCTTGAAAAATATGATGATCTTGCTTGCTCTTCTACCTTGGCCGAACCTTAAGGATGAAAAGATAGAGTTTTGCCTTTTTGCTTTGTAAAAATATAAGTTATGTGTTAAAGTCTTGAAGTATCTTGCAAAATATCTTGAGTTAGTGGCATAATTGTAATTAAAAGATCAAGTTCAAGTAAAATTCTTGTTCACATACACTAGGTATGTCGACCAAAGGGGTATAGGGTGGAGATATTTGTAGGTTTCATGTATACTTGAAGTATTGGTAAGTATTAAGCGTATATAATGTATTATGTTATAAGTTTTGGGTACCGGGTTAACTAAAAATAAATCGTGACGGGTTGAAATAAAATATGACGAAGTTGTAAAAATCATGAAATTATATTCCTGATGAGAATCAGGTGTTAAAATAATTATCGGGTTGAAATATCGCAAACCGACGGAGTAATAGGCTCCGACCGTAAAATGTAGCAATTGATTTGAAAACACCGGGTAAACTAATAATATAATTCTTATATCATTATAATGAGTGTGAAAATATGTTAGGATCATAGTCGGGAGTATTGGGTATACGTTAGTAGTAACACTGAGTGGTAACGTTAATTACAAATCAAGCATACGTAAACTGAAATAATGCGTATTCCGTGCATTATCTAATATGCTGATGATGTTACAGATGATGTGTAGACTCCCTAGTCTATATGATGCGTCCCTATTGATGATGCATGAATTCGCAACTAAACCAATGCGGTTATGCGAATTTAAATACCCGTAAATTAGATTTACGATGAAATGAATGATGAGTGTGAATAGTGTTTTCCCTCCGGGAATGAATAGTGTTTTGTGAATAGTGAAATTTCTGGACGCTCCTCGGAATCTCAAACTGACTCCAAAAATGATGAATAGTGATCGGTGAATAGTAACTGATGAATACTAAATTGTCGAAGTTTGGAAAATGACCTGAAATTACGAGTTGTGACATTCTTCCCCTCTTAATAGAACTTCATCCCGAAGTTCAGTTTGTGTTGGTCTCTGAAGTGGTATTGGTGAAAAGATGATAATGATATTTGAGTCGCATTGCGGTGATAAAAGATAGAACATTCATTAGATCGGAATTGGTTAATAGTACATGAAACTTATACGATAGAACGTAGAATAAAACACAAAAGAAATACAACACTAGAGAGTTTAGGTTTCCATTTATATACAAGGCAGGAGTTCTCTTTTTAAACATTGACATCGTTGTTGTTGTCCTGACGAGCTTCGCATTTCAACGAACTCTTCCTCCATTCTGGTTTCTCAACTCTGGGCATTCACTCTCGAAGTGTCCAATTACTCCACACTCGTGGCATTTTACCATGACTTTCTGATGCATTATGAGGGTGGGAGCCTTGTGTCCGACCTTTTAGCAGTTTCCACATTGAGTGGGGCAAGGTCCCTTGTGATGAAACCGACACTTGTTGCACTTAGGTAGAGTACATGCATATCCTTTCTTTTCACTTGGCTTCGCAACGTAGGCCCTATCCACCTCATGTTGTTTGTTTGGCTGCCATACTTGATCGTCTCCTTGGTTGTCATCCCTTTTCCTCTTGTTTTCGTTGTTGTTGTTGACAGTAGTTTCTTGCTTCATCACTTGAGCCATAAGATTTTGAGACATTCTGATAGCTTCCTCCAGCGCGTGTGGTTTAGAAGCAATTACGTTTCCACTGATGTTGTGCGGTAGTCCATCGATGAAATTTTCTAGCAGCTTTTCATTATCTGGAACCATAGTTGGACATAGCACAACCAACTCCTGAAACCTTCGGATATATGCCTCTATATCATTACCTGCTGTCACTAGCTCATAAAATTCTGTTTCCAACTTCTTCACCTCGATACGAGGGCAAAACTTCTTAGTCATCAATTTCTTGAATTGCTCCCAGGTGAGCTTGTAGGCATTTTCCATACCAATCGGTTGAGCATAAGAATTCCACCATGACATAGCTTCATCCAAAAGCATACCAGTAGCGAATTTTACCTTGCTGACATCAGGACAGTTGCACATGAGGAACACATTCTCAGTCTTTTCAAACCAGCGAATCAAAGCAACCGCTCCTTCAGTGCCCTTAAACTTGATGGGATCACCAATCTTAAAAATTTTCCAAGTACATTCACGCCTATTATCGGATTGTCCATCTGTCCCTGTCTGTAAAGCGGTTTCAGCATCCCTTGCAGCTACCTCAGCTCTCTCGATCTCTAGAGCTTCGACTATACTATCCTAAACAAGTTTCCAAATAGCAGCAGGTGTCATAGTTGGAGTAGCTTTAGCTTTCCCTGGCGGCATAGCTCTTCAAAATAAGAAAAGAATGGTGAAACATAAATAAGACGTTTCCTAGGGAGGTCATTGACAATATCCAATTATCAATATTGGGAGTAGTGAGTGATAAGTGGCATCGGAATCCATAGAGTGTTAGCTAATTCCTTATATATATATGGGGATGGGGAAGGGAAATGATAGTGATAGTGATAAGGGAAAATACTATGACAACTGCGACAAAATGAGATTATGATAAAAGAAAATACTGTGATATAAGTGTATCATTCATAGACGTGAAGATTCATGAGATGTAATGACCAGTTGACATGCTTCCAGGCGGCGGTTCACGAAGTGATGAAAAGTATGAATATTTTGACAACGAGAGTATACACACACATAAATGAAACATTTGGAAATTGAGTAGAGGATTCAATCCAGACAAAATTTTATTATAACCATTCTCAGTGTTGCAAAATTCATTTCTGAGTCAGATATAGGTGGTCAGCCTATGTCCTACTATCCCGGGTCGAATATAAATGACCAGTCTATATTCTACCAAGGTTCCATGAATTTTGAAATACTCAGCTCAGTTATACTAATACCATGTCCTTCACAAATACCAAGACGTTCATAAAGACAAAAACAAGTGACCAAAACTCGAGGTCGAATGATGAAACTATGCATGGAAAAACATAACAGGGTGACATATATGATACGTGAACATGCTTTTATGAACGAAAATTATAGTAATCAACTAGAATAAATGAATATAATATATCAGATAATGAGACACAAATCTCATCACCTATGTCAGCAACAAACCACAAGTGAGGCATCATCTTGGCAGGCAAGCACGTGACGGTCATAGGGTTAAGTTTTTGTAAAAGTAGCTATAGTCTAGGTTTTAAAAACACTCAGTTCGCTATAGCCAAAGCTCTGATGCCAATCTGTAACACCCCCAAAATCGGGTCCAGCGGAAGCTTACATGTAGCTGGGGTGTAACTCAATTGGTACCACAACACAAGTACAAAATGGTTATCATTTCAATCATTTAGAATAAAATCGTTTAACCAAAAGTGTTGAATTTACATTGTTAAAAGTAGTGCAGAAGTAGGCCCTTAAAATAGTTTAAAACGGTCCCCAAATGAATAATCAGAGTCTTCTATGACCATGCCATGCTCTGCCAAAACCTCCTGTAGCGTGCCATTGCTTAATACCTGAAAATACATGCTAAAGTGTCAACACGAGGTTGGTGAGTTCATAGAGTCTAGTGTCAAATGAAGTACATTGCATTTGAATGAAGATTTCCCAGCAAAGGCATCATAAATCCACTCAGTTCTAAGTCCCACCGTAAGAGACTTGTAACCTGTGTGTTTACGACCCACTGCCAAATATGATTTGGTTTACGTGAACAAAAGTAATATGTGGACCAATAATCAAAATAAGTGTAGTTCGACCAATACATTCTGTTACATGACCAATTCATTCAGTTATATTACCCGTACATTCGGATATGTTACCCGTACATTCAGATATGTTACCTTTACATTCAGTCATGTATGTACATAGTGGTGGAGTCGGTTCATTCGGTTAAGTGCATAATAATGGAAAAGACTTGGGTCCAATGGTAAAAAGATTAAGGGTGATGCAAATGAATATACACTACATTCGATTGAGTAACGAATTCATAACTGGAACAAATAAATGTTTGACTAAACATGTAGCATAATCAATTAAATCAACTATACATTTAGATGAAAACGAGCATGTATTCTCCCCCAAAACAGTTATAAAACAAGTGAAAATATAAGGGGCTATGACTCACCTGGTGCGATAGCTACGATGACAAAAGTGAATACACTGAAATGAGGCACGATCTCTAAGCGCAACCTAATATGAATGATATGATCTAATGTAAGAAATGAAATGATGCTACACATGCAAATACGTATGTTATCGATACCACTTGTGAATTTGAAAATAACATTTATCGTCGAAAAATATATGGTTGACGTCTCGTTAAGTTAATAAACACTTTCCATGTAATTACGTTGAAAGGGTATTCCACGATCCTCGTTTGCTGCTTTATCGGTAAATATAGTATTTTCGTCGTAAAATGACACTTTTCATAACTTGGATATATGACCAAAATGGTCTCGCAAAACTAGTCTCTAAATAGTGAGTATTAAGAGTTAGGAAAGAAACTCAGTAGTTTTAGAAAGATTTTCACCTTATCCAAAAAGTCATAGAACTGAAGTTTGTCCATACGGGTCTCGATCATAAAGAAAAATAGCCGCAAAGTGAGGTGTTTGGGCTGTTTTGGCAGATTCTGGGCAGTTTTTGGAAGGTTTGGAAAGCCATAAGTTATTCTTTATAAATCCTTCTGACAAACGGTTGGATGTTTTGGAAACTAGGCTGGGTGAACAAATTATTTGTCAATGATGTAAATTTTCCAGTAATGAGTTTATCAGTGAGAAAATGGCTCTCAACCTGGTCACTTGGCGAAATGGTTAATACTCGAAAAATTTTCTAAGTGTTGGGCTGAAGGAAAATATTAAAATCGTCTAAAATTCAAACGCTTGTATCTTGGTCGTTATAAGCTCGTTTTCTACGTTCTTTATATCCCCGGAATTGTAATAATATATACTAATATATTTTCAGTAGGTTGGCTCCTATGGATAACGTCTAATGCCTCTTCTTGTCCATTGAAAATCGTGCAACAACACGTATTATTTTCAGAAAATAGTTTTCGTCGTTAAACTTGCAAATATCATATCTCCTTCGTTATAAACTCGTTTTAATCCGTTCTTTCGCCCACAGATTCGTTTTTGAAAGTATTTTCTGATTCTCTAACCCAATGTTACCCGAAAACCCCTGAGTTTTCTATATTTGGCATTTTGGGACAGTAGGTATTATATTGTTTCGAAAATTGATTTTCCTAGTTTGTAACTTGTTCAAAACTTAACCAAACAACTCCAAATCAACTCCACAAATACTCAATCCTACCATACACCTTCTTAGGGAGTCATGGGGTCCTAAACATCACCAACCTTGGTGGGTTTCATGGGAATAAGCATAGGAAATCAAAAGCCCATTTTATGTAATAAAAACTAAATAAAGTGGTATGGATCACAATATATTTGCATGTTTTTGTTCATAGATTATAAAAATACATCAAGTAGATATTTAAAGAGTAGGAAAAATGGTTAGTAACTTACTTGAATGATTATGGACTTTTGAGCAAGAAAACTTATTAATCTTAAGGTTTTTATTTCCAAACCTTAACTAGATATATATGGAAGACTAGAATATAACTTGTTTCTTGAAAAATATGATGATCTTGCTTGCTCTTCTACCTTGGCCGAACCTTGAGGATGAAAAGATAGAGTTTTTCCTTTTTGTTTTGTAAAAATATAAGTTATGTGTTAAAGTCTTGAAGTATCTTGCAAAATATCTTGAGTTAGTGGCATAATTGTAATTAAAAGATCAAGTTCAAGTAAAATTCTTGTTCACATACACTAGGTATGTCGACCAAAGGGGTATAGGGTGGAGATATTTGTAGTTTTCATGTATACTTGAAGTATTGGTAAGTATTAAGCGTATATAATGTATTATGTTATAAGTTTTGGGTACCGGGTTAACTAAAAATAAATCGTGACGGGTTGAAATAAAATATGACGAAGTTGTAAAAATCATGAAATTATATTCCTGATGAGTATCGGGTGTTAAAATAATTATCCGGTTGAAATATCGGAAACCAACGGAGTAATAAGCTCCGACCGTAAAATGTAGCAATTGATTTGAAAACACCGGGTAAACTAATAATATAATTCTTATATCATTATAATGAGTGTGAAAATATGTTAGGATCATAGTCGGGAGTATTGGATATACGTTAGTAGTAAAACTGAGTGGTAACGTTAATTACAAATTAAACATACGTAAACTGAAATAATGCGTATCTGTGCATTATCTAATGTGCTGATGATGTTACAGATGATGTGTAGACTCCCTAGTTTATATGATGCGTCCCTACTGATGATGCATGAATTCACAACTAAACCAATGCGGTTACGCGAATTTAAATACCCGTAAATTAGATTTACGATGAAATGAATGATGAGTGTGAATTGTGTTTTCCCTCCGGGAATGAATAGTGTTTTGTGAATAGTGAAATTTCTGGACGCTCCTCGGAATCTCAAACTGACTCCAAAAATGATGAATAGTAAAAGGATGAATAGTGATCGATGAATAGTAACTGATGAATAGTAAATTGTCAAAGTTTGGAAAATGACCTGAAATTACGAGTTGTGACAGTTTCCATGTGTATCTCAAATCACAAATCCTAGTTTATCAAATCTCTAAACAATGTTTGCAAACAACAAGAGATCAGCACAAATGGGTTAAAGGAGAAGGGTCAAGCAGGTTTGCTTCAAAAAAGAAAGCGGCAACAAGTGTAAAAAAATTTAAATTGGATGGAAATACGTGGTACAATTGGTTGGTTGCTGAAAGAAAGAAAGAAGGAAAAACACAATCTATCAAACAACATGCTGAGGATGAAAAGGAGTACAAAGCAACAAAAAAACCATCTCTCAAACAACATCCCAAGGCATACAAGACATTGGATGATGATGATTTGTCTGATGTGGAGTTTGATGGGTTGGATTACGAAGATGCACATGTGGCATTTGACCCGAATAAATCTCCAAAATTAGATTACTAGATTTTTAGAATGTGTAACTTTTATTTCTAGTATTTTGTAATTTTTCATTTCAAGTTTTAATGGAAAATGTTTAATCTTAATTCCAGTACTTTTTTCATTGCTCAATTTTTTCATTACTTGTTGATATTAATATAATGATTCACCCTTTGCAGTATAAAAAATTCTGCTGCTAAGAAAACGTTACTGCAGCTGGTTTTGTACATTATTTTGTAATTTTTCATTTCAAGTTTTAATAGAAAATGTTTAATCTTAATTCCCGTACTTTTGTCATTGCTCAATTTTCTCATTACTTGTTGATAATAATATAATGATTCACCCTTTGCACTAAAAAAAAAAAAAAAAAAAAAAAAAAAAAAAAAAAAAAAAAAAAAAAAAATCTGCTGCTAAGAAAACGTTACTTCTGCTGGGTTTGTACTGCTCGAACTGAGAGTGCAGGGGTGGATTGGTAACATTTACACTTAACGGTATCAATCCCCAATCAAATCGATAATTCAGTTTCATGCACACATAATTTATCTATAATCACAAACACTAACATCTTTTATCAATAATTTTCAAAACCTCCAAATCACAAAACCCTAATTCAAGATGGTGTTGGCAATTGAATCAAAACGAACATTTGTTGACAGACACAACATGGTCGCCTTTTTGAAGAAACCAGATGGTTCTGAAGAATTCACACAGATAATCAATTTCTTGAATGCTACCCCTATTAGGTATGCATTAACTGTGAATCCTCCTATATGCATTTCTTTTATTAAGCAGTTTTGGGCTACTGCTAAGATCATAACTTTTAGTGGAGAAAAATAGATTAAGGCTAAGGTAGATGGCCAACATATACTCATAACTGAGTCATCTATTAGGGAATCTCTTAACCTACCAGACAACGAAGTGATTGTGTGTCTTGATAATGCTGCCATTTTCAAAGGTTTGAAAAAAACGGGGTATGAGAAGAAGAATGATAGATTAAAATTTTACAAAGGTCTCTTCTCATTTCAGTGGAAATTCTTGATTCATACTCTCTTTCATTGTTTGAGTCCTAAAACAACAGGTTGGAATGAGTTTGGTACCACCATGGCATCAGCAGTGATATGCCTTGCTAAAGGAAAACCTTTCAATTTTTCAAAAATGATTTTGGAGGGTATGATCAAAACCTTGGATGATGATGGTACTTCTTTATTATATCCAAGGTTTTTGCAACTTATTATTCAAAAACAGTTGACTATCTTTAAAAGACATAAAGGAACTTATGTTGCCCCCTCACTACAAAAGAAAGTATTTTCAAATCTGAAAAATAATGGCAAGTATTTTTCAGGAAAGGTTACACCGCTTTTTCCATATATGGTGAACCTTCCACAAAAAAAGGGTGAGGATGTCATGGGTGTGGAGCAGGCCAGTGGTAACATACATGAGAGTGAGTATACACCCGTTGATTCACCTCTCAGGGAAGGTAACACATCCAGAAGTGATGAGGGTAGTTCTAAAACAAATGAATTGATGGATTCTGGTGAGAATAAAATGAAACTTATACAGGATCTAAAGGCATGTTGTACCCAGTTAGAAGAGGATATTCTTGGCCTCCAAAAGCGGCTAACAAAAAATGGTGCAAAGATCAAAAGGTTGAAGCTGAGTGTTTGTTATTTAGAAGGTCGAAAGAGGTCAAGAAAAGCTCAGTTCAGAAGGTTGAAGAAGGTGGGCACAACACATAGGGTGAGTTCTTCTAAGGCTACTAGTTTGGAGGATGCTCCCAAACAGGTGACGAATGAAAGCAAAGTCTCAGGGGAGGAAACAACAAATGCTGAAGGTGCTTGTGCAGATATGCATGTGGATATGGATATTGGGATTGATAGTGATGATAATGTGGATGATGATTATTTAGTTGCTGACAAGGGGGGTTATGAGGCGGTTTTAGAAGATGTAAATAAAGAGCAGGTAGTGGAAACTAATACTAGTTTGGGAGAAACTGCTACTAATAGTAATGTTGAAGAAATGGCTAAGGTGGTACAACAAGATGTTTCTGCTGCTACAACAAATCAAGTTTCTACTGCTGAAGTTGCTACAGATGAAGAGGTTGCAAAGATAGTTGATAAAGCTGAAATAGCTAACTTTATGGATGAGAATAGGAGAGATAAAGTGTCTGAATTTGAAACAGATGAGCAAGTAAAATTCAGACTTGAAGAAGAGGAGAAAAAAAGAGCACATGGAGAGCAAATGCAAGCTTTTATTGATGCGGATGAAGTTCTACAGGCTAGAATTAAAGAACTTTACACAGATGAGACTGTAAATGGGGAAGACAAAGTACAAAGACTTACTGATTTGATACAGGAAAGATATGAAGAATTAGTTTTGAAGGACCTAGTTAAGTCAATGAATCAACGTCAAAGTCAGAAGAGGAAAAGAAATCCCACAAGGTCTTAGCTCATCAGTGAAATGAAGATATACATACAACATCAAGGTGAGTATAAAGCTTCTCACCTCAGGGGAATGACATATGAACAAATTGAAAGTATATACTACCGACTCAAGAAATATGTTGAAAACTTTATCCCCATGGGTACAGAAGAAATACCATCAAAGAAACAAAAGATCGTTGAAGACAAACCTGCTGAGAAGAATAATGATTCACAAAGAAAAGAAGACATCTCTTCTCATGATTAGATGATGGTGATTGTTCCTGAAACATTATATGTTGACCCTATTCAAGCTAGACATCAAATCATGGACTGGGAGATTTACCGAGATAAATTTGGAAAGGATTGGAAGATAATCAGGGCTGGTGGAGGATCAGCAGTGTACAAAAGGTTTGAGGATTCGATAAGAACAATTGATAGAGTAGACTTAGACAGATTATGGGAGTTGGTTCAAGAAAGAATCAAAACAGTCAAGAAGCTAGATGCAAAAGAGCAAGATTTGTGGGTTGAATTACATAGGTTATATAAACCTGATCCAGCTGATATCTATTGGAACTTCCCATGCCATCATTTCTCAACTTTATGGAAGTTTTATGATAGCTGGAATGTACATCACTTATCAACACAAGGTGGAATTGATGTTTTTATGCTTGCAGAAAAAGAATATCCTTTGCCTGCTAGTTTACTTGCTGTGATGACATCTACAAAGATCATATGTGAAGAACGTAGAGAAGTAGTTAAAGATCTCATTGAAAGAATTCATGCTCAGTATAAGAGAGCATTGTATGCTGTGAAGAAAACAAGCTGATAATTAGGTGTTTGGAGGTAGCAGGGGTACGTACTTTAGCTTCTCTGTTTTCATTATGTTGTAAAAAACCTTTTGGTAAGTACTATATAATTCACCTTTTGTAAGATTAAAACTCTGTTGTTTGTACAAAAGTTACTACTGCTATTACAATAGTTACTACTGCTATTACAATAGTTACAACTGCTATTACAACTCTTGTTTGTGTAACTCAATGTGACTAATATCAAGGTTAATGATAACTGAGTTCATATTTTGCTATAAATAATAGTCACATGAAATTCACAATGTGACTATTTTGAATGTATTGGTCACATATAATACCCTTATAATGTGGCGATAATCATGATTTAGATATACACTTGTGATATGGTGTGACTATTGTAAAGCCTATAGTCACATGATCGTGCTACAATTAAATGTGACTATACACATTAGGTTGCCGCACGCAAACACACACTAGACTTTAGAAACGCATATTAACTTACGTGACCATATGTATCAAATTTTGGTTACACTTAATCATGTATGTGTATGGTTTAGTGTGACCATATATGACATTTGGTCACACTCTTCAAGTGTGTGACATATATTTGTCACTTTTAAATGCATACCGTGACTAACGCTTCAAACTTACTTTTCAGTTGTCACACATTTCACATTCATATGTGGCTAAATATTCAGCAAAAATTAGTAGTCACGTTTAAATAATGTGTGACAAACATGACTATATAATTTAGCCACATACACAATTACCTCATGTGACCATATATCTATTTTGGTCACACTTTTAAATTGTGTGACATATATTTGTCACATATGTATATCTATAGTGTGACTAATGTTTCAAGCTCATTTGTATTTGTCACACGTCCCGAATTAAAAGTGACTAAATAATCCAAATTTTTTTTCCAGTTACCCCTAGTCACATAAATATTCAAATGTGTGACAATAGAATTCCGAAATGGTCACACAAGTCGGATCAAGTGTGGCTATTTATTTTATTCTGGTACATTTAGTCACGTATAAATGTTAAAGTGTGACATTTCAAAATCGACAATGCGTGACCAATAGAACTTTTTGTACTAGTGGACATGTAATTTGGAGTTTGATAATATCTAGGTACATTTTGGTTCCAACTATGATGGTAGTTTGGTTATGAGTTGTAATTACTCTTTGGAAAGGAGCGTTTGAGAACAGAATTTTTAGGCCTCGGTTTAGTAGTTTTGGTTCTAAACTCATTTCTAGCAAGTCCTACTCCTAATTTTATAGCAGGTTTTAGTTTAGTTTCTATTGAACTAGTAGTAGGTCTTTTTGTGACTTTAACAAATTTAGTACGAGTGGAGTTTGAAACTTTTTGTTCTGCACCAGGCCTCGCGGAACCTTTGGGTTCAAGGGGCGGAACCAAAATTTCGGTTTCGTCTGATCCGTGAGAGCCTGCAACAGTTTTGGCAGTTTCTTGTGCTATTTCATCCAGTTTTGTTAGATTACTTGATGTTCCTAACTTCATGAATCCTAGTCCCATTTTATCAAATGTTGACTTTTGAAGTTTCATTATTTCATCCGCACAAGAAATACTTTTATCGAATCTTTTAAACTTTGTGGTTTGTTGATCGTTTTGAGTAATTTTAAGCCTCTCAATTCAATTTTAAACTCTTGACATGATTTTCACATTGTGTCAATGCTTTTACTCTTTTCTAACCTCTTAGCCTTTTCTTTTAATTCATAAACTTCATTTTCCAAAAATTCCTTTTTAGTTTTCAAAAATTTGTTTTTGTTTATGATTTTCAAGCTAAGTTCACAAAGTTTTTTATATTCGTTGCAATGTGTCATCATCATAGAAGAACAAGATGAATCGGATTGTACCTCATTTGAGTCTTGAGCCATGAGTGCAATTTGTTAGGAATCATACTAACAGTTACCACAGTTAAGCCTGGAAGAAGACACTGCTGAAGAATGCAATAGCAGTGGAAACTCATTACCACTGCTAGTACATATCATTACCACTGCTTACAGGATAATTTTTAGGAAACCATGTATTAGATAAGTAGAGAAAAGATCTTGTGTATATTCTATTCTGTTAGTCTTATACTTATCTTGTAAAGGACTCCTTGTGTCCTATAAAAGGAGGTCCTAGGGTTAGGTTGATGTACATATCAATATAGCAAGAGCTTCAAGGTGTAACCCTAGTGATATTCAAATCACTCATATTATTCTTTATAATATTGAAGCTAAGAGTTTGGTTAATCCCTTTGTTCATACTATTTCATTCATATACAACTTATACAGTTCACTCATATACATCTTTTAAATACTTTGTGGTAAATTCCGCATACTACAAAGTAAATTCTCAAAGTATCTATCTAACACAAGGTGTTTGTTTAGATCCATCAAGTGGTATCAGAGCCAGGTTCTGATACTTTGATTTAGAAGATCAGAAGATAACTCACTTTTGCTAGTCCAATGGAGAAGGAGAACAATCAGTCGAATATTGCTGCAAGACTTCGTAAGCTCAAACTTAACGAGTATGAGATGTGGAGGATAATGATAGAACAGTTCTTTATGGTACAAGATTATGCTCTCTGGGAAATCATCATGTATGGTGATTCATTCAAGCCAGGTACCTCTACAGAGACAATTGATGGAAAGACTGTTCAGACCCTTAATACTGGACATGTCACTAATGAAGAGATGCTTGAAAAGAAGAATGACCTGAAGGCAAGAAGTTTACTGCTAATGACCCTTCCTAAGGATCAAATCATAGCCTTCAGCAAATACAAAACTGCTAAGACCTTGTTTGAAGAGATTTGCTTAGTTTTTGGTGGCAATGATGCTACCAAAAAGACTCAGAAAACTTTGTTGAAACAAAACTATGAAAACTTCTCTTCAACAAATAATGAGTCAATTGACAGTATCTTTACTAGACTCCAGAAGATTGTAACACAACTTACTGTGTTTAGCATTAACGTAGAAAGGGAAGACCTCAACTTGAAGTTTCTAAAGAGTCTACCTTCTGAGTTTCACACAAATGTTATTGTCTGGGAAGACAAACCTGAACTGGAAACAATGAAGCTCAATGATATTTACAATAATTTTAAAGTTATTGAACAAAAATTAAAGAAGACAGGGAAGCTAAGTACAAGTTCTAGGAACTTAGCTCTTATATCATCATTTGTGTATGACAGTTCTGATGAAGAAAGTGATGAAGATGAAGATGCTGCTCATATTGCTGTTTCCACTGGCAGTGCAAGTGTTACCACTGCTAGTTCTAAAAAGAAGATTGCTGGACTTGGAGACCGTACCTTCTATGCTTTTCTCTCAAGCCAAGTCAGTGGTTCATTTCTAACCCATGAAGATCTTGACCAAGTAGATGATGATGATTTGGAAGAGATGGATATCAAGTGGCAGGTGGCACTACTAAGTATGAAGGCAAAGAAATTCTGGCAAAGGACATGAAGGAAAATTATCATAAATGTTAATGAAATTGCAGGTTTTGACAAGAAAAAGGTGAAATGTTTCAACTGCCACAAGTTGGGACACTTTGCTAGGGAGTGCAGAAAACCAAGAAAGCCAGACAATAGATCCACTTGGTATAAGCAAGAGAAGAAGAAGGAGCCTACTGTGGAAGAACCAAAGGAAATGTTAGCCATTGATGGTATCAGCTATGACTGGAGTTACATGGCTGATAAAGAAGAAGCACCTTCAGAATCTGCAATGGTGGCAACTGAACTAGCTCTCATGGCTTTCTCTGATTCAGAGGTACATTCTAATGATAGTTGCTCTAAATAATGCAAAGCTTTAAAAGAGTTTGATAGACTTAGAGAACTTTTGGAAAAACAAACCATTGAATTAATGGACTATAATTATACTTTGTCTAATTATAAAAGAGGTTTGTCTATCTTAGAAACACAAATAGAGCACTTTATAGCAAATGAGTCTAAGTTTAATGATGATATTGTTGTATTAAAAAGGGACTTAGACTATAAGATTGCAGTTAATGAGGCACTTAGAGAAGAATTGGAAAAGCTTAAAAAGGCTAATGAAAATGTTTAGATAACTTGTGATACATTAGCTCATCAGTCTAAGTGTATAGATAAAATTTGGGAAGCACAAATGGTTAATAAGGCCAAATCAGGTGTAGGTTACAAGTTTGTCCCTCCACCATTAAGAGGTGTTCCAGCACCTCAAGGTATAGATCTAGCACATACAAGGATAGAGAGTTTCAAGATCCAATCAGGACTTATGGCCCTAATTTACAAACGAAGCTATTGATGAAAAAGTTAAGGTAGAGACTGATGCCTTTGAGAGTGCTAGTGATTCATCTCTAGTGGATGAAAGTGTTAAGGTTAAGGTAGAAACCAATGTTTCTGAAGTTGTTAAAGCTGAAAAGGAAGAGCCTAGGAAACAAGTTCATCAAACTAGTCCAACTATAAAATATGCTGAGATGCATAGGAACAGGTCATAAGCTCCTAGGGGAAACCAGAGGAACTGGAATAATCTTAAGTCTCAACAATTTGGTAGTGATTTTGTGATGAATAACAAAGCATGTCATATATGTGGTAGTTTTGATCACTTACATGCTACCTGTAACTACCATAAGGGAAGAAGGGAAGTTTTTGGGAACACAAGGGTGAATGAAAACAATTTTCAAAAATATAATTACACTCATTCACACAGTAATATGATTCTCAAATAAGTTCAGTTTAAATCTGGCATTAAACCTTTTAAAACTGCTGGAAAAGTTAACATTGCTTACCCAAGATCACTTGTTAAAAGTGCACAGCCTATTAAAACTTTTGTTAAATCTGCACAAACAGTTAAAAGGACCTTTTATGAGAAAAAGGTTGTTTACAATCAGAAGTGGGTACCAAAAACAAAAATTCCTAAGCCAGCAGTTGCCACTGCAAGGCCAAAAGTTACCACTGCTGGTTCTATAAATAATAACAGGGTAAATTTGGGAAATGTTGTGAAGGCCTTAGCACATTGGGAATGGAAACCTAAAAGAATTAACACCTCTAACAATCCCAATGGTGTATCAATGACCTTTAAAAGATACAACTATATTGATACACGAGGCAGATCCAAGTCAATTGTGGCTTTGGTCTCCAAAAGGAACTAATTCCTTTGTTTTATGTACAGGAACATCCAAAGATTAAAGAAGATCAAGGCTACTCAGATTGTGGATGTTCAAGGCACATGAATGGCAACAAGTCCTATCTCACAGACTTCAAAACCTTATGATGGACAATTTGTCAGCTTTGGAGGTGGAATTGGTGGTAAAGTTTCAGGCAAGGGCACAATTAAGCTAGAAACATGGATTTTGAAAATGTGTACTATGTGAAAGAGCTTAAGTATAGTCTATTTAGTGTGTCACAGATGTGTGACAAGAAACACAAAGTTCTTTATACTAATAATGAATTCTTTGTCCTATCTAAGGATTATAAGTTACCTGATGAAAGTAAGGTTTTACTTAAAATTCCTAGAAAAGGAAATTTATACAGTATTGATATTAAGAACATTGTTACTAAAGATGATGTTACTTGCTTGCTTGTAAAGGCCACATTCGATGAGTCCATGTTATGGCATTGAAGACTTGGTCATATAAATTTTAAAACCATTAACAAGATTGTGAAAGATGGTTTAGTCAGAGGATTGCCAGAGAATAGATTTGAGAATGACCAAACCTGCGTTGCCTGTCTTAAAGGCAAGCAACATAGAGCTTCTTGCAACACCACGGCCTATAACTCTATTGCTCACCCTCTCTATATGTTGCATATGGACTTGTTTGGTCCTACATCTGTGGGCAACATAAATTTGAAGAAATATTGTCTTGTTGTGACTGATGATTTTAGCAAGTTTACATGGGGTTTTTTTTTTCTTTCTAAGAACCAAGGATGAAACAACTGGCATCCTTAAAACCTTTATCACTGAAGTAGAAAACCTAGTTGATAATAAAATCAAGATTATCAGGTTTGACAATGGGACAGAGTTCAAGAATAGAGTTATAGATATTTTTGGAAAGAGAAGGGTATTAAGAGAGAATTCAGTGTAGCTAGAACTCCTCAGCGGAATAGAGTGGCTGAAAGAAGAAACAGAACACTGATAGAGGCTGCTAGAACCATGTTAGCTGATTCCAAGTTACCAGTTACTTTTTGGGCTGAAGAAGTTAACACTACTTGCTATGTTCAGAACAGGGTTTTAGTGGTGAAGGCAAAGAATAAGACACCTTATGAGTTATTTAGAGGTAGAGGTAGACCTCCTACCTTGGATTTCATGAGACCATTTAGATGTCATGTCAAAATTCTCAATACCATAGATCATCTGGGTAAATTTGATGGAAAATCAGATGAGGGCTTCTTTATTGGGTACTCTATGGTTAGCAAAGCCTTTAGGGTGTATAATCTGAGAACAAAGAAGATTGAAGAGAATCTGCATGTAAAGTTTCTTGAAAATAAACCTAAAATTGCATGTGCAAGTCCAGAATGGCTGTTTGATCTTGAGACTCTAACTAATACTATGAATTATGTACCTATTGTTCTAGGTATAGGGACTAATGATCTTGCAGGTGCAGAAGAGTTTGTTGATGAAGATGAACCAAGCCACTTTGGGACTTTGTAGATGATGACCCTGTTTCAAAGACTGGAGATCCACAACCTTCCAAGGATGCTGAAAAAGAAGGTGATGTAGATGTTGTGAATCTTGATGCTCAAAAGAAAGAAACTCATAAAAGCAGTGCTAATGCTATTCCCACTGCTATACCAGAAGTTTCCACTGTTCAACTGAATGTGGAAATCTCTACTTCTGTTACTCAGGAATCACATGTTAATGATGTTGAAATCACAAATATGCCTAGTGCATATGATATTCCACATACTCCCTAAGCAATTATTCAAAAGGTGCATCCGCTTGATAATGAGATTGGAGATTTGCAATCTGGTGTGAAGACCAGAAAGCAGACAATGATGGTTGATATTCATGGATTTATCAGAGTAGTTTATGAATCCAAGAATCATGAAGACAAGAATGAATGTATGTTCTTCCGTTTCTTGTCACAAATGGAACCTAAGAATGTGTACAAGGCATTAGAAGACTTAAGCTGGGTTGAGGCAATGCAAGAAGAGTTGCTTCAGTTCAAGATTCAGAAGGTTTGGGTACTTTATGATTTGCCTGATGGGATGAAAGTTATTGGCACAAAGTGGGTTTTCAGGAACAGGAAAGATGAAAGAGGCATTGTAATCAGGAACAAAGCTAGGCTAGTTGCTCAAGGATACACTCAAGAGGAGGGTATTAATTATGAATAAGTCTTTGCTCCAATTGCAAGGATTGAAGCTATCATAATTTTTCTAGCCTATGCATCTTTTATGGGATTTACTGTCTATCAGATGGATGTCAAGAGTGCTTTTCTTTATGGACAAATTAATGAGGAGGTATATGTTTCACAACGTCCAGGCTTTAAAGATCCTGAACATCCGAATAAAGTTTATAAGGTAGTCAAGGCTCTTTATGGTTTAGATCAAGCTCCTAGGAAGTGGTATGAAACCCTAGCTGCTTATCTTTTGAATAATGGGTTTCATAGAGGGAAAATTGTTCATACTTTGTTCATCAAGAAAGACAAAGGTGATATCTTACAGGTTCAAGTGTATGTTTATGATATTATCTCTGGTTCTACAAAGCAAGAGATGTGCAAAGAATTTGAGAAGCTGATGAAGGATGAGTTTCAGATGAGTTCTATGGGTGAACTTATTTTCTTTTTGGGACTTCAAATACAACAAAGATCAGATGGCATTTTTATCAGTTAGGATATGTGACTAAAATATTAAGGAAGTTCCATTTTACTGATGCAAAGCCTTCAAGCACCCCTACTGATTAAGATACTCATTTACTTTTGAAGGATCAAAGTGGAGAAGCAGTGGATGTATATACTTATAGATCCATGATAGGTTCCTTGATGTATCTCACTTCATCAAGACCAGACATCATGTTTGCAATATGTGCTTGTGCATGGTTTCAGATCACTCCAAGACATCACATTTGACTGATGTGAAGAAGATTTTCAGATATCTTAAGGCATATCCTAATTTAGGATTATGGTATCCAAGAGAGTGTCCTATGGAATTGGTCACCTACTCAGATAGTGACTATGCTGGTGCAAGCTTGGATAGAAAATCAACCACAGGAGGATGCCAATTTCTTGGTTGTAGGTTGGTATCATGGCAGTGCAAGAAACAGACAATGGTGGCAACTTCATCAACTGAAGCAGAGTATGTGGCTGCTGTAAGTTGCTGTGCTCAATTCTTATGGCTTCAAAACCAGTTACTGGACTATGGGTAAAATTTCATGAACACCATTATCTATATTGACAATAGCAGTACCATTTGTATAATAAAAAATCTTTTGTAACACACTAAAACTAAACATATTGAAATTTGATATCACTTTATAAGAGATTGTTATGAGAAAAAGTTAATACAAGTTGACAAAATACATACCGATAACAACTATGCTGATTTATTAACAAAAGGTCTTGATGTGGGAAGGTTTCAGTACTTGGTAACAGGTATTGGAATGCTTAACCCTTAAAACTTGGGGTCTAAAAGCTTTTTGTGTTGAGAGGAGGATTTTTGTACTGATACTTGTTGGATAAGTTTCTATATTGATGTATATTGTATATTTGTTGTCCACTAATACTTTTGCAGAAATCTATGTCAAACGCTCACAAGCAGTTCAATGAACTATGAAACTTCAAACTTAACTTCATTCAAAGAAAGGTTTCATTACAATGGAGTGTTGCATTACATCTGGATAACAAAATAAAACTAACCAAACCCCTAAATATATTACTCTATAGCCACTTTGCCTTTTCCCTTATAGCCAGGCATGGTCTTGTGAACACCTCTGGCTTGGTTCTATATTGCATTCCACATCTTTGGACAGGGGAGACCTATCACTTGTTTGGCAGGATTCTGGCATGACAGGGTCCTTTCAGGAATTGGAATCTTGCTCATTGATGTCACTGCCTTCTCCAAAGCCTTCTCAAGTTCTTTTGGCAGAGTCTTTGATTAAGCAAGTGGTTTTTCAACTTTCTTCTTATTTTTCTTGGTTGAAGAAGTTGAGGCACAAAGAGGAAAATTGTTAGTCCATCCTGAGGATTCTGACTCATCAGATGATGAATCAGATGAGATATCTACTATGTCAAGCTTGGAGCTCATTGTTACTTGAGGGTTTGAAAGTTGTTTGATGTGTGGGATTTATGAGTCGAGTTGTTTTTATAGGCCAAAGTCAACCCTAGGTTTCTACCCAAATGATTAATTGCTATTAACTCTTTAGTTGGTGGGTGAAATTAAGTGTAGATGATATTTAATATATCGGGTTGACCATTCCAAGATATTTTTAGAAACAGTAACTTTGGTTACTAGGTTATTTCCTCTTAAATTTGGTTTGTATATTCTTGGTTTTGGACTAACTTTTGTAGGTATATCAGCATAATTGTGATGAGAGTTGATCTTATGGAGTGTATAACTAAGACACACAGCAAATGGTAATTGATTCACCATGTCTTATCCACATAAGAATCAACTAGTCCAGAGCAAACGACTTCTGGTAAATACTCATCAAATCCGTTTATGGTTGATAGTTTACCAAGAAATATATGGTTATCAACTCACCATATTCTTTATGATTATGAGTTGGCTATTATTCCATTGCAAACAGCTCATGGTAAAGACATATCAAATCTATTGATAGCTGATAGTTTGCTAAAAACTATGATAAGAGCAGTTCACATTCAATCTATTTTTCCACTGCTAGTTCACAGTTTCCAGGGTTAAGGTAAATTTTCCACTATTGAACTAGCCATTGCAACTGTTGTGTTAGTAACTAATTTTTCAACTAGACGTTGAGTAAAATCTTTTAACCGTATTTCTAGGGATATATTCAAGGGAATTATCTTTTATTTGTTTAAATTATTCTTTTCCAAAGATCACTAATTTCTTAAGATAATCTCTCTCTTGCGTATTGTTCTCAAACACTAGCAGTATATTATTCAAATCTCAATTGGCTTGTTGCACTTTCGATTAACAGTCATGCGATCATATTTTTGTTATAATAATCCATGGCTTCTTTAGAGTTTGTTAATGAACACAACTAGGTTGCTTTCTTGGAGAAAACTGAGGTCAAGGATGGACATGTTTTTCATGAGATTGTGGATTTTCTCAATGCTACTCATATAAGGTATGCTCTAACTTTAAACCCCCACAATCTATGTCTCTCAAATCAAAAAGTTTTGGCAGACTTTTACTGTCACAACTTTTGAAGATGGAGACACACATGCACCTGTTGATGCTTTAAGCGCAACAGTGGATGGGGTAACTATTACTGTTACTGAATCATCCTTAAGAAGACTTCTTCAATTAGATGATTTAGGAGGTATCATTACTTTACCTAATCCAGAAATTCTCCAAAACATCTCTAATATGAGGTATGATACATCCAATAATAAGCTCACTTTCAGAAAAGGATGTTTCTCCCCACAATGGAGGTTTTTCATACATACTCTCTTACATTGCTTAAGTCCTAAGAAAACTTCTTATGAACAATTCAGCACTACCATGGCTTATCCTTTAGTGTGTTTGGCAACAAACATGACTTTTAATTTTTCAAAGTTTTTATTCAACAACATGGTTAGCAATGTAAAGAGTAATTACAAATTTATAATGTACCCAAGGTTTGTTCAAACATTTTTAAATGAATATGAGTTGCTACCTAATAAAAGAATTTACAAAACTCCTTGCCTTAAACCATAAGTTTTTCAAATATAAATAAGGCAACAGAAGGTTATAATGGGGTAGTTCATGCTCTTTTTCCACAAATGCTTGTTGTTATTGCTCAGGTACGGGGTGAAAGTGTAGCAATCCTAGTTGCACCCCAACACACACCCACAATCACTGTTCCATTTGTATCCTATACCCCTAGTTACTCACACATATGAAAGGAGGAAAAGACAACCAACTCTTCCCATAAAAACACTACATGTGTCTGCACGTTTTGGTGAAGGTACAAGCAGTGGTGGTTTAGGAGTATTTCCTAGTCCAACTAGGGAGGAAATTGAGTCAATGTCCCATGATGCACCTCTCCCAGCAGGTAACACAGCTGGAAGTGCTGAGGGCAGTGGTAACTTACATGAATTGATGGACAGATGTACCACTATGTTGGCCAAGGTTCAATCACTGGAAGATGAGCTCAAGCAAACAAACCAGCAATACAATATTAATCTTTTCAAGCTTCTGAAGCAGATGCAAACTATGCAAGAAGAGATCAACTCACTTAAGAAGAAAAGGGCTGCTCATCTTGTAGTTTCTTCTCCATCCTCTGGAGATTCTGATGCATCAAGTGATGATATGGGTGATTCTCCCAAACAGGGGAGGAAAATAGATGCCAGGACTGAGGGGAGGAAACTAGACTTTGAATAAGGGATTGATGATTTTGAAGGTTTTGATCAGGCAATGAATGAAGGTTTTGAAGGTTTTGATCAACCACTGGATGCACATATTTCAGATGATCAAGAAACAGAAGAGTTGGAACAACAACAACAAATAGAAGAAATAGCTCAAGATGTTCCAACAAAAATTATTGATTTGGATTATCAGACTGTAACAGAAGACTTTTTGGATACATCATCAAGTCAACCAAAGGTACAAGAAAAAGGAATTCCTACATTACTTCCACAAGCAGTTGAAACAATAGAGGGTACTGCTTTCATACATGTTGAAGAATAAACTGATGCAGAATTTGAAAGAAGGAGGAAGAAAAGGGTAAAGTTCCTGCTATTGAAGATTCAGCTGAGCAACCTAGAAAGGTTAAACCAAGAACTCAAGCTCAGATTGATATGGATGCTGAATTGGCTAGGAAATATGAAGAGGAGGATGTAGCAAGGTTCATAGAACATCAAAGAATTCAAAAGGAGTTCATAGAACCTGAAGAGATAGTTCCCATTCCAAACACAGAGAGTTCTTATCAGTTAACTGAAGAAGAGATTGAACATATGATTGATTCAGATCCAGTTATCAAGAAGAAAGCTATTGAGCTTGTTGCTGATGAAAGTCTTACAGCAGAACAAATGTCAACTCAACTAACTGATTTCATTATGATGAATAATGATCAAGCTTTTGATGCTATGGTTAATTCAATTAAGAAGAATCAGAAGAAACAAAGACAACCATCCAAGGTTCAAGTCATTGCTAGAATGAAGAAATATTTATGTCACGTAGCTTGATGGAAGATGTCTCAGCTCAAAGGAAAATCACATGAAGAGATTGAAAGATTGTATTATAGGGCTTTCAAAAGAGATAAAGACATTCTACCAATGAATTCAAAAGCAAAAGCCAGAAGATACAAAAGATCATGTGTAACTATTGAATCCAAAGCTACTAAGAAGTCTAAGACTCAAGATTCATCTCAAGCTAAAGAAGATGATGTCAAGTTGACAGAAGAGCAAATCTTAGGGATGATTTATATTGAACCAGAAGTATTGGATATAGAACCTCTACAGTCATAGAACCTTGTTGTTTGTTGGGAGATTTATTCTGATGACTTTGGGGATGCTTGGAAGATTATTAGAATTGGAGGTATTACAAGTATCTGCAGAGATTTTGAAGACCTTGTCAAATCTTGTGACATGGAAGACTTAGATACTTTGTGGAAGATAGTTCAATATCAGTTCAAAAAATATGAACTTATTGAAGTCAAAGCTAAGGAGTTATGGGTTCAATTCAAAAGATTATATGAACCTGATTCAAGTGACAGATATTGGAGGTTTGAGGCTGACAATTTAACTAACTTGTGGAAATTTTATGACTCAAGTGCAATACATCATGTGTCTACACAAGCTGGTGTTGATGTTTTTATGTTAGCTGAGAAAGAATATCCTTTAAGAGTAGGAATTCTCACTATTATGATATGAGTAAAGCTAAGATGTTGGGAAAGAATAGAGTTAATTGAGGATTTGCTGCACAGGATCTATGATCAAAGTGTAAGAGCTGATAAAGAGTTAAGAAAAAGAAGATAGGTGTTTGGAAGAATCCCGCATCATTAATGAAGAAGGTTGATTCCAAGAAACTTAGTGATTTGCTTAGAAATCATAAGTTTAGGGGAGGATTGTGGGGAACCATACTAATAGTTACCACTGTTAAGCCTGGAAGAAGACACTGCTGAAGAATGCACTAGCAGTGAAAACTCATTACCACTATTAATACATATCATTACCACTGCGTACAAGATAATTGTTAGGAAACTGTGTATTAGATAAGTATAGAAAAGATCTTGTGTGTATTCTATTCTGTTAGTCTTATACTTATCTTGTAAAGGACTCCTTGTGTCCTATTAAAGGAGGTCCTAGGGTTAGGTTGATCGATGTACATATCAATAGCAAGAGCTTCAAGGTGTAACCCTAGTGATATTCAGATCACTCGTATTATTCTTTATAATATTGAAGCTAAGAGTTTGGTTAATCCCTGTGTTCATATTGTTTCATTCATATACAACTTATACACTTCACTCATATACATCTCCTAAATACTTTGTGGTAAATTCTACGTGCTAAAAATTAAATACTCAAAGTCTCTATCTAACACAAGGTGTGTGTTTAGATC
Source organism: Artemisia argyi (assembly GCA_030686995.1). NCBI lineage: Eukaryota > Viridiplantae > Streptophyta > Magnoliopsida > Asterales > Asteraceae > Artemisia > Artemisia argyi. Next base: position 108,153,768 of record CM060681.1, on the reverse strand, counting down.
CATCATAATCTCGTCATTCTTTGGCTCCTAGTCATCATCTTCACTATCGCTCCAAGCACCACTTACAAAAGCTTTTTGAGTTTTACTTTTGGGTGGTTTTGGACATTCTCCTATGAGATGACTTGTGTCTCCACACCTAAAGCATATTCTTTCACTCTTTCCCTTATTATCATCACGATGTTTTCGGAAGACTTTCTTGTCATCTTTAGGTTGCCTTACAAACTTCCCTCATCTTCTAAAGAACTTCTTGAAGTCTCTAACGGCCATGGCATATTCTTCATCGTCACTATCCGAGCTAGATTCATCATCACTTGATTGAACTCTAGCTTTCAAGGCAATGGACTTGACTTTTTCTTTCTTCTCTTTAACTATTTCTGAATCCTTTTCCATTACCATTTCATGAACTTTGAGGTTTCCAATTAGCTCATCAAGTGACATGCTTGAAACATCTTTAGATTCTTCAATTGCAGTCACTTTGGCTCTCCACTTCGGATGGAGTGCTCTAAGGAATTTCCTGACAAAATTCTTGCTACAAAAGGATTCATCAAGTGCTTTAAGTGAAGTAATATTAGTGTTAAACCTAGAAAATGCACAATCAATAATCCATCTTCGGTAATAGAAAATTGTTCGTATTGTTGAATAAGAAGATCAATTTTGTTATCTTTAACTTATGAGTTTCCTTGATGAGTGACTATTAAAGATTTCCAAATTTCTTTAGCGGTTTTACACATGAAAACTCTTTCATACTCTTTCTTTGGTAAAACATTGTAAAGCATCATTTTAGCTTCATTATTTTTAGCAATCAATTTCTTTTTATCTTCATTATGTTTAGTAAGTGAGCTATCCCCATCTTTACCATTTGTAATATATTTAAAAGTGGCTATGTTATCACCATCAATAATTATATACCATAGATCTATATCTTTTAATTTCACGTAAGTTTCAAAGCGGTTTTTCCAATAAATAAAACCGTTTGCTTCAAAAAGTGGTGGTCGTTGCATAGATTGCCCTTCTTTGTTATGTTCAAAATACATGGATCGTTTCATGTTTTAAAACAAAATATATTTTAAAAGCTTGAGTAACGTAGCTCTTGATGCCAATTATGGAAAACTAGAAGGGGGGGTTGAATAGTTTACCGGTTTTTATCTTGATTAACTTTGAAACCTTTACGTGTAATCAAGAATAGTAACTACTTAAAATATAAGTAATATGCAAGAGTAAAGAAAGAAACAATCAAACCACAATACGATTTTTTATCGTGGTTCGGCTACAAGGACTCTTTTTCCTTGCCCTACACCACGCCTCGAGTTATCCAACTCGAGAGTTTCTTTCACTAGTCAACAAGCTCCTTTCTCTGGCAGAGAAAACCTTACATGTCGCTTACACAAGATTACCGACACAAAGCTAGATGTCAAGTTCTTTTACAAGGGTACGACCACTCCCGTTAGTTCTTTTACAAGGGTACAACTACTCCCGTCACACTTTGTATTTTAAGGACTAAACTACATACACAATCAAATGAAGTGTAAACTATGCAAGTTTACACAATGCTAAGCTAACAAGACTTGCAACGTTATGTTGAGGCTTGTAACTTTTGGTATGAACTTGTGATCCTCTTTGCTACAAAAGATCTCACAAATGAAATGTTAATGAGTTAGATGAATGTAATGAGAATGTATGTGTAAAATATAATGAGAAGTGATGAGAGAGTTCTTGAGTGTGGCTTGCTATTTATAGCCAACCAAGACAGCAGGCTGGCGGATCCGGCAAAACCAAAACAAGGGTTCCGTCAGACCTAACAGTCAAACACTCAAGAAATCTTTCCAAGTCAAATCAAAATTCTCAAAGTCAACTTCAAGATAGTTTGTGTAAGAATCTTTCCAAATGTGTAAGAGATCTTCTAAAAGTCAACTTAGGGATTTTGGAAATTTTTCTAAGATTACACATGATGCATGCTATGATGTCATACAACATTTTCTATTTATAGAAATATGAAAATGTTTTGTTTTATGTGAAATGTAAATATAGCAAATGTAATGATTAAATTAAATAAAGTCTAGTTATGAAAGGCTTAAACTATATTCATGATTTACTAAGAATTAAAGTTTATACTTTGTCATTAACAAAACTTAGCAAAGATCGTAAAATATAAATAATGTTTTTAGGCAATATTTGTATTAACATTATCGATTCATAAGTTGCTCAAGTCAAATTGGACCAACATATTTTGATCACTTAGGATCAATCAATTAGGGTTTTCTAAACCTAAAGGAGTCAACTTTATAAGCATACGTGGGTATTCGGGATAAACGTGAAAACCCTAAATCATGTTGTCATGAAAATTGCAGGAACTATGTGTGTGTCTTGATGATTTTACTTGTGTGACAACTTGTTTTAGTATATGTTATTCATATGACTACAATTAGCATTCTTCATATTATAACGAGCTTAATCGGATATTTGATACAACAAGTTTTAAGTTTTTAAAACTGTAATTTGTTCACCCCCTCCCCCTCTATGTTTTCACAATTGGTACCAGAGCTTCATAGCTCTTATTTTCCAAACAAATGTTTTTTAAAATGGAGCACGATCTATGTATCAAATTACCATTGAAGCGGAATATAATATTATGTTTCGCGAAGTATACTTAGAAATTATGTGGTTAATTATTACTTTGTATACAAGCTTGAAGGTTACCTTGAAAAATAAAAGAAAATATTTCTTATAAGAATTTGTAAGTGTCTAATTATGTGCTTAGAGCTAATTTAAGAAAAAAATGGTTTTAAAAGGAGCGTTTGGGATAACTATAAATTTAATTGAAAAACACCTCCGTAAATGTTTAGATAAGTCACATAAGTAGAAATGATGTTATAATAAGTGTATTATATGTTTACTATCAAATCTAGTAAGTCCTACATGTTTTCTTTATGTCAAAATACAAGTTTTTGTGAATTTGTTACACAGACCCGCGGAACCAATTCTTAACAAGGGCATAACCCTAAAATTGGTTCCTTGAAATCTGCCAGTACAATTTTTTTTGTCAAACTTCAAAAATTCATAACAAATTAACCGTAAGTCCGTAGGAGTTGCGCCACCTATTAATTTAAAGGTAATTGAGTCGACTTTCTTTTAAAAATAATCTTATAGCCTAAATTTAATTTATGTGAGTAGAATAAACCAAATACTACAGTGTGTCCAAAAGATTAAGTTTTGTTGTGAGATAGAAACTCAAACTTTTGAGTTAGGCAATTTAAGTTAGGATCTTTTGAACATTGATATAATATCTTTTGAAACTAAATTTTTTGGTGATATTTATATATATAAAGGAAACTAATCAAAGCTTGGCATACATCGTCATATTTAAATGCAAAGTGACGAAAAGTATATTTCTTTTTATGCTATGCTAAATGAATACTTGTTTTGGTTGTTTGCATATATGTTGTTTGCTTATTGAAAGTTGTGATTGCACTTGTTTATTTGTGATACATAAGTTCCAATCTTGCCATGATATTCATTTGCTTGTTTGTCAATTTCATATTTATACACAATAGGACATTTGCTAGATTTTGTGCACTAAGTTGGAAAAGTGTTTTTGCATTATAGAATTAGACAACTTTCTTCGCATATGCCATATTAAAATCTTGAAAATGAGAACTAAGTAAAACTTTTCAAGTATTCTGAAAATTATTGTTTTGCACAAACTTCACCTAATAGTTCAAATGTTAAAATGTGTCACTGCCTTCAATGATTATCTAAACATATAGTATCTTTGAAAAAGATGTTTGGTACAATAACTAACACTGTTGTGTGAACTATTAGGTGCTTTGTAGGTTGATAATTTTGCTTCTAATCTATCATGTGAACTAATGGTTTTGCTTGCAGGTAGATAACACTTGGTTATTATCATTTTTCATTTTACACTATAAATAGAGAAAATCGTTAGCCCCCTGTTGAAATTATACCTATCCATATGTCTATACATGTGTTTTTGTTGTTTCCTAATCACAACTAATTAATTACACATATTGTAAAAGAAATTATAGGATTTGAACGGGTTTCAGGGGCGGAACCAAATTAAGGTTCCTCCCATTATGTCGAAAGGTAACTCGGCCTACATTAACATTTTTTTTTTAATTTTTTGTTTAAATCCCGTACTCTAAATCACTCAGTTTTGTTACTAGGATACTTTTCACTAATATTCACTCATATTAGGATAAGAATTTCATTTGCACCAATAGGATAAGAATTTCTCATCAAAATTTGAAATTTCTCATAACTAACCGGAACCTTTTTGCATAAGGGAAGAAACCTTTTATTTGCTTCCTTGCCATTCGTGGGTCCCTAACCACAAATGTTTTGTAATCATTACCCACGGTTACTATATTCTTCCATCCTTTACTCATCCTTCATCCATTAGCTTCACTTATTTTGTGACTTGACAACTTCCTAACAAATAAGGACCCATTATTTACAAAGATTACATATAATATCAAATCACAAGTCTAACTTATGACAGTAGATATTGTCTTATATCTACATATGGTACCTCACTTGGTTAACATGAAAGTAATGTGCCATCCTTCAAGATGATACGGATTTACTTCAAGTCATAACTCACACTTAAGTTATGGATGTATTATCAAGTCTTTCTATCCTTTAGTACTATCCAATCTTAACAAAGTAGGATTGACAACCTAAGTATTGTATCCAAGATATTCAAGTAAAATTGACTTACGATTGTAGTCATTAAAAGTCATATCCAAAAAATCAAAGTATTTTGACATCATATGTTAAAACACTTATCCTAAACACTCTCCCAATCAATAGGAATAAAATAAATGTCAATAGGTCTTCATCCTGGAACATTTAGTACTTAAGTTCACTTGTTCTTTCACCATCATCTCATCACATTCACCTTTGTGATATATCTCAGCCCCTAAGCTTCACAAACATAACCAAAACTTCAAGAACTTCACCCACTAGTTGTATAAATCAATGGACCACAAGAATTAGTATCTATCATTATTATTTTCAACATCTATGAAACCTAGTACTCCCATAGCACAACATCACCACATCCTTCTTTAGACACACTAGAAGACATACCACCTAGATCAACCAATCCACCATCCTTACCAATATTGAATTCGTTGAGTGCATTGCTAAAAAAGACCTTTGTCTAACACTCATACCAAATCAAATGCACGTTGAACAAACTTTCACAAGTTATCAAAGTATTAGTAATACTTTGTTGTTAAACTTCTGCATAAGTTTCGTTAAACCTTAAATCAACATTTTAACAACATATGTTAAAATGCAATCTCAAAGCCAAACTCGTGCACCCCGAGCGATAATGACTCTTGAGGAGTATACATAAGAAACTCGAGTGAATTCCTCTTGTCATTATCTAGTGAATATAATCTTGAGACCAAGTATATTTAGGATAGGACTATCTGATTCAAACACTTTGGCTTCATATCCTCATTTAGGAAAACATGATGTTTTGGAAAAAATTATGCCTAAGAAATCATGTGTTAAGTTTTCATCTTGTTAAAATGATAATGTATATCCTATGCATCATTCTCTCCTTGCGACATAAACTGTTGTGTTACAAGAGATTTCATTACACCTCTTTGTCTAAATTATCATGAACAAACTTCTAGAAGTTCTATGAACTAGCATATCGAATTCATCTTGTCATACTTGTTTTCTTAAGCATGATAACTTTAACCCATGGATAATCTCATTTGTTGAAAGATACTATTTGTATCTATTTCCTTTCAAGCGTACATCATAACCTAACCTTGCTCATCATCTAGCTTAAACCTTGTGCACATCCAAGGTTAAAACTACACATCTCTAGAGGATACATAAGATCTATTGAAGTTGGTAACCTTACTTAGATTCTTGTTGAATAAAATTCCAAAGAGCTTTCTTGAGAACACTCTTAATTTAACATATTCCCGTTATCATACACAAACACATTTCTTAGTCTTAGATGATCAAATCATATTTATAACACATGCTTCAATTGAACATAAAAGATGTCATCCATTAGATCATGAAATAAGTTGTGTAATTCAAACAACCTTAGATTCCAAACACAAGATTGAAATATATTGCTTTCTTTCTAAATGTTTACACGTCCTTGTTATATTCTCGTGTTTAACATGACATCTTCATCACCTTAGTTATAATGAACTTAGTTGAGTCTCATTAAGCCAAGCATTGGTAAACTATCATCTTTTATATAAGATATATTGCCTCACCTTAGGAATATTAGTTAAACAAGTAGTAGATATGACTTTTCTTTCTTTAAGTTTATTAAAACCACTTGCATCACAAATACTTTCGTTGATTACATGTTCTTGTTTGATACGATTATTTGTCTTGGCATTATCATAGTGTTTGACAACTATTTGATTAATAGTCAAATGTGTAAACCTTGGTAAAGTTTTGTCTTTATGATGCTTGTATGCTTATATGTTTCGTGCTACTAAATGTTAACATGATTTGTATGATATTTTCATTCTTTCTTTATATGATGTTTCACAAGACTAATGTTTTACTTGTTAACTCATGATTTGTATGATATTTTGATACATGATGTTTTTTATGACATATCTATGTTTGAAAGCTCTTGTCTTTTGTTGGCATTCATTAAACCTTTTCGTAGGATGATCTATAAAATACATGCTCCAAAATGTTATAATTTAAACATGGTTTGCATGAATTCTTTCGCCTTGCTTCTTTTGTGACTTTGTTACACTATTGGTTTGCTACGTGTGCACTTATAATTTTTCAAAGTGCTTTTGGTTTGATAAACATTTAGAATTCATTTTATCCTACAAATTAATCACATGAATCATTATATGCTTGAGTGTCTAAACCTAATGTCAAAACAATCTCACAATGAAGTATTTCATATTTTGTCAAGCTCTTGCATAACAGGATTGTTTGTCTTGATGCTATCATGTTGTGTGGTGATTTTTTAGTCGAATATGTTTTCTTTGTTTATATAAGATGTTATCTTATGATTTTTATCATATTCACAATATTATGTACTAACTGTATCATTTAGGTGGACAACATTGTGATGTTGTCAATTTCCATTTTACACTAATATAGTGAAAAATTTTAGTGCTTGTTTGATCTACATTGGTACATGTGTTTTTACCTTCATTTTTGTCATTTCCCAATCAGTCTTAATTAATTACATATGATTTAGGAAAATTTACAGAATTTGAATGGGGTTTGGGCCTTCGAATAACCCCTCTGTTAAGTTTTTTGGACTAGCAGAAACAGCGGAACCAAAAATTTGGTTTTGTCCGTTTAAAGTTTTGGCTCCGCCAAAATACACTTGGCGGAACCGGCGGATCCAAAAACAGGGTTCCGTCCTTGTTGTCATTTGGATCCGCCTGCCAACAGCTATTTTTTTTAATTTTCAAATTTTCAATTTCTCTCAGACGCCAAATCATCATCTTTTGTCACTAACACTTTTGTCTTATAGGTTGATCCATTCACTTGCATATAGTTTTTTAAAACATAAAGGATTAAGTTTTAGAGGCTTGGCTTTGCTTTTTTGTATCTTTCAACCGACCTCTTTCCAAATTTCATTATTGCTTCCGCTTTCCCAAAAGCATCTCCGTTACTATTTAGTTATAACAATACTCTAATCCTCTACACCTCCAATGAGAAAACCACATGCCTCGTTATGTGATCATCTCGCATTGATAGAGAAGAGCTACATGACTACAAGGATGAAGTTCTTTGTATGCTAACAAACATCCACAAAAACACTACTAAACTCATCGCTTTCATTAACGTACAACCTCCTAAACACTTTATTGTCGTTATTTATTTGATGCATTACACATTATGTTGGATTTCCACCGATTAAGACGGAGAAAATCCATTCACATAATTGTCTTTTGTCAAAATGTATTAAAGAACACTTACTCATGTTTCTTACACCCTAAAATACCTACACATAGGTACACAATATTTAGTTAAAATCGGTTCACAAAACCAAAAGTGTTTTCAAGCCTTTTTAACCCAACATCGCAAGTTTGCACCAATACCTCATCAAGTGAAAAACGCATCATGTGACTGACAAACTTCTTCATCTCCACAACCAACAACTAATTTAAATGGAGTCTAGGATTTTTCTTAAACCAGGACCTCACAACTTCATTGTCTAGAACACCATCAAAGGATCTCATCCTTTTCTTTCTTGACACATATCAGGCACGTCATTGTCAGTGCAAATGATATATTAATCAAAACCATCATTCCAATACATTCTCAACACACTGGTCTAACCAACGCTCTCCGATCATATGATGTCATTCTCATCCTCATATAGGTATCTAGTATTTTTTATACGGAATTTCTAATCCTAGGTGCTTATCGTCTTCTATTCCATTCAAGCGTATATTATGGCATAATACATCATCTTTGGTAGATGATAATGTCATAAAAGATCATGTAGAATATGTCATTTTTATATTTGTGTCAATCAATGAATTTATTTCGTTCTTGTTAGCATCAATAATATCATTCAAATTGTAACCATTATGCATTACGAAAGCCATATCCCTCGAAGGATTGAATGAGTTCATATTTTCTATTCGTTATAGCATTTGAGTTTCTAATTCTTTACTGGTTGACTACGTTTTCACCACCACCTTCCATCACCAAATTCACTAATCATATCCACCATGGATTAGCGAAGAACCTACTTTAATCAATCTTTAGTCATCTATTGAGTTATCACCATAACCTCCTATGAATCCTACTAGTAAACCGACATTAACACTAGCACCACTTACTCTAACTCTTAATATTACAACTTCATGTCATATCTTCTTTCTAGGAATTATTTTGTAGGCTCTTATCATATTATATTCTCATTTTTCTTATGATTGTAATTCTAACTAGAAGACTACACTTCATGAGATCATTAATTTCATAATCATGGTTCTCTACTTTGGTTTGCTTGTGATTATATCATTTATATATTGCATATATACATCTTATTTTTCTTTGTAAAAAAGATGAAATATATATATCTCATTATAGGTTGATCATACATACTCGATTGTATTTAACATACTTGTCACACCCCCAAAATCGGGTCCAGCGGAAGCATACATGTAGCTGGGGTGTAACTCAATCGGTATCACAACACAAGTACAAAAATGGTTTTCACTTCAATTATATAGAATAAAATAGTTAAGTCAGAAATGTTGAATTTACATTTTAAAAGTAGTGCGGAAGTAGGCCCTTAAAATAGTTTAAAACGGTCCCCATATGATTAATCTGAGTCTTCTATGACCATGCCATGCCCTGCCAAAACCTCTTTTAGCGTGCCATTGATTAAAACCTGAAAATACATGCTAAAGTGTCAACACGAGGTTGGTGAGTTCATAGAGTTTGTTTAACAAATAAAGTCTATAGAAAAATGATCACACAGCAAAGGCATAGTAAATCCACTCAGTTGCAAGTCCCGTCATAAGAGACTTGTAACCTGTGTGTTCACAACCCACTGCTAACATATATAGTATGAGTAAAACATGTATAAGTTCATCACAACAGTTAAGCAATTAGTCGTGAGTCTACACTTCATCTCCGAAGACCTCACGTTTGTTGTATCAAAGCTAATGAACTTCCAACAACTTAATTTGGAGCCACTAGATAAGATTACTGGGTGCCATTTCCCAAAGTATAAAAGATTACTGGGTGCCATTTCCCGAAGTATAAAATATTACTGGGTGCCATTTCCCAAAGTATAAAAGATTACTGGGTGCCATTTCCCAAAGTATAAAAGATTATTAGACTGAATAACGCAATTAAGTATGATGCAATCAAATATAAGGAAATCAAGTATAACACAATCAAGTATAAATGTTTTGAGTATTTGTACAAGTAAGCAAGTAGTTGAGCATGTATCTCCCCCCAAAGAGTTAAAACAAGTATAAAAAGAGTAGGGGCTATGACTCACCTGGGGCGATAGCTACGGTGACAAAAGTAGATACACAGAAATGAGGTTTGATCTCTAACCGCAACCTAATATGAATGATAGTGATCTACTTAGATCATGAAGTGATGAAGAGAATATGCATGCACATGATACCTATACCACTCATAACTGGGAAATACTAGTTATTGTCAAAATAAAATATTTTCCATACTCAGGAAAAATAAGTCTTAACTATACTTGTTAAATCTTGTCGTAATATATCGTATATAGAGTGTTAGTGTTATATTCCTTACTTTGGAAAACCTTGTAATAACGTCTAATCACCGTAAAGATAAACTTATAATCACTAGTACTTCATTAGTTATGAATTTGGCACTTTGGTAGTATTTTTAAAAATCTAGAACTTAGTACGTAGTAGTATTATTATTATTATTTCTAGTTAAAAGCTGTCAATTTATATAAGGTTTTGTCGATATAGAAACGTGAATATCTTTGTCGTTATAAGTCTATTTTACTCGTTCTTTATATCCACGGATTCGTATTAACCTATACTAATATATTTTTGATAGTTCGGCTCCTATAGGTTACGTCTAACGCCTCTATTTGTCCGTCGAAAATCGTCCAACAGCATGAACATTTTCAGAAAATAGTTTTCGTCGTTAAACTTACAAAAATCATATCTCCTTCGTTATAAGCTCGTTTTAATCCGTTCTTTCGCCAAAAGCTTCGTTTTTAAAAGTATTTTCTAAATATCTAGCCCAATGTTACCCGGAAACCTCTGAGTTTTCTGGATTAGTCGATTTGGGACAGTAGGTATATATACATGTTTAAAATCCATTTCTAGTGTTTCAAACTAGTTTCTAATCCAACCAAATCACTTTCAATCACCACCAAACTAATTTATTCCTACCATACACCTTCTTAGGGTGTCATGGGTTCTTAAACATCATCATCCAAGTAGATCTAACAAGGGTTTCCATTTCTAGGGTTTCAAAGTTTTATATATATATATAAATGAGTGGTATAACTAACATATACATGTAGATCTTGAATGGAAATCATATGATCATAAAAATTACATGAAGAAATTATGGAAAAGAGTTTGAAAACTTACTTAGAAAGATTATAGAGCTTGGATGAGTAAAACCTAAGAAACCTTGAGTTTTTATCACAAAACCCTAACAAGGAATGAAAGTAGAGCTTGATTATGTCTTGATCTTGAAAAAGCCAAGGATTCTCGATGGAGATCTTGTTTAGGTCGTGGCTAGGGAGGAAGAGAAGAGAAAGAAAGTCTTCTAGTTGATTTGGTATGAAAAATGAGATGAAAAGTGTAGATTTTTGTTATATATATTATATGTTAGACAATAATATGACACACATTTATGAGTTAGTAAAATTTTCAAAGGGTGTAAGATGATTAGCATGGAGGGGGGAAGAAAAGTGTGATTGGTGTAAGATAGTTGGTGCAATTTTTAAGTATTAGTATGTATATATTAATATTTTTAGGGAATACCGGGTACCGAGTTAACTAAAAATAAATTTTAACGGAGTTAACTGGGATATAATAAAGTCGTAAAAATTGTAAAAATATGTTGGGTATAAATATTGAGTGTTTGGATGATTATTGTTTAGTTTTTACGAAAACCGTCGTAATTATATTAAACGTACGATATTAATTAAATAAATTTTCAAAACACCGGGTAAATTAATATTATAATTTTTATATCATTATTATGAGTATAAAAATGTGTTAGGACCATAGTTGGGATTGTCGGATCAATTATTCATAGTAATAGTTTATAGGATAACGTTTATTAGGTAGATAATCGTACGTATATAGAAATGATGCATCTCACGCATAAATGACAAATTTTCTCCGTGGGTGAATAGTGTTTTATGAATAGTAAAAATTTTGAACGCTTCTCAGAATCACAAACTGACTCCGAAAAAAGATGAATAGTAAAATAATGAATAGTGATTGATGAATAGTAAATGTGAATAGTAAAAATTAATAGTAATCCGAAATTGCGAATTGTTACAGTCTCTACCCCTTAAGGGAACTTCGTCCCGAAGTTCAGTTAATGTTGGTCTTTGAAGTGTTATAAAGGCGAAGATTCATGAGATGAAATGACCAGTTGACGTGCTTCCAGGCGGCGGTTCATGAGGTGATGAAAAGTATAAGCGTTCTGACAACGAGGGTATACACATACATAAATGTAACATTTGGAAATTGAGTAGAGGATTCAATCCAGACCGAATTTTATTATAACCATTCTCAGTGTTGCAAAATTCATTTCTGAGTCGGATAGAGGTAGTCAGCCTATGTCCCACTATCCCGGGTTGAATATAGGTGACTAGTCTATATTCCACCGAGGTTCCATGAATTTTGAAATACTCAGCTCAGTTATACTAATACTATGTCCTTCACAAATACCAAGACGTTCAGAAAGACTAAGGCAGGTGACCAAACTCGAGGTCAAATGATGAAACTATGCAAAGAAAAACGTAGCAGGGTGACATATATGATACATGAACATGCTTATATGAAAGACAATAATAGTAATCAACTAGAATAAATGAATATAATATACCTGATAATGAGACACAAATCTCATCACTTAAGTCAGCAACAAACCACAAGTGAGGCATCATCTTGGCAGGCAGGCACGTGACGGTCATAGGGTTAAGTTTTTCGTAACAGTAGCTATAGTCTAGGTTTTAAAAACACTTAGTTCGCTATAGCCAAAGCATTGATGCCAATCTGTCACACCCCCAAAATCAGGTCCAGCGGAAGCATACATGTAGCTGGGGTGTAACTCAATCGGTATCACAACACAAGTACAAAAATGGTTTTCACTTCAATTATATAGAATAAAATAGTTAAGTCAAAAATGTTGAATTTACATTTTAAAAGTAGTGCGGAAGTAGGCCCTTAAAATAGTTTAAAACGGTCCCCATATGATTAATCAGAGTCTTCTATGACCATGCCATGCCCTGCCAAAACCTCTTGTAGTGTGCCATTGATTAAAACCTGAAAATACATGCTAAAGTGTCAACACGAGGTTGGTGAGTTCATAGAGTTTGTTTAACAAATAAAGTCTATAGAAAAATGATCACACAGCAAAGGAATCGTAAATCCACTCAGTTGCAAGTCCCGCTATAAGAGACTTGTAACCTGTGTGTTCACAACCCACTGCTAACATATATAGTATGAGTAAAACATGTATAAGTTCATCACAACAGTTAAGCAATTAGTCGTGAGTCTACACTTCATCTCCGAAGACCTCACGTTTATTGTATCAAAGTTAATGAACATCCAACAACTTAATTTGGAGCCACTAGATAAGATTACTGGATGCCATTTCCCAAAGTATAAAAGATTACTGGGTGCTATTTCCCGAAGTATAAAAGATTACTGGGTGCCATTTCCCAAAGTATAAAAGATTACTGGGTGCCATTTCCCAAAGTATAAAAGATTATTAGATTGAATAAAGCAATTAAGTATGATGCAATCAAGTATAAGGAAATCAAGTATAACACAATCAAGTATAAATGTTTTGAGTATTTGTACAAGTAAGCAAGTAGTTGATCATGTATCTCCCCCCCAAAGAGTTAAAACAAGTATAAAAAGAGTAGGGGCTATGACTCACCTGGGGCGATAGCTACGGTGACAAAAGTAGATACACAGAAATGAGGTTCGATCTCTAACCGCAACCTAATATGAATGATAGTGATCTACTTAGATCATGAAGTGATGAAGAGAATATGCATGCACATGATACCTATACCACTCATAACTGGGAAATACTAGTTATTGTCAAAATAAAATATTTTCCATACTTAGGAAAAATAAGTCTTAACTATACTTGTTAAATCTTGTCGTAATATATCGTATATAGAGTGTTAGTGTTATATTCCTTACTTTGGAAAACCTTGTAATAACGTCTAATCGCCATAAAGATAAACTTATAATCACTAGTACTTCATTAGTTATGAATTTGGCACTTTGGTAGTATTTTTAAAAATCTAGAACTTAGTACGAGTAGTATTATTATTATTATTTCTAGTTAAAAGCTGTCAATTTATAAAAGGTTTTGTCGATATAGAAAAGTGAATATCTTTGTCGTTATAAGTCTATTTTACTCGTTCTTTATATCCACGGATTCGTATTAACCTATACTAATATATTTTTGATAGTTCGGCTCCTCTAGGTTACGTCTAACACCTCTATTTGTCCGTCGAAAATCGTCCAACAGCATGAACATTTTCAGAAAATAGTTTTCGTCGTTAAACTTACAAAAATCATATCTCCTTCGTTGTAAGCTCGTTTTAATCCGTTCTTTCTCCAAAAGCTTCGTTTTTAAAAGTATTTTCTAAATATCTAGCCCAATGTTACCCGAAAACCTCTGAGTTTTCTGGATTAGTCAATTTGGGACAGTAGGTATATATATATATATATATATATATATATATATATATATATATATATATATATATATATATATATATATATATATATATATATATATATATATATGTTTAAAATCCATTTCTAGTGTTTCAAACTAGTTTCTAATCCAACCAAATCACTTTCAATCACCACCAAACTAATTTATTCCTACCATACACCTTCCTAGGATGTCATGGGTTCTTAAACATCATCATCTAAGTAGATCTAACAAGGGTTTCCATTTCTAGGGTTTCAAAGTTTTATATATATATAAATGAGTGGTATAACTAACATATACATGTAGATCTTGAATGGAAATCATATGATCATAAAAATAACATGAAGAAATTATGGAAAAGAGTTTGAAAACTTACTTAGAAAGATTATAGAGCTTGGATGTGTGAAACCTAAGAAACCTTGAGTTTTTATCACAAAACCCTAACAAGGAATAAAAGTAGAGCTTGATTATGTCTTGATCTTGAAAAAGCCATGGATTCTCGATGGAGATCTTGTTTAGGTCGTGGCTAGGGAGGAAGAGAAGAGAAAGAAAGTCTTCTAGTTGATTTGGTATGAAAAATGAGATGAAAAGTGTAGATTTTTGTTATATATATTATATGTTAGACAATAATATGACACACATTTATGAGTTAGTAAAATTTTCAAAGGGTGTAAGATGATTAGCATGGAGGGGGGAAGAAAAGTGTGATTGGTATAAGATAGTTGGTGCAATTTTTAAGTATTAGTACGTATATATTAATAGTTTTAGGGAATACCGGGTACCGAGTTAACTAAAAATAAATTTTAACGGAGTTAACCGGGATATACTAAAGTCGTAAAAATTGTAAAAATATCTTGGGTATAAATATTGAGTGTTTGGATGATTATTGTTTAGTTTTTACGAAAACCGTCGTAATTATATTAAACGTACGATACTAATTAAATAAATTTTCAAAATACCGGGTAAATTAATATTATAATTTTTATATCATTATTATGAGTATAAAAATGTGTTAGGACCATAGTTGGGATTGTCAGATCAATTATTCATAGTAATAGTTTATAGGATAACGTTTATTAGGTAGATAATCGTACGTATATAGAAATGATGCATCTCACGCATAAATGACAAATTTTCTCCGGGGGTGAATAGTGTTTTATGAATAGTAAAATTTTTGAACGCTTTTCAGAATCACAAACTGACTCCGAAAAAAGATGAATGGTAAAATGAAGAATAGTGATCGATGAATAGTAAATGTGAATAGTAAAAATTAATAGTAATCCGAAATTGCGAATTGTTACAGTCTCTACCCCTTAAGGGAACTTCGTCCCGAAGTTCAGTTAATGTTGGTCTCTGAAGTGTTATAAAGGCGAAGATTCATGAGATGAAATGACCAGTTGACGTGCTTCCAGGCGGCGGTTCACGAGGTGATGAAAAGTAGAAGCGTTCTGACAACGAGGGTATACACATACATAAATGTAACATTTGGAAATTGAGTAGAGGATTCAATCCAGACAGGATTTTATTATAACCATTCTCAGTGTTGCAAAATTCATTTCTGAGTCGGATAGAGGTAGTCAGCCTATGTCCCACTATCCCGGGTTGAATATAGGTGACTAGTCTATATTCCACCGAGGTTCCATGAATTTTGAAATACTCAGCTCAGTTATACTAATACTATGTCCTTCACAAATACCAAGACGTTCAGAAAGACTAAGGCAGGTGACCAAACTCGAGGTCAAAGGATGAAACTATGCAAAGAAAAACGTAACAGGGTGACATATATGATACATGAACATGCTTATATGAAAGACAATAATAGTAATCAACTAGAATAAATGAATATAATATACCAGATAATCAGACACAAATCTCATCACTTAAGTCAGCAACAAACCACAAGTGAGGCATCATCTTGGCAGGCAGGCACGTGACGGTCATAGGGTTAAGTTTTTCGTAACAGTAGCTATAGTCTAGGTTTTAAAAACACTTAGTTCGCTATAGCCAAAGCATTGATGCCAATCTGTCACACCCCCAAAATCGGGTCCAGCGGAAGCATACATGTAGCTGGGGTATAAATCAATCGGTATCACAACACAAGTACAAAAATGGTTTTCACTTCAATTATATAGAATAAAATAGTTAAGTCAAAAACGTTGAATTTACATTTTAAAAGTAGTGCGGAAGTAGGCCCTTAAAATAGTTTAAAACGATCCCCATATGATTAATCAGAGTCTTCTATGACCATGCCATGCCCTGCCAAAACCTCTTGTAGTGTGCCATTGATTAAAACCTGAAAATACATGCTAAAGTGTCAACACGAGGTTGGTGAGTTCATAGAGTTTGTTTAACAAATAAAGACTATAGAAAAATGATCACACAGCAAAGGAATCGTAAATCCACTTAGTTGCAAGTCCCGTTATAAGAGACTTGTAACCTGTGTGTTCACAACCCACTGCTAACATATATAGTATGAGTAAAACATGTATAAGTTCATCACAACAGTTAAGCAATTAGTCGTGAGTCTACACTTCATCTCCGAAGACCTCACGTTTATTGTATCAAAGTTAATGAACATCCAACAACTTAATTTGGAGCCACTAGATAAGATTACTGGATGACATTTCCCAAAGTATAAAAGATTACTGGGTGCTATTTCCCGAAGTATAAAAGATTACTGGGTGCCGTTTCCCAAAGTATAAAAGATTACTGGGTGCCATTTCCCAAAGTATAAAAGATTTTTAGATTGAATAACGCAATTAAGTATGATGCAATCAAGTATAAGGAAATCAAGTATAACACAATCAAGTATAAATGTTTTGAGTATTTGTACAAGTAATCAAGTAGTTGATCATGTATCTCCCCCCCAAAGAGTTAAAACAAGTATAAAAAGAGTAGGGGCTATGACTCACCTGGGGCGATAGCTACGGTGACAAAAGTAGATACACAGAAATGAGGTTCGATCTCTAACCGCAACCTAATATGAATGATAGTGATCTACTTAGATCATGAAGTGATGAAGAGAATATGCATGCACATGATACCTATACCACTCATAACTGGGAAATACTAGTTATTGTCAAAATAAAATATTTTCCATACTTAGGAAAAATAAGTCTTAACTATACTTGTTAAATCTTGTCGTAATATATCGTATATAGAGTGTTAGTGTTATATTCCTTACTTTGGAAAACCTTGTAATAACGTCTAATCGCCATAAAGATAAACTTATAATAACTAGTACTTCATTAGTTATGATTTTGGCACTTTGGTAGTATTTTTAAAAATCTAGAACTTAGTACGTAGTAGTATTATTATTATTATTTCTAGTTAAAAGCTGTCAATTTATATAAGGTTTTGTCGATATAGAAAAGTGAATATCTTTGTCGTTATAAGTCTATTTTACTCGTTCTTTATATCCACGGATTCGTATTAACCTATACTAATATATTTTTGATAGTTCGGCTCCTCTAGGTTACGTCTAACGCCTCTATTTGTCCGTCGAAAATCGTCCAACAGCATGAACATTTTCAGAAAATAGTTTTCGTCGTTAAACTTACAAAAATCATATCTCCTTCGTTATAAGCTCGTTTTAACCCGTTCTTTCGCCAAAAGCTTCGTTTTTAAAAGTATTTTCTAAATATCTAGCCCAATGTTACCCGGAAACCTCTGAGTTTTCTGGATTAGTCGATTTGGGACAGTAGGTATATATATATATATATATATATATATATATATATATATATATATATATATATATATATATATATATATGTTTAAAATCCATTTCTAGTGTTTCAAACTAGTTTCTAATCCAACCAAATCACTTTCAATCACCACCAAACTAATTTATTCCTACCATACACCTTCCTAGGATGTCATGGGTTCTTAAACATCATCATCTAAGTAGATCTAACAAGGGTTTCCATTTCTAGGGTTTCAAAGTTTTATATATATATAAATGAGTGGTATAACTAACATATACATGTAGATCTTGAATGGAAATCATATGATCATAAAAATAACATGAAGAAATTATGGAAAAGAGTTTGAAAACTTACTTAGAAAGATTATAGAGCTTGGATGAGTGAAACCTAAGAAACCTTGAGTTTTTATCACAAAACCCTAACAAGGAATAAAAGTAGAGCTTGATTATGTCTTGATCTTGAAAAAGCCATGGATTCTCGATGGAGATCTTGTTTAGGTCGTGGCTAGGGAGGAAGAGAAGAGAAAGAAAGTCTTCTAGTTGATTTGGTATGAAAAATGAGATGAAAAGTGTAGATTTTTGTTATATATATTATATGTTAGACAATAATATGACACACATTTATGAGTTAGTAAAATTTTCAAAGGGTGTAAGATGATTAGCATGGAGGGGGGAAGAAAAGTGTGATTGGTGTAAGATAGTTGGTGCAATTTTTAAGTATTAGTACGTATATATTAATAGTTTTAGGGAATACCGGGTACCGAGTTAACTAAAAATAAATTTTAACGGAGTTAACCGGGATATAATAAAGTCGTAAAAATTGTAGAAATATCTTGGGTATAAATATTGAGTGTTTGGATGATTATTGTTTAGTTTTTACGAAAATCGTCGTAATTATATTAAACGTACGATATTAATTAAATAAATTTTCAAAATACCGGGTAAATTAATATTATAATTTTTATATCATTATTATGAGTATAAAAATGTGTTAGGACCATAGTTGGGATTGTCAGATCAATTATTCATAGTAATAGTTTATAGGATAACGTTTATTAGGTAGATAATCGTACGTATATAGAAATGATGCATCTCACGCATAAATGACAAATTTTCTCCGGGGGTGAATAGTGTTTTATGAATAGTAAAATTTTTGAACGCTTTTCAGAATCACAAACTGACTCCGAAAAAAGATGAATGGTAAAATGATGAATAGTGATCAATGAATAGTAAATGTGAATTGTAAAAATTAATAGTAATCCGAAATTGCGAATTGTTACAGTCTCTACCCCTTAAGGGAACTTCGTCCCGAAGTTCAGTTAATGTTGGTCTCTGAAGTGTTATAAAGGCGAAGATTCATGAGATGAAATGACCAGTTGACGTGCTTCCAGGCGGCGGTTCACGAGGTGATGAAAAGTATAAGCGTTCTGACAACGAGGGTATACACATACATAAATGTAACATTTGGAAATTGAGTAGAGGATTCAATCCAGACAGGATTTTATTATAACCATTCTCAGTGTTGCAAAATTCATTTCTGAGTCGGATAGAGGTAGTCAGCCTATGTCCCACTATCCCGGGTTGAATATAGGTGACTAGTCTATATTCCACCGAGGTTCCATGAATTTTGAAATACTCAGCTCAGTTATACTAATACTATGTCCTTCACAAATACCAAGACGTTCAGAAAGACTAAGGCAGGTGACCAAACTCGAGGTCAAAGGATGAAACTATGCAAAGAAAAACGTAACAGGGTGACATATATGATACATGAACATGCTTATATGAAAGACAATAATAGTAATCAACTAGAATAAATGAATATAATATACCAGATAATGAGACACAAATCTCATCACTTAAGTCAGCAACAAACCACAAGTGAGGCATCATCTTGGCAGGCAGGCACGTGACGGTCATAGGGTTAAGTTTTTCGTAACAGTAGCTATAGTCTAGGTTTTAAAAACACTTAGTTCGCTATAGCCAAAGCATTGATGCCAATCTGTCACACCCCCAAAATCGGGTCCAGCGGAAGCATACATGTAGCTGGGGTGTAACTCAATCGGTATCACAACACAAGTACAAAAATGGTTTTCACTTCAATTATATAGAATAAAATAGTTAAGTCAAAAATGTTGAATTTACATTTTAAAAGTAGTGCGGAAGTAGGCCCTTAAAATAGTTTAAAACGGTCCCCATATGATTAATCAGAGTCTTCTATGACCATGTCATGCCCTGCCAAAACCTCTTGTAGTGTGCCATTGATTAAAACCTGAAAATACATGCTAAAGTGTCAACACGAGGTTGGTGAGTTCATAGAGTTTGTTTAACAAATAAAGTCTATAGAAAAATGATCACACAGCAAAGGAATCGTAAATCCACTCAGTTGCAAGTCCCGTTATAAGAGACTTGTAACCTGTGTGTTCACAACCCACTGCTAACATATATAGTATGAGTAAAACATGTATAAGTTTATCACAACAGTTAAGCAATTAGTCGTGAGTCTACACTTCATCTCCGAAGACCTCACGTTTATTGTATCAAAGTTAATGAACATCCAACAACTTAATTTGGAGCCACTAGATAAGATTACTGGATGACATTTCCCAAAGTATAAAAGATTACTGGGTGCTATTTCCCGAAGTATAAAAGATTACTGGGTGCCATTTCCCAAAGTATAAAAGATTACTGGGTGCCATTTCCCAAAGTATAAAAGATTATTAGATTGAATAACGCAATTAAGTATGATGCAATCAAGTATAAGGAAATCAAGTATAACACAATCAAGTATAAATGTTTTGAGTATTTGTACAAGTAATCAAGTAGTTGATCATGTATCTCCCCCCCAAAGAGTTAAAACAAGTATAAAAAGAGTAGGGGCTATGACTCACCTGGGGCGATAGCTACGGTGACAAAAGTAGATACACAGAAATGAGGTTCGATCTCTAACCGCAACCTAATATGAATGATAGTGATCTACTTAGATCATGAAGTGATGAAGAGAATATGCATGCACATGATACCTATACCACTCATAACTGGGAAATACTAGTTATTGTCAAAATAAAATATTTTCCATACTTAGGAAAAATAAGTCTTAACTATACTTGTTAAATCTTGTCGTAATATATCGTATATAGAGTGTTAGTGTTATATTCCTTACTTTGGAAAACCTTGTAATAACGTCTAATCGCCATAAAGATAAACTTATAATCACTAGTACTTCATTAGTAATGAATTTGGCACTTTGGTAGTATTTTTAAAAATCTAGAACTTAGTACGTAGTAGTATTATTATTATTATTTCTAGTTAAAAGCTGTCAATTTATATAAGGTTTTGTCGATATAGAAAAGTGAGTATCTTTGTCGTTATAAGTCTATTTTACTCGTTCTTTATATCCACGGATTCGTATTAACCTATACTAATATATTTTTGATAGTTCGGCTCCTCTAGGTTACGTCTAACGCCTCTATTTGTCCGTCGAAAATCGTCCAACAGCATGAACATTTTCAGAAAATAGTTTTCGTCGTTAAACTTACAAAAATCATATCTCCTTCGTTATAAGCTCGTTTTAACCCGTTCTTTCGCCAAAAGCTTCGTTTTTAAAAGTATTTTCTAAATATCTAGCCCAATGTTACCTGGAAACCTCTGAGTTTTCTGGATTAGTCGATTTGGGACAGTAGGTATATATATATATATATATATATATATATATATATATATATATATATATATATATATATATATATATATATATGTTTAAAATCCATTTCTAGTGTTTCAAACTAGTTTCTAATCCAACCAAATCACTTTCAATCACCACCAAACTAATTTATTCCTACCATACACCTTCCTAGGGTGTCATGGGTTCTTAAACATCATCATCCAAGTAGATCTAACAAGGGTTTCCATTTCTAGGGTTTCAAAGTTTTATATATATATAAATGAGTGGTATAACTAACATATACATGTAGATCTTGAATGGAAATCATATGATCATAAAAATAACATGAAGAAATTATGGAAAAGAGTTTGAAAACTTACTTAGAAAGATTATAGAGCATGGATGAGTAAAACCTAAGAAACCTTGAGTTTTTATCACAAAACCCTAACAAGGAATAAAAGTAGAGCTTGATTATGTCTTGATCTTGAAAAAGCCATGGATTCTCGATGGAGATCTTGTTTAGGTCGTGGCTAGGGAGGAAGAGAAGAGAAAGAAAGTCTTCTAGTTGATTTGGTATGAAAAATGAGATGAAAAGTGTAGATTTTTGTTATATATATTATATGTTAGACAATAATATGACACACATTTATGAGTTAGTAAAATTTTCAAAGGGTGTAAGATGATTAGCATGGAGGGGGGAAGAAAAGTGTGATTGGTGTAAGATAGTTGGTGCAATTTTTAAGTATTAGTACGTATATATTAATAGTTTTAGGGAATACCGGGTACCGAGTTAACTAAAAATAAATTTTAACGGAGTTAACCGGGATATAATAAAGTCGTAAAAATTGTAAAAATATGTTGGGTATAAATATTGAGTGTTTGGATGACTATTGTTTAGTTTTTACGAAAACCGTCGTAATTATATTAAATGTACGATATTAATTAAATAAATTTTCAAAACACCGGGTAAATTAATATTATAATTTTTATATCATTATTATGAGTATAAAAATATGTTAGGACCATAGTTGGGATTGTCGGATCAATTATTCAAAGTAATAGTTTATAGGATAACGTTTATTAGGTAGATAATCGTACGTATATAGAAATGATGCATCTCACGCATAAATGACAAATTTTCTCCGGGGGTGAATAGTGTTTTATGAATAGTAAAATTTTTGAACGCTTCTCAGAATCACAAACTGATTCCGAAAAAAGATGAATAGTAAAATAATGAATAGTGATCGATGAATAGTAAAAATTAATAGTAATCCGAAATTGCGAATTGTTACAGTCTCTACCCCTTAAGGGAACTTCGTCCCGAAGTTCAGTTAATGTTGGTCTCTGAAGTGTTATAAAGGCGAAGATTCATGAGATGAAATGACCAGTTGACGTGCTTCCAGGCGGCGGTTCACGAGGTGATGAAAAGTATAAGCGTTCTGACAACGAGGGTATACACATACATAAATGTAACATTTGGAAATTGAGTAGAGGATTCAATCCAGACAGGATTTTATTATAACCATTCTCAGTGTTGCAAAATTCATTTCTGAGTCGGATAGAGGTAGTCAGCCTATGTCCCACTATCCCGGGTTGAATATAGGTGACTAGTCTATATTCCACTGAGGTTCCATGAATTTTGAAATACTCAGCTCAGTTATACTAATACTATGTCCTTCACAAATACCAAGACGTTCAGAAAGACTAAGGCAGGTGACCAAACTCGAGGTCAAAGGATGAAACTATGCAAAGAAAAACGTAACAGGGTGACATATATGATACATGAACATGCTTATATGAAAGACAATAATAGTAATCAACTAGAATAAATGAATATAATATACCAGATAATGAGACACAAATCTCATCACTTAAGTCAGCAACAAACCACAAGTGAGGCATCATCTTGGCAGGCAGGCACGTGACGGTCATAGGGTTAAGTTTTTCGTAACAGTAGCTATAGTCTAGGTTTTAAAAACACTTAGTTCGCTATAGCCAAAGCATTGATGCCAATCTGTCACACCCCCAAAATCGGGTCCAGCGGAAGCATACATGTAGCTGCGGTGTAACTCAATCGGTATCACAACACAAGTACAAAAATGGTTTTCACTTCAATTATATAGAATAAAATAGTTAAGTCAAAAATGTTGAATTTACATTTTAAAAGTAGTGCGGAAGTAGGCCCTTAAAATAGTTTAAAACGGTCCCCATATGATTAATCAGAGTCTTCTATGACCATGCCATGCCCTGCCAAAACCTCTTGTAGTGTGCCATTGATTAAAACCTGAAAATACATGCTAAAGTGTCAACACGAGGTTGGTGAGTTCATAGAGTTTGTTTAACAAATAAAGTCTATAGAAAAATGATCACACAGCAAAGGAATCGTATATCCACTCAGTTGCAAGTCCCGCTATAAGAGACTTGTAACCTGTGTGTTCACAACCCACTGCTAACATATATAGTATGAGTAAAACATGTATAAGTTCATCACAACAGTTAAGCAATTAGTCGTGAGTCTACACTTCATCTCCGAAGACCTCACGTTTATTGTATCAAAGTTAATGAACATCCAACAACTTAATTTGGAGCCACTAGATAAGATTACTGGATGCCATTTCCCAAAGTATAAAAGATTACTGGGTGCTATTTCCCGAAGTATAAAAGATTACTGGGTGCCATTTCCCAAAGTATAAAAGATTACTGGGTGCCATTTCCCAAAGTATAAAAGATTATTAGATTGAATAACGCAATTAAGTATGATGCAATCAAGTATAAGGAAATCAAGTATAACACAATCAAGTATAAATGTTTTGAGTATTTGTACAAGTAAGCAAGTAGTTGATCATGTATCTCCCCCCCCCCCCCCCCAAAGAGTTAAAACAAGTATAAAAAGAGTAGGGATACCCAATCCACCATCCTTAGCCCAACATCCTCTAGGCCCAACATACAAATAATAAAAATCCCACTCACCCCCATTTTATTAATTCCCCTTGGTCAAACCCCTTTGACCTCTCCTCCCTCCCTTCTCCACTTGCACCTGCAAACACCAACTCCCCTCACCCCCACCTCAACCTCACCATTCCTTGTTCCCCTAGCCTCCACTAAGTCCCAAAAGGCATTAATTGTTCCTAAATCTCTACAAGTTACCCCAACTGCCAAATTGGACTTTTGGCGCCAAAACCTCATTCAAAGGCTAGGATCTATTTTATTGATCGAATGGACCAGAGCAAAAGTGGGATATGTTCAGGGGGACCCAAGGAACTCAAAACACTTATAAAGAAGAAGAAAGAAGCAGTGAAGAAGTGTGTGTAATTTTTAGTTAAATTCTAGTATCGAATGTTATAATTTTCTCATTTTAAGTGTAATTTTCAGTTTGAAAATGTTTTATTAAGTGTTATTAGTTTGTTATAAACTCATTTCAAGTGTTAATTCAAGCTTCCTTGTTTAAATCCAGTTTATGCATCATTTCCATTAAAATCTCATTATTGCTCAAAAGTTGTTAAAGGTAGTTATTCAGTGTTCATTAAGGTTCACTTAGGCTCACTAGTGAACTTTTATAAGCTTTCAAACCATTTGAATCAGTTTAAGTGCATTAACTAAAAAATTCTCAAAAATAATCAAAAATAGGTGAAAAATATAAAAAATTAAAAAAAACAAAAAAATGAAGACAATGCATGGAGCACTGTGAATATTTGATGGCAATGGGTTAGTGGCTTTGTGGAAAGCCTATAGATGTGTTCTAAGGTCCTTGGTTATTTGATCTGTGCTTGAAAGGCTTTGTAAGCAAATTCCTTCACATTTTAGCTTTTACTGTTCATTAGCTTATTAGACTGCTTATTCATGTACTTATCTTGGTCTTTTAGTTCTTACATATGCTAAATGTTCATATTCATGCTTATTTCATAGTTTAGAACGTAGCTATTTAAGTTTTGCACTTCAACTGTTATAACTAGCTCAATGTGCTCATTTTAGTTTACTTATTTTAACTTCTTAATGGTGATTAAGATAGGCTTCTTATGTGTTTATTGACTTAATTTGACCTTTGTCCAGATTAGAGTCATATGTCTACTTGAATCAGTTTAAATTTTGAAATTCAGTGCTTAAAGGTGTGTTTGGATTAGGTATTCTCACTGTGATCCAGGGAGTTTCAGGGTGTAATGAGTGTTGAAACATGTCACATGTAGTTCATTAGTTGCATTTTAGTCTTAAAATCAGTAGGTCAAAGCTTTAAAAGTCAAATCACTCACACATCTCATTTGCATGTTCACTATTAGAATTCATGATTGCATAATCACTCAAATTAGTTCATAAATGGTTTATATAGCTTAATTTCACCTCATTGTAACTTGAAACTCCATATTCATTAGCTTAGGATAGTTTAAAATTCATATTGGTCAATTTTTATAAATTCATGAAAGGTCAAAAGGTTTTCATTCAGTAAAAGGGAGTAAAATGCTAGATCCTACTAGGGCTCATTAAGGGTTGGAAGTGGGGAAAATCAATTTTCTTAGTTCATTGGTTGCTTGTGTACAATTTTCAAAAAAGAAAATCAGAGTTTAAAGCTTATCTGGTTGCTCAAAATTAAGCTCAAAGTAAGCTCTTTGACCTATAACCTGCCCTGCACCACCCCTTTTTCCATTTTGACCCAGTTTTCAGTCATCCATATCTTGTTATCTACTTGAGCATTCTGTGTGAGATTTGGTTCTATTGGAAGCTATTAGTATTGAATTATTAGTTTAGAGCTTAGTTTGCAACTTTATGCTTATTAGTTGTTCTTCTCTGTGCCTTCTAGTTTCCCTATAAGACCAGTGTCTGCTGCTAGCTCAATGTAAACTGAGCTTGTTAAATTATTGACTATAGCTTGTTTTGGCCTGTAATTGTTGTTTGATTTCTGTATTTAGCTTGTTAATGTTTGGTTTAGATTGTGTTTATTTGAGTTTTCATTGGCTTTTGCTTATTTGCCATTTTAGCTAACTTCTACATTTCAAAAAAGGGAACTCCCTTTGGTTTTTACCATTCTGACCCAGTTTTCCCAGAGCCATAGTATGCTCATTTCTTGAGCTTGCTTCTAGATTTTTGAAGTTTTGAGATCACACATTGAGCTTTTTGGCTTGTAACCTTCAAGTATCACATTGAGCCATTCCACTGGTTCAGTGGTGACCAAGCCCATAACCTGCCTTTTACTTGAGCACCCTGAGTTACTTAGTACTTAGGGAAGCCAGTGGTACTAACCTTCCAGTTCCAGGCTCACTTTTGGGTCCTGAGCTTATTAGCAGGGTTTAAACAAGCTTGCTATTTGCCCCTAAGGCTTGTTTAGTTTTCAAGTGATTTGGCATTGCTTATTTGTCCTTATTACTTGTTCTTTTGTGCTCATTTGATTGTTTTGGCTTATTTTAAGTTTGTCTCATCACCTTTCAGCTTATTTTACCCTGTTGTTCAGTATAAAGCTTATTTGGTAGCTTATTGCACATTAAAAGTCCATTTTCACCTTAAAAAGCTAATTGTTGGGGTTATAGGTTTGGACAGGGCTTATTTGAGCTTTTCAAATAAGTTGTCTTCACAAAAGTTTCCTATTTTTAGTTGTTTAATAGATTTGTAAAAGAAAAATCAAGAAAATCCAAAAATAAGAAAAGTGATAGCTTCTAGTTAAGCCATTTTGCTTATTTTTCAGCTTTTTCATTAAGCACTTCTCGTTTTTATATTTTTTCTAGGTTCCTGTTACCTTGTAGTATTTTTTTTAAAAAGTTTGGTATTTTTCACTGTTCATTTGGTATTTATAATAATTTAAATTAGTTTAAAATAATTAATAATTAGTTTTTAATTAATAATAAATAATTAAAAAGCCTAAAAAATATTTTTTCAGTTTTAAAATTAGTTTTAGGTTATTTTAGAATTTTAATTTTTCTATCTTAAAATCATATTAAGTTGTATTTTAGTATAATTTAAATATTTAAAAGTAATTAATAATTAGTAATTAATTAATAATAAATAATTAAATAGTCTAAAAAATATTTATCTTTTTCTTAAAATTTTCTTTTGTCATTAGGATTATAAAAAAGTAATTTTCATATCCTTAGGATTAATACTGCTCTCTTTTCACTTTTTATTTCGTACGTTACGTTTATTTTAATTTAAACGTACGCGTTTGTAGTTTTTAAACGTTTCTGGATAGCCTGATTTTACACATTTGTTTATATTGTTTATTTGGATCATTTTCTTTTATAATTCCTTAGTTTCATCACTCTTATCCCTTTCTATCACAAATTACCCAATCACAATTCGTTAAAGTACAATTTCACGCCTCGTCGGGACATAACGACCAGAGGAAATTCTATACTCCTTGGTTAGTTGGCTCAGGTGGTTTGACCTATTTGACCACATCCGTGGTTGACTTTGGTTGACCGTTTAGAGCCAATCATAAACTTCCTAGTATGACAATATGAGGTTAAGCATATGGCTTTTAATTATTAATCGAGAATCACCTATGTGAGAGAGAAGTGGGCTCGCTTCTAAGGGAATTGTGGGGGCGCAATTCTTAACAGCTCTCGCAGAACCAGGCTAATGTTCATGACCATAACGAACATAACTATGAGAACCAAAAAAGTGTCAAGGAGATATGTGTGTGAATATATATTGTCGTCTCCACAAATAGCAGACAATTCAAAGACATCGAAATCTACTGGCTGCTAGGACTCTAAGTATATTTCACGAGGGAATGTTCAAAGGGTTACACCTACCTATCCTATGCAAATATCAACTGCAAAACTCTATTAAAACTTCGTGTCCTTGAAAATCGTTTCCCTTGTCAATTTCATTCATGTAGGGGATTGTTGGAAAATTTGGTCAAAGGTGTTGAATGACAATTGATGGTGTCATCAAACATACTAATGTAAATTAAGAATAAAATTAATGTATGATTAATTTTAATTCATAAGACATTAGTAAAATAATTTTTTGGTAATTAATGGGACCATTTCCTTCCATCTTTATTCCCAATAAATTGTTTGCTCTTCTTTCATCTTTGAACACACCGAAAACACATAACTAATTCCTCTCCTTTTTGTTGTTAACCCCAATGTTGATTCATTTTATATCGGTTTTTAATAGAGGGAAGGCACATATTGGTTTGCCTTGATAACTCGTTTGTGCTAACGAGGTTATCCGTTGTTGTTGTATCCTAGGAGATAGACGTTCATGATTTCTCAAGCACCGTGGAGAGGACAAATCTATCTTAAGGAAACTGTGAGCATCACATGCCTCAACATTTTCCTTGTTTGTGTTCTTGGAGTCTAACAACCAAACGGTTTACGGTATCATTCTCTACACTTTATCTTTTATTGTTGTGATCAACATATTATTTGTTTGTCTCTAATAGCAATACACATAATATATACTATAGCCACCACCTCACACCAAAGGGTTTTTTATTGATTATATTTATTTATTTATTTTATTTATTTATTTTAATTGGAACGTTTGAAACGGGTGGAAACAAAAAGTAGCCGTAGGAGGGTGTTTGTGAACTTTTTTTTTAATAAATACCCACTTTTTTCAAATTTTTGTCCTTCTAAAAATCTTATAAATACCTTATTATTGTTTCAATTTTTATAACACTTCCACTATTATTTATCTCTTACCACCTAAAACAATACTTGTTTTTTCTTCAAAAACTACTATGAATCCCAACAACAATGATCCCAATTATGATCATTACGATATTTACTTTCAAGACGACCCAGAGCGGTATAAGCGGGGTTTTGACGCTTATCACAAGTTTTAGCTTTGTATAATCCAGAAGCCGAGAGTTCGGGTTCGGGTCATAATACTAGGACATACATACCACGTGAACAAGTGGAGGCGTAAGAATGACTATTAGAAGACAATTTTGGCGATGGAAATTATCCTCCTAAATACCCGGAGAGGAATTTTAGGCGAAGGTAACATATGAGTTCTAAACATTTTAAACACATTGTAACCAATTACAATGCTGACCCTCTTCCCAAATGCTTCCTTTTTTTTAAAAAAAACGAATGGATTGTACGGTCTGCCAAGTATTAGTCCTACCATTAAATGCACATCTACCATATGCCAATTGGTATACCGTTCAGCTACCGATGCATTTGACAAGTACTTGCAAATTGGTGAACGTTGTTCATGTGAATGTTTACTAAACTTCACTAAATGCATATATATGTTATATGTAGAATAGTTTTTAAGAGAGCCTAATTAAGATGATATCAAAAAAAAATATAAACGTGAGCCTCCGGGAATGCTCGGGAGCATTGATTGTATGCATTGAGAATGGAGAAATTGTCGAAAGGCCTTACATGCTCAACTCAAAAGACGTGATCATAAATACTAAACTATAATGCTAGAAGCCATAGCGGATTACACTTTGTGAATTTGGCATGCAAATTTTGGTGTTTCGAGAGCAAACAACAACCTAAATGTTTTATATGGTTCACCGTTATTCGATGACTTTCTTGCCGATAAAGTTCCCGAAGCTCCGTTTGTAGTAAATGGAAAAACATACAACAAATGTTACTATTTAGCCGATGGAATTTATCCTGAGTGGTCTACGTTTGTCAAAAGGTATTCTATTGCAAGAGAGGAAAAAAATGAATTTTTAAAAAAAATAAAGAAAGTTCAAGAAAATATATTGAACGAGCTATCGGAGTCCTACAAGGTCATTGGAGAATTATACAACAACCCGCACGTGGTTACCAAATCAACACACTACGAAGAATCATGTATTGTTGTATAATATTTCATAACATGATAGTAAAAGATCAAGAGTTCGCCGTTACTGAATTTAACAAAATCTTCGTTTCTTCATAACCGAACATTTCACGTACTTGGATAGAACGATGCGACTTACATATTAGGAAAACCAAAGGACTTCGAGATAGAGGAGTGCACAACAAACTTCGACAAGATATCGTCGAGCACTTATGAAACCTTAATCACTAAATTCTATTTTTTGATTCGTTATTTTAATTTGTATTATCATTTTATGTACTTGTTTATTAATGAAATTTAATTTTAGTTAAATATATTGTTTTATTTTAAAAAAAATGTGAAAGAAAAATTATGGACCATGGTGTTATGCCATGGAGGGGTGTTTTGGTTCCATAGCCAAAATTGGTGCCATAGGCAAACGTGCTGAAGTGGCACCGCTTTTTTCCATAACGCCGCCCCACGACACCAACTATGCCTAGAACTCTAAGAATGATATCATTCATTAAACACCACTAACTATTAGACTACCCCCAATGTTCACACCACTTCACTTTCCACTTCAACGCTAAATCAGCTTTCTTTCTTCATTTACCTTCCGTTACTTCCTCTTACTGTTCACCCCTAATTGTCACACATCCTCACTTTTTTTTAATTAAAATACACACGTTTTTACAAACCAGCCCAAAACACACCTACAAATAAAATAATAAATAGTAGAAACACAAATGGACCTATACATTGCACAATTTCCTATTCAAAGAGGATCTCACCTTTCGTTTATGTTTTTGGCTCTCCATATTTGTCTCTTCTTACACAGCACCAAAACCATCCCCAATGGGGCCTCACGCCTCACGTGTAACTTGATGCAAGAATACCTCCCCCACTCTCCATTGGGAGCAGTCTTAAGGTCAAAATCAACATAAAATGTCATCTTTAAATTTTCAAATTTATCCATTGAGATTTCCCTTTTTCTTTATGTGGAAAACTAGAAGGAGGAGGGGTTGAATAGTTTTACATCAATTTTTATTTCAAAACTTTGTTTTCAAAATCTTCAATACAATATTTGTTGTAAAAATATACTCAGTCCAAATGATCAATTTCACTTGTATATGTGTATGTATATATTCTATCTTTTTAGGTTATTTATAAAAACTTTATTTTGGGAATTAACCTTTTGTTTGAACTTTGTGTGAAATCAATTTTAGCACAATATCACAAGCTACAACTAGATGCAAATGTTTATGAGTATGTAAACAATAAAGATGTAAATAAGATAATGAACAAGAGATGGAAAGATCAAATCAAGACACAACGGATTTATAGTGGTTCGGCTACAAGGTCTCCTTCCTTGCCCTACTCCACTCCTCGAGTCTCCTACTCGAGAGTTTTCTTCACTAACACAACGAGCTCCCTTTTGGCAGAGAAACCTTACACAACTTTTTCTTACACCGATTAACGACACTAAGCTAGATGTCGAGTTCTAATAGTAGCTAGAACCAATCTCACACCACTAGTCACTACACACCTTCTTCACGAGTTATACACGCCACTACTACTACACTACTTCACACACCTTCACTACTTCTTCTTCACAACACAACTATTTCTTCACTACTTCTATTCACGACAACTAACCCACCTAGGTCTGTCTATTTCACATCTTCTACACCTTTACAAATAATTTACACAACAACTAACAATATACACAACTCTTTAATATTTCTAAACAAGATGTTGAAGAAGTATTCTTCTTTTGCACTTTGAATGAGGATGGATAGTATCACTTGAAAACAAGAACTAATATGTTTATGATCAAAGGTTTTAGGAAGATGATTTGAAAGAATTTGGACAGAAAGTTATAGTGCAGAAGGTGAGGAAAAATTACAGATTTGAACCGGTATCTATAGGCAAAAGATTCTGACAAAGGAGCATATCCCGGCCCCCTTAAAATTATGGGGGCCACCCCTTA
This sequence comes from Artemisia argyi, assembly GCA_030686995.1. Taxonomy (NCBI): domain Eukaryota; kingdom Viridiplantae; phylum Streptophyta; class Magnoliopsida; order Asterales; family Asteraceae; genus Artemisia; species Artemisia argyi. The sequence goes on along the minus strand of CM060681.1, from coordinate 108,121,260 downwards.
TAATTAAGGGGGCCGCCCACTGTAACGGCCTGAATTTTTGTCTTTTCTGGGGAAAGTTTATTTGGTGTAGATTTAACTGATTTTGGTTAAAAATTTGAATTCAAATATTTATTTTGAATTAAACATTTTCCTCTAATTACCAAAAGTGTTTTTCTCAATATATAAAATGTTTATACCATTTTATATAATTTGTAATTAGTAAATAAACCTTCCTTTGATCATAAAATGTATTAGACAATTGTTTATTCATACCTTAAGTGAATTAGTTGGATGTAATGATATTTTGTCACTAAATACTTGTTTACGTAATGATTTTACGTTTAATGATTTTATATTTTGTGATCGTCAAAACATAGGGATATCGATAAATATTAATAACGTTTTTACGCATTATTTATATCAACAATCTCCCCCTTTTTGATGATTACAAAATCTAAAATCATTAAATCAAAAATTGTTATATATGCAAGTATTTAGTGAGTTTATATCACTTTCCCCCTTTTTGTGAACATCAAAAAGGTTGTCCCGAATACGGATGAGCTCCCCCTTGATGTGTACTCCCCCTCGTTTTAAGGTTACAAGACAAATCGAGATATGGAATGCTTGCAAAAATATTTAGATAACACAATATATATGAAGCATGCAACAAATATATAAGTAAAACAAGCAATATAAGCATGGAAGAAAACATTTCAATTAATGGTTGAAAATACAAACAACATGCATCCAAGATGCATGAACAATACAACTAATTAACTAAAGCCCTATGGGCTTACAAGCAACCAAAACTCTAATAGAAATTTTTTTCCTAGAGCTTGCCATCAAAAGGGCTAAAACAATTTTATTTTCCAAATATGAGCCAAGCTTAGCTTGAGAGGAGCAATGTTGTAGGTGGAGATGATGGAGTTGATGGAGGTGTGTTTGATGTTGATGGAGGTGGAGGTGTGGTTGATGTTGGTGGTGGAGGTGTGGATGTTGTTGGTTGAGAATGAGGGAACAAGCTTTCAATGTATGAAAACATGTAGTGGATTTCATCTCTTAAGCCAAATATGATGGTACGGTTATGGATGCAACAAAGGCAAGTATCACCATGAGCTTCAAGTAAGCTCCATGGGATGGGATTGAAGTTTGGTGGGTTGAGTGGTGATGGTGAAAATTGTGCATCAAGAGGTGTGATGGGTGATAGTGAAAGAGTGATATCCAAGGATGCATTTTCAAGAGGTGGTGGTGGTGGTATTCTCGGTGGAGGTGATAAGTGAGTGTTGATGTAGTCATTGATGGATGATGATGATGGTATGGAAGAGGTGGAGGTTGCATGAGTTGATGGTGTTTTGGAGGGTGCATTGGGAGCACTATGAGATGAGCATTGAGGAGGTGGTGATGGAGTGGTATTATCATCATTTGTGAGATCAATGAAAAGTTGTTTTGGTGGTATGATAACAAGCTTTTATTTCTTGGCTTTGTTGGAGGTGGTGGTTTTTGGTGATGACATGATGAATTGGTTGAGGTTGATGAATATGATGATGATGGAGTGTGGATGAAAGGTGTATAAGGGTTATATAGCATGGAATCATGTTTAGAAGTGGAATTAATTTGAAATTGCATTGTTAGATTCCAAAATCAATTTAGTTTTTAAGGGAAATCGTAGCTGGGACTAGCAAAAGGAGTCACAAGTTGCAAAAGAAAACAGTGTAAAAACTATTCCAGGTGGCCGGTCCCCTTAATTCTTGGCCGGCCCCATTAAAATTAAAGGGGCCGCCCTTGATAATTAAGGGAGCCGCCCCATCTGGTAAAATTTCAGACGACCAAATTTCAAAAATTTTAAAATGGTTTTTATCTGTTTTGTGTTTGTAGCAAGCTCTATTGGAACATTTCATTTTAGTTTTGGTCTATTAGAGAAGTAAATATATGATCATAAACTAACCATGCAAACATAGATCAAAAACAAGGAGAAAAGCATGCATAAAAACCAAGCAAATAATATTAATAAAACATAAGTCACATTTATTGATTATTAAAGTAGATTATGTTAAAAACATAATCATTAGTACAAAGGCATACATATATGTGTATACATATATGCTTTTCTAGCAAACTACATTAGATATAACTAAGTTGCCGACTTGAGGTCTCTTGAACTTGCATGGGGTACAAAGGTTTGTGGTGAATTTATTAGGATATGGAAACATGGTGATTTGATTTAGTGGTATGATGGCGAGGGATGTGGAGTGAAAGGAGTGGATCTAGGTATGTTGTACCTAATTAGTGGAGGTATTGGATGTGTACGAGTGAGGAGATATTCGATCCATGAAATATCTTCGCTTAGGTCAAGGATTTGTTTTTGGAGAAAGTAGCAACAAGGACAATAGTGGATGTGGTTGATGACTTGACCCAAGTTAAGGGAGTGAGGTAGGCAATTTGAGTAAGGAGAGGATGGAGTTTTGTGCAAGTTGTGTTGTGCAAGATGCATAGCATTAAGATCACTCAGATCACGGATTTGGTTGATTTCTTCACGGAACTTTTGCTTTTCCGTGGTAATGTGGAGTGAATCATTTGGTGGAGGTGGATGAATTGGTGTTGTGTAGTTGGGGTTGTAGTTTGATGATTGACCAAAGTGATATGGATCGTTGTAGTTAGATGGAAATAAGGATGTATGATTTGGGATGAAATGGGATGATTGGCCAATGTGGTAAGGTTTGTAGAGTGGTTCAAAGGAGTGTCCTTGCGATTTTGGAGTGTAGTTGGGAAAGTAGGTGTTTGGAGGTGTTGATTGATTACCAAATCCACTCGTTGTGACGGATTTGTTTTGAGGGCTTTGTTTCTTTCTCCATGTGGGTTTTTCAGTCATCCTTGCTAGCTTAGAGGATTTTGATTTTGGTTTGTTAGGAGAGGTCATGATGGGATGGTTGAGCAAGGATATGTTATGAGGAGAGGTATTTATAGTATGATAATTATGTGTTTATTGAAGGATAAATTATTGGAGTATTTACTAGACAAAATGTGTTTGTGAATTTAGGGAAGTGAGGAATCAATATAGGGTGAAATAAGCTAAAAAGTGGAAAGCAAACAGAAGACCTCGACCATCAGGTGGCCGGCCCCCTTAATTAATGGTCGGCCCCCTTAAAATTAAAGGGGCCGCCCTTGATAATTATGGGAGCCGCCCAAAGCCTGGTTCCCAGATTGCCAAAAATGGTTTTTGACAGAAATTTTTCCAGAAAGATCTTTGTTTGGAGGTTTGGTTTTGGGCAAGTCCATCTCTTTAGGCAACTTAATCAAGTATTATCTTAATGGAGTATGCAAGAGAAGTATGCATGTAGGCAACTAAGCATATAATATAATTTCATGCAAAGAAAATCATGTAAAGGAACAATTAAGCAAGTCATATATCCTAAGGTAACTAACTTAATAAAAGAGGCCAAGGCAAATAGTGAATGAAAAACTAGTGATGGAACAAATGTGACAAAATGACTTATGTCTTAGTAATAATTTGTGTCTAGATTTAACATATGTGAAGATGCGATTGCTTCAACTCCTAATGCAAAAAAATAATAATAATAAAAAAATAAAAATAAAAAAAAAAATCTAAGAAGCGATCCAAAATCTCCCTGATTTTATTTGTTGAACCCACGATTGGCAAAAATATATATTTGATTATATAATATGACACGTGTAGTATCAAGCATGATTTATGAGAAAACGTTTTTAGCATTATTCAAAAATGTGTTTAAAAAAAGTTTTTGAAAAGTAGTGTATAATCAAAGAGAAATTTCATTAAGAAGATTTGTAGTTAAAGGGTTTTAATGTTAATAAAGCATTTTAATCTTATGGAAAGCATTTAGTTACAAAAATTCTAGACTCGATTTGAAAGAGCCAAAATGATGTTGAAGAAATTGAAGTAAAATACTTAATGATGATTATGACCAAAATTTGATGAAATGTGTTATGAATGACTTACAATATTTGTTGCTAAAAATATGAATAGTTTAGATAGATTGAGTTTAAAAGAAATTTATGCAATGTAGAGTTCTCAATCTTCAATTTTTATGTGAAGTAGACACCTAGACTCAAGAACGAAGAAGAGAAAATAAAGCAATTTTATGCAATAATTGATTTATGAAAATCCAATAGAATTTTGTCAATTTGCTCCATCATCCCTGATCCTAAACGCTAGTGATTAAGTAGTACATGCTAAAAGGGTTTAGTGAATATATCCACAGTGTAAATAATACAATAAACAAAATTATCACATGAACATACAATTAACAATCTTGGAAGTTTATATTATAATTAAAAGAGAGAACGTACCTTGCGTCTTAAAATGAATAAATTCAATAAGACTTATGAGAAAGTGAAAAGAGGAAGCAACGAGTTCCCAAGAAGATCACAGAGAGAAAGCAATGCAATAGAGAACCCATAACAAGACAACACCATAGTGTCACAAGCAAGTTTTTGAAGCATAAACACGTGAAGGTTTAAATGCATGTCTCAATTGTTCGTCAAATTACATGTATATGCAAGTGTGCCAATCCTCATGATTATGATACCTAACATGTAAAACAACTTGGTACCCAAAGTCTTATGGGTCCTAGATGGTTAGTCACAACATACATTGCATTTAAAATGCATATGGTATAGATGTTGTTAACAAGTGCAAGAATTTCTTATCAATATGTTTTCACACAATGATAATGACTTTCTTGTCTCAAGAGATAAACAATTGTTATGACTAGAGTAATTTTCTAAATTTCTCCACCAGGTTTTAGAAACTCTATTTGCTTTGATTTATTTTTCAAAGTATCATTAGCATTAAATCCTAATCTTGTTTTGTCATCAAAAGCCTTTTGAGTATTAAGTAAGTATATTAGTGATTTGGAGCTATTTTCAAATTTAGCAAGTATTTTTCCTTTTTCAAAATTTTCTTTAGTAGAAGTTGAAGATTTATTTTTAAACGTGATATTTGAGTCTATGTTGCAAAAACTTTTGAAGTTACTTTCTAGTTTTGAAAACTCTAATATGAATTGATCATAGCAAAAATGTTTGGTTCCGGATTATACCTCATTTGGGGCTTTATATGCTTCACAATCTTCACATGCTATATAATGATCCTCTTCACCTTCCATGTCGCTCCATGTTTCATTTATAATCTTTCTTCAGATTTGGCTCATGTAATCTTCATTTTTGATACCTTCAATGACCATGTTTGAACTAGTAGCACTTGTATTTACATCAACTAAATGTTTGTTTATTAAATTTTCTAGAACAATTGATTCTTGTGCAACATCAAATTTATCATCTTTGGCTCGACACTTCCATTGGTGAAAGTTTAAAAAACATTTCCAAATATCATTTGCCGTTTTACAAAAGAATACTCTTTCATATTCAATTCCAGGTAGGATTTTATAAATCATTAATTTGGCTTTAGTATTTTTATCAATCTTTGTTTGAATATCACCAATTGAAATGATATGCCAAAGATCTTGATCTATTGGTTTCACATGATTTTCAAATTTATTTTTCCATTCACTAAAATTCTCATTTTCAAAATATGGTGGTTTAAATGTCATTTTTCCTTCTAAATATTTTTCCGATTCCATAGATCGATTTCAAGTTTTAAAATACAATTAATTTTAAAAATCTTGTTTAACGTAGCTCTGATGCCAATTGTGGAAAACTAGAAGGGGGGTTGAATAGTTTTACGTAAATTTTTATTTCAAAACTTTGTTTTCAAAATCTTCAATATAATATTTTTTGTAAAAACATACTCAATCTAAATGATCAATTTCACTTGTATATGTGTATGTATATATTGTATCTTTTTAGGTTATTTATAAAAACTTTATTTTGTGAATGAACCTTTTGTTTGAACTTTGTGTGAAATCAATTTTAGCACAATATCACAAGCTACAACTAGATGCAAATGTTTATGAGTATGTAAACAATAAAGATGTAAATAAGATAATGAACAAGAGATGGAAAGATCAAACCAAGACACAGCGGATTTGTAACACCCCAACCCGATAAGGGTAGAAGTATTACATTACAGTGACATATCAGAACAAACACAAGCATATGATTCATACATACAAAGAAATTCAGGGTTACAAATGAAAATCTGAAACTACAAGGTTAAAAAAAATAAATACTATGTCTAATAAAATGAAACTTCATCTAATCGTCTCTAGTCCAAAGCATAGTCTTCTAAGTCCAGTCACACACTCTTCCCATAACCCAGCTTCCTACTAAAACCTGCCGCAGGAAAAGGAAATGCGGCTGAGCTTAAAAAGCCCAGTGAACAGATACATATACAAAGCAATGATAATGAAACAGAACTGAAATATAGTGCATTGGAGAAATAGAATAAGGAATAGATAAAAGAGTAATAGAATAGAAAGAAGAAAGGATAGTCATCTACCACGAGCCCAAAACTCAAAGTCATATCTCAAAGTCATAAGCCTTCAATTCATAATCTCACAATCAGAGGGGATACCTCTCAGGCAACCAGATAATAAGAGGGGTGTCCTCATGTGTCACAACTCGTAATTTCCGGTCATTTTTCTAAACCTCGACAATTTACTATTCACAAGTTACTATTCATCATTTACTATTCATCGATCACTATTCATCGTTTTTGAGGTCAATTTGACATTCCGAGACATATTCAGAAATTTTACTATTCACTTGACACTATTCATTTCCGAGAGAAAACCACTATTCACGTGCATTATTCATGTCATCGTAAATTTTGTTTACGAGTGTTCAAATTCGCGTAACCGTATTGGTTCAGGAGCGAATTCATGCATTATTGTCAGGGACATTTCATACGGACTAGAAATAGTCGACATATCATTATTAGGGCACTTGCATACTATTCCACTCGTAGGATAATTAAATTTATACTTTTGGTACGATTAACGATTTACGTACGTTTATTTTAAATAAACGCTAATACGCGAACTATAAATGTGTCTAACATGTCCGACACTCCCGACTATGATCCCAATGCATTTTTATACTCATTTCTATAATATAAAAACTATAATGTTAATTTACCCGGTATTTTGGAAATTTAACCATTACGTATCGTACGTTTAACTTAATAACGATGGTTTTCACCAAAATTAAACGATAATCACCCTAACTCTCCGTACTTGTACCCGACATATTTTTACAATTTTTATAACTTTATTATGACCCGAATAACTTCAATAAAATTTATTTTTAGTTAACCCGGTACCCGATTAAACCTAAAACTAACTTAACTACATAATACTACTAACTTTTTCTAATTAAATTTTCCAACACAACCCCCTTTTCCCTCCCCTAGAACCGGCCACCCCCCCCTAAAGGTCTTCAAGCATTTAAACCTCACCAAACTAATTAAATGTCACCAAACAATTGTCCCCTTTGTATAAATTAAACTTTTCTTACTCATTTTCACACAAAATCACTTTTTACTTACAACTAGCAACTTTTCTCTTCATTTCTCTTGTGTTTGGTTCGATCCAAGGTGATCAAGGAGCAAGGAGGGTAAATTTTACAAGATCTTATTATAAACTAGTTAGTATAATCATCCTTGTTAGAGTTTTGAAATAAAAACTCAAGGATTAGTAAGCTTTTTATCATCTAAACTCTCTAAACCACCAAGTAAGTATACAAACTCATTTTTATGATTTTTACAAGTTATTATTATGTTCATATGATTTTCTTACAAGATCTTTTACATGCATCATTTTGTACCACTTCATTTTTGTATATTTTAACTTTGAAGCCCTAGAAATGGAAACATATGAAACTCTTGTTAGATCTAGTGGTTTGATGATATTTAAGGACCCATGACACCCTAAGAAGGTGTATGGTAGGATTAGATTAGTCTTGTGGTGTTTGAAAGTGGATTGATGGATGGTGGAACTAGTTTAGAGACTTGGAAATGGTTTTTGAAACTTTTGAAATACCTACTGTCCCTATTTTAAATTCGTGGGAAAATCAGTGAATGGTGACTAAGTTTTGACCAAAGATTTAGAAAATACATTCAAAAACGAAACTTTAGGCGAAAGAACGGATTAAAACGAGTTTATAACGAAGGAGTTATGATTTTTGCAAACTTAACGACGTAAACTACTTTTCCAGAAAACTGCTTGCTGTTGGGCAGAATACGATGGGTATTTTGAGGCCTTAAACGTAACCTAAAAGAGCCGAGTTATCTAAAATATACTAGTATATACAAAGACGAATCCGTGGACATAAAGAACAAGGAAAACGAGCTTGAAACGACAAAGTTATACCCATTCTAACATCGTCAAACTATATATATATATATGGACACAAATAAAAATAATAACGTACGCGCTAAACGGTACATTTTCTAGAAAATATTACTAAGGACTATTTTCTTATCAAGCGAATACGTATGACCCGAGAGAATACTTATACGACTTAACGACATATTTCAAGGTTTTCAATACAAGGAATTTAACGCTAACACTTTTTAACGAGATAGTACGACAAGTTATATACTCCTATATAAGGACTTATTTTCCTAAGTATGGAAACCATTGTTCTACGACGATAACTAGTATTTTCAAATTACGAGTGGTATGAGTATCATGTGCATGTGCATTCATTTCATTACGGCTTGATCTAAGTTAGATCATGGTTATTCTTTTAGGTTGCGGCTAGTACTCGCGCCTCATTGTCCCGACTACTTTTACCTCATTGCACCATCTTTGTACCATCACTTCGAGGTGAGTTTTCATAGCCCCGTTTTAATTCTATATTTTGATTTCAAATCCCACGGGGGAGAATACATTGCATTACTTATTTTTGTGTACATGCCTAAGTATAAAATTCATACATTGCTTAAGTTGCCTATTTACCACGTCTTGACAAGTCCCCTTTTATTATCATGGACCGTTAATTTCTGGTACTAAGCGGGAGTGAGTGGATAGATCTATCGAGGGTGACGCCTCCATTCGTGTTTGGGTTGCTCCAAATGGGACGAATGCATTTCATGTCTTTATTAATGAGTGTCTGGTAAACACTCATTGGGGCCAAGTATCGTCTAGCTTCGGGGTCATGAGCTTAAGAGCCAATGTATATACTTTCCGGACATCCTATTTCATGGCATTACTTATGGCATTTGTACACTAGAATTTACTTTTAAATCTATGATTATTCACCAACTTTATGTTGACCGTTTTTCGCAATGTATTTCTCAGGTTGTTAAGGTAGCTCATGTGCATACATTTGGACCTTCATGGAGTCGCGGAGTCGACGCGTCTCACTATATTTTCTGCACTTATGAAACGTTTGATCTTGTTGAACTTATTCTAACAATTTTGGCAAACTCTTTTGGGACCTAAGCTTTGTAAACTCTGAATGTTTTAATGATCAAACGCTGTATTTTCTAAACGACACTTTAGGTCGTTCAATATAACTGTAACTATGGTGCTATGACAGTCACCCCAGGTATTCCATTCCGCTGCCATTCAGGTATTTTGGGGGTGTGACAGATTGGTACCAGAGCTAAGGTTATAGCGAACTAGGATGTATCTTGGACCCTAGACTATAACCACATCATCATAGCATCTCATCATTTCATCATAGGTGCATATTCACTATACATGTTGTTTTACGCACACACTGTGCAAGTTATTCATACCCATACTCATATATATATATGATTATATTGACCTGGTTCACAAGTGACATGTCTTCAGATACCCACGCCGTTATCCTTTCGTCGGATTCCGACATTGAAGATGCCTTGTCATCTTCCACTACCATTATACCACCAGTTGCACGTATACCACCGTTAGCACTATTGAATTGTTATAGGAATAAGGTTTTCCTATCATTCAGCCTATACATAGAATGCCGTTTGGTAGAGTATTCAGACTTAATTCTAATGGACTTATTAGGATGCTTATTACAAGAGAGATAGCATGTTTTCCTTCCTCCACTAGTAGGACGCTTACTACTCAGGTACTACCACCACAGTGGGTTACTTATTACACTATTGGTCGTCCCATAGTGCGTACTTCAACTTTACCTCTTGGATATCGCGAGAGAGCGCGAAAGAGGGTAGTATCCCATTCACTATTATCACCATTATCTCCTAACTCATCACTAGGATCTCATTGTCATCAATGTTATCCTCATCCTTTAGAATACCACCATTGTCAGTTTCCTTTTCCATTTTCACTTGCCATGAATTAGATAACACCTTGTGGATAATACCAAGATTACGGACTCAACAGGAACATCTGCAGGTTCCTCAAGAATGGCTTAGAATCTACACTATCTAGGACTTGATCGATGCACAACTTCAGACACTACTTCAGGACTATCTCGACCTTATGATGCCATAAACCTGATTTCACCTAGAAGGACTACAGGAAGTCTTTAGACTAGACTTATATCTTTACTAGCTGTTACTATTTTCCTAGCCACGAGAGGTGTGGCATAGTTCGAAGAAACTTGTAGTATTTTGATTGATGTACGAACGGAATCACCAAGTATTGACTCTACTATAGGGGAATGGTTGTGCTATCTATGATATTGGCCCATATAGACCGAAACCTTCATGTATTATATTCATGTGTTATGAATATGATGATTGTTACTACCGATAAATTCTCATGGACTCTCATGATTTGATGGAAATAGATTTAAGCAAACCACTCCAAGCATGACGCAAGCCGCTGTTGGACAATTCATTGCCAGGAACGCAACTACCGCCCTCACCAAGGAACTTACTCACGTGGAATTTATGGGTTGTAATCCCCCCTTCTTTAGCGGAAATGTAGACACAAAAGAATTTCTCAAATGGTTCGAAGAATTAGAAACAATCTTCCAAAGTGGTGACTGTCGTAAGGAAGACAAGGTTAAGTTCGCCACTTGCACTTTTCAGAAGCATGCCCAGAAATGGTGGACTAAGTATGTCCAGGTAGTAGGAGTTGATGCTGCTTACTCACACTCTTGGGAGAAACTAAAAAGGATGATGAGTTTGAAGTTCTGTGTGAAAAGCGAATTACAAGCAATTGAACAAGAAACACTAAACCTTGCCATGGAAGGAGATGATGTTGTCAAGTATACTGCTTATTTTTATGATTTTGCTCGACTAGGCTCTGCAATGGATGAACCGGAAAGCAAGAAACTCGAAAGGTACATCGGAGGACTTTCTCCTGAAATTCGTAGGATGGTCATCGCATGTGAACCCAATACCATGTCTGAAGCTATCCAGATGGCAATCGAAACAAAGGAACTCATAGTTCGCGACAAGACATCGGGAGACAATAATGACAACAAGAGAAAATGGGTCGGTAATCAGGATGCTAATGCTACTCAACGACCATTTAAGATACAACAAGTGGTGGAGACCTTTACTGCTGGGTCAAGCCAAAAGAAAGGATATGTAGGTAAATTACCCGAGTGCAACAGGTGTCAGTTTCATCACAAAGGACGTTGCCCGGAACCATGTGGCAACTGTAAGAAGATCGGACACAAAGCCAAGGATTGCAAGACTCCCACCCTCACAAAGCATCAGGAACTCACGGTAATCTGCCGTGAATGTGGAGTAGTGGGGCACTTCAAGAGTGAATGCCCGGTGTTGAGAGACCGGAACTGGAGGAGGCAGTTCATGTTTTAAAACCATAGTTCGAGCCCTCTAGGGTTGTACTTTCTTTTGGTACTTTCCATAAGTACGTTGATGTAACCTAGTTGTATTAAGCACTTTCCTATCCAATGTAATGACTATCTTTTGTTACCTCTATGATAACCATAACTTTCGTTTACTCCGCTTTCTATCCCAATCGTTCAATTTTCAATCGTCTCGTAACATTATGTCATTGCCTTATTAGAGATTAGGCCGATTTAGTATTTGACGGACTAGTAGATTATTACCATTCCGTAGTATTTACCCATGTATCCAATAAACCATTCCACGAGTTTTATTTCAAACTATTTTACTACCTTATGGAGAAATTGTTTTTATCAAATTTCTAAAATAAGCCGTTTTGTTACCATACTATAAACTGATTTTTCCGATACTACGCCAAATATTTACTATTATTACGCGAAACAATTTTTATATTACTTTGAAAGGGAATATTTAGTATACCATTTTTAATAACAACGCGTTGAACACCATCTAAAGCTTTTGAGAAAAATAATATTATTTTGATATAAATCAAGCATCGCATCATTAGTCCTCAACTATACATAGCCTGATCACCTATGTATACTTCAGGAAAGATTATGCCATGAAGGAAATAGTTACTTTATAAAGTATTGTTAATAACAATCTTCATCCAAAAGCGTTTTAAACAAATAAACTCTTTTATGAATATTTCTTTCTGACAAATTTTCTCTGGATACTTACCCCACCTGTCACACACTTAGTCATTAAGTTAGACTTTCCATCGACTTCTTTAGGAGAGACTTCCCATACTAAGTACTAGGAGGATTCCTTGATACAAGAAAAGCAATAAAAGGGTTACGAAAACTACTAACCTAGAATAGAAGTATACACCAAGGCAATTTATAGCTCAATAACAGTTCTAAGATGCCACTGGACCATCCGACCCACCATCTCTGACCTAGTTGTCCGATTTTATTATTCAAAGGTACTAGCTAGACTGAGCTACGGGATCAAACACATTGTGAAGGTACGCTAAGCAACACCATGGGAATAAACCAAGCCTCCTAACCGATACTGTAAAGTGTTTTGAGTTAACATGGTCTCATCCATACGCAAACTTCCCTGCAGTGAGTTTACGACAAGAATGATTGATTCGAATTATGGATATCGATATAGATTCCCCTAAAGCATTATGTTCTTTAGAACTTCTGGATAACCTCACCTATACATCGAGAAAGGCATCAGACTCAAGAATATCTCCCCAGCTACATGTGAAGACAATACGGAAATTCATCGACATGGTATCAATTGAAACCCTCATATTGCCAACATGATGGCAATTTCAACGATAAACCATCTCAGGACTTAAGTTGGTTGGATACCTAGACTTGTAGTTTTGTCGAAAAATCGCCAATAGGCATTTTCTAATGTCAGGAACCAAATGTTAGACACTTATGCATTTATGCGAATATTTCCGATCCTACTATTTTATCCTTGTTAGTATTCTTATTTTTAAATGAAGTGGATTTCAAAATTTTGTCCATACAAATCACATATCTCGTGGAAAATAATTTTGAATTGCCTATTTTGAATAAATACGACCCTTTTTAGCCAGTATTTACTTGAACCATTATACAATGAGAAATGTTTAAACATCAAACTTTGGTAAATAGTTCTATTCACAACATGTTTAAAAACCGCGTCACATTTCATAACTATTAAATTTTGAATCATCAATAAAGCTAATATTGAGTATACCATTTGTTCCATTTTCTAAAATTGTTTATTCAGAAAAAGATTTCGACCAAAAACTCGAAAATCGCGAGATAAATTTGGAAACAAATCACCATACTATATCGCTTGTGCATTTAGGGCTTTGTGACTTGACAATAAGGAATATTGGAATATGTGATGAAGGAAATTAGGAGGAACATCATAGAACGATTACAAACGTCAGTAATGGAGACCAAGCACAGTAGGCAAAGAATGACACATGTCTTAGCAATCCATTAGACCAAAACCCAAAGAATCAAATATTGTTAACCGTATTCTATCTTCTTCGTATAACGCCGTGTTCGAGAGACGTAACGTTGTGGAATTAGTCACAAGATTTATCGTACCGTTTCAAGTATTCCTGATAAAGGTGATTGAATCACCTTGGACTTCTAGCAATCATTTTAAGATTTCCTTCGGAACCTCATAAAGATGTGAACACCGCCTATCATCCTCAGATCGATGGCCATAACGGGAGAACGATTCAAACATAGGAAAGCTATACTCAGAATATGAGTGATTGACTCTAGAAATGGTTGGACTAACCATTTACCATAAATTGGATTCTTTTACAACCATAGTTATCGCGCGAGCATAGAGACTACACCATTTGAGGCACTTTATGGTCGAAGTACCAATTACCCGTTTACAAACTGAAATCGGAAAGTTAAAAATTCACTGGTCTAGAACTAAACCATGGAACAACAAAGGAAATTTCACAAGACAAGAATCGGTTACAAGCAACGAGAAACTGGTAGGAGTTATGTTGGTACATGACGCACATCATACGGATTGTGTATCCTTGAACAAGCAAATTTACTAGATTCACGTGAAAGAATGAACTAAATTGAAAGCTTTGCCTTGGAGAGGCATGATACGATTTTAGTAACACGAAGGACTTAACCTTTAGTATATTGGACCATTTCAGATTCATGTTAGAATCGACCAGCTGAAATATAAGATTTGAGTTCTGACAGAGTTCAACAACATATATTACCCATATTACATTATAAACCTGATGAAGCACTGATCATCTATTGACGAACCGAACTCGGAAAAAGCCAAACTCACTATTCCAGTAGGCATTCATGAAATAACCAGAAATTTCCTACAAGTCAAGGATCAATTACAAATTCTATAAGTTGTAAACCCTTAAAACTTCAAGTTGGTAGCCAGATCACGTTGAAAGTTCTGCCTAGGAAAGGCATGATATTATTCGGAAAGATTTGGAAAGTTAAAACCGATATACACTGGACCATGTAATAATTCAGACAGAGTAGGCCTAGTAGCCTTCAGACTTGAGCCTTGCTAAAGAACAGCCGGATTACACAACTATGTTTCACCTAATCAATCCAGGAAATGACTTTCAGATTAGTCAATCATAATCCCATTTGGAAGGGAATCCAACCTTGAGACAAACGTAAACTGGGTAAGAGAACCAGTAGAAAGCATGGACCGTGAGGTCGAACGGTTGAAGCAAAGTCAAATTCCTATCGTGAAAGTTCGCTAGAATTCTTGAAAAGGACCCGAATTTACTTGGGAACGAGAGGACCGAATGCAACTCAAGTATCCACGTCTTTTTACCAAATATACTTCAGAGATCAACCAAAACTGAACTTCGGGACGAAGTTCCTGTTAGAAGGGAAGACTGTCACAACTCGTAATTTCCGGTCATTTTTCTAAACCTCGACAATTTACTATTCACAAGTTACTATTCATCATTTACTATTCATCGATCACTATTCATCGTTTTTGAGGTCAATTTGACATTCCGAGACATATTCAGAAATTTTACTATTCACTTGACACTATTCATTTCCGAGAGAAAACCACTATTCACGTGCATTATTCATGTCATCGTAAATTTTGTTTACGAGTGTTCAAATTCGCGTAACCGTATTGGTTCAGGAGCGAATTCATGCATTATTGTCAGGGACATTTCATACGGACTAGAAATAGTCGACATATCATTATTAGGGCACTTGCATACTATTCCACTCGTAGGATAATTAAATTTATACTTTTGGTACGATTAACGATTTACGTACGTTTATTTTAAATAAACGCTAATACGCGAACTATAAATGTGTCTAACATGTCCGACACTCCCGACTATGATCCCAATGCATTTTTATACTCATTTCTATAATATAAAAACTATAATGTTAATTTACCCGGTATTTTGGAAATTTAACCATTACGTATCGTACGTTTAACTTAATAACGATGGTTTTCACCAAAATTAAACGATAATCACCCTAACTCTCCGTACTTGTACCCGACATATTTTTACAATTTTTATAACTTTATTATGACCCGAATAACTTCAATAAAATTTATTTTTAGTTAACCCGGTACCCGATTAAACCTAAAACTAACTTAACTACATAATACTACTAACTTTTTCTAATTAAATTTTCCAACACAACCCCCTTTTCCCTCCCCTAGAACCGGCCACCCCCCCCTAAAGGTCTTCAAGCATTTAAACCTCACCAAACTAATTAAATGTCACCAAACAATTGTCCCCTTTGTATAAATTAAACTTTTCTTACTCATTTTCACACAAAATCACTTTTTACTTACAACTAGCAACTTTTCTCTTCATTTCTCTTGTGTTTGGTTCGATCCAAGGTGATCAAGGAGCAAGGAGGGTAAATTTTACAAGATCTTATTATAAACTAGTTAGTATAATCATCCTTGTTAGAGTTTTGAAATAAAAACTCAAGGATTAGTAAGCTTTTTATCATCTAAACTCTCTAAACCACCAAGTAAGTATACAAACTCATTTTTATGATTTTTACAAGTTATTATTATGTTCATATGATTTTCTTACAAGATCTTTTACATGCATCATTTTGTACCACTTCATTTTTGTATATTTTAACTTTGAAGCCCTAGAAATGGAAACATATGAAACTCTTGTTAGACCTAGTGGTTTGATGATATTTAAGGACCCATGACACCCTAAGAAGGTGTATGGTAGGATTAGATTAGTCTTGTGGTGTTTGAAAGTGGATTGATAGATGGTGGAACTAGTTTAGAGACTTGGAAATGGTTTTTGAAACTTTTGAAATACCTACTGTCCCTATTTTAAATTCGTGGGAAAATCAGTGAATGGTGACTAAGTTTTGACCAAAGATTTAGAAAATACATTCAAAAACGAAACTTTAGGCGAAAGAACGGATTAAAACGAGTTTATAACGAAGGAGTTATGATTTTTGCAAACTTAACGACGTAAACTACTTTTCCAGAAAACTGCTTGCTGTTGGGCAGAATACGATGGGTATTTTGAGGCCTTAAACGTAACCTAAAAGAGCCGAGTTATCTAAAATATACTAGTATATACAAAGACGAATCCGTGGACATAAAGAACAAGGAAAACGAGCTTGAAACGACAAAGTTATACCCATTCTAACATCGTCAAACTATATATATATATATATATGGACACAAATAAAAATAATAACGTACGCGCTAAACGGTACATTTTCTAGAAAATATTACTAAGGACTATTTTCTTATCAAGCGAATACGTATGACCCGAGAGAATACTTATACGACTTAACGACATATTTCAAGGTTTTCAATACAAGGAATTTAACGCTAACACTTTTTAACGAGATAGTACGACAAGTTATATACTCCTATATAAGGACTTATTTTCCTAAGTATGGAAACCATTGTTCTACGACGATAACTAGTATTTTCAAATTACGAGTGGTATGAGTATCATGTGCATGTGCATTCATTTCATTACGGCTTGATCTAAGTTAGATCATGGTTATTCTTTTAGGTTGCGGCTAGTACTCGCGCCTCATTGTCCCGACTACTTTTACCTCATTGCACCATCTTTGTACCATCACTTCGAGGTGAGTTTTCATAGCCCCGTTTTAATTCTATATTTTGATTTCAAATCCCACGGGGGAGAATACATTGCATTACTTATTTTTGTGTACATGCCTAAGTATAAAATTCATACATTGCTTAAGTTGCCTATTTACCACGTCTTGACAAGTCCCCTTTTATTATCATGGACCGTTAATTTCTGGTACTAAGCAGGAGTGAGTGGATAGATCTATCGAGGGTGACGCCTCCATTCGTGTTTGGGTTGCTCCAAATGGGACGAATGCATTTCATGTCTTTATTAATGAGTGTCTGGTAAACACTCATTGGGGCCAAGTATCGTCTAGCTTCGGGGTCATGAGCTTAAGAGCCAATGTATATACTTTCCGGACATCCTATTTCATGGCATTACTTATGGCATTTGTACACTAGAATTTACTTTTAAATCTATGATTATTCACCAACTTTATGTTGACCGTTTTTCGCAATGTATTTCTCAGGTTGTTAAGGTAGCTCATGTGCATACATTTGGACCTTCATGGAGTCGCGGAGTCGACGCGTCTCACTATATTTTCTGCACTTATGAAACGTTTGATCTTGTTGAACTTATTCTAACAATTTTGGCAAACTCTTTTGGGACCTAAGCTTTGTAAACTCTGAATGTTTTAATGATCAAACGCTGTATTTTCTAAACGACACTTTAGGTCGTTCAATATAACTGTAACTATGGTGCTATGACAGTCACCCCAGGTATTCCATTCCGCTGCCATTCAGGTATTTTGGGGGTGTGACATCATGTATCATAAGGGTGGAGTGATCAGCTCCCAGGGGTTGTGAAGGGCATGTATAGCACACAGTACCAATCACCTCAAAGTCAACTCAAAGTCATAGTTAAATCCACTAAACAGAACAGATCTAGGATTGCAATCCATACGCCCCTTACTCAAAGTCAATCTCAAAGTCATATACTCAAAGTCATAATGGCCATAATAATAATCATAAAAAGGGACGGCGTGAGAAATCACTCACCCACACATGAGTCATGCCAGCGGTGCATCACAGACATGCCTATGGTACCTCCATAGGTAGGGAAACAGAAATGGCTCGGATATCAAACTAAGAGTCAGGTCTCATATCATACAAAAGGTCATATAGCAAAGGTGTATCTCAGAATCATATCAAAGGTTCATAATAGCAGTTCATAACAAAGGGTTCATATCAGAAATAGTATTCAAGGTCCAATCAGAGTTTATCAGGTCAAGGTTCATATTCAAAAATCAATTCATGGTTCAGTTCAAAAGTCCGTTTCAAAAGTTTCTATTAAAAGTCCAATTTAAATAATCTTTTAAAACAGTTTTCATAAAAATGGTCTTCCAAAATATAGTGTTCATGAAAGTTAAATAACCTTTCTTTTAAAAAGAAATTTAGCATCATTTATAAACATCTTTTCAAATCGGTTCTTCTCAAAACATTTCCATGGTATCATTAAGAAGGTTTTCATAGCATAGGTTCATAACGGAGGTCATATCAAGTGGGATCAACAGAGAAGGTTCAAGTAAAGGGGATCATAGCAATGGCATCAATTCGGAAACTAACGGATCAGAATATGAAAGAGATCATGAGAAACCTTTTGAGAAAGGTCAGAATATCTGTACCTTAAACCGCAAGTGCAAACATGACAGAAAACATAAAGGTCGGAAGCAAAACTCCTTCTTCAGCGAATCTACACAAATTAATTGTCGGCTTGTTGTTAATAACTTATTCAATTCAGATTTCTCATTTTAGTCGGCTTTCCAGTTTTAGTAACTTTCTATTTAAAGTGACTTTCCACTTTTAGCAGGTTTCCATAAATAGTAAGTTTCCACTTTTAGAAAGTTTCCATAATTAGAAAGTTGAATCATTATTAATGGAATCAAAGTATCTTTTAACATATTTACACATTTGATCCTTAGGGTTTCATAACTTTACATTTTAACCCTTTACTTTCCAAAATTACACTTTAAACCTTTTAGTATTCAAAGTTACACATTAAACCCTTAGCTTATCCATTTTACATAATGATCCCTTATTTTATCATGTTATACGAATATACCTTCAAGTATTCACAATTTACACTTTAAGTCCTTCAAGTTATCAAAGTTACATATTTAACCCTTTAATTTACAATTTCAACTTTTAATTCTTAATAATTACATATTAAGCCATTAATTTACCAAATTAGCACATAATCCCTTGAATACTTTTAAATACTCAAAACAGCTCCAAGTTTCTGAAATTTACATTTTTAGTCCCTCTCTTTTAATTATTTTCAAAACAAACCCTAATTAATCATTAAATACATTTTAATCCATTTAAATGCAAAACTTACACTTAGCACCCTTAGGTTATATTTTTGTCGAATAGTATACAGCTCAATAAGGTTCCAGAATTAACCCTTAAGTTTTAAAGTTCACAAAATTCACCCAAAACCTTTTTCTTAAATCGTATAATCATAAAATAAAGAATTACAAACCCTAATCCATCTTATTCACTTTCCAATCATTAGATCATTATTAACATCATTAAATGTCACCTTTTTCCAGCCCTAAACCAAACCCTAGGCCTCTCGACCTATTTCTTTCTTTTTCTCTTATACACGAATTACACAAAACAAATAAATTCGAAATACATGTTTTAAGCAAGGATAATTCTTTACAATATTTTTCCAGGTTATATCACATCATAATAAGTGTATAATAATTTTATTAATAATTATTCTGGATCGGAGTATATATTTCACAATTAAACACGTTTTTAGGGTTTTAAATCACAAAAGTGATGTCGAGCATGCATGGGTCGAACCAAACAATTTATTTGATGTTTATGAGGTATAAAGGACCTGAGAAAAATACCAAACCAAGACTTGAACGTGTGAAGAGGGCTGTACGATTTATAGCATACGCGTATAGGCCAAATGATCCAAAAATCACCACGACTTCACCAATGATCTTCCAACCTTGAAACCAATTTTCGAGGGTCTTATATGATGTAAGGAACATCAGAAAAATAAGAAATCATTTTTATAGAGGTCGTATGAAACATAACGAATTTACCTTGTTTTTAGGGCTCGACAAAAGAAAACAAATGCTACGATCGTGTAAGGCTTCAAAAATTCGAATGGGATTTTTCTTGGCTTCTTAGGATGTTTATAAATCACAGAAAAATACCCAGGAGTGTTGTGACTGTCGAATGGAGGCTGTGAGAGTTTTTTTTGTGTGTGTATTAAATCGGTTTTAGGGTTTTGGGTGGAAAAATGATATGGTTTGACTAAAAGAAAAGAATGCCGTGATATGGGGGAGGGAGGACCAGGAAATTTCGTTATTTATGATAGCCCAAATATTCATGGTGATTATCCTTCCTTAATTATCTCATATATATCTTTTAAAAGCAAATTAAACCAAAATAAAACTATATGTATACATCATTCGGCCATATGAGGGTATTTTAGTAATTTTTCCACTTGTATAAATGTTAAGTGAAATTGTTAAAATTATTTTGGATCATAACTTGTTCATTGTTAGAAGTTTGGGATTTATTTGGGTACTTAATAAGCTTTTATATAAGTTTTAACTTGTAGGGGCATTTTGGTCTTTTCACATGTTCTCAGATTTTAGGTGTTACAACTTCTTCCCCTCTAAAAAGAAAAAATTTCGTCCTCGAAATTTGAAGTCGCAAAGTTAGACGAAGTCGTAGCAAACCGCAAAAGTCGTCACAACATTTTCACGCCCGGGGAGGTTCTTCCAAAAGATATTCAGACCAACTGGTTTCTCATGACTCGTAATTATTGTCAAAACAGTTTCAGATTCTCAGAAAGGCATATCACACTGAATTTGAATCAAAAGGGATAATGTATCAAACATAACGGATGATAATCGAATTCTCTAGGAAAAGGTATAAAAATACATAGGATTTTCATCGAATTGATTAGGCGAATCAGATGAGAATACATTGCATTGTAGCAAACATGGGGTGATATACGGTTTAACCCATCAGCTTCTCAGATAGTCTCGGCTTTTAGATAACCTTCCAAAGGTATTCTCATAAACAAACAGGTCTCATTTCCTCAAAGTCCACAATCACATATTTTACTCATAGCAGATCATAATGAACAACTTCGCGAATGCGAATCGTATACGGACAGAAAGCATATCGTTAGATATCGTCAACGGCAGAAATTTCATAATGGAACCTAAGATCAGCAAAACACGTGTCGAGAGTCCAAACGTATCGAATCGTATAACAAGGACAGCATATCAAACGTATAGGTAGAATGAGCCTAAAGTCTCACTAAACTCAGATGATCTTGATCAGATGCCAGAATTCTAAAGCTTCTAAGGCACTTCTTAAAATATCATATGCCCACCATAAGTGCACGTTATATGATGTAAGTATTATCACGCTGGCCAGACGTCATAATACTGGCATCATATACATATGCCCTCATGATGATCATACTTTATCTCAAGTCGTGAACAACACAAACTTATCTAAATCCACTTAGTCCACCTACAGTCTTAGAGGTCACCCGAATCAAACAACATAACTAAGAGAACGAAATTACTCGAAGAGTAACGGAAATCCGAGAATGTCATTCAAAATTAAGGTACGTCATCAATAGCGTCAATCCTTTACAGAATCATCTCGTCTAAACACAATGTCCGCTTCAAAATCCGTCCACGCAAATACAAATTTCAAAATTTCTTCCAAGTTGAGGTAGTCTGTTTACTCTTGTCCATCTTGCCTCATGATTAAAAGAATTTAAAACTCGAGTCTGGTTCCTCCGGTCTTTAGCAGCTCCTCTTGGTAGTGTGGCATCGTAACGGCAGTCTCTGACGCAATCACTGTGGATTCCTCCATCCGCAGGTCTGCTTCTGCTCTCAATTCATCTTAGTACAACTAAAATGAATAGAGAAACAAGACTGCATTTCTTCGACAGGTCTTCTGTCATGGCTCCAGGTTTTAAGGTACATGATGTTGTTGTCGACTCCAGGTTGTGTGTTGAATGGTTCGTCTTCTTTGGTCTGGTTGTCTTGGTGCCCAAACTGAAATCTTCACGTGTTGCATGATGTATGATTGAGCACTATCCCAGTTCCTCTCTTCTTCTTATATGCTTCTTCCATGGTAATGCTTGTGCAACCATCTTCTACTACTCTTCCACCAGGTTTCAAACTCCGATAACGGTCTTCAATCTTGGTCCCTCTTGTGAAAGCTCTGTCTTTACATTATACAGGGTAGTATTGTCTATTATGCTTTCTGAACGTCAATCAAATTTCTCTTCCAGAACAAAGGGTCGTCTCACCCATAATCTCTATGTTCTTCTTTCGTTTTAGAACACAACAAAATGTCATACTATGACAATTTGTCCAAAACACGCGAAAAACATGATTATTCTAGCCAACACCATTGGCATCATTCAAGTTCATAAATGTTATAACGAGTGCAAAGGCAACTTCAGAAATCATCTCAGGAAATTTTCACATCGCCTTCTTTCTTCTTCAGGAACTGAAATACTTCCCAAAGGTTACTCTCGGTTAGTTAACCCCCTTCTTAGAAGTTTTTGTGGTTGCTTCTTCAGCCTTCAAATCTAAAATGATGCAATCAAATGCGGGGTTCAAAGGAAAAACAAATTAATCATTGATACGCGGAAACAGATAATGATTGCTGATAGTGGTACGTTTAAGTTCACGATAATCGATACGTCATCGCATACTTCTCTCGTTCTTCTTCATAAACAAACAAGAGCATCTAAAGAGAATCACCAAGGTTAACAAAAATCATATTCCATCGGCTTCTTCAAACACTCAACTTCTATAGCACCATGGTTTCTTCAACTGAGATCAGTTCAATGCCCACTCTACTTCCTAAGCAAAAAGGAGTACCAAAAGGTTCATCAGAGAATACCGGAAAATTTTCGTATAACAAAATATTTCCCAATAGCAGAACTTTCTAAGGGTTGATAATAATGGTTTTTAGGGAAAACTTGATAATCACATGAGTTCGGGTTTGGGGTTTTCCATAGTGGTAGAAATTTTTAGCAGATGTAGAGAGTCATCATAATGGAATAGGGTGAAGCAGATTTTTAAGGTCACATTTCAGATATGGTAGTCTATGGTATCTTCACGAATAGCCATTCAGTCCAAAAGACCGTACAATCAGACATCTCAAAGTCAAAGGATTCATATAGTGAATACAGTCGTCAAATCATGCAGATAGTTCATATATCAGAGTCAAGTACATGGTTCAACAAAAATGTTGGGATGGATAAACGAACAGTTCAATGTGTGGGAATTTCGTTTAGCTTCTTAGCATAAGTAGCAGGTAGGATGTGTATCATTGGTAATACGAATATCGTATAATCGTCAATCGTGAGAGGTACAGAATCTCAGTTATCAGCATCATCATGCTTAGTTAACAAATCCATATAGAGATAGTATTTACATCATACCCTTCCAAAGGAAACGGTTGGCAGAACAAGGTTCATCATTCAAAGAGAGGAAACAAAACTTCTCATATTCGTGGTTCATAAATTACCAGAATTCTCATAGGAGTAGTAATGGATCATACAGAGTTAAGTAGTATCGGATGATACATTCATACCCAGCATAAGTAATGAATTTACAGAATGTGTCGAACACATTGTGGTTGAATGACCTACGATGTGGTCGAAAAGGTGTCAAACAGCTTATCAAACAAATCGGAGGCGGAGATCAAAATCTGAAGGTGAAACTTAAATGTGTAAGGTATCCAGGTAGCCTCCCGAGGTATTCCAAACTTACTTGGTTACTAAGCTTAAGTTGCAAAACTTCTAACTTCTGAAACAAGGGTCCTTATAAGGCTTATCTAAGAGCAAAGGCACGATCAGAGTGATACGGAAGCAAATGATACTTACATAAATGTCTTAGTCTACCCATTCCTCACTGGTAATAACTTAGGTTCCTATGGGGGAATCCTAATGTAAAGTTTCAAAGGTTGTCTTATGAGCGCCTACAGTGGAAACTTAGGGGTCCAAACTTCACAGGTCAAGGGTAAATGTATTACGAATCGCAGCCTGGTCTCTGATACCATAATTGTAACACCCCAACCCGATAAGGGTAGAAGTATTACATTACAGTGACATATCAGAACAAACACAAGCATATGATTCATACATACAAAGAAATTCAGGGTTACAAATGAAAATCTGAAACTACAAGGTTAAAAAAAATAAATACTATGTCTAATAAAATGAAACTTCATCTAATCGTCTCTAGTCCAAAGCATAGTCTTCTAAGTCCAGTCACACACTCTTCCCATAACCCAGCTTCCTACTAAAACCTGCCGCAGGAAAAGGAAATGCGGCTGAGCTTAAAAAGCCCAGTGAACAGATACATATACAAAGCAATGATAATGAAACAGAACTGAAATATAGTGCATTGGAGAAATAGAATAAGGAATAGATAAAAGAGTAATAGAATAGAAAGAAGAAAGGATAGTCATCTACCACGAGCCCAAAACTCAAAGTCATATCTCAAAGTCATAAGCCTTCAATTCATAATCTCACAATCAGAGGGGATACCTCTCAGGCAACCAGATAATATGAGGGGTGTCCTCATGTATCATAAGGGTGGAGTGATCAGCTCCCAGGGGTTGTGAAGGGCATGTATAGCACACAGTACCAATCACCTCAAAGTCAACTCAAAGTCATAGTTAAATCCACTAAACAGAACAGATCTAGGATTGCAATCCATACGCCCCTTACTCAAAGTCAATCTCAAAGTCATATACTCAAAGTCATAATGGCCATAATAGTAATCATAAAAAGGGACGGCGTGAGAAATCACTCACCCACACATGAGTCATGCCAGCGGTGCATCACAGACATGCCTATGGTACCTCCATAGGTAGGGAAACAGAAATGGCTCGGGTATCAAACTAAGAGTCAGGTCTCATATCATACAAAAGGTCATATAGCAAAGGTGTATCTCAGAATCATATCAAAGGTTCATAATAGCAGTTCATAACAAAGGGTTCATATCAGAAATAGTATTCAAGGTCCAATCAGAGTTTATCAGGTCAAGGTTCATATTCAAAAATCAATTCATGGTTCAGTTCAAAAGTCCGTTTCAAAAGTTTCTATTAAAAGTCCAATTTAAATAATCTTTTAAAACAGTTTTCATAAAAATGGTCTTCCAAAATATAGTGTTCATGAAAGTTAAATAACCTTTCTTTTAAAAAGAAATTTAGCATCATTTATAAACATCTTTTCAAATCGGTTCTTCTCAAAACATTTCCATGGTATCATTAAGAAGGTTTTCATAGCATAGGTTCATAACGGAGGTCATATCAAGTGGGATCAACAGAGAAGGTTCAAGTAAAGGGGATCATAGCAATGACATCAATTCGGAAACTAACGGATCAAAATATGAAAGAGATCATGAGAAACCTTTTGAGAAAGGTCAGAATATTTGTACCTTAAACCGCAAGTGCAAACATGACAGAAAACATAAAGGTCGGAAGCAAAACTCCTTCTTCAGCGAATCTACACAAATTAATTGTCGGCTTGTTGTTAATAACTTATTCAATTCAGATTTCTCATTTTAGTCGGCTTTCCAGTTTTAGTAACTTTCCATTTAAAGTGACTTTCCACTTTTAGCAGGTTTCCATAAATAGTAAGTTTCCACTTTTAGAAAGTTTCCATAATTAGAAAGTTGAATCATTATTAATGGAATCAAAGTATCTTTTAACATATTTACACATTTGATCCTTAGGGTTTCATAACTTTACATTTTAACCCTTTACTTTCCAAAATTACACTTTAAACCTTTTAGTATTCAAAGTTACACATTAAACCCTTAGCTTATCCATTTTACATAATGATCCCTTATTTTATCATGTTATACGAATATACCTTCAAGTATTCACAATTTACACTTTAAGTCCTTCAAGTTATCAAAGTTACATATTTAACCCTTTAATTTACAATTTCAACTTTTAATTCTTAATAATTACATATTAAGCCATTAATTTACCAAATTAGCACATAATCCCTTGAATACTTTTAAATACTCAAAACAGCTCCAAGTTTCTGAAATTTACATTTTTAGTCCCTCTCTTTTAATTATTTTCAAAACAAACCCTAATTAATCATTAAATACATTTTAATCCATATAAATGCAAAACTTACACTTAGCACCCTTAGGTTATATTTTTGTCGAATAGTATACAGCTCAATAAGGTTCCAGAATTAACCCTTAAGTTTTAAAGTTCACAAAATTCACCCAAAACCTTTTTCTTAAATCGTATAATCATAAAATAAAGAATTACAAACCTAATCCATCTTATTCACTTTCCAATCATTAGATCATTATTAACATCATTAAATGTCACCTTTTTCCAGCCCTAAACCAAACCCTAGGCCTCTCGACCTATTTCTTTCTTTTTCTCTTATACCCGAATTACACAAAACAAATAAATTCGAAATACATGTTTTAAGCAAGGATAATTCTTTCCAATATTTTTCCAGGTTATATCACATAATAATAAGTGTATTATAATTTTATTAATAATTATTCTGGATCGGAGTATATATTTCACAATTAAACACGTTTTTAGTGTTTTAAATCACAAAAGTGATGTCGAGCATGCATGGGTCGAACCAAACAATTTATTTGATGTTTATGAGGTATAAAGGACCTGAGAAAAATACCAAACCAAGACTTGAACGTGTGAAGAGGGCTGTACGATTTATAGCATACGCGTATAGGCCAAATGATCCAAAAATCACCACGACTTCACCAATGATCTTCCAACCTTGAAACCAATTTTCGAGGGTCTTATATGATGTAAGGAACATCAGAAAAATAAGAAATCATTTTTATAGAGGTCGTATGAAACATAACGAATTTACCTTGTTTTTAGGGCTCGACAAAAGAAAACAAATGCTACGATCGTGTAAGGCTTCAAAAATTCGAATGAGATTTTTCTTGGCTTGTTAGGATGTTTATAAATCACAGAAAAATACCCAGGAGTGTTGTGAATGTCGAATGGAGGCTGTGAGAGTTTTTTTTGTGTGTGTATTAAATCGGTTTTAGGGTTTTGGGTGGAAAAATGATATGGTTTGACTAAAAGAAAAGAATGCCGTGATATGGGGGAGGGAGGACCAGGAAATTTCGTGATTTATGATAGCCCAAATATTCATGGTGATTATCCTTCCTTAATTATCTCATATATATCTTTTAAAAGCAAATTAAACCAAAATAAAACTATATGTATACATCATTCGGCCATATGAGGGTATTTTAGTAATTTTTCCACTTGTATAAATGTTAAGTGAAATTGTTAAAATTATTTTGGATCATAACTTGTTCATTGTTAGAAGTTTGGGATTTATTTGGGTACTTAATAAGCTTTTATATAAGTTTTAACTTGTAGGGGCATTTTGGTCTTTTCACATGTTCTCAGATTTTAGGTGTTACAGGATTTATAGTGGTTCGGCTACAAGGTCTCCTTCCTTGCCCTACTCCACTCCTCGAGTCTCCTACTCGAGAGTTTTCTTCACTAACACAACGAGCTCCCTTTTGGCGGAGAAACCTTACACAACTTTTGCTTACACCGATTAACGACACTAAGATAGATGTCGAGTTCTAATAGTAGCTAGAACCAATCTCACACCACTAGTCACTACACACCTTCTTCACGACTTATACACGCCACTACTACTACATTACTTCACACACCTTCACTACTTCTTCTTCACAACACAACTATTTCTTCACTACTTCTATTCACGACTACTAACCTACTTAGATATATCTATTTCACACCTTTACAAATAATTTACACAAAAACTAAGAATATACACAACTCTTCAATACTTCTAAACAAGATGTTGAAGAAGTATTCTTCTTTTGCACTTTGAATGAGGATGGATAGTATCACATGAAAACAAGAACTAATATGTTTATGATCAAAGGTTTTAGGAAGATGATTTGAAAGAATTTGGACAGAAAGTTATAGTGTAAAAGGTGAGGAAAAATTACAGATTTGAACCAGTATTTATAGGCAAAAGATTCTGACAGAGGAGCGTATGCCGGCCCCCTTAAAATTATGGGGGCCGCCCCTTATAATTAAGTTTATTTGGTGTATATTTAATTGATTTTGGTTAAAAATTTGAATTCAAATATTTATTTTGAATTAAACATTTTCCTCTAATTACCAAAAGTGTTTTTCTAAATATATAAAATGTTTATACCATTTTATATAATTTGTAATTAGTAAATAAACCTTCCTTTGATCATAAAATGTATTAGACAATTGTTTATTCATACCTTAAGTGAATTAGTTGGATGTAATGATATTTTGTCACTAAATACTTGTTTACGTAATGATTTTACGTTTAATGATTTTATATTTTGTGATCGTCAAAACATAGGGATATCGATAAATATTAATAACGTTTTTACGCATTATTTATATCAACACTTTAAATACAAACATGCGCATACTTTTAAATGATTAATTATGTGTGTAACATTTTGTCCAACACACAATGAATCTAGTTAAACTTTGGTAGCAATTGACTTGACTCAATCATATTTTATTCGATTTGATCGCTTAACAAACCTTCTTGAAGAGATCTCGAGCTTGCATCAAGAAAGTTTAATTCGGCTCGAACTCATCTTGAAAAGCTCGTTTGTTTGAAATGATGTGCTTTTTAGCCAACAAAAATTGCAATATAAAAAAGATTTGAATTCAAATTAGGCATAACTCGAAAAGCTCGAGACACTCGCAAATAAGTATTTACACTTAATGTATTTACATATAAGCCCATAAAATACATAATATATAGCTCGAAAAGCTTGACAATAACACGAGAAGAGCTTGTGTAAACCCAAGCTCGACTAGTTAAAGATTTTGAGTTCATTTTCCTTGCTTGAGCTCAAGGGTACAACCAAAAGCTATATTGGATAGGAAGCATGGGGAAGTTAATAATAAGCAAGTGACTTATGTTTTGATTAAATTGGCCGATAAAGAAGTCATGATTCTTTTAAGGGAGACATATCATGAATTGCTTGTCAAAGTTTGGGAAATGTTGGACCAATTCATGATATGTCTCCTAAGTAGCTTGCTTATTATTAATTCTCCCAGGCTTCCTATCCAAATACAGCTTTTGGTTGAACCCTTAAGCACAGAAAATGAACACGAAATATTTAATGAGTCAACCTTGAGTTTATACAAGCTCTTCTCGTGTTATTGTTAAGCTTTTCGAGCTTATATATATATATATATATATATATATATATATATATATGGGGGTTATTCATGTGAGAAATCTATTTTTTTGTGAGAACGCGAGAAGAGATCCTAGCCATCCATCTAGTCCCTCCTTTTTTTAGATCAAATGGCTAAGATTAGCCTAAAAATTACACTAATCAAGGGCATTATTGTAATTACCTAGCCAATATCTAACATATAAACAAAAAACATACACATTGATTAAATCGTATGTGAAAACACACAGTTCTCTCTCAACCGACCTAACTAACTCCGATCAAAATACCACCATCAACGGCCATTAAACCACCATTAAAACGCCGTTAAACCTCCGATCTAACATCAACAGCTCCATAAAACCATAGTTAACAGCCGAATTGATCATCTTCATCTTCATCCACAGATCAAATCATTAACTTCATCAAAAAGTGTCGTCAAACCGACATTAAAACGCCGATCAAATCGTCATGCCAGCGTCGTTAACCCGCTCTAACTCACCGTCTGTCAACCAAATCAATCAACGGAATCTAATTGAAGAAGATATCAACATATATGATTCTGAATCGGATGGAGATGATATGACCGTAATCACCGGAACATCGCCAGAAAACACAGAGATATCAAGTAAAAATAAAAATTTATTATAATTTAATTATTTTTTTATAAATAATTGTTTAGAATTGACAGTATAATTTATTTTCACATGTGAAGTTAATCACTTAGGCGATTTTAGTGCAAATAAGTCTAGATATAGTATCTTCAATTAGGCGATTTAAGCTTTTGTTGAGTTTTCTTCACTTGTGAAGAAAATCTGAATGTATTGAATTTTTGAGGTTATAAGCGTAAATAAGTGTAATTATAATTTCATCACATGTGAAGATAATCATTAAGCAGAAGAATTTTTGTTGAAATTAGGCGATTTAAGCTTTTGTTAAATTTTCTTCGCTTGTGAAGAAAATTAGAATGTATTGGATTTTTGAGGTTATGAGCGTAATTAAGTGTAATTATAGTTTCATCACATGTGAAGATAATCATTTTGCAGAAGAATTTTTGATGAAATTAGGCGATTTAAGCTTTTGTTGAATTTTTTTCGCTTGTGAAAAAAATCAGAATGTATTGGATTTTTGAGGTTATAAGCGTGAATAAGTGAAATTATAGTTTCATCACATGTGAAGATAATCAATTAGCAGATGAACTTTTGATGAAATTAGGCGATTTAAGCTTTTGTTGAATTTTCTTTGCTTGTGAAGAAAATCATAATGTATTGGATTATTAAGGTTATAAGCGTAAATAAGTGAAATTATAGTTTGATCACATGTGAAGATAATCAATTAGCAGAAGAATTTTTGATGAAATTAGGCGATTGAAGCTTTTGTTGAATTTTCTTCGCTTGTGAAGAAAATCAAAATGTATTGGTTTTTTGAGGTTATAAGTGTAAATAAGTGTAGTTATAGTTTCATCACATGTGAAGTTAATCATTAAGCAAATGAACTTTTGATGAAATTAGGTGATTTAAGCTTTTGTTTAATTTTCTTCGCTTGAGAAGAAAATCAGAATGTATTGGATTTTTTAGGTTATAAGCGTAAATAAGTGTAATTATAGTTTCATCACATGTGAGGATAATCATTGAGAAGATGAACTTTTGAAGAAATTAAGCGATTTAAGCTTTTGTTGAATTTTCTTCGCTTGTGAAGAAAATCATAATGTATTGGATTTTTGAGGTTATAAGCGTAAATAAGTGTAATTATAGTTTCATCACATGTGAAGATAATCAATTAGTAGAAGAATTTTTAATGAAATTAGGCGATTTAAGCTTTTGTTGAATTTTATTCGCTTGTGAAGAAAATCAGAATGTATTGGATTTTTAAGGTTATAAGCGTAAATGAGTGTAATTATATTTTCATCACATGTGAAGATAATCAGTTAGCAGAAGAATTTTTAATGAAATTAGGTGATTTAAACTTTTGTTGAATTTTCTTCGCTTGTAAAGAAAATCAGAATGTATTGGATTTTTGAGGTTATAAGCGTAAATAAGTGTAATTATAGTTTCATCACATGTGAAGATAATCACTAAGCAGATGAGTTTTTGATGCAATTAGGTGATTTAAGCTTTGATTATTGAGACTATATAAGAAAATAAATGTAGTTAAAGTGAGTTAAGATGTGAAGAAAAGCACTTAGCAGATGATTTTTTTGATGCAATTAGGCTATTTAAGATTTTGTAACATTTTCTTTGCTTGGGTAGAAAATACGAATGTATAAGATTTTTTAGGCTACAATTGTAAATAAGTCTAATTATAGTTAATTCACATATGAAGATAATCACTCAGAATGTATTGGATTATTGAGACTATATGTGAATATAAATGTAGTTACAGAATAGTTATACTATTTTCACATGTGAAAATAGTTTTTTTTTAGTCTAAAGATATGTTTAATTTTTTTTGAATGTATACATTATATAAGGCACGATGAATCAGATATTTGTGAAGAAATTGAAGTAGAAGATGGAATTTTTCTTTACAAGCCAATTGTTGACGAATCTGAGATACCGAAAATTGGAAAAGAGTTTAGATTTGTTGAGGAATGTATAAGAATGTATGAAAACTATGCTGAG
This sequence comes from Artemisia argyi, assembly GCA_030686995.1. Taxonomy (NCBI): domain Eukaryota; kingdom Viridiplantae; phylum Streptophyta; class Magnoliopsida; order Asterales; family Asteraceae; genus Artemisia; species Artemisia argyi. The sequence goes on along the minus strand of CM060681.1, from coordinate 108,089,098 downwards.
AATGCAGGGTTTGGTGTTAGGCTATCAACACAAAATACTCTGAAAAGTGGTATTGTAGAAAGAAAATATTTGGTTTGTAACAGGGAGGGATTGGCAAAAGGTGTTTATAAGGATACTTTGAGTGAAGAAACTAGTGAAACTCATATTAGAACGTCAAGTATTACAAGGATAGGATGTATGGCAAGGGTTAAATTCAAGCTTAATGAGAGTCACACAAAATATGAACTATATGATTTTGAAGAAAAACATAATCATACATTCATTCCTGTAGTATATAGAAATCTGACAAAAAAAGAAGAACAAACTGACTCACAAACAAAAAATTTACATGCAACAACTTGGAGAGACGAATATAGGAGCAACAAGAGCACATAACCTTTATGCAGCTACCAATGGTGGATATGATTCAGTTGATGCAACAGAGACTGAGTTTAGGAATCATACAAGGGATTTGAACAGTCATATTGGTGATAGTAACACACAGATGTTGATTAACAAGATGGAAAACAAAAAAAAATGTTGCAAATTTTTCTTTCGAGTAAACTGTTGTAAACAGCCAGATGGATACAATGTTTTGGGTGGATGAGATGGCCAAGTATAATTACAAAGAATTTAGAGACACTATATCTTTTGATGCAACTTTCAGGACCAATAAGTATGTTATCTTTCATTTTAATTAATTAATCCCTTTTATATGAATTTTATTAATATGTTTAAGTGCGTATGAAAAATATCACTTTGTTTGTATTAGAATCTATTCATATGTGAAAAATATCAGTAAGCAAATGTAGTTTTGAATTTATCAGTATATTAAATTATAGTTATATAATCTTCAAATATGATTATTATTAAGTAAAAATGAAGCTTTAATGTTTTTAGAGGAATTTAGTTTTGATTAGATTATTTTCGCTTTTTTTAAATACCAGTAACTAATATTAAATTTAGAAATTATTGGAGAATTTTAGTTTAAATTACATAATATTCACATGTGAAAAAAAGTTAGAAAGTAAATGAAATTTTGAAATTACGAAAATATTAAATTGAACTAATTTGTATAGCATATTTTCACAAGTGAAAAGGGTATTTATAAAGTTGTTTTTTGTAGATATAACATGGTATTTTTACCTTTCACGGAAATTGACAACCACAGAAAGTGTGTCACATTTGGTGCTGGAATGCTATCTAATGAAACGGCAAAGTCATACATTTGGTTGCTGAGATGTTTCTTAAAGCCTTTTCAAAGCAACCAAGATTGGTTGTGACTGATCAAGATCCTGCAATGAGGAAAGCTATTGCAGCGGTGTTTAAAGAATCAAAACACATACTTTGTATGTGGCACATAACAAATAAGCTTCCGTTAAAGGTATGATACGCAAAAATATATTATTTAAAATCCCTTTATAATTTTATTTAAAATAAAATATAAATAAGACTAGTGATAGTGTCTTCACATGCGAAAATAAGCATTTAACAAATCAAGTTTTGATGCATTTAGGCGATTTAAGTTTTTATTGCATTACCTTCACGTGTGAAAAAAAAAGTATTGGTTTTTTTGAAGTTATAAGTGTAAGTCTAATTATACAACTTTCACATGTGAAAAATTCATTTAACTGTGAAATATGGATGCAATTAGGTTACTTAAGTATTGATTACATTATCTTTGTGTGTAATCTTCAGATTTGCAAAACAATTCTGGAAAATGGTTCTTTTAGGAGAAGGCTTCATCGATTAGTTTGGAGTCTGTATATTGGTCCAGAAGAGTTTGAAGCAAAATGGTTGCAGATGATTACAGAATTCAATCTGCAAAAAAAACAAATGGTTATCAGATATGTTTGAAATACGAGAGAGGTAGATTCCAGCTTATTTTAAAGATGTAGCATTATGCGGGCTTATGAGAACAACATCAAGATTAGAGAGTGAGAATTCATTTTTCAAAATTTCATAAGCAGAGGATCAACATTGTTAAACTTCATGATGGGCTTTGAATCTGCTATAGAAAGACAAAGGCATAATCAAGAAGTTCTTGATGATCAAACAATTCAAAAAGTACCAAGATTCAAGACAAAATGCAAATCGAACGTAATGCTACAAAGATGTACACAAGGACAATTTTCATGCTAATTCAAGATGAAATAAAATCTGTTGTTTATGATTGTCATCAAGTTTCTGAGGATACAGTTGATGAGTTTGAAGTACTGACAATAAAATAATTGAGAGAAATCAAGCCTACCAAGACAAAGAAAAAGTATAATTTTGGAGAAAATGAAATACAAAACAAAAGGGATAGGGAAAAGAAAGATCTACATTTCAAGGTATCTCCTATTCTTACAAGCTAAAAAAATTTATTTAATAGATGGTATTTTTCACATGTGAAAATTCTATAAAATGTTGGATGTAGAAATATGAATTATAGCACATACTAAGTAACTAATGGATGATATTTTTCACATGTGAAATTTCTATAAAATGTTTGATGTGGTAATATGAATTATAACATATACTCTCATGTCTCCTCTACTTTGGACATTTCCAGGATATCTTTAAAATAGATATTATTAAAAGATAGTTTCCCTACTATGATTAATTCATAGTGTATGCATATTTATTTATACTTGATTTTTATAATATATAATGATGCTATTATTTTGAATTTATACTTGATTAATGGTTAATTGTGCTATTAATTTTAATTTTCAGTTTTGATTTTCAACTATGCATTTGATCTTCTAATTAGGCAATTTTATCATTTACTTTCACATGTGAGAAAACAAAATTAAAATTTTCAACTATGCATTTTGTCTTGAAATTAGCCAATTTTATCATTTACTTTCACATGTGAAAAAAAAACTAAGATTTTTCCACATCTGCATTTAATCTGAAATTATTTTTACTTGTGAAACCACAAAATTTTTACAATATTTACTTTATACTTTAACTTTAGAAAAATAAAATTAATATTTTAATTTGATTTTTGAACATGTAGGTGTCAACTGATATATCAGATAGGACAATGGTATGTTCTTGCATGAACTTTGCAAGATTTCGATACTTGTGCAGGCATATATTTTGTGTTATGAAAGGAAAAGGAATAGAAGTTATTCCTGAGAAATACATATTGCGATGATCGATGCGAGACATATTGCCACCAGAGACTCGAAAAAAGAGAAATCTAAATAGCTCAGAAGGTGATAAAATTACGGAGCTTTCAAGTAAAGCTTATTCTGCAGTAGACTATTGCCTGAATATTTTGGCAAAAGATATACCGAAACTGACTGAATATGTGGAGAGCATTAAAAGACTAAAGACTAAACTTTAGGAAGCAAATCCAAATGCTAAGCCCTTAAGTAAGAAGGAGATGTTTAACATTCAGCTTGGAGTAGAAAAACCAGATACCAATGTTGTTCAGAATCCAGAAAGGTGTAAAAACAAAGGAGATGCAAAACCTGGTAAAAGAATGAGAAGTGATGTGGAGAAAGCAAGAGAATAGTTGAAGACGAAGAGAAGATTTTGTAGGAACTGCACATGGGATGAAAATGAAATTGCATACGATAGTGATTCAATGGTGTACAGTGATTGATTCAAGACTAAAAGAAGATTTTCAGAAGACACTAGAGAAAAGAACTGCACATTTTAGTACATACGTTTATTTTTTAAAAATTCAACATTGTTAAATCCTAATATGATACTCTAAAGATAGAGCATCAAGATAGAAATTTCAGTAGTTTTTATCTGCACTTTGATGGAAAATATATCTTGTTTTTAATGCGTTAGAATTTAACAAAAATATTTTGGTTTACTAAAGTCATTAAAGTTCTGCACATGTACATCTACTGCCTGTTGTATGCATATATTTACTCTCACATATGAATTTTTTTTCAATTGTGCATTTACTCTGAATTTATTTTCACTTGTGAAAAAACAAATAAAATTTCATTCTTGTCTTCTAACAAATTACATGTATAGAATAATCTCACTAGTGAAAAAAAAAAAGATTTTCTCTTATACATTTAATCTTATCTCTCTGAATTTAGGTAATAAATGTGAAAAAATTGAAATTATTTTCAGTTGTAAAAAATTCAATTTTTTTTCCTCATATTAATTTAATGTTATTTCCCTGAAAATTTGAAGAAACTGAATTAATTTTCACTTGTGAAAAAACAAAAAAATAATAAAGTTCTTTATTTTCACTTGTGAAAAAACACGACATCAAAGTTCTTGTGAAAAAATTCGATGCATAGAGAAATTTCACTTGTGAAAAAAAAATTCTCATTAATTTAATGTTATTTCCCTGAAAATTTGAAGAAACTGAATTACTTTTCACTTGTGAAAAAACAAAAACACATTAAAGTTCTTTCTTTTCACTTGTGAAAAAAAATCAAAGTTCTTTATTTTCTTCAAAACAAATTCGATTTATAGAGAAATTTCACTTGTGAAAAAAAATAAAGTTTTCCGCATATTAATTTGAAGTTATTTCACTGAAAATTTGAAGAAACTAAATTAATTTTAACTTGTGAAAAAAAAACATTAAACTTCTTGATTTTCACTTGTGAAAAAAAAAAAACAAAATCAAAATTTCTATATTTTCTACAATACATAATTCGATGTATATAGAAATTTCACTTGTGAAAAAAAAATTTCCTCATTAATTTAATGTTATTTCCCTGAAAATTTGAAGAAACTGAATTATTTTTAACTTGTGAAAAAACCAAAACACATTAAAGTTCTTTCTTTTCACTTAAGAAAAATAAAATCAAAGTTCTTTATTTTCTTCAAAACAAATTCGATGTATAGAGAAATTTCACTTGTGAAAATAAAATAAAGTTTTCCTCATATTAATTTGAAGTTATTTCGCTGAAAATTCGAAGAAACTGAATTAATTTCCACTTGTGAAAAAACAAAAAAACATTAAACTTCTTTATTTTCACTTGTGAAAAAAAAATCAAAAGTTCTATATTTTCTACAATACACAATTCGATGTATAGAGAAATTTTACTTGTGAAAAAAAAAACTCCTCATTAATTTAATGTTATTTCCCTGAAAATTTGAAGAAACTGAATCATTTTTCACTTGTGAAAAAGCAAAAACATATTAAAGTTCTTTCTTTTCGCTTGTGAAAAAAAATCAAAGTTCTTTATTTTCTTCATAACAAATTCGATGTATAGAAAAATTTCACTTGTGAAAAAAAAATAAAGTTTTCCTCGTATTAATTTGAGGTTATTTCGCTGAAAATTTGAAGAAACTGAATTAATTTTCACTTGTAAAAAAACAAAAAAAAAACATTAAACTTCTTTATTTTCACTTGTGAGAAAAAACAATATCAAAAGTTCTATATTTTATACAATATAAAATTCGATGTATAGAGAAATTTCACTTGTGAAAAACAAATAATTTTTTTCTCATATTAATTTAATGTTATTTCCCTGAAAATTTGAAGAAACTGAATTATCTTTCAATTGTGAGAAAACAAAAACACACTAAAGTTCTTTCTTTTCACTTGTGAAAAAAAATCAAAGTTCTTTATTTTCATCAAAACAAATTTGATGTTTACAGAAATTTCACTTATGAAAAAAGAATAAAGTTTTCCTCATATTAATTTGACGTTATTTCCCCGAAAATTTGAAGAAACTGAATTAATTTTCACTTGTGAAAAAAACAAAAAAACATTAAACTTCTTTATTTTCACTTGTGAAAAAAAACAAAATCAAAAGTTCTATGTTTTATACAATACAAAATTCGATTTATAGAGAAATTTCACTTGTGAAAAAAAAATCTACATTAATTTAATGTTATTTCCCTGAAAATTTGAATAAACTGAATTATTTTTCACTTGTGAAAAAACAAAAACACATTAAAGTTCTTTCTTTTCATTTTTGAAAAAAATCAAAGTTCTTTATTTTTTTCAAAACAAATTCGATGTATAGAGATATTTCACTTGTGAAAAAAAAGTAAAGTTTTCCTCATATTAATTTGAATTTATTTCGTTGAAAATTTGAAAAACTGAATTAATTTCCACTTGTGAAAAAACAAAAAGACATTAAACTTATTTATTTTCATTTGTGAAAAAAAAAACAAAATCAAAAGTTGTATATTTTCTACAATACAAAATTCGATGTATAGAGAAATTTCACTTGTGAAAAAAAAAATCCTCATTAATTTAATGTTATTTCCCTGAAAATTTGAAGAAACTGGATTATCTTTCACTTGTGAGAAAACAAAAACACATTAAAGTTCTTTTTTTCACTTTGGAAAAAAAATCAAAATTCTTTATTTTCTTCAAAACAAATTCGATTTATAGAGAAATTTCACTTGTGAAAAAAAAATAAAGTTTTCCTCATATTAATTTGAAGTTATTTCGTTGAAAATTTAAAGAAACTGAATTAATTTTCACAGTGAAAAAACAAAAAAAAAAAACATTAAACTTCTTTATTTTCACTTGTGAAAAAAACAAAATCAAAGTTCTTTCTTTACTACAAAACAAATTCGATGTATAGAGAAATTAAACTTGTGAAAAAAAATTTCCTCATATTAATTTAATGTTATTTCCCTGAAAATTTGAAGAAACTGAATTATTTTTCACTTGTGAAAAAAACAAAAACACATTAAAGTTCTTTCTTTTCACTTGTAAAAAAAATCAAAGTTCTTTATTTTCTTCAAAACAAATTCGATTTTTATAGAAACTTCACTTGTGAAAAAAAAAAGTTTTCCTCATATTAATTTGAAGTTATTTCCCTGAAAATTTGAAGAAACTGAATTAACTTTCACTTATGAAAAAAACAAAAAAACATTAAACTTCTTTATTTTCACTTGTAAAAAATCAAAATCAAAAGTTCTATATTTTCTACAATACAAAATTAGATGTATAGAGAAATTTCACTTGTGAAAAAAAAAATCCTCATATTAATTTAATGTTATTTCCCTGAAAATTTGAATAAACAGAATTATTTTTAACTTGTGAAAAAAAACAAAAACACATTAAAGTTCTTTCTTTTCACTTGTGAAAAAAATCAAAGTTCTTTATTTTTTTCAAAACAAATTCGATTTTTATAGAAATTTCACTTGTGAAAAAATAATAAAGTTTTCCTCATATTAATTTGAAGTTATTTCCCTGAAAATTTGAAGAAACTGAATTAATTTGCACTTGTGAAAAAACAAAAAAAAATATTAAACTTCTTTATTTTCACTTGTGAAAAAAAAAAACAAAATCAAAAGTGTTGTATTTTCTACAATACAAAATTCGATGTATAGAGATATTTCACTTGTGAAAAAAATAAATTTTTCCTCATATTAATTTAATGTTATTTCCTTGAAAATTTGAAGAAACTGAAACAAAAACACATTAAAGTTCTTTCTTTTCACTTGTGAAAAAAAATCAAAGTTCTTTATTTTCTTCAAAACAAATTCGATGTTTATAGAAATTTCACTTGTGAAAAAAAATAAAGTTTTCCTCATATTAATTTAATGTTATTTCCCTGAAAATTTGAAGAAACTGAATTATTTTTCACTTGTGAAAAAACAAAAACACATTAAAGTTCTTTCTTTTCACTTGTGAAAAAAAAAATCAAAGTTCTGTTTTTTTTTTAAAACAAATTCGATATATAGAGAAATTTAACTTGTGACAAAAAATATAGTATTTCTCATATTAAATTAATGTTATTTCTTTTAAAATTTGAAGAAACTAAATTAATTTTCTCTTGTGAAAAAACAAAATCACATTAAAGTTCTGTCTTTTCACTTGTGAAAAAAAAAATAAGAGTTCTTTATTTTCTTCAAAACAAATTCGATGTATAGAGAAATTTCACTTGTGAAAAAAGAAATTCCTCGTATTAATATGTTGCAAATTCTTGAAATAAGATTAATATAATGCATACACTTAAGTTAAAATTTGAAATAACATAAGTTCATAAGTAAATTGATATTTCCAAATAAGTTGCATACACTTAAATTAAAAGTTGAATTTCGAATCAGGAGATAATCCTAAATATGCCGTCTCGTACTCAAAATCTTCAACATCTTCTGGTTCAATTTCCTCATATTCAACATCTTCCGCTTTAGCATCTTCAAATAAATTGAGTCGAGGCATATTTGCAAGCTGTTTGGCTTGATCTTCTGTGAGCAGTCTTTTACGTTATTTTCTTCTTGTTGTTCAGCTTCTGTTGTGAATTATATTTATTAATTTGATGATACAAAACAAGAAGAATGAAACATGAAGGGCTTGAAGTGACAAGAAGGAATTCTACAAAAGATGGGAAGGACTTGCTTGCAAAAGAAGTTTTATTTATTAGTCCTTCGTAGTATTTTGTAAACTCTAATATCTCTCTATATAAAGAGATCAAGGGTGTAGGATTTTTTATCCAAGTCTTCCGTAATGTAGACGTCTAGTAAAGGTGTGTGTGTGTAACCTACACGTAGAAGAAAAACGCCTAGGATTAGTGGGTAGTGTTTAAGTTAGTTCAGCCTCAAGATCAAGTTCTTGATCCCTGTTACAAGGTGTGTAACAAGTTCTACCTTGATCAAGTAGAATTGGGGTTGTAAATATATGTTAGAGATGGTGACGAAGAATCTTGTTGATAATAATAATAATCTTTATGTTATTCCGCTATGCTTATTATTATCATTGTACTTAATGTTTATCCTAGATCAATGTCTAAACAACATGGAGTCAAAAACGGTCTAAGAACTTATAGAAGATGGCGTGTATAAGTTCTATCATGTGGCATCAGAGACCAGGGGCTTGTGATCTAGGGTTAATTCAAGGTTTTTGTCGAGAAGAAAGCAGTTCGAAGAAGGTAGAAATTGGTCTTTTTAAAAGTTATTAAAAGTTAATCATTTGCATTCAATTCTATGAATATATACCTCGTATTATTATTCTGTTCGTGGGAGGATGCAATTGGTTGAAAGTTTGTTCCCTTCTGCATGAGTTCTTGATTAGTTAATTCACTTTATATTGTTTTGTATCAAGAACATGGGACGGTGCTATTATTCAGGTATTTAAAATCATAGTCGGTTTGCTACTAAATTGACTATTATTTGATAATTGAATACATTAATCGCTGATGCGACAAAGATTATCTCATACAAGTTAAAGATTGATCGAAGCAATTCTATATTATTGGTATTGAGATTGGTTAGTGGTGCGTTTCAATTGTATAAGTACCAGGTCGGTGAAGGTTATTGTTGATATATCAAGTGTCGATTTGTCGCCAAGCGCATGTGGGGATAAAATTCAACCATTAATGGATCTGTGATTACAACTGATCTGTCATTATTATCCTCATGATTTGCTGATGTATTAAACCTCATACTAAATTATAATGGTCGCTGGACAGTGCAATTTTTTATTGGTCATGTGATGCTGCTGGTGATTGTGAATCGGTGGAAGTTTGTCGTTTATTGCATGGATCTGATTGGTTTCTATCATATAATCGACTTTTCTCTATTTATTTAATATGTGTGGATCATCATGACGGTTTGTCTCATTATGTCGATTTGATATTCCTTTGTTTATTGCTATTAATTACTTTTGGTAGAGTAAAACGAGGACAAGGAATTATTGGTTCTGAGTTTCTGCTGCTGAGTCTTGTCATACTGCTGCTAGCGTTACATATTACTACTTTTCGAATGTTTCTGCTACTGCGCTTAAAGGTAAAATGTTTCCGTTGCTCGATGTTTTTATACTACCGCTCTTAGAAAGTTCCTACTGCTATGGATTTTGGTTTTCGGATAAAGTTTGAGAGTTGGATTGACACACACACATGGGTTATTTGATTTACACACACAAGGAAGTTATTGGTTTTTGTTCTTAATGGTTTAATGGCTCGTATTTGGATTATTGATTAATTGGTTACGAAGGAAAATTGTTTATCTCTTATTTGAGATTGAAGTGAGGTTCACGAAGGCGTTTACTTATTTCATCATCAATATTCTCACTATTGATTGGTGACTTGCTTGGATATATGGTTTATGATTGGGACTTGGTTTATCTAGTTTTCATAGGTCAAGGGGTGAATGGACGAAGACCTAGTTAACTATCACTTAAAGGAGATACATTGTAGTACTCAGTGTCACACGAAGAAAGTCGTTGTGGATAATTTCAAGAGGTTTAGAGATTTGTTTCAGCAATACCAAATTCTCTATATCGTTCTTCAATCAACAATAGTGCAAGCTTAAGTAACGAGTTTGGGATATTTTACTTTGGTTTCAAGTTTTCTTCATAAGTGATCATTACATAGAGCCTACAAAATTAAAGATTCAAGAGATGGTAAACATATTGGTTTCAGGGGAAGCTTATTGATTAAATGTTTAGCCATCTACATGCACCACTCGAGGAGAAGTTTATATTGCTTACATTCCCTATATGTTGATAACAAAAAGGGGAAGAGATATTGAAGTGGCATGGCATGGATTAAGGGGAAGACAAACTTGTTTCTTTCAGGGAGATGCATACATCTCAACTTTTCTACTTCGTCTAGGGAAGTTCGTACAAGACCGTGTTTGTTTTGTCATCATCAAATACGGGAAGATTGTTGGGTTTATTAATTTGATGAGATAAAATGACCAAGAATGAAACAAGATGGACTTAATATGACAAGAAGGAATTCTATAAAAGATGGAGAAGGACTTGCTTGCAAAAAAATATTTATTTATTAGTCCTTCGTAGTATTTTGTAAACCCTAAATCTCTATTATATAAAGAGATCAAGGGTTAGGGTTTTATTATTAAGTCTTCTATAATGCAGATATCTAACGGTGTGTGTGTCTAGGGAGTAGGATATAAACGCCTAGACTAGATTTGTTTCGTAGCCTCAAGAATCTCTTGATTCCTGTTACAGATATGTGTAACCGTATTATTCTGATTAAATAATTTTTTAGGCTTGGATGGGAAAAACCTTGTTAATAACATTGATCTTTGTTTAATTCCGCTGCGTATATTGTTAATCATTGTTATTGTGTGTCCTAGATTATATGAGGTCTAAACAACCTCGAGCTACAACGATCCATCATCAACACCCTATATACACATTGGATAGTTGAACAAGTTTCACAAAAGTATGAACACTTGAAATATGACATGATAGAGCAATATATACTCTGCTACTGAATATATAAGATTTATCAAACTACTTTTTTCCCTACGTATAAACTTTTAAGTTATTACATTGTGTGTATTATTACGGATAAAGTTCAAATTTGAATGATAATCATTGGAAAATGTTATGAACTTGACTTTGAAAACTAAATGTTCATGGAAAAAAGTAGTAAGTATCTAAGTTGGATATATTTTTGAACTATTATTTCTTTTCTTTTTTTTAATGAATGCAAAGAAATCATGTATGTTAGTCCAATATATTATGGTAACTAATATTTTGGGATAAAGACCTAAGGCCCAATGCAAGTAAGAACACAAAAACAATTATAAACTTAGCTGAGACCAAATACACATAAAAGAAGTCCAAAACATTAACGATTCACATTAGTAAATTTCAACCTTAAATAAAAAGAAAAGCAAATAAATATTTGTCTTGCGGTTATCACCTTCAATAATGAATATAAAGGAAAAAACACATAACTTTTTCTCGAACCCATTTGTAAATTATAATAATAAATTTTAAAACTTAAGTTTATAACCCATTATCTAAAGCTTACACTAAAAAATAAAAAATAAAAATTGTTACATTTACGTAAACATTAACAAATTTCTTTCAACAATCAACAAAGATTTCCCGCGACAGCCTTAGTTATAGATTGTTTTATATTCTATAATTTACACAAACATTACGCGATAAACACTTAGATAGAAACTTTGTGCGTAGCACGGGTTCTGAATGCCTCGTGATATATAAGGTGAAACACAATTTGTTTGTTTAGTAGCAAACACATTTATTCATTGCCTTCATTTAATTGGAGATCATTCTTTTGTATTTCTATGTTGCCCAATGTTGTATATAATTTGAAAGTAAATGCGACAGCATGTACTTCTTCACATACTTGCGTAATGCCTGAACAGTTACGTGGTGCTCGTGTCGACAAGTGACCGGCCTTTAGATGTCACATATGTAAATAGCTGGAAAATAAACCTAAAAGTTTTTATGCACAACCATTTCTTTCAACATGTGCACTTTTTAACTTTTTTTACCACCCTTCATTCGTTATAGTAAAATGTGCCAACGATAATTATAAGTCATGCCTGCCTATCGGGCGGGCTTAGAAAGCTAGTGTGTGTGTGTGTATATATATATATATATATATATATATATATATATATATATATACATAGGGTGAGGATCAGGTACGCTTTTGTCTTTTAGTGCGGATGGTACGGACGAATCTCAGCCCTCCATCTAGTCAACCATCTGAAAAAGGCGGAGTGGCAATATCGTAAATATCCTGTCTTTTTTTAGAATCGTTACTATCGTATTAGCTTTTTTTCTGAAAAAAATTCAAAAAAATCTGAAAAAATTAAAAAAATAGAGGATAACAAATAATTAAGAATCGCTGAAAAAAAATTCAAAAAAAAATCGTTTTCATCGTTAAAGGTATTGTGATATTAGCGTATGATTTTGACTTTTGTAAAAAAGTCAAAATCAGATTCTGATATCACATAAACTTTTTTACTATCGTAATAAAAAAAGTCAAGATCAGGATCAGATTCTGATATCACATAAACTTTTTTACTATCGTAATAAAAAAAGTCAAAATCAGATTCTGATATCACATAAACTTTTTTACTATCGTAATAAAAAAAAGTCAAGATCAGGATCAGATTCTGATATCACATAAACTTTTTTACTATCGTAATAAAAAAAAGTCAAAATCAGATTCTGATATCACATAAACTTTTTTACTATCGTAATAAAAAAAGTCAAGATCAGGATCAGATTCTGATATCACATAAACTATTTTACTATCGTAATAAAAAAAGTCAAAATCAGATTCATAATATTGTTAATATCACGGTATAACTCATAATATGGTTAATATCACGGTAGCACTCATAATCAAAAAAACAAAAAGTCTCTCAGAAAAATCTGAAAAAAATAAAAAAATGAAAGAAGATAACAATATTAAGGATCGCTCAAAAGGAAAAAAATTAAAAAAAAAATCATTTGAATGGTGATTTGGTACCGTGATAGTTGCGTAGATCTTGACTTTCTTACAAAAAGTCAAGATCAGATCTGGATTGGACGGCCTAGATCTATCCGCACGTCCGCACTAAAACAAAACATCTACACGTGATCCTCACTCTATATATATATATATATAATATATATATATATATATATATATATATATATATATATATATATATATATATATATATATATATATAATTAAAAAAAATGGTTTAGACATTTCATCAAACACTTATTGTGCAAACTTTGAGTTTATTTTAGTACGTTTATAACTTGACACCATTAACCTTTTCTTCCTCCTCCTCAAATACCACTAATCTTCTAATTGTTCGTCCTCCAGTTTCACCGCCATCAACACCACCGCGCCATATCCAAATAACTGTCTAACACCCACCAAATCTGCAAAACAAAAAATAATGAACAATAAGTCAACAATCAGGAACAAACATGATGAACCGTATATCAATTATGGTTACCTCTGAAAATCATGGCAGAATCAATTAAAGATGGTGAAAGAAATATTAATGTTACTATTTGACAAAAATAAGTGCCGGTGAATTTTAAAGTCAGAATAATGAAATTATTTGAGAACTGTTATTGGTAATGGTATAATGGAGGGAAAAAGGGATAGTGGGATTGTTGAGAGAACCGTATGGCAAGTGAGAGAGATAAGTTTTTATGATTCATGGGTGGTTTTTGAGAGAATCATACTAATTTTAAGAGGGAACAGTTTGTGAAAAATTTTAACTTTTAAACAATTTGCAAACTTCCCGCCAATTGCATAATATTTTAATAAGGAAATGTCTTAAAAAAAAGTAAACTTTTTTTTTTTTGGTAAATTTCTTAGACAAAGTAATCTTTTTTTTAAACCATATTTTCCAACCAGTTTGGCCAACTAATCCACAGAGTTTTAACCCACCGCCACACAAACTCAAACCAGGTAAAGCCCTCCCATTTCAGGAGGTTGCCGTGGCCACTTCAAGGTTGTTTGTACCTAGCAGGAATTGAGCTCGACACCTCACACATTTTAGAGTGATAGTCACAAGCCCTTTTGCCACTAGGTCACCCTTGAGTGGTTAAATGCAATGTTTTGAAAACCAGGTTCGAAATCGACCCGGTTGAGTCATCGGGCACCGGGGTCAACCCAGTTTTCAATTTATTATTTTTGTATTTTTTGGCCGAGTCAACCCGGGTTTTTATTAAAAAATTTTGAAAAAACCAAACCCGGCCAGGTTGACCTGGGTCACTCAAAACCTGGCAGGTCTAACCGGTTAATCCAGTTTTAGAAAACCCGGGTTTTTTGTCCATTTTTTTTTCCGGAACCGGTCAAACCGGTTAACCCGGCCGGGTCGACCCGAGTTTCAAAACACTGGTTGAAAGTAATCTATTTTTTGAAAGGCATATACTCCCTCCGTCCCATATTACATGTCCAGTTTGACTTTTTGAAAGTTTTTCTTTTTCAATTTTGATCTTAAATATTTTGGTTTAATATAAAACAAACAAAAATATTTAAGGTCAAAATTAGAAGAAAAAAAATACAAAAGTCAAAACTAGACATTTAATACAAGACGGAGGGAGTACCATTGTATCAAATTGTTTCAACTTAAATTTGCTCGAGTAATTATAATGGAAAGAAATGCCATCAACCACCTCTTGAGGCGCATTATGAGAATAAGGTACCCATTGGTGTCGTCGTTTGGTGGCATGGGTAAAGTGCTGCCACCTGAGCTCCAATAACATCAGAATCTATCACATCACACAAAACATCTCTCCCTCTTATTGCTGGTGCCATGGGACACCCTCTCGCCCACACATAACTCATTAAAACACAAATACAAAACACACACACACAAAAAGGAAAATACAAGATCATTTGGGCTAGTG
The DNA here is from genome assembly GCA_030686995.1 of Artemisia argyi. Taxonomy (NCBI): domain Eukaryota; kingdom Viridiplantae; phylum Streptophyta; class Magnoliopsida; order Asterales; family Asteraceae; genus Artemisia; species Artemisia argyi. The sequence continues at coordinate 108,074,085 of CM060681.1, read as the reverse complement.
GGGATGGCGCAAAGCACGAAAACGTCAATGTGGGTTTGGCGCCATCGTGTCGCGTTTTCAGGACAGCGCAAGACGAAAAGGCAGGGTACCTTAGGCTCTAATAATCGAGCTTGAGCCCTGGCTTTATATTTAAATATTGACAAAACTTGTGAGCTTAAATGAGCCTTAAAATATATGTGTATACATGTTGTGTATAGGTATATACAAGCTCAAATAGATATAAGAGCCGACATAGTTTTCTTAGCAAGCCGAGTATATATAGTTTGAGATTAGTTCTTTTAAGTCGTCATATAAATGAGTCAAGCCCGGTTTTATGAAATACAAGATCTGTCGATTTCTGCTTCGTTCATGAAATCGTCCAACGAATTCTGCATAAATAAAGAGGTGGGTATAATTGTGGGCATGTATTTACCCACAAATTAATCATAGAAACTACTAACAACAAAATACCCACAAAAAAAGACGTGGGTAAATTTGTGGGTACATGTTTACCCTCAAACCACCCATGGAAGTCTATCCCATGACCAAATTGGATGCTTGTAATTCTAGGCAATAAAAAAGTACCCACAACATTACCCACACATTTACCAACAATAAGTTTCATTATGGGTAATGCATGGGGAAAATTTTAGCATCAAATTATTACCCACTAAATTACCCACATATGTACCCACAATAACTCATGATGTGGGTAATCTGTGAGAAATATTTTGGCGCCAATTATTTACCCACATATTGCACACAAAATATATTTAAGTGGCTCTTTTTGTGGGTAAATCTATGGGAAATTCGAGGGAAAATAAAATCGACTTTTTAAGTCACTAACCGTGGGTAACGGGTGGGTATTAGGTGGGTAAATGCCCTCAAAAGGATTAGTGTGGGTAATTGTCGTGGGTAATCCATCAGATTCTTGTAGTGTAGGCAACCAGCCCCGTGCGTTGCACACGGGCTGTATCTAAGTGTTCATAACGTAGGGTTCACTAATTTTCGTCATGTATTCATTGCGGGATCATGTCATTTCATTATTTGAATACACTTGCAAACATGAAGTGCGTTGAACACGGGCTGTATCTAATTGTTCATAATGTAATGTTCACTAATTTTCGTCATGTATTCATTGCGGGATCATGTCATTCCATTATTTGAATACACTTGCAAACATGAATAGTCACGAAAGCCCGTGCGATACACATGCGCTGTATAGAAGTTTCCAAAGTCTAATATCTGTCATTTATTTTTTTCATTTTATATTCAGGATATATTTTTGTCATTATATATATAAGTTTTCATGGTAGCATACATTTTGTAAGCATGATACGTATTTAAAATAGTTTATTGCATGTAATCTTTTAAGATGTATTTTTTTACGTAATATTTTTTGTCTACTTATTTTGGTATTAATTCTATCGTTTTGGAGCATTCATTAGTAACTCACTCTAAGTATTTACAATATGACGACATGAATCACATGATCTCAAACTCAAATGAATAATGCTTACCTTGTGATAGGTGTAGGATAACATTTGAAATACAATTTTCTTCTCCTTTATAAACTTCTTCGATTTAGAAGATTCTCATTGTTAAGATGATAGTGTGAAGATATTTTTATTATATTTTTATTATATACTACCATTTTCAATATGTAACATCGACATAATTTTCACAATTATATCAAATATCAAGTCACGCAATATTCCACGATGTTTAATTAAGAAAGTGATATTAACACACCTCAAGACAAGAAACTACATTAAGAGCAAAATATTAAAATGCACCAAGTGTAGTAATAATTATTGACTAAAAATTGAATGCTCCTCACATTATTTTCAATAAACTTACTTGCTAACGAATCAATAGTATTAGCCCGTTCATCGGTATTACATGAAGTAAAATATTGCATGTTTAATTTGTAACGTACTATTAATATGAATGCTAAGTATTCATCCCACCAGTGGTCGTGACGTTGTTCTTGTTGTTGTTGTTGTTTTCTTTGTCTTTGTTGTTCATTGGTCTTTTGCATGTTTTGTTCTTGATACAATTTTTGTAACTTCTCGATCTCTTTCTTTAATGCTTCTTGATGTGCTACAAAAAAAATTAGATATAGTTGATCGTTAGTAACTTAAATACAGTTTATCAAAGTAAAAATGTTCATGCATGTTCCACTTAATTGATAAGACAACGATGTGTAGGATCTCTTAAACCATTAGAGAAGATGATGTTACTACCAAACCTCCAAAGCACCATCTTTATGTCCTACATTGTTACAAGCACCATCTTTATGTCCTACATTGTTACACACACAAAACACACGTGAAATTTACATAAAATAATATAAATCAATATGATTAATAAGTAAGACGATATGATACTTACTTTACCACCATTATAAGTTGTAGCCCAATGTGCACGCGGTGTGGAGGAAGTTGTGGTTTATTGTGTGTGATTTTTGACACATTATATAGTTGATAAAATATTTGTAACTCATGGACGGGAAGGTAAAAAGACTAACCACTAATTGGTGCGTTTAATTTATGCATTCATGACATTTTTGGTTTGTATTCTTTGAGGTTTAGAGATGCTTGAAACATGTTGTACCGTACAAACTTTTGTGCATGATTTCTCATGCAAAACATATTGTACCGTACAAACTACATTTGTTGAAATCACACTTGAAGGGCATATTTGGAATAATCAACTCTTGAAACATTTATTAGGGGTATTTTGCATTTATAGGACGGTCTGTTGGTTGATTAGAAATGTGGTTTGACCCAACCCGTGCGATGCACGGTCTGTTGGTTGATTAGAAATGTGGTTTCTCGTAATGTCGGTGCAGACGATTGTATACGTATATGACGGTGTTTATATACCTGTTAGAGAAGTTGCGCTGTATTTATTTTAGTGGACTTAATATTTAGATGCCTAAAAATGTTGTCAATATTTTTGTGTTTATATTAATTCATTTTATATCATGATTTTGAACATGGAAGCTTTAGGTGCTCGTGGCGTAGCTTTAGATTCTCTTGATGCTTTGCGAAATACTCAAGAGAAGCATCGTGTATTGCTTGGAAAGTTAGTTAATTTGTTTAACCAAGCTAAAGCCGGTGTTTCTGAGGAAGAATCAAATGCTAAAAAGATGAATGAGTTTAATTAGTCGAGTTGTTTTAAATGTTTTGGTCGGTTTTTATATTTTTTATGTTTTTGTGTGTTCTTATGTTTATGAAATTTTTAATAAATGAAGTTTTATAAGTTATATGCATTTTTTGTAAGTTATTGAAGTTAATTGTCATGCATTGTGCATGGAGGGGCTGATTTATATACAATCTATAAATGAAGGGTTTATTTTGCAATTTTGTGTTTATATTACATTGCTGGTCATCTTCTTAAATACTCATTCTTCATTTATATCCCTGGTAGAAGATGCAAAGGCTGCATTAACACCCAAATTAAAGCTTCTTATGCCTCTTGAGTGTCATTTTTTTTTATTTGTGCAACCTTTAAACTCTCACAATTAAACAAAAACGTATACAATGCATCTAATAATTACAGCCACATGTTATCACTATATATACAACCATATCGTTAATCAAGAATCATATAATCTTAACCCTAATCTCAACTCATAGCCACCAAACTCCTAACCCTAATCTCAAATGGCAGAAACCCCCAACTTGAATGAATTGAAGGCAGCCACCGAAACCGGGAAACTTGCTGATGTATTCAAGCTCTTGATAATGCATGACAAAGCCGAAGAGGAAAGCTTCATTGCTCGTATTGGTGAAGATAGCAGTCAACTGAGGGCAGTCATAGAGAAAAAGGAGAGGACCATTGATGAGACAGCTGTCTACTATCCTCGTTTCCATGTTGTTGCTGTGACAAGTCACGATTGTTTGCTGGAAATCCAACAAAATGATCGCAGGAAGCTTGATTTGATGGCCCAGTTACTGCTGCTCTCTCGTCGAAGCATGAAGTTAAAGGATGTGTTGGTGGAGATGATTGAAGAAGCTGAATCTTCTGATGACGAAGATTAGTATCTTTGGGTCTTTTTCTTTTGTGTTTTGGTGTATGTAGTTGGTCTCATCAATGGTAGATTTGGATGTTAATGAATGTAGATTGTAAATTTTTAACAATCTTAACTATGAATGGGAATAGCTGATCGTTGATCAGTCAACGTTTTATAACTATAAATGCTTATTTATTTTAACATTTTATTTATTATTATTATTATTATTATTATTATTATTATTATTATTATTATTATTATTATTATTATTATTATTATTTTGTTTTAATTATAAATGGTAAATTATAGTATGTTTGACTTTTTTCTCTCACACACCTTTCTCTCACACCACACACATACAGATCTCAATGGGATATTTAGGGTTATCAATCCAAAGCAAAATTGATCAAAATTAATGATAACCAATCAAATATTTATGAGATGTATGCTAGAGGATTTGATTATTTGATGATTGATCATAATATTTTAGGTATTCGATTTGAATATGATCAAATGAAAGCGTGCATGTTTTAATTTTTCAATTTATTGAAAGTTTGTTGATTTATTATGTTTATTGATTCAGAAATGATATTGGTATAATTTGGATAAATTATATTATGCAACTGAATTGTTGAATAGATGTTCCAGTTTGTTTCGGGTAGTGCATTTCGTGTTAGATGCAATGAGGAAATGATTGATGTTTAAGAGTATTTGATGACTTTTGATTTGTATAACTGTTACTATGCAACTTAGTTGTCAAATAGATGTTTCAGTTCGTTTCAAGTAGTTACTCATATATATGTGTTCATGTTATGTAATGCATTTGAGTTTCAAGTTAGATGCAATGAAAAAATGATTAATGTTTAAGAGGATTTGATGACTTATAGTGGTGTTTCGGTTAAATTATGTAATGCGCAATTTTCGAGTTGGTAGAGATATTACTGATGTGTTGGTTAAGCGATGTTATTAGATGTGATGTTGAATCAAGCATCGAACGTGTGCAAGTAGTTTGGCAGCGTAACTCTTTTAACAATTAAGAACGTTATATGCCCTAATAAAAATATGGGATTTTTCATTATTATATTTAATCAGTAATTATTTTTCTTGCAGGTTAAAGGAGGTCGGGCTAAAGTTGGTTTATTGTTGACGATTTAGACTTGGTTAAGACTGGCGATGCTTGATAGGAGAAAATATGGAATAAATTCTGAGATGGGTCGTTATGGGGTAAGGTATACTTTGTATTGTTGTTAGCATTGAATTAGTTTGTTTTTCGGGAATGCTGTAGCATTATAATTATAAATTGAAAATAGCAATTAAGAAAGGCAATGCTATTCTGGTAACAATAGATGGCGTATAATTTAATAAGGTTGAGTAAACAACATACGATACAGTAGGTTGTTTAAGCATTATTGAGCTGAAAACTTAGAATTTAACATCTGAAACTTCAATAAACAACTTCTGGAGAAATACTTGTTAAAAAGGGTACTTGAACAATTGGTTTTACGTATAAAGATTCTTTCCTCTATTCTTGGTCTTCATAGTCACTACCATAAGCAAACTCCGTCTCTTCATAACTGGAGCATTTGTTTGAATATATAACCTGCAATGGTTTTACATATACTGCTGGTGTTGCTAATAATAGTTCCAAATTTATGGTTTGTTTTTTTCTAAATGTGGCTTTAAAAAACCTTTGTCTCAATCTTTTTGTGTTATTTGTAATTGGTAATTCTGGGTTTTCTTCTATTTGTCTTCTTTCTTCTTGCAGCATTGTAATTATATCTTGCATCTTGTCATCTGTTTGTGCACCACCACTCTTGGCCTATAATGAAAATAAATTTACGAATCATAATACATAGAGCACATAACATATATAATATAAAATCATGGTTGAATGTGAATGTATGTGACGTAAAATGTGCATATTTGATTGCTAACCTGAAAATGGTTGATCAACTTGTCTAGACTTAGAAGTTTTTGGTACGGCCAGCATTGGATTCCAACCAATCGACAATGTATTCTAAACGCAGATAAACTAACATTAAGGCATTTTTCAGCTCTATGTAAGTGCAAATGAAAATAGAGCGATATGATAGCTCTGCTGAATGTCATCAGTTTAGAATGTAGATAGTTGATGTCTGTGTGAAAATAAAGATATTGATATGTGTAGGTTGATCATAGAATCTGTTTTTAAAGGTCCATACAAACTTTTGAAATGTCCTGAAATTATTAAAGGATGTGTAACGGCTAATCAACCATAAAACCAATTTATTATGTATTTATAGTATGACTTCTCATGGTCTAAAGTATTGATGAGGAAATGAAAATCATATGTTATTTGATGAGGACTGTTTATAATACTGATTTATAAGTGTTCAATTATCCTTTTAGGCTATTTCATAAGTCATTCATCAATGAATTAGAAACAGAGATAATGAATATATGTTAAGGGTTGGAACACTGTTATAATATTTAGTTGTTTTTGTGGCAAACACTGATATAACATGAAACAACTGTAGTGCATTATGAATGAGTGTTGGCATTCAAATTTTATTTTGTAAATCCCAAGGTGGGAATACAAATAATGCATACATGTTAATAGTTAGAATCATATATTGCAAATTAAGGATGTTTCTGACAAATAACAAAGTAATAATAAATAATTGTTGGCTGAACATTAAATCTACATGCTACGATAGGTTGGTAAAAGTCTCTTTGAAAACAATGTTACGCGTTCAGTGCTTAAGTTCCGGGTCCTTGTCTTCATCCATTAGTATTTTAAGACCGTCAGGACTGGTAACTCTAGAGAGTGCCACATAAAGCTGGCCATAGCTAAACACGGGAGTAGGCAAATAAAGGCCAACGTGATTAAGTGATTGGCCCTGACTTTTGTTTATTGTCATTGCATAGCATGGTTTTACAGGGAATTATCATCGTTTTAGGACAAATGGCCATTTCGATTGTGTGGATGTGAGTATAATCATGTGTATAACGACATCCTCCCCTATATTTGAACCTGTTAGAACCTTAGCGTGAATAACAAATTGTCCTAGATCTGTGATGAGCAACCTTGTTCCATTACACAAACCTTTACTTGGATTGATGTTCCGCAATAGCATAATTGGCAATTCCTTTTTTAAGTGAAGAGCATGTGGGGGCATACCGGGAAAATTTAAGGAATTTAAAAATTCAATTGGATAGTGTTCATGCTGTTCTAGGTTGTCTATAGATGCCTTGCAAATCTCGTCCACGCTGTTGTATTTAACAGACTCCCCTGATAATTGTTTAAACATGTAGTCATTGATGGCATCAGCATCATCATTCCGAGGAGTTAGTATTGCCCTTTCTTTGAGATACACATCGTCTGTTTGCCTCGTTGTAAAATCAGGGTATGTCTCTACGACAATATGCTTGATAGGACAATCCCATGATTTAATTAAGAAGGTTTCAGGGATGTCAATCCAACTTGGATCATCCTCCCCTTCTTTGCATTTGGCTGGCACCTTACCATCTCCTATAGCCAAAACCCATCTATTGAAATCCCGTTTTCGAGTATCAAGGTCCCCATTTTCAGTATACTCGTTTACACACGTGCTGCGCGTAAGCCTGAATACCTTACAATGCTTCCATAATTCAGATTGGTTTATGCATGATTAAACAATGTATGCCCTGCTTCCTCTCGGTTGAACTGGTAGAACTTGTCTAAAGTCACCTCCAAATAAGACCGTCACGCCTCCAAATATTCGATCCCTGCTGTCGTGATCATGGTATCCTAAAATATCCCTTAGCGTCTTGTCCAATGCCTCAAAAGCATATTTTTTAGTCATTGGAGCTTCATCCCAGATAATACGTTTAACCTGCTGCATGAGTTCCGCCATATGTGTGTTTTGTTTTATGTTGCATGTACTATTCTCTAATAATTCAAGTGGTATAAGAATACAACTATGCTCGGTCCTGCCACCTGGTAGCAACAATGCAACTATTCCTACACATTTTCATAGTGTTAATTAGTCAGCTATTTTTATAAATATCCAGATAGTTGATTGTTTAAATTTATAATAAATTTGTACCTGAAGATGCAACAGCAAGTACTATCATACGTTCTGATCTTAACCTTGAGATGATAGCTTTGTATAAAAATATCTTTCCGGTTCCGCCTGGGCCGTATACAAAGTAAAAATTCCCTTTTTTTGTTATGAACAGATTCAATAACCTCTTTATATATTAAACGTTATTCGGGATTTAACAATGAATGAAGTTGTTGAGGTTCAATCATACTCTTGTTCATATCATAATCCAACACTTCTCTTATGAGACGATTGTCCAGGTTGGTTAGCAACCTTGGGTCAGGCAGTGGTAGGTCTTGAAAATCTGATAAAGACCTCCCATGTCTATTTAACAACTCTTGGATCTATACCAAACAATAGTTTTTGAGTCGTTCTTCCGTCAGCTCCAAGTTAGGATAATCGAAAATTTTCCTTTTTTGTGTAGAATATCTTCTGATAAGAACTCCCAGTTTTCTTTCCACAATTTTAAAGGTCTGCTGACATCACAAAAAATTAGAATTGTCACGAATATGTCACGTAACTGTGGGCCAAACATCCATACACTTGTTTCTGATATGGCATGCATCCATTTTGTGTCATCATTTAAAAGGCCATATGCGAAACATGCTTCCTTGAATGTGGAACATAGTTTGTCGTGAACAGTCATGAGTTTTTCAAAAGATTCAGGACCTTTCGCAATATTTAACAACATTCTAAGATAATATCGGTCTCCAGACGCGGGGTGCGCGTAAACAATCCTCCTAATGCATTTTTGCAACTAGCGTTTTTGCCACATTTTGGTTTTTTCATGCCACACATAATGTGTAGGTATCTTAGCATACGTGTATTGATTGGCGTCTGTATCACGCTTGTTTAATTCAAACCAATCAGTGAACATGGTCAAGTCAATACCTTCCCTTTGAATTAGCGCGGGCAAACATTTTGAATCACGAAGTGTGATCGCGCGCTGATTTGGCAAGTGGTAATTCAGCTTCATAACAGATGGATATGAGTAATGGATGTCGTAGGAAAACAAACGCCATACCGCCTCACACGGAGCTAAAAAATGACAATTCAAGTAGTTTTTAATTTCGTCCACCTCCAAAACCTTTTCATTTGCCATATCACCAACGTTTTTTACATTTTCTGTTATCATAATTGTGGCTCTATCGGGGCCTTTATTTAAGTACTTTAATAAGTACTTAATCGCCTTTGATGTGTTACACCATTCCACGTTAATGTGGGCTTGGTATTTCAGGAGGAGATAACGGTTGTGAGGTACCACATATCTGTTATCGTACCTGAATTCTCCTTTTATATGGTAAGCTTTGTTATTTCTCTGGCGATAAACAGCATAACCATCATTATCAACAATTGTTTCAGCCACAAAAGGTTTAGGAAAATGTTTTGAGCACTTATCCTCAATTGTACATGGGGCTTTTTTATCATCTTTACCGCAAGGACCATGTAACATGAACTCAGTTACTACTTTATACCCATCTGGATCATTCGTTCGACACGGTATCCCAGCTGTAATTATATCATCTATCTGGGATGGGGTTTTGCATTTCAACTCTTCTTCTAGCCATAATAGAATATGAGCATGTGGTAGACCACGTTTTTGGAATTATATGACGTAAACAACTGAATGATAATTGAAAATAGCATAAGATAATGCATAATTTAGATATAAAAGAGTAAATAGATTAACATTATGAGATAAGTGTTATTACCTCCCCGGGACTTGCCAAAAATATGTTGTTTCGTCAGATCGTTTAAGAGTTCAGTCAGTTTAATCTTGAATACACGCGTAGCTACTTCTGGACGATCATGGACTTTTTGGCCCGGGATATGCTTTAACATTTTTTCAATCTCGGGACATTTTGGATTAGCAGTGAAAGTGATGAACAGGTCTGGGTTCCCATAGGTTCGGCATATAGCCATTGCATCTTGGTAGTTTTGCATCATATACCTTGGGCCGCCCACAAAACTACTTGGTAGAACAATTCGTTTTCCCAATCCTGCTGCACTTGTATCCCCCCTTGTTACAGTGTCACAAACGTTATGATATAGATCTACACGTAACGTATCTTGATTTTTCTTGGTCCATTTAAGTCTCTGCTCTTCAACAGCCGTGTATGCATCAACCAAGTATTGTTGGAATAATCGCCCACCTCTAAGCAAGGTAGTACCTTGGTTATTTCGCTGCTGAATGATGTATGCATAGTATTCTTTCATCATGACAAAAGCCCTTTTGGTTTTGCATACATCTCGGTTGTTGTGATATAATATCTTTTCATGAAATCCCTCCTCTCCATATGGGAACAATAATGGATATTGGAGGGCCATGTATTTTGAATGCAACTCAGAAATATGTTTCAAACCTTCATCCTTATTACTTATAACAATGTCTCTTGTAGGAATACCATCACCAAAGTCGTTAGTAATTAGAGCTGCTATTTCGGGCACGGTTGGGTAGTTGTACTGTCGAGATGCACTCCGTCCACTTAACAGTCGTAATTCAAATTTGGTTGAATTGTAGGAGTCACACCAATCCTGAGTCATTCGAAATGCCTTGGTTATTGAATTTGATTGATCAAAAATTTGAATCAGTCTTGCTACTATATTTGCATCCACCACTCCTTCCCCATCCTTAGCTAGAAAAGCTCCCATCCGGTTTTTAATTTCATTTCCAGTGTCAAAAAAGTATAGTTGCGCATATTTAGGCTGAGTACCTTGTCTAGGAAGCAGAGAACCTATCCGATGATAGCTTTGGCCATTTACTCTAAAAGTATATGGGCCCCTGTCTGTGTTAATTGAATGGTCTATATTTTCCCCAAAAGATGTGTAACAAAACATGCCATTATAGACCCTGATTTGCTCTTTGAATCTCAAACATGCAGGATTGTTATAGTCCATGAGGTCGTTTAGAGGTTGAGGTGGTTCATTAAATATGGGTAAAATCAATTTTCCCTCTTGACAGCAAATGGAGAAAGTTGGGTTGACAGTGCTCTTTGATTTATCGCTTCTCTCTTCATACCACATAACCGCCTTGCAATTTTGGCATTCAAATGATGGAGGGCCAATATTATGGTAAACCACATGTACACCTTGTGAAAAGAGGTAAACATCATTGAAAATAACAACATTTTTATCCATCAAATAACAGTATACACCAAGTATAAGATATGAAATTACCTGCGGATGAATGTGCAGCTCCATTTGGGATTTTTTTTAGCTGCACGCTGAGAGATTGTTCCTGTATGAAGGACCATTAAGGTAATATTCAATCTTATGAAATCAATTGTTTGCAAAATACAATTGGTTCAATTAATCACCTCCCGATCTTCTTTTTTTATAGATAAAGGATCTTTTGGAAGCGAAAGCTATTTGTTCCGATGGCATATCTGTTAAAGGGGCTACTGAACGTGATCCTTGTCCTAACAAATAACAGTGAGGATGCAATTCAGGTATGCATTGTTGTAGCATAGTTGTAATATCATTATGAAAGTGAATGTTTTGAGATTGTATTTACCTGCAAATGTTCTGACAATTTCAGACAGGCGTAAACCACAATAGCTTTGTATTTTCCCACTTTGATTGATAATTGTTTTTGAATCAATAACCAAGGTTTTGTGCAACATGTCTGACAGGGATGGAACGTTAGCATGTTCATTTTGCTGCCCTGTAACCCACAAAAAGATGGATTCAATCAGATACATAATTGGAATGTATGGTTGGAAGGTATGGAAACTTGTTGGATACAAATGTACCTGTATTCATTTATTATTTGTAGGATCTGAGTCAATCTTGCAACACATAACCTTGTAGGTTTGGAAAGACATGGAAGGGATATGTTTACTAAAACATCTTTTGGAATTCTACGGCTGAACTGATACAATAACTGCCCTGAAAAATGAAAAGGCATGTAAGGTAAGTGTTTACAGGTTTTTAAAGTTATCTATTTTCAAATTCATTAAATTCATTATGGTTTATGTATATAGCATATTAAGTAGGTAAAATACTTTCAATTGTTATAATGTAAAGTAAGAATTCATGTGTTTTATGAATGGCCTTATAAGAGTAGTTTATAGCCCACCTATTATGGTTAAAAGAATAATTTATGTGCAAATTAAACACATGTAGCATAGGACGTAAAATAATATAAACAGGAGTGTTGGAATCTCAGATAATTAATAATAAATCGTGAATAAATATGAAACATAAACCTATATAACATTGCCAATTATACTGAGTACTGTAACAACCAAACTGAATGTTATAGAATTTAACAATCAACATTTATCTTATTAGGGATATTACAAAGTGAATTTTATCCAATATTGGTTATTACATTCAGCAATTGAACACTGACCTGTATTGTTCTAATTGCATACTCATTAACTTACTATATGGACAACGTTGAATACCCATTTATTGACATTGCCTTCTGAAAATAGTTAGATGTACATTGGATTATTTTGCAACTTTTGATGTTGGCAAGTAGTAGTATTGAAGCACAATTTCCCTAGTGAACTTAATGACTTTACTTGATGAATTGAGAAATAGTATTTAATATGGATTTTTAAATACATTGGTAACCCAATTAATTCAAATGTATGCTAACAGTTTTTATAATTTCTAAATTTATATAAACAATTTTTGTTATGTATTAATATTGGATTATGCACAAGAAGGCATGTAGTTAAATGGCCGTTTATGTACTTTAGGTTGATCGTTATTTTGTATTAAGTATTAAAAATGAATTATGCAATCCAATTTATGCATATAAATGGCCCAATATGTACTTTAGTCAGATCAATAATTGAAATAATTATAAAAGTGAATGGAAAGATGTAATATATAAGCACAGTTACATAAATATAGAGAAATGGGTCGCATTAATTATATATTTAGTCACACAATTGTCATATGATGGATTTCAACATTTGGAACATCCATAAGTATATATTGTACATTAGACATTACACTTGGCAACCATGACTGCTGAAGGGAATCGAAAAAAGCCATCATTGTATTCAGGTTCATTTGTAATTAGAAAAATGCATGTTCATCTAATCTGTTGTAGTAAGTTTCCAGACCGTGATATATTCATATCTGAAGTACCTGAAATGAAAGTTAGCACAAACCAAACAATATTTTGCACAATGGTAAACCGAAGTATATCGTCAAACAAAAATAAAATCAAAAGTAACAAAACATGAGAGTTTGTGTCTTCCAGACAACAATTAAAAAAAATCCCGAACAACAATGTTAATCCAATGTCTTATTGTTGTCATAATTGTTTATTTTATAATGTCTGTTTAGAATGCATCCTGCTTGAACTCATTTTGAATCTTCAACCACAAACCTGATTGCAAAATGCATAAAGAGAAACATGTTAATACGGGCATGTATAAAACAATAAGTGACCAAAAGACATTCAATATGTGCTCAGCGCCTTGACTTCTTATTGGTGGTTAAGGTGTTAGCCTCACCGTCTTGCTCACTGTCTACAGTTATTAGCTCAACATCCCCATCCGGAAACTCAATATCCACAGTGCAAAGAATTATAGCATGATTGTTATATTAAATGTATTTAATATGCAATATGATTAATTTTTCAGTCACTAAAGGTTTTAAGTTTTCCTTACATATTTTTTTCATTATCAACTGCAGGGTGGGTATTTTTCAGGCGGTTGAATGTTGTGGCCGATGTTGAAGTCGACTTATTAGTTGGCGTACTGGACTAATCACCTTGGGCATCTTCCGATGGCATCAGCTCATTCTCCGTTACGGACTCTTCAATATCCACCCTGCAAACAATGGGATTCCATTAGTAAGTGTCCTTAAATAGAAACATGTTGTACAGATAATGCTTATTCGCTATACAATCATTAAAAGTTTTGATTACCTCTTTCTTCTCTTATCCTCTACAGGCTTGGATGGTGTACTGAGTGCTGGCGATTGGGAGCCTGGGTTGGATGATGAGCCAGCAACAGCAGTTCTGTTATCAACGGTGCTTGAGCTAGTGGTTTCAACTGTCGGACTATGCGGGTCAACTGTCCAGCACGTAAAACTCTCGAAAGTTCCGTATTCATAATACGTTTGACTTCTGATTTCAAATACGTGCGTTGTGCCAATGAGGTCAGCTATAGGTGATGGCAAGTTTTCGTGATCGTCTAAACTGTTGGACCCTTTTACTTAGTTAAGGTTAACTACAAAGTTAATCTAACCAAGTTCCATGGTATAGCAACGTATTGATTAATTACAAAAGCAAATAAACGTAAAAGATAAGACACAAAGTTTTTCAACGTTTAATTCTTTATAAGAAATTAATCAAAAGAACAATACCCAGGTGTTTGCGGAACAACACTTGGGATTGAAATGACAAGTATGGTGTACTCCTCACTAAACCCAAACTAAGTTTGAGTGACAACTAAGATCCTGCTGAGTTAACTCAGGGATTGTGTTGTTCTTTGGAGAGAGTAAAGATTTGGTTTGTGAATGTCTAAGCATTAAGTGCACAAATGTAATCTTTACCTCTCTCACTTATTCTCTATTTATACACAAGTAATTTCTAACACTTACCTAATGGACAAAGACTATAAGACAATACTACATCATCCTACATTGGACAAAATACATAGGTATTTTGTCCCTGTTACAATTGGCTATAAGTAGTAAAGGACAAGGATGCTTTCTGGTCTTCAGTGTTGACACACTTCTTGGTATTATACTCATTCAGGGAAAGTTGACCTTTGCATGATAAGGACCATCCCTTATCCATTCAAACTTATCCCGCCTAATCCCGCCTTTACTTCAGTCTTCTTATCTTCAGTCTTTGTTCACTCAGTGATCTTAGTTGGTGAGGAGTCATGGAACTCAGTGAGTTATTGTCATCCCTCACTGAGTCCATCATCCTCTTCTTTGGCTCAGGTATCATTCACTGAGAACAGCCTCACTGAATGGTGAACCTTTCTTCGTAGATTCACCCTGAGCGTCTTGAAGATGACTCACTAAACAACTATGCATTCAGTGACTTGTTTGGTGTTCTCAGTTATGAAACACTTAGGATATTTTATGTTCAAATCCTGAATTAAGGAGTTTGGGTTTTAACAGACCCAACAGTCTCCCCCTATTTAGATATACAAATAGCCTGAGTGTTTTCAAGGTTTTGTGAGAGATAGCAAAGGTATTATCTCTATAATCCTGACTTACTACGTATTGTTTAGGACACTGAATGTTAAATAAAACATCAATATTATTCATGATTATTACAATCTTAAACAGAACAAAGTAAATAAAGATAGTTGGTGTTGCAGACATGCTCAGGCTTCAGAACTTTAGACCCATGGCTTCAAGTTTGGCTCTCTTAGTATTCAGTAGGTGTTTATCAGGATGCTCTTTGATTTTGTTCTTCAGGTCATGACAGAATCTTGCATTAGCCTCATTCTTGATGGGATTGGCCATAAAGAAGTATCCTGCCATTGCCTTGACTCCAGCTTGATCAATGTCAGCCCATCTTTGGAAGGCTGGATCTCCAAACTCATTTGTGAAGAAGAGACCTCTCTCAGGTTGCTCAATGACCAAATTGTTCACAAATGTAACTCCTTCAGGGAGGGCTCTGTTGCAGTTTAGACCCGGAGCACTGATTTCAGGTTCAGTCTCTATCTTCTTCCTTTTCCTTTTAGAAGACTGAGTATAAGGAGCCTGAATGGTAGGTACTGATGCTGGGAGCAGTGAAGGAATCCCAAGTTCCTCATGCTTTTTGGCCAAAAGATCATACCTAATTTTGAGGGATTTCTGTAGGTTCTTGACAACAACATTGTTCTTCTTTGCAATAATCGGACCTAGCTCATCAAGCTCAGTGATCCCAAAGTCAGCAAATCTGAAGGGATCATGAACTTCAAAGTGTCGTTTGTCCTTACCTCTGTAGATAGTGAGAACAACTGGTTTGGAGTTCTGATGAATCTTGACATCAGTGATAGTTTCTGGGTTCACTCTTTGTGTCATGATCCAGGTATACTTCTCAATGTTTTGTTGCCTGATTTCAGCTGATCTCTTTAGTTTGGCCTCCCTCTTTTCTTTTAGAGCCATCATGGCAGCATCCTGAGCCTTTTTGAACTTTTCACCACCTTCTCTATGTGCAAGGTCCTGAGGCTTCAGTCCAATAGTTGTGGCTTCCTCATTGACCACCTCAGTGAGAGTAGCCTTGCTTGCCTGTTCTTCCAAAGCTACTTTCCTCAGTCTTTCCACTTTATCCATGTGAGCTTGGATTTCTTCTTCAGTCATCATGTATGTAACGCCATTCATTTGAAAAGGAATCCTGACAGGTGCATCAAGGTCCGGTCTAATGACTGAGGAAGCAGCAACCAATGTAGTAGTAGGCTCAGACACAATAGTGAGAATGCCTTTGCCCTTATCCGTCTAGATTGACGGTTGAGTGGTTGTTTCAAAAGACTGGAATGATAAGATTGGAGTGGCTTCAACTATGCGCTCCCCCTCAGCCTGAGAGGAAGGTTGACTAGTGGAAGTATCAAGGACTCCTGTTTGGGGGACTTCAGTGGATCTCTCCCCCTCAACTGTTGCCGCAGCGTCAGTGAGAGCAAGAGTTGGTGCCACTGAAGGACCCTTGAACACCTGGTAAAGTTCGGAGAGCATTTTCTTGATGTCAGCAGTGTCCTTCTGAATGATAGACACTTTGGCATCCAGGGAAGCCTGAGAGGACTCAATGGCAGACATCCTTGGCCCAAGATTCCAGGCTAAGGAGTTTGAAGACTTAGCCCAAGCAGCCAAGTTTTTCTCCATTAGGCTGAGTGATGAGCAGATGGACACCACTGAAGAATTGAGACCCTGAAGATTTGCAGCCTTTAGCATATCCACCAACTCAGTGAATTGAGTAGAATTTTGTTGGTAGGTCTGAGTAGCTTGAAGAACCTTGCGGTTGAGTTCAGGGTCATCTTTGACAGACTCTTGAATGGTAGAAATGCTCTTTGTGATTTGGCTGAGCGATTCATTGAACTTGATGAGATGCCCATTAAGAGTAGTCATTTTGAATGCAACATCAGCCTGTTGTTCGAAAGTGTTGTCATGATAGGCTTTAACAGAGTCCCTGAGGTTGCAGTAGTGAACAGCCTGCTCAGTGTACATGTCAAACACATCTTCAGTGATGTCATTGTAGATGACTTTGCAGGCCTTTTTCAGAAACTTCATCAGCTTTCTTTTAGTGAGGGGCCTGGAGTCATCATACTTGGCAAATTTGTCAGGACAGGAAGGTTCGGGTACATCTTCTTGTTGAGCAACAAGAGATAGAGGGGATTGTTCAATGGCTGTTATTTCAGTCTCCATATCATCACCAGCTTCATAGAACTCTTCCTCACTGACCTTGCTATCATCATCATCAGAGTCAAGAACTGCCTGAAAAGTAGCCATTGAGTCTATCTGGAAAAATGGGTTAGCCGGCTCCTCTTCATAAGAAGACTTGCCTTGGTTATAGTTGCTCCCTAACCCCTCAAATCCAACAGACATGGTTTTGTCTGTCTGGTCCTCAGGGTCAGTTTGCGAAGTATGAGCAGCTCTATGAGGGGGTTTACGTTCCAAATCAGTGGGTGGTTTTAATCCCCCTGATTCTTTGTCCCCTGTGACTCCTTCAGACACTGACGGGTGTGCTTCAGTGTCATCATTAGGAGCCAATGAAATGTACCTGAGACGTTAGTGGGATAAGTAGAAGGCGCTCCCCTACCAGCGGGTTGTATGTTTCCCTCTGGATCTTTGGGAGTAGTCGTGTGGACCAAGGGCACTGACTGTGATTTGTCAGTGACCTTCGTTGTCCCTGGGGGTGGTGGAGCCTGGTCAAGGGTGACATTTTTGGGCTTAGGTCTTCTTTTTGGCTTAGAAGCCTGTGTCCCTGAAGCCTCAGGGCCCTGTGCCTTGGATTTGGTTTTTGGCACAGTCTGAGACTTCCCTGTCCTCTTAGGAGGGGAAGGTGGGTACACTGAGTCCCTCCAGTTGTTTATGGCAACCATATGGGCCGTCAATTCAATGTTTGAGACTGAGGATGGGTCTTTTGAAAAGTTTGAAGAACTCAGGATGGCTAGTAAAGAACTTAAGTGTTCATCCTGAGTGTAGTCACAACCCAGTAACCTTTGAAGAGCACACGAGATAAACCTAGGATACGACACATAGTGTAGCCTAGTTTTATTCAGTAGCTTGGTTACAAGATCACTATAAATGATCTCTCCATTGTCGACAGTGACCCCGTTCATTAGGCAATAGGCCATCATCATTTGAACAGAATTAATCTGTTCAGTGGATCAGTGGTTCCCACCGAGAACCTGAATCACAAAAATGAACAAGATCTTCCAAGCCATGGGAAAAGAGCTCTTGGTGACAAGGGACTTGTCCAAATATTTTGGATCCAAAGCAATTTTTTCTAACCCTGATTTGACATCACTTGGGTCAGGGTGAGCAACATAATTTCCATTGTTATAATCAAGTCCTGTTGCTGAGCAAAAAATTTTGAAATCCAGGGCAAATTTTCTTTTCCCATTTAAAACAGAGAAGCTGATGAGAAATTCCTTGAGGGGCTTGAGTTCATTCTCATCAGCACTGGGTGTCGGGTCAATAGCTTGAGC
Source organism: Artemisia argyi (assembly GCA_030686995.1). NCBI lineage: Eukaryota > Viridiplantae > Streptophyta > Magnoliopsida > Asterales > Asteraceae > Artemisia > Artemisia argyi. The sequence continues at coordinate 108,055,405 of CM060681.1, read as the reverse complement.
AGTACACCAGAACTCCCTGAGGAGGTGTTGATACTGAAAGTAGGGTGTTGATGTGAAGGCATTTTTCAAGGGACAGTTGTACAAAAATTTTATTATTTCCTTGTAGGCAGGAACATTGGTAGGGTGACTAAAATTGCCTACAACATTGTTTGTTTTAAATTGTACATCAGCCAGAGTCATTTTTTACCATTGAGGTGCAAGCATGATTCCTTGGTCTTCTGCCATTTTTTAGGTCAGGAAAAGGTTTTGAAAGTTTTATGGCAGAGTATCACACCCCAGATGATTCACAAGTTAAGTCTAACTTGTTTTCTGTTGTGAAACGTGTGATATTGTTATCAAGATGTTTGCAAACAGGAAGGATTTCTTGTTGCAAATTTCTTAACCAAGAAAAGATTTTTTGAAAATACCTTTTGTTTTTTAAAAGATTACACACAGCTTTGCAATGGAGAAATTTTTACAGAGTTTCTTTAAGAAATTTTCTGTGTGTGTTTTGTGATTTTGGAAAGGGGTATTTATAGAGGGTGAGGAATACCATTGGTTTGAAATTTTGAAAATCAAAATGAAGAACCGTTTTGGGATCTGCATTAAATGCCACCACTCCACATACCCAAGTTTTTCGCGACTGTCGAGGTAAACAGTGCAAAGAGCCTGCATAATATACACTTTTGTAGACATGATGTCACAAAAATATCAAAGGATATTATTTATGAAGGAAGGCATTAAATGTCAAGTGGGATGTTGATGTGTAAGTGGGGGCTCAGGTATGGATGCCAGTAAGGCAGAGACATATATTCCTATATTAAATAGAAAATTCAGTTACCAACCTAGGACATTTACTAACTAGATACTTGAAGCATTTAGTTATGCATTGAATTGCATTAGTATAATGTCCTGAGCCTCCCTTGAATGAGAATTCATTCAGTGTGAATTATTATGGGTAAGGAGACAGTGAGTTACAATCTCAAGGTGAGAAGCTCCTTGTGACTGATTTTGGTGATGTTGAAGGGTATTACTGAGGAAGGTTGATTATCAGGGGATAAGAATATACACCATGTAAGATATTTCAATCAGTGATCTGATTATCAATATCTAACATGCCTAGTTCTGCTTTCAGCCTGGTGAAAGTAGGTTCATCCAAAGGTTTAGTGAAGATATCAGCTAGCTGATACTCAGTGGGAATAAAGTGTAATTCAATATCACCTTTCATGATGTGATCCCTGATAAAATGATATCTGATATCAATGTGTTTTGTTCTTTGATGAAGCACTGGGTTGTTTGATATGGCAATTGCACTTGTGTTATCACAAAAGATGGGTACCATTTTGTAGTGAATACCATAGTCACTGAGTTGACTTTTCATCCATAACACATTTGCACAACAGCCAGCAGCAGCAACATATTCAGCTTCTACTGAGGACATTGCAACAGATTGTTGCTTTTTAGCACTCCAACAGACAAGCTTTCCTCCAAGAAATTGGCAGGACCCTGAAGTACTCTTCCTATCTATGTTGCATCCAGGATAATCAGAGTCTGAGTAACCTTTGAGATCAAACCCTGAACATTTGGGATAGTAGAGTCCAAGACTGGAAGTGCCCTTAAGATATCTCAGTATCCTTTTGATAGCAGTGAGATGAGATTCCTTTGGTTCAGACTGATATCTTGCACATAAGCACACTGAGAATTGAATATCCGGTCTTGAGGCAAGAAGATACATCAGTGACCCAATCATACCTCTGTATAAAGTAGGATTAACTGGTTTTCCAGCAAGGTCAGGCCCTAAATTGTTGGGAGGTACCATTGGGGTTTTTACTGAGGCACAGTCACTGAGGTCATACTTTTTGAGTAGGTTCCTAGTATACTTTTCTTGACTGATGGAAATTCCTTTCTCATTTTGTTTGATTTATAGTCCAAGAAAATAAGTGAGTTCTCCAATCATACTCATTTCAAATTTCTTTGTCATCAGCTTTTCAATCTGTTTACAAAGTTTGTAACTTGTTGAGCCAAATATGATGTCATCCACATATACTTGGACTAAAATCACATCCTCGTTTGTCCTATAGGTGAACAATGTATTGTCAATTTTTCCTCTGACAAACTTGTTTTGTATCAGGAAGGCTGAAAGAGTTTCATACAATGCCCTGGGAGCTTGTTTTAGTCCATAAAGGGCTTTGTTAAGCTTGTTGACATGGTTGGAAAACTCACTGCTTTCAAAGCCAGGTGGTTGTTACACATATACATCTTCTTTAATGGTACCATTTAGGAATGCACTTTTTACATCCATTTGGTAGACTTTAAAGTTCATGTATGTTGCATATGCAAGAAAGATCCTGATGGCTTCCATTCTTGCAACAGGTGCAAAGGTTTCCTCATAGTCAATACCCTCTTGTTGATTATATCCTTTTGCAACAAGTCTTACTTTGTTTTTGACTACTGTACCTGACTCATCTGTCTTAATTTTGAAGACCTATTACATTCCTATGATAAAGACTCCCTGAGGACATTCAACTAAGGTCATGACATCATTTCTATCAAATTGTTCTAACTCATCTCTCATGGCCTGAACCCAACTCTCATATTTAAAGGCTTCTTTCACATTTTTAGGCTCTATTTCTGAGATAAAATCAACATAGAGGCATACATTGGCTTAATCCGCCTTGAGTTTGGCATCCATGCTCCTTGAAAGCATGCCTTCTGAAGGTTCACCAATAATGTTAACTAGTTCAATTGTTTTGGACTTGGTCCAGCTATCCTGAGGTCTAGGATAGGAATTGGAACTTGTAGAGGCCTGATGTATACTTGGAGTGGGGTCTGATATGGGTGCCTGAGGTGCTTCAAGATTGAGATTATCAACATCCTCAGTATGGTTAACTTGTGTTGTGGTATCCTGAACAATAGGTTCACTGGTGGTGGTCTTATTGGGGAAAGGTTGAGTTTCTATGAACTCACTGATGGTGGGTTGAGGTAGGTTGTGTGGATTGATGTAGTAAGAGACATCAACATCAGCTTGATATTGTGTGGAGAGATTACTCTCAGGATTAAACACATCAGGAGGATATCTTGATGAGTTATCAATACCAATTTCTTCCACAGTGGAATTTGAGAATCTAACAGCTTCAGTACTCTCATCAAAGGTGACATGGAAGGTTTCCTAAGTCTCTTGTCTCCTGGTGTTGAATACCCTAAAGGCTTTTGAGACAAGGGAGTACCCTAAAAAGTATCCATCATCAGCTTTTGCATCAAACTTTCCAAGATGGTCCTTATGATTATGGATAAACACAAGACATCCAAACACATGGAAATAGCTGATATCTGGAATCCTTCCTTTAAACAACTCATAGGGAGTTTTGCTATGTCTCTTCACAATAATGGACCTATTTTGTGTATAGCAGGCTGTTTTTACTGCCTCAATCCAAAAATGTTTGGAGAGAGCAGATCCAATAAGCATTGTTCTACCAGCCTCAATGAGAGTTCTATTTTTTCTTTCAGCAACTCCATTTTGTTTAGGGGTGTAAGGAGAGGTAAAGTTTTGTGAGATACCCTTCTCATCACAGAAACATTCAAGGTCATTGTTTTTGAATTCAGTTCCATTATCAGTTCTGATTTGTTTTTCCCTGATGTCATTTTTGTTTTCAATCTTCCTGATGAAGGACATGATTGTTTCAGCAGCCTGACTCTTTTTGGTCAGAAAATATACCCAAGTGTATCTTGGGTATTCATCTACTATGACCAGAGTGTACTTCTCATGATGAATAGCCATTGGACTGATGGGTCCAAATAGATCCATGTGAAGTAGGTGCAAACATTTGGTGATAGAGGAATTTTGTTTGGTTTTAAAGGATGCCCTGTGGTGTTTACCTTTTTCACAGGCAGGGCAGGGTTTATCTTTTGTGAACACAAGTGATGGTAAGCCAAGGACTTTGTTTTGTTTGGCCAGGTTGTTTATGTCTTTGAAGTTCAGGTGAGAAAGTCTTTTATGCCAAAGCCAGTTGAGGGTTTCAGTGGCTTTAGCAAAAAGACATGTTCCATTTTGAGTGAGTGAGGACATATCCAAGACATAGACATCTTGCCTTCTTGGTGCAATAAGAACTACTTTGTTTGCATTAAAGATAGTACCTTGCTTATCATCAAACTGAACTATGTATTTTGCATCACATAGTTGACTGACACTGATCAAGTTGTATTTAAGACCATTAACATAAGCTATTCATGTAAAAACTATTCCACTACAGTTACTGAACCATAACCTTCAGTGAGACAAGATGAATTATCAGCAAATACCACCTTAGGTCCTGGTTCTTCTACATATTTGTGCAGATATTCCTTCACGCCAGTCATGCTTCTTGAACATCCACTATTGATGCGTGGGAATCGCAACAGGCTTTACCTCTCGAGGGATCTCGAGAAGCTTACAACCCCCACCAGGCAGTGTACCTGATCGTTGTAGTATAGTATAGTGACAAGTACCGGGGGATTGATCGTTCAGCTTAGGAATAGTGTCGCTAGGATTAGAAAGCCTAAATACTAGTTCTAAAGGTGAGGGATGATTATTTTTGTGTTTTTATATTTTTATGAAAGCAAGTAAAATCTCGGGTTTTGGAAGAGTGGGCGGAATTAGTTGCTATTCAACTAACCCAATACTAAGATGCAATCAAAATAAAATACTAAAAATGAAAATAAGCTAAATTATATTAAAGTTGTGAGCAGTAATTGGAGAAAATGTGTTTACTTAGATTTCACTACTCCCTAGATATCTTTTACACGTTAATTATTATAATTGCATGGATGACGGATCGTATTCCTTAATACCATTCATGGGGTGGCACACATAACTCCCCAATTCTATGAGCTCTTATCTCCTCCTACACCATGCCCAGCACAACTATAGGGATTGTAAACAGTGGCTCACGCATTAAATACAACCAATAAAGACTTAGTGCGCATCGGTTCATGTTTCTTAAGACGTTCAAGCATGTTACCATTTGGAGATCTGCCAGTTTTCTTAAGCCTAACATATAAATCATTCATCCAAAACAAAGATAAACAAGTAATCAACACATAATCAATATCTAGGTTTCATTAGATCTATGCAAACACAAAAGAGATCTAGCCTAGCATGATAGAATTAAGACAAGAACAAGATATAGACAACCAACACATAGACATATTGATTGAATTAGAAGAACACTTATCTTGATTAATCATGCAAGGTATCAAGGGGTTGGAACCCTTGAAAAACCTGTAAAGTTACACCAAAATCGTACTTACGGTTTCTCCCAAAACTTCTCTCTTAATGTGTGAAAATTAGAAAACTATATATAGAAAAACAGGTCTGACGGCGTCAAGACAAACAATGTGACGCCGTCACCTCGCCGCCAAAACTCTCCTCGGACTGCCTAGATCCACTTCTGACGCCGTCAAGACTTAAGTACTTCCAGGCCGTCATGACTCTTTTACTCTTGACGCCCTTCCTACGTGACGCCGTCAAATCCGTTCTGGGTCGTCATGGAAATTCATGAGATTTGCTCTTGACGCCGTCAAGGTTTTGCTCTTGATGCCATCACCTACTGTTCCCAGCATGGAAAATTAAGACTTTGGCGTTTTCTTCACTTTTATGCTCAAAAAACGTGCGAATTGCTTCCTTTTCCAGATTTCTCTCCCAAAGTACCTAAAATCACAAAAGGAACGATTTAGGGCAATATTTGATCAAATAAAGTCAATTCCGGGCTTAAATGACCCCCTAAAAGTGGTTCATTTTTCGCCTCATCAACTATCAAGATGCCAAATAGGATCTCTGCCATGTCTCTGCACAAATGTAAACTGAGTTAGTTTTTCTTCTGAACCCACTTTCTGGTGGGTTTGGCTTTAATGTCCTTTTTGAACTGGGATATTGATCCATGATCAGTAGTGGTGTGAATGTTGCTTCCACAGATATTGCATCTGGGTGAGGGGTAGTTTATTGGGTAGGTTTGGTATTTCCTCTTCTAGATTGAATAACATGTTCATGTCCTGAACTGTCATGAGTAGGATCTCCACAGATATCACAACATGGATACATCAAACAATCATCAGGGAGATGATCATTGAATCCACAGTGGATGCAAGATGTGAAAGGTTTAGCTTTCTGCCTTATCTGTTTATAGCCTAAGGCATAGTTGTGGGGTTGAGCATTGTGGTAGGATACAGCACTTGATGTGACTGTGTAAGATAGATGATTAAAGGTTCTGTGATCATCTTTTTTGCATATCATGCAAAAGAGAATTCTATAACAGTCATTAGTGGTATGTGTTGTATAACTACACAGTTCACATCTCATTTTCGGTTTAGATGTTGCCTTAGATTTGGCAGAACTTGAGGAAGCTGGTTTAATTTCCTTTTCCAAGGGTTGAGTTTTCTTCGCAGATGATTCAATTTTTTCACTCAACTTCCTAACAAGTTCAGCCAATTGATCAAATTTGGAATCAGGGCTGTCAGTGATAACCTCATTTGAGACTGAGGTTGTGGAGTCATCATTTGTGGTAGAGACTTTAGTGAGTGGTCTTTTCAAGATAGTTCTTCCTAAACCAACTTTATCTCTTGGAGAGTGTTGAGTATACACCAAAGGTGTTAGCTCAGAGCTAGGTTCAGCTCCCTGAAGAACTTTCAGTGGTGGGAGTGGACTCTGTGATATAGGTTCAGACTCATTAATGGACTCAGGAAGACTAGACTCATCAGTGACACCAAGCATATTTTTGATGGCCTGACTTTCAGGTTCCAAAATTTTACCAGTGTTAAAGTTTGGCAGTTTGCTATCTGGGTTGACTCTTTCAATCCAGTCACTGGGTTTTGGTGCCATTTCCTTCTTAAAGGATATGCCTGAAGGCAGAAATACCTTTTCACCATGATTCTCACTTGAGGATTCAGTGGTTTGATCTTCACCAATAATGGTTTTCTTGAGACTCACTGAGTCAAAACTCTAGGGTTTTTCTGAGTCCACTTATATATCACAGACTTTTCTTTCTTAAGTTCTTCTTGAAGAGCCTGATTTTGTTTTACAAGTTCAGTGTTTTGAATTTGAAGTGTGACAGCCTCAAGTTTAGCTTGTTTTAAAACTAGTAATTCATCTCGACACTTGTTTAATTCAAAAGTTAACTTGTTGAATTTAGAAAACAAATTTTTCCTTTGCTCTTCAACCAACTTAAGATCTACATATAAGTAGTTTAAAAAGGATTGCCAATCAGCATCATCATCCATAGATAACAAAATGTTTACCTTTTTCATGGTGATGTTGACCCATTCTCCATTTCTAGCATGGCTTTTTCCAACAGCCATTTGTTGTCATCATAAAGTGCCATCAGTGCACTGACCCTTACTTCTTCATTAGAGGAGACATCTTCCTCATCCCAGTCATAGGACTCAGCAACGAGCACCTTGTTTTTTCCTTGAGCATGTTTGGTAGGTGCAGCCTGAGGCACTGAGGGAGTTGTCTCAAGGAGAGCAAGTTTAGCTTTCGCTTTTCTGCATTTAGCTTCAAAATCCTTTTGAATGTTTGCACTTTGAAAGTGTTGAGTGGATTGAAGCATTTTTTGTTGGAACTTGCTAGTTCCTGAGGAAGAATTACTACTAGAAGGTTTGTAAGAAGGATCTGAGGTTGTTTTTGAAAAACAGTCTTTAGCAAAGTGACCCTTTTTGCCATAGTTGAAACATTCAGTGGACTCATTTGCCTTAGCTTTTTGAAAATTGAACTTGTTTCTTATAATAAAACGTTTTGAATTTGCTAAAAGAACCCTTTCTTGAAATTCAACTTGAAGATCATTGAGGTACTCATCACTGGTTCTCATATCAACCTCATCATCATAGTCATCTTGAAAATCCTGCACAACACCATTAGAATAGAAGGCAGTGGATATGGGTGAGACAGTCAGGGCCTTTTTGTTTTCTTGAGCCTTTTCAGGGTATTGCCTTGCGATTAAGTTGTCTTCATAGACAAACTTCCCATATATTTGAGGCAGCTCAAGATTATGAATGTGATTAGCATTCCTGAGACCCTAAGAGAAGTTTAACCACTTCTCAGGGAGACTATTGACAAAGCCAACGTTGATCACATGCTTAGACAGTACTACACCATCATTTGAAAGCTCATTGAGCAAGGTTTTGTATCGGGTATAGGTCTGAGAGAAACTTTCAGATTCTTTGGCCCTGAAAGTGTTATACTCAAGTTTCAGGTCCATGATCCTGTTTTCCTTGGTATCTGAGGGACCTTCAAAGCTATGAACCAAGTCAAGCCAAGTTTGTTTGGCTGTAGGACAGTTAATGACTGATTCCATTGTATCGTCAGGGAGACACGATATAATGATGCTTTTCAGGCGTTGGTCCTGATTGACCACCCTTCTCTCATCAGGAGTCCATTGTGCTTCAGGTTTAGGTAAACCTTCAGCAGTCGTTGGGACAAAGGGACCTTCATTGATACACTTGATATAGTATGGTTCCATACCAATCAAGTAGCAAAGCATACGCTTTTTCCACTTGCTAAATTTTCTAGCTTCTAGTCTAGGAGCGACAGCTGAATAGCTACCTCCCTTATTGTCAACTAGCTGGGGTACATCGCTATCAACCATGGTGGGATCTTTTGATTTTAAAAACTGGGCACTCTTTTGTATGAAAGATTCTGAAATTTTTACAAATCAGAGGCTCTGATACCACTTGTTGGACCCTTTTACTTAGTTAAGGTTAACTACAAAGTTAATCTAACCAAGTTCCATGGTATAGCAACGTATTAATTAATTATAAAAGCAAATAAACGTAAAAGATAAGACACAAAGTTTTTCAACGTTTAATTCTTTATTAGAAATTAATCAAAAGAATTATACCCAAGTGTTTTCTGAACAACACTTGGGATTGAAATGACAAGTATGGTGTACTCTTCACTAAACCCAAACTAAGTTTGAGTGACAACTAAGATCCTGCTGAGCTAACTCAGGGATTGCGTTGTTCTTTGGAGAGAGTAAAGATTTGGTTTGTGAATGTCTAAGCATTAAGTGCACAAACGTAATCTTTACCTCTCTCACTTATTCTCTATTTATACACAAGTAATTTCTAACACTTACCTAATGGACAAAGACTACAAGACAATATTACATCATCCTACATTGGACAAAATACATAGGTATTTTGTCCCTGTTACAATTGGCTATAAGTAGTAAAGGACACGGATGCTTTCTGGTCTTCAGTGTTGACACACTTCTTGGTATTATACTCATTCAGGGAAAGTTGACCTTTGCATGATAAGGACCATCCCTTATCCATTCAAACTTATCCCGCCTAACCCCGCCTTTACTTCAGTCTTCTTATCTTCAGTCTTTGTTCACTCAGTGATCTTAGTTGGTAAGGAGTCATGGAACTCAGTGAGTTATTGTCATCCCTCACTGAGTCCATCATCCTCTTCTTTGGCTCAAGTATCATTCACTAAGAACCGCCTCACTGAATGGTGAACCTTTCTTCATAGATTCGCCCTGAGCGTCTTGAGGATGACTCACTGAACAACTATGCATTCAGTAACTTGTTTGGTGTTCTCGGTTATGAAACACTTAGGATATTTTATGTTCAAATCCTGAATTAAGGAGTTTGGGTTTTAACAGACCCAACATAAACCCTGCATAGTAAGGCGTCAGTTATGGGAATGGAGGAGTGGGGTGTATGTAGAAAGGATTTTATAAATGTACTTCATCATCATCCGCCACTAATGCGGAAGCTGGAAACTTGACCAATTCAACTGATGCCTCATCAAAAAGGACCACCACAGTCTGTTCAGTATCATCCGATATACCAAGCTCAAGGCGATACCTGAGGAGTACACGTGGCAAATGGTAATAGTCAATTTGGGTAATTATACATACAAATGCTTAAACTGTAAGATACAAACATACAATTACCTGATGACCGGGTATTCAACTGGCTGTTGCATGAATCACACAAAAACCGTCCACCCTTTCTAGTAGCCCCTTTTTTGCATTTGTCACCCCCACATGATGGAAAATTCCACCCCTTTCTAGTACGCACATTATCAATCTTGGCCTTGATTATGAAAGTAGCCGTGTGTGTATAAATGAGTTATATAAATGTTATGCAGTATAAAAAAGAGATCGAAACGACGGGTGCAAAATAAGACATACATCATTTTGCCTATTGCGGGCCCACATCAGTAGATTCTCAATAGACCCTTCTCTTGGCTCAGAGTTGGATACATGTGAAACTCCCTTTGAAGACTCAGTGCTACTAACAAATAGGTAAACAATGCATTAAAATTTGTTGTATTTGGGAACAATTCAATAATAAAATTTAATTCCATACAATTTCATACCCGATGTTTGAATTCAATGCTTTGATTGCAGGGATGCCAGCAGAATCTGGTATCTGGGTGGATGAGCTACTGGATAGATAGAGCTTATCTTGGAGGTAACATTAAAACTTAAATTAGTATCAGGTAGGTGTTTAACACAGAAAATGTAAATAGTCCAACACCACTTACTGTTATAATGTCTTGCAAATGTAGAAGTCACCACAACTTCACACATGCCTACATGCGTTACCTTCTTATCAATCAGCACATCCGCAAGCCCTCCCCATAGGGTCACCAGTATCGACTGGCCCCTGATTACACAGGAAAAAGAAACAAAAGAAACAGTAAGTTCCCTAATACACATTGGAAATAAAGTTATCAATTTTACAACATCCTTTATAAACAATATAAATTTCAACCTATGATTGGCCAGGTAAAAGTCAAGGTTTTTGGATCTTGTTTTTGTATAGTTCACCCTTCCAACATTAGTCACATAACCTGCAGCATCTGGAAGGTAACAATTTTTTTTAGCAACAATACTTACATACAAATAAATTTAACATACAAAAACAAAAACAACAAATTACTAATGAAATATTTGTTTTCGGTAGGCTGCATGTGATCAAAATCCACCAATTGGAACGGATACCTGACAAACCCTTCTGATATAACCAAAGATCTCCTTATGGTGGTTGATCCATCAAATTCTAGCATAAACTTATCGTCCTTCCTAATACGAAAATCCTCCCTGTTTTGCATGACAACAAAATTTTTTACCGAATACACACCCCCTCTTTTAACCTCAAGAAATTGTGCGCCACCGTTGCTCTGGCAGTACAATGAATAACATTACCCTACAAAAAATAATTTGTAAGGAATAACTGCCAAACAACATATATTTGGTTACATTTTATTATATGCTGGCAATATGCGGGATTTTCAAGCATGGATGTCAAGGTACCTTTGAATCAGACACCAAGAAATCGGTGCTCAAATATCGGCCGGAAGGAACATTTATATCCCACATCCTACACAACATGACAACAATCGTACCGGTCTCATCCAATTTCAATTCGTCCAGGAACATCACATCCTTTGGGCTCACTATTTCTGCGGCCATAATATTAATCTTAATGGACCTTTTTTTTCACGTTTACTCCCACCCACAATGTCTGGGCAGGGTATAGACTTCAAGCCTTATTTATGCAGGTTCTATTTATGAGTGTTTTAATTGTAATTTGATTCATATTCTTTGAGGGTGCAAAATAGCAACCCCTTTGAGCTCCAGCATTGATGCGAGCATTCAAGATGGGGCTTCATTCAAATGCATTCAACATGAGGCTCATTCATATTCTTTGAGGGTGCAAAACCACAACCCTTTTGCATCCCAGCATTGAGTATGGCATATTTGCATTCAATATGTACTCTTCATAAACCAACATACTTATATTTATTTTCGTATGCATTAACAGATTTGTACAGTACTATTAGCATTCAATATGAGAGTATCATAAAACGAAATTGGCTATATTTTTTTCGGTATGCATCAACATGTGTGTACCGTACTAACGGTTAAGCACAACCCCCCTTGCACATTAAATTTAGGGGGATAAGCTTTATATATTATAAGATATAAGATTGATTTTCTTTCTCTCCATCTATAATCATTTTCATAAAAACTCTCATAATTCAATCTCTGAGTTTAACCTTCAAACCCTAAAGATTGTTGGTTAATTGCCTATCATTTCGTATTCCATTTTCATAACTCATTTAGTCATTTAGGTATTTATTAGCATAGGACAATTTGTCTTCCATATATCCTAGCTAATATCATAGAAAAATATGATATTGTATTAAATGTTGTTGATACAAAAGTTAGGCGTTCCTAGTTTGGGCTCCTGCTCTCGTACCAATTAGCTCTTAATGCTTGAAACCTGCGCACTAAGAAAGTAAACAAACACTGTTAGGCTTATCGTGGGATTGTCTCCCACGATTATCCTCCGGCGTAAGAGTAAGTAATCGGTTTTAGGGTTATCGTAAAGAGTTAGGGTCTGTGAATCGTACCTTTAATGAGAATTATATCATTCTATATATAGGCGCAGAATCCTTGTAGGTTTCGTGCTCCTTACTCTTTGCACACGTAGTGCTTATCCGGTCCAAGGATCTTTATCCGTAAATAGAAGATCCTTATCTAGACCATAAATAGTTTCGTTGGGCTTGGGCCTATGCAAGCCCAACCCATTGGTGGTGCGGCCCAAACCATTGTTATGATAGCCCATGCATGGTGGGTTTGGGCCTTAGTAATGTTTATCATTCGGGCTTGTGGCCCAAATATAGACTATACGTCAACATGTCCCCCCAGTCTAGTGTGCGTGGCTTGTAGCCGCGGATACTAGACTAGTGAAAGCAACGGTAAGTGTGGCGGGAAAAGTTACCGCCCAATATTAGGGACCATGTATCTAGTCCAAAATATCCTCAAAAATGCCTAGGGAAACGGGGAGTGTGTCCACGTGTGTATCGGGAAGTGGGAAAAAGTACATGTACCCTCTCGTCTTCTAGCCACATGATTATATGAGTGGATTCCACGTGGCTAATTTTCTAGGGTTTTTGTAACCCTATATAAACATCACCTCCCATTTTATTGAAGAACACACAGTAAAAACACACTTCCGCCATTTTCAAATTTCTTCAAAGCGTTTTTTTAAAGAGAGCAACTGTTTGACTAGGTAACCGCGAATACGCGCTTTTATTATTATTCTCTAGAAATGGTTCGCCAATTACACGAGTTTCCATCTGAAATGGACGAGGATGAACTGCGTCAGTTCTCCTCTGATTATTTCATTCCTCTTGACGTGCATCCGGTTGTACCAGAGGCCAACGCGTGCATCGCAGATTTCCCTGGGGGAAAAATAGGGTTATATGCGCGCTTCTTCGAGTATGCAAACCAGCGCGTACCTATATCCTTATTCTTGAGCAATTTGCTCAACTACTACCATCTTCACATTTCCCAGTTGCACTATATAGGTGCGGCAAAAGTGTCAAATTTTGAAATAAACTGTCGGTTGCTTGCGGTCAACCCTACTATTAACCTATTCCGTGCGTTTTACCGCACAACGTGGTCGCATGGATGGGTGTCTTTTGTGAAGCGCGGTGGGCGCCTTCAATGTTATACGGAGAAGGTAGATTCCCTTAGCGATTGGAGGGAAAAATTTTTCTGGGTAGGTGATATAGTATTTCCCTCGTTGTTTGAGTTTTATACTCAAGGGAGGCTGCCAAGGGATGAGCGCCTTGTGCCATTTCGTATAGCGCGGAGGATGCGGATACGATTGATGCCAACCGCATCCCCATTAACCCCTACCCCGAGGGTGCGGTTCACATGGGGCTGAGTCGCAACTATTTCCATGGTTCTGACGAGGTGCCAACCTTCATTGATGAGAGCGGCCGGGCTGGGTGCTTGTCCCTTTTATTTGTTCGCTTCAATAATGTAAGTTCTCCTGTATACGTAGTTTCAATAACTAATTTTTTTTTGTTATTTGCTCATGTGTTGCGCAGAGATGGATTTGTTTGCCGTGGTGGAGCTTGAGAAGCCAAAGTAGGTGACGGTGGGTGTACGTCCTCTGAGGGATAATGAGGAGCCAATTCTGGAGGCTATTGCGGGACACATAACGGTGTTGGCGTAAGCTGGTCCCGAAGATTTACCTCCCTTTGCTGCGCTTGTGACGCCTGTGTAGAGCGTGCCTCCTACTGGGGAGTCGTCTCCTGTGGTGGAGGAATTGCGTACTGAGTCTTCTGACAGCGTGGAGGTTCTGGAGCCTGAGATTGTAGCACAGGGTGTATAGCGCAAGGGAGAGTCTGATGGCACTGGTACTTCCAAGAGGAGGCGCCATCTTATCACGGATGAAGATTCATCTGTAGAAGATGACACATCCGCGACTGGCGCGGATAAGGAGATTGCAAAGTCTTCTCCCTTTTTGTAAGTGATGATCATATCCATGTTTTCTCTCTTTTTTTATTATTACTTGTCGTAATATGCTCTGACCTTCTTCTTATGCTTTGTAGTGACCATGCTGTAGAGGGTGATGCGGCATTTGTGGAAAGCGTGGTCCCCCCTCAGGATACAAACATGGAGGAGACAGTGAAGGTGGTTGGGGAGGTATCTGCGCAGCAGTTGATGGAGGAGCTACCTGCTGCTGCCGAGCGTCAGAATGAGTTGGTCTCTCAGTTGAAGACGCGGTATGTTGGGGAGAGCAACAGCCTCGCATGGAAGGACGAGGAGATTGCCATGCTCCGTGCGCAGTTAGCTGATGCGCGAGCGGAGGTAGAGTCCGTCAAGGCGCATGCGGAGAAGGTAACTGATGAGAAGTTGACCGTGATGGCTGATCTGCAACATGCGCGCGGGGAGCTACATCAGTTCAAGGCTAACTTAACTTGGGCGATAAGGTACCTAGAGGAGAAAAAGGTTGAGCGCTTCGGCCATATTAAGGCCCTTCGCAAGCATGTTGGGGATGCTCTAATGGTGCAGGAGGAGAAGCTGCGTAGGCTGAGCATAGAATATGATGAGGAGTTATATCCTCATCTTATGTCTACCATCGCTGAGCGCAGGTATGTTTTGTATATTCTGCAATGTTTCCTTACTATACGTATTAATGTTCCTCTTTGTTTCTAATGCATCCCTTGTTTGCTTGTGTAGGTGGTTGATCAGTCATGGTTTGCACCTGGCTGCGATGGGCACTTTGGAGTCCCCGGAGGTGTTGGAGATCTTTGGGAAGGTTGTAGAGTGCGCTGTGGAGCGTGGCAGGTCGCAGGCTATAGAGGAACTCAATGAGGTGAAGATGCTGACCGTGGCACTTGCTGAGGTGCCCGGCTATAAGGCGGACGCTTATGACGAGCTAGTAAAGGCTATGGAGGGGATGAAGTTGTTTGAGCTACCACAGATTGCGCGGCTGGAGCGCGACCAGGATTACCCCATAAAGTTGATTATGGAGGGGTTAACCCTGGTGATGAGGCGAAAAAGGAACCACTTTTAGGGGTCATTTAAGCCCGGAATTGAATTTATTTGATCAAATATTGCCCTCAATTGTTCCTTTTGTGATTTTAGGTACTTTGGGAGTGAATTCTGGAAAAGGAAGCACTTCGGACGTTTTTAGAGCATGAAAGTGAAGAAAACGGCAAAGACTTAATTTTCCATGCTGAGAACAGTACCTGACGGCGTCAAGAAGGAAATCATGACGGCGTCAAGAAGGAAATCATGACGGCGTCAAGAGTAAAATCCATGACGACCCAGTGCAAACCTGAAGGCGTCACAACAAGGGCGTCAAGAGTTAAAATGGTGACGGCCTGCATAAGGAGTATACATGACGGCGTCAGACCCAGATCTAGGCAGTCTGAGAAACTATTTGGTGGCGAGATGACGGCGTCAGACATTTGTTCTTGACGCCGTCACCTATCAAAATCTATATATAGTTTTCTATTTTTCATTCATTAAAGAGGAACTTGTGTGTAGAAAACTAGGGCCGAACTTTGTAAACCCTAGATCGTATTTTATAGTGTTTTCAAGGGTTTTCACCCATTGAATCCTTTCATGTTCAATTGAGATAAGTCTTCTCTTAATTCATTCAATATGTCTATGTGTTGTTTGAATATATCTTATGCTTGTCTTGATTCCATCATGCTAGGCTAGATCTATCTTGTGTTTGCTTAGATGTAATGAAACCTAGATGTTAATTATATGTTGATTACTTGTTTATGGTTGTATTGGATGAATGATTTCAATATTAGGCTTCAGAAAACTGGCAGATCTCCATTGTGTAACATGCTTGAACGTCTTAGGAAACATGAACCGATGTGTACTAGGTTTTATTGGTTGTATTTAATCCATGAACAAATTCTAGTGATCCCATGTTAGGAGCTTCTTAGCCGGCTCGACATAGGAGTGAAGTAGGCGCTCAAAGGATTGGGGAAGTAAGTACGCCACCCCATGAATGGTATTAAGGAATACAATCCGTCATCCACACAACTATAACATGTAATTAACGTGTAAAAGATATCTAGGGAGTAGTCAAATCTAAGTAAACACAATTCTCCCACATATTGCTCACAACTCTAGTATAATTTAGTTTTACTTTCAGTTTTAGTATTTTATTTTGATTACATCTTAGTTTTGGGTTAGTTGACTAGCAACTAATTCCGCCAAACTCCTTCAAACCCGAGATTTTTACTTGCTTTCATAAAAATATAAAAATACAAAAAGAATCATGATGAGGCGAAAACTGAACCACTTTTAAGGGGTCATTTAAGCCCGGAATTGAATTTATTTGATCAAATATTGCCCTAAATCATTCTTTTTTGTGATTTTAGGTACTTTGGGAGTGAAACCTGGAAAAGAAGACATTTTGGACGTTTTTGGAGCATAAAAGTGAAGAAACGGCAAAGTCTATATTTTCCAAGCTGGGAACAGTAGGTGACGGCGTCAAGAAGAAAATCTTGACGGCGTCAAGAGTAATTTCCATGACGACCCAGTACAGAATTGACGGCATCACAAGGAAGGGCGTCAAGAGTAAAATGCATGATGGCCTGGAAACACACAACACTTGACGGCGTCAGAAGTAGATCAAGGCAGTCCGAGAAGTATTTTGGCGGCGAGATGACGGCGTCACCAATTTGGTCTTGACGCCGTCAGCCCCTATTTCCTATATATAGTTTTCTAATTTTTACACATTAAGAGAAGTAGTTTTGGAGAAACCCTAAGGCCGAACCTAATACGATTTTCACAGGTTTTTCAAGGGTTTTCAGCCCTTGAAATCTTACAAGTGTAATTGAGTTAAGTGTTCTTTTAATTCAATCAATATGTCTATGTGTTGGTTGTCTATATCTTGTTCTTGTCTTGATTCCACCATGCTAGGCTAGATCTATCTTGTGTTTGCTTAGATCTAATGAAACCTAGATGTTAATTATGTGTTGATTACTTGTTTATGGTTGTATTGGATGAATGATTTCGATGTTAGGCTTAAGAAAACTGGCAGATCTCCAAATGGTAACATGCTTGAACGTCTTAGGAAACATGAACCGATGTGCACTAGGTTTTATTGGTTGTATTTAATGCATGAGTAAATTCTAATAATCCCATGATAGGAGCTTCTTAGCCGGCTCGACATAGGAGTGAAGTTGGCACTCATAGGATTGGGGAAGTAAGTGCGCCACCCCATGAATGGTATTAAGGAATACAATCCGTCATCCACGCAACTATAACAAGTAATTAACGTGTAAAAGATGTCTAGGGAGTAGTGAAATCTAAGTAAACACATTTTCTCCACATATTGGTCACAACCTTAGTATAATTTAGTTTGTTTTCATTTCTAGTATTTTATTTTGATTGCATCTTTAGTATTGGGTTAGTTGACAAGCAACTAATTCCGCCCATATCCTTCAAACCCGAGATTTTACTTTGCTTTCTAAAGAATATAAAAATACAAAAAAAATCATCCGTCATCTTTAGCACTAGTAATTAGGTTTTCTAATCCTAGCGACACTATTCCTAGCTGAACGATCAATCCCCCGGTAATTGTCACTATACTATACTACAACGATCAGGTACACTGCCTGGTGGGGGTTGTAGGCTTCTCAAGATCCCTTGAGAGGTAAAGCCTGGTGCGATTCCCACGTATCAAGTTTTTGGCGCCGCTGCCGGGGGAATAGTTATTGTCTAGGTTAGAATTTCTTTTTATTAGGTCTACTTGCTAGATTCCTTTCTAGTAAGATTTTATTATTATTTTTAGGTTTCTTTAGTCTATCTTTATTCTTCGTGTTTTTGTTTGTACTAGTGTGGTCTTTATGGAATTAGAGAATCGTCGTTTAGAAGTTAGCAAGAGGCTTATTGCGCATAAAAGAAGAAAGAGAGAAGTTAACACATTTAAGGAACTCATTAAGCCTCTCCAAATGAAAATTGAGTTTACGGACTTCGCTCTAACCCCGGATGAATTGAGTTACCATAGGTTCCTTTTACAACACCCTTGCCCCTCAAAATATAGAAAGACACCATGGATTAGGAGGCATAACTTGAGGAACATAAAAATTCCTTGCATGATTGGGTACATGTCTAGAGAGCATACATACATTGACTTAAAAGCACCCATGAATATCATGTCTAGGAGAGTTAAAGGGGTACACATCTTTGTAGGAAATTTTACTTATCAATGCGACTTTGTAATCCTAGAAGATGTTAGAGGCATTATTGATCCACACCTAGGAGAAGTAGTTTTAGGACAACCTTTTGTTGAGAAAACTAAGATGTATCACGACCATGAGAAGGGGATAGCTCAGTTTACTGATGGGATAGAAAAGGTCACTTTCATGATGCCTCACATGAAGGAAGAATTAAAGGGCATCAAAAATCTACAAATTGATGAAATTCGACCCTATGAGGTTAAGGAAGACGGAATTAGTGATGATGTCTATTATGAGAGGAGGAGAACATACTATTCGGGTTGCATGAATCTAGGCCCGGAATATAAGCGTGATGAGAATTGGATTAGATGTTTTGAGTTGGCACAAAAGTGGGAAAGGAAAACGTAACCCATGGCCTTGAGTCTAGCTACAAGACTCGTAAATAAAGAAAAGCGCTTCTTGGGAGGCAACCCATGCTTCGTGTGATTTTATTTTGTTTGTTTGTTATTTGCTTCCGTATGCATGCTTTATTTTTATTGTTGGTAGATCATGTTTCTCAATTAAAATGTGGAAATACTTTACTTTGTTGTTATGGCCTAGTCTTAACTCCACCTAAAGGTATTTTTGCAAAAGATAAGTGTAAGGGGAAACCCCAAATATGTTTTTAAGAAACAAACCGATCATGATTCTCCACAATATTAAATGAACATGTATATTCGTATTTGTTAGAGTCAAATGCTTGTATTGAGTCATAATGAAGTTTTGCAGGATTTTCCAGGAAGTAGGACTAAGTTTTTCCAGAAATTTTTTGGAAACTTAACATAAGAATTTCTGCAGGTCAATCCTGACGGCGTCACGAGTTAACTCTTGACGGCGTCATGGGTAAAAATCTGGAAATTTTACCGGTTTTGTTTTTCTAACGGAGTTTTATGTTTTTTGTGAATTATTAAGTTTTATAATCTCCAGGAAATCTGCAAACTACATTCCACAAGCATTATATCTTACTTTTTTTTCTAGGATTTAGAAACTTATATAGGATGCCGCCGATTTTATGCGAGGTTGTCTTGTCTATTTTTCAGGATTTACAGGTTATGTATGACAAGAAGATGATTTATATTCTGGAAGGGAAGCTTTGATTGTTCATTTTCTTAGAGGAAGATTTAACATGGCCACCTTATTATCCATACCGAGCAAATCATGGGAGTATTTGATTTCATTTGTTTTACTTATTTCACTTTTACATTCTTTACTTGAACATTGGAGACAATGTTCATCCTAAGTGTAAGGGGAGGGTAAAATGATGATACCTTACATGTACACTTTCGCTTGAGTTTGCTTTATTTAATGGTAGATGTGTAATAAAACTATGAGAAACACTTGTTAGTGCAATTTTAGCGCCAAATTTAAAATTTTTTACAACATTTAGGAGTGAAACTTTAGCCATAGCAAGCGTCTCATAGATAGGAGATTGTATGACTAGCACATAACCGTACTTTCAGAAAAATTTTCCACCCAAATATGCGAGGTTCGCCTTTAGATTTGATAGGAAAAGCATTTACTATTAGTGCTTATGAGTGTACCGGTAGCATTTAGATTCTAGAACTTGCGTTAGTGATGCATCCCGAGACCGCTAGTGAGACTACATTCGTGTGGTAGGATTTACTACATGATAAGAGGCATTAGGATCACCCTTGTGTTGAACCCGTATTATAATTTCTTGACCATTTAAGTCATATTACTTGACTACTTAAGTCAATTAATTTTTCCCACACCCTTAGCGTTGTACTCATTTTTAGTACACGAAACCCCTAGTACACCCCTCCGAGCCTATCTTTTCGTTTCTAACTTTAAGCATCTTACTTAAAGGAAGAATTTGTTACACCCCACTTAAATGTACAACCAAATCGCCTTAGCCTTCCGTGTATGCGCTCATTTTTAGTGCATTATTGTTATTTGTTAAACCCTAAGTTAACTATCTAATTGATTACATGGTTGCTAAGTCGAGTCATATCCTTGTACATATTGTTTTGGGACGATTGGGACTCATGGGTAAAGTACTTATTTTATGGAGTAATGGGGAAGAACATCATATATTACCCCCCATATGTACGTTAATCTTAAAAGTACTCCACGTGTTTTAATTTTCTTAATTCGAGTCATTAGATTAGTTTATTGTAAAGTATGTAAAAATTCAAGTGTAAGGGGAATGTTCATTCCCTATGATGTATTATTTTGGATGGTAGGGTAAGAGTGTATGCAAAAAAAATAATAATAATAATAAAAAAATTAAAAAAAAATCAAGAAAAAGAAAAAAAAAAAAGAGAAAAAGAAAAGAGAAAAAAAAAACATACGGACTACCATCCCGTTTCATTCTATGTTTGTTTTATGTTTTTGTTATTTTTCATTTATTAGCTTAAGTCGAGTCTAGTCTTGGCTTAGCAACGCCATATTGTACATGTAATTGACCAAGATTGTTAACTCGCCACCAGTAAAGACTGCCTTTATCCAACAAAACCGTGTATTTCATATCCCTACACCTAACGTTACAACCCTTTAAAAGACCTCTTTGATAGTTTATCCTAGGTGCTTACGCCATGTGGTGGAGGTTTGATCCTTTCCCAAGCCTATGGTAATCTATTTTGCGGACAGGTAGTGAGACATATCTTCCGTTTCCATATTGTAATTTATACTTTATTACACCCGAGAGATGTGAGTATCTAAACACTATTTGTGAGGTGCTTGTGTATGACCTCCGTGCTTGTCTATTGGTCTTTAGTGGAACGATTATTTGTTGTAATTACTTTTATATTAGTGTTAAATGACCCCTAACTTGTATTTTGATTAGAATAAAAGCGCATTTGCTTGAGGACAAGCAAATCTCAAGTGTAAGGGTATATGATGAGGCGAAAAATGAACCACTTTTAGGGGGTCATTTAAGCCCGGAATTGAATTTATTTGATCAAATATTGCCCTAAATCGTTCCTTTTGTGATTTTAGGTACTTTGGGAGTGAAATCTGGAAAAGAAGGCATTTTGGACGTTTTTGGAGCATAAAAGTGAAGAAAACGGCAAAGTCTCTATTTTCCAAGCTGGGAACAGTAGGTGATGGCGTCAAGAAGAAAATCTTGACGGCGTCAAGAGTAATTTCCATGACGACCCAGTACAGAACTGACGGCGTCACAAGGAAGGGCGTCAAGAGTAAAATGCATGACGGCCTGGAAACACACAACACTTGACGGCGTCAGAAGTAGATCAAGGCAGTCCGAGAAGTATTTTGGCGGCGAGATAACGGCGTCACCAATTTGTTCTTGACGCCGTCAGCCCCTATTTCCTATATATAGTTTTCTAATTTTTACACATTAAGAGAAGAAGTTTTGGAGAAACCCTAAGGCCGAACCTAATACGATTTTCACAGGTTTTTCAAGGGTTTTCAGCCCTTGAAACCTTACAAGTGTAATTGAGATAAGTGTTCTTTTAATTCAATCAATATGTCTATGTGTCGGTTGTCTATATCTTGTTCTTGTCTTGATTCCACCATGCTAGGCTAGATCTATCTTGTGTTTGCTTAGATCTAATGAAACCTAGATGTTAAATATGTGTTGATTACTTGTTTATGGTTGTATTGGATGAATGATTTTGATGTTAGGCTTAAGAAAACTGGCAGATCTCCAAATGGTAACATGCTTGAACGTCTTAGGAAACATGAACCGATGTGCACTAGGTTTTATTGGTTGTATTTAATGCATGAGTAAATTCTAATGATCCCATGTTAGGAGCTTCTTAGTCGGCTCGACATAGGAGTGAAGTAGGCACTCATAGGATTGGGGAAGCAAGTGCGCCACCCCATGAATGGTATTAAGGAATACAATCCGTCATCCACGCAACTATAACAAGTAATTAACGTGTAAAAGATGTCTAGGGAGTAGTGAAATCTAAGTAAACACATTTTCTCCACAAATTGCTCACAACCTTAGTATAATTTAGTTTGTTTTCATTTCTAGTATTTTATTTTGATTGCATCTTTAGTATTGGGTTAGTTGACTAGCAACTAATTCCGCCCATATCCTTAAAACCCGAGATTTTACTTTGCTTTCTAAAAAATATAAAAATACAAAAAGAATCATCCGTCATCTTTAGCACTAGTAATTAGGTTTTCTAATCCTAGCGACACTATTCCTAGCTGAACGATCAATCCCCCGGTACTTATCACTATACTATACTACAACGATCAGGTACACTGCCTGGTGGGGGTTGTAAGCTTCTCAAGATCCCTTGAGAGGTAAAGCCTGGTGCGATTCCCACGTATCAAATCATCCCTCATCTCTAGACCTAGTCTTTAGGTTTTCTAATCCTAGCGACACTATTCCTAGCTGAACGATCAATCCCCTGGTACTTGTCATTATACTATACTGCATCGATCAGGTACACTGCCTGGTGCGGGTTGTAAGCTTCTTGAGATCCCTCGAGAGGTAAAGCCTGGTGCAATCCCTACGCATCAAGTTTTTGGCGTCGCAGCCCGGGGAATAGTTATTGTCTAGGTTAGAATCTCTTTTTATTAGGTCTACTTGCTAGATTCCTTTCTAGTAAGATTTTATTTTTATTTTCTAGGTTCTCTTTAGTCTATCTTATTTATTTGTGTTTTTGTTCGTAACTCTTTGCCATCCGACATCATGGACGATGGTAACATCTTGGAACCTGTCATCCCACCACAACAAAACCCACCACTAGCTAACTAACCTCTTAGGCCCCGAACCATAGGAGAGTATTCCCGACCTAGCCACCAAGGCTATCGAAACACCATTGAGCTCACCCAAGGAGCCAATGTGACCCCCTTGCGATCCGACACCATCCTGTTGGTGTAAAGCGAATGTGCATTCCATGGACTTCGTTCCGAAGATCCAAATCAACATCTCAAGGACTTCCTTAAAATCGTAGATTCTATAGACTTTGATGTTACAACTAGAGAGTCAACCCGATTACGCCTATTCCAATTCTCTCTACGTGATCAAGCTAGCCAATGGCTTGAACGTTTACCCGCGGGATCCATCACCTCATGGGATGATCTCACCACTCGTTTCCTTGCTCAATTTTTCCCACCGGGGAGAACTACCAAGCTTAGAAATGATATCTTGATGTTCCAACAACGTCAAGGTGAAACTCTATATGAAGCATGGACTCGATTCAAGGACTTACTCCAAAAAGTCCCTCATCATGGCATAGATCTTTGGCTCCAAGTCCAAATCTTCTATGACCATATCGATCTCTCCACAAGGCGAGCCATTGACCAATCGGCCGGTGGTAAGCTACGTGATCTAAGTACGGAACAATCATGGGAACTCATAGAAGATCTTACTCTCTATGACAACGAAAGTTGGAATGATCCCCGTGATTTGAACAAAACGGTCAAGGCAATATCTTTGCCTTCGAACAACTCTAGCACTCCCGACCGTAGGATCATGGAACTTGAGGACCAAGTCAAGTTTCTCATGAAATCTTACGAAGCTCCTAAACCTTCAATCCAAGTGAACAAAATCACTTCTTCATGCGAATTATGTAGTGGTCCCCATGACACTCGTGATTGTGTAGAACTCCCCGGAACAGCTTTTGCGGACTACGCATCCTCGCGTACCGACGAAGCAGGAGATAAGTGGTACACTTTCAAACCCGAGCCAAAC
Source organism: Artemisia argyi (assembly GCA_030686995.1). Classification (NCBI taxonomy): domain Eukaryota; kingdom Viridiplantae; phylum Streptophyta; class Magnoliopsida; order Asterales; family Asteraceae; genus Artemisia; species Artemisia argyi. Next base: position 108,031,253 of record CM060681.1, on the reverse strand, counting down.
CCTTACGGTGATTCCTACAACCCCTCTTGGAAAAATCACACAAACCTTAGGTGGAAACAAAATCAAGCCAATTCTTCCAATCCGCCTAATTGTTACCAACCAAACGGTCCACCCTCCAACCGTACTTTCAACAACAATCCTTCTAACAACTATGGTAGTACCAACAATCTTGAAGGATTGATGTCTAAGTTTATGGCATCTCAAGCAGCTCGCATATCTAAGTTTGAAGCCGATTTCAAACAAAAGCAAAGCGAGATGACCACCAAAATTGACACATTGTTGAAAGTTCTCAATGACCGAGAAATGGGAGCACTCCCAAGCGACACGGTCAAGAACCCGAAACTAAACATTAATTCCATATCATCAGTTTCGTCACCCACTTCTTGTCCGCAAACTCGGTTAAATCAATGAGCACGTGTTTCAAACAAAACCAAATTCTTCAAAAGGACCAATCAAATAAAACACCCGATATAAAACCGGTCAAAAGCATAGTTGAAACACCTCCTACACAAGACCTTGACGACGAATTCAAGGAGCGTCACCTTGAACGCCCCATCATTGATGTCTTAGCCCGTGCTCCCTACTATAGTGCCCTCCTAGAAAAGTATGAGAAGTTTAAACTAGGTAAAAATGGGACCGCCTTCGTTCAAAACAAGTTGCCTAAAAAGCTTGATGATCTGGGTATATTTATTTTGCCTTGTAAGATAGGAAGATCCGAAGCTTTCGACACACTAGCTGATTTAGGGTCAAGCCTCAACTTGATTCCCTTATCCCTTTTCACCACTCTCAAGCTAGGAAAGTTAGACGAGACGGAGGTATTGATAGGTCTAGCGGATGGGAGTATTGCCCACCCGGTTGGAATGATTAAGGATGTAGTTGTCCACGTAGGGAAGTTAACTATTTTAGCGGACTTTTACGTCCTAGACATGGTTAGTGACACTACATGCCCATTGTTGGTAGGAAGAGGATTTTTAGCAACCGCTAGCGCCATGATAGATTGTAAGGAGTCTAAGATAGCGGTAGGATAGGGCGACACTTGGTCGGTATACGATGTTAAGAAACATAGCTATGATTATGAGGATGAACCGACACCACATTGGGTAGAGATGAATAGGAGACCATCTAGATATGGACCTTGGATAGAAAGGAACTTTATAGGACCTCAACGCCCATTCTATTTAGAAAAAGATTTCATCAAAAAGACACATTCGGTGGAACAACTCATAGCTAGAGATGAAGAGCTAGATCCTTTTGAGGACCCCTTAGTCTTTAGGAAGATGATTGAGTTTTTAAGTGTAATGCCTATTAACATAGAGATGAATAAGTGGAAAAGAGAGTGTGATAAGTGTAAATGGAGGTGGGACAAGCCACCTAAAGAGGGTGACGGATCATGGCATATGAAGATGACTTTGTATGATCCGGATGGAGAAAAGTTTGAAAGGTCATACCGTACTAAGAAAACCGATAGGAAGTTAAAACCTAAGTTTGATCCCAAAGATGTCCTCAATGAGGAACTCACCCGTATCACGTAGTAACCCATGACCTTGAGTCTAGCTACAAGACTCGTAAATAAAGAAAAGCGCTTCTTGGGAGGCAACCCATGCTTTGTGTGATTTTTATTTTGTTTGTTTGTTATTTGCTTCCGTATGCATGCTTTATTTTTATTGTTGGTAGATAATGTTTCAAAACTAAAATAGTTAGAATACTTTACTTTGTTGTTTGGCCTAGTCTTAACTTCACCCAAAGGTATTTTTGCAAAAGATAAGTGTAAGGGGAAACCCCAAATATGTTTTTAAGAAACAAAACCGATCATGATTCTCCACAATATTAAGTGAACATGTATATTCGTATTTGTTAGAGTCTAATGCTTGTATCGAGTCATAATGATGTTTTGCAGGATTTTCGAGGAAGTAAGACGAAGTTTTTCCAGAAATTTTCCGGAAACTTAACATAAGAATTTCTGCAGGTCACTTCTGATGGCGTCACGAGTTTACTCTTGACGGCGTCACGTGTAAAATTCTGGAAATTTTACCAGTTTTGTTTTTCTAACGGTGTCTTAAGGTTTTTGTTGAATTATCAGTTTTATAATCTCCAGGAAATCTGCAAACATCATTCCACAAGCATTATAACTTATTTTGTTTTCGATTTTATGTAGATTGCCGCCGATTTTATGCAAGGTTGCCTTTTCTGTTTTCTCAGGTTTTACAGGTTATGTATGACAAGAAGATGATTTATATTCTGGAAGGGAAGCTTTGATTGTTCATTTTCTTGGAGGAAGATCTAACCTGGCCACCTTATTATCCATACCGAGCGAATCAGAGGAGTATTTGATTTCATTTGTTTTACTTATTTCACTTTTACATTCTTTACTTGAACATTGGGGACAATGTTCATCCTAAGTGTAAGGGGAGGGTAAAATGATGATACCTTACAAATACACTTTCGCTTGAGTTTGTTTGTTTGATAGTAGATGTGTAATAAAACTATGAGAAATACTTGTTAGTGCAATTTTAGCGCCAAATTTAAAATTTTTTACAACATTTAGGAGTGAAACTTTAGCCATAGCAAGTGTCTCATGGATAGAAGATTGTATGACTAGCACAAAACCGTACTATTCAGAAAAATTTTCCACCCAAATATGTGAGGTTCGCCTTTAGATTTGATAGGAAAAGCATTTACTATTAGTGCTTATGAGTGTACCGGTAGCATTTAGATTCTAGAACTTGGGTTAGTGATGCATCCCGAGAACGCTAGTGAGACTACATTCGTGTGGTAGGATTTACTACATGATAAGAGGCATTAGGATCACCCTTGTGTTAAACCCGTATCATAATTACTTGACCATTTAAGTCATATTACTTGGCTAGTTAAGTCAATTAATTTTTCCCACACCTTAGCGTTTTACTCATTTTTAGTACACGAAACCCCTAGTACACCCCTCCGAGCCTATCTTTCGTTTCTAACTTTAAGCATCTTACTTAAAGGAAGAATTTGTTACACCCCACTTAAATGTACAACCAAATCGCCTTAGCCTTCGGTGTATGCACTCATCTTTAGTGCATTATTGTTACTTGTTAAACCCTTAGTTAATTATCTAATTGATTACATGGTTGCTAAGTCGAGTCATATCCTTGTACATATTGTTTTGGGACGATTGGGACTCATAGGTAAAGTACTTATTTTATGGAGTAATGGGGAAGAACATCATATTATTACCCCCATATGTACATTAATCTTAAAAGTACTCCAAGTGTTTTGATTTTCTTAATTCGAGTCATTAGATTAGTTTATTGTAAATATGTAAAAATTCAAGTGTAAGGGGAATTTTCATTCCCTATGATGTATTATTTTGGATGGTAGGGTAAGAGTGTATGCAAAAAAAAAAATAAAATAAAATAAAAAAAAAAATTGAAAAAACAAGAAAAAGAAAAAAAATAATAGAAAAAGAAAAGAGAAAAACATACGGACTACCATCCCTTTTCATTCTATGTTCATTTAATGTTTTTGTTATTTTTCATTTATTAGCTTAAGTCGAGTCTAGTATTGCTTAACAACGCCATATTGTACATGTAATTAACCAAGATTGTTAACTCGCCACCAGTAAAGACTGCCTATATCCAACAAAACCGTGTATTCCATATCCCTACACCTAACGTTACAACCCTTGTAAAAGACCTCTTTGATAGTTTATCCTAGGTGCTTACGCCATGTGGTGGAGGTTTGATCCTTTCCCAAGCCTATGGTAATCTATTTTGCTATGACAGGTAGTGAGAGATGTTTTCCATTTCCATATTGTGATATTACTTCATTACACCCGAGAGATGTGAGTATCTAAACACTATTTGTGAGGTGCTAGTGAATGACCTCCGTGCTTGTCTTTGGTCTTTCGTGGAACGATTATTTGTTGTAATTACTTTTATATTAGTGTTAAATGACCTCTAACTTGTATTTTGACTAGAATAAAAGCGCGTTTGCTTGAGGACAATCAAATCTCAAGTGTAAGGGTATATGATGAGGTGAAAAATGAACCACTTTTAGGGGGTCGTTTAAGCCCGGAATTGAATTTATTTGATCAAATATTGCCCTAAATCGCTCCTTTTGTGATTTTAGGTACTTTGGGAGTGAATTCTGGAAAAGGAAGCAATTCGGACTTTTTTGGAGCATAAAAGTGAAGAAAACGGCAAAGACTTAATTTTCCATGCTGAGAACAGTACCTGACGGCGTCAAGAAGAAAATCATGACGACGTCAAGAGTAAAATCCATGACGACCTAGTGCAAACCTGAAGGCGTCACAACTAGGGCGTCAAGAGTTAAAATGGTGACGGCCTGCATAAGGAGTATACATGACGGCGTCAGACCCAGATCTAGGCAGTCCGAGAAACTATTTGGCGGCGAGATGACGGCGTCAGACATTTGTTCTTGACGCCGTCACCTATCAAAATCTATATATAGTTTTCTATTTTTCATTCATTAAAGAGGAAATTGTGTGGAGAAAACTAGGGCCGAACTTTGTAAACCCTAGGTCGTATTTTACAGTGTTTTCAAGGGTTTTCACCCCTTGAATCCTTTCATGTTCAATTGAGATAAGTGTTCTCTTAATTCATTCAATATATCTATGTGTTGTTTGAATATATCTTATGCTTGTCTTGATTCCAACATGCTACGCTAGATCTATCTTGTGTTTGCTTAGATGTAATGAAACCTAGATGTTAATTATATGTTGATTACTTGTTTATGGTTGTATTGGATGAATGATTTCAATGTTAGGCTTAAGAAAACTGGCAGATCTCCATTGTGTAACATGCTTGAACGTCTTAGGAAACATGAACCGATGTGTACTAGGTTTTATTGGTTATATTTAATGCATGAGAAAATTCTAGTGATCCCATGTTAGGAGCTTCTTAGCCGGCTCGACATAGGAATGAAGTAGGCGCTCATAGGATTGGGGAAGTAAGTACGCCACCCCATGAATGGTATTAAGGAATACAATCCGTCATCCACGCAACTATAACAAGTAATTAACGTGTAAAAGATATCTAGGGAGTAGTGAAATCTAAGTAAAAACAATTCTCCCACATATTGCTCACAACTCTAGTATAATTTAGTTTTATTTTCATTTTCAGTATTTTATTTTGATTACATCTTAGTTTTGGGTTAGTTGACTAGCAACTAATTCCGCCAAACTCCTTCAAACCCGAGATTTTTACTTGCTTTCATAAAAATATAAAAATACGAAAAGAATCATCCCTCATCTCTAGACCTAGTCTTTAGGTTTTCTAATCCTAGCAACACTATTCCTAGCTGAACGATCAATCCCCCGGTACTTGTCATTATACTATACTACATCAATCAGGTACACTGCCTGGTGGGGGTTGTAAGCTTCTCGAGATCCCTCGAGAGGTAAAGCCTGGTGCAATCCCTACGCATCAAGTTTTTGGCGCCGCAGCTGCAGGTTCCAGTCTTTGCACAGCTGCGTGATATCTTGAACCCCTTCGTTCTTGAGAAGGAGGTTCCCCTGAAAGAAGTCTTGGAACTTCATGCGGAGAGGGCGGCCAAGAAGAAAGGTGTTAAGGGAAAAGCCATCGTATGTGGTGTAGGCGCTGCGCATATCCCCAAGTCAGATGGAGTTGCGGTCAGCGTGGCGACCGTATTGCCTAAGGATGCGTTACTTTTGAGGAAGCTCCAAGAGGCTAGGAGCTCCGCTGCCCCAGAGCATAGTCCTGAGCACCGTCATAGTGTGTAGATATAGGCTTTTTGTAACTTGTAAATGTATGGTGTCGTATAAATAACAAATTATATCTTTTGTTTGTGTGTTATGTTATATGTTCTTAAATTGTTATCCTTTGTGTAAAAGATCAATTAAGATGCTCGTTGGAACCTATACTTTAATTAAGTGCGTGACTTAAAGACAAATCATAAGTATGAAAATAGACTTGCATTATTTTGCAGAGACTTATTAAATGACCAAGAGTCTTGGCTCATAATTTGCTAAGCATGTACGGTGTACGTGATATTGCGCATCCTTCTTGGAATGCGCATGGAAAACTTACTTCAACGTCTTGAAGGTAAGGCGCTTAGCAAGGATCCATGATCCAATGTTGATGAGTTTGTGATGAGTGCTCAAACACTCATCATTTTTATCGTATTTAAACTGCCGAAACATACAAAAACAATCGAAAAGTCATCAAAATACTTAAATTATCCCAGGGATTGTGTTTTATGTGTTTTAAATGCAAAACGAGCAAAAACAAATGAAAAACGATCAAAGTTTTCAATATTGGCAGTTTCAATCCCCCAAGTTTCTAAATTTGTCAAAAATAGTCCCTACGCATTCATTTTGAAAGAAAAGTCAACCCAAGTCCTTAAAAATTCAAAAGTTATCAAAAACGGACATTGGGTGAAAAGTTTGGAAAATTTACAGGATTGGTCCCTGGAGTTTGGAATTTTGCAAATATAATCTCTGGGAATTTTAGAAAATAAAAAATTGCAAAATTGGCTTTTGGAATATTAACATGGCAACATTGGTCCTTCTTGGTACTTTTGGGGAGTTACAATTTCAATCCCTTGGTTTTGGTAAAAATTCAAAAATAGTGCTTATGTGAAACTATTATACAACCGGACCCTTAATGTAATATAACCAAAACCAAAAACAAACCCAACGCACAAACTTAACCCACCCCTTTTGTGATCCTATCCCAAGCCCACCTCATACCCTAGCCCAACACTAACAGCCCACCACCACTCACCTCATCCGTTTAACAAAAATAATACTCCCTCCCATCTTTGACCTTCGTTGACCCCCTCCACATCATCACCACTCAGACTGCTACCAGCCAACCCCCCCCCCTCATCATCACCCCTATTCTATGCAAGGTTGCCTTGTCTGTTTTCTCAGGTTTTACAGGTTATGTATGACAAGAAGATGATTTATATTCTGGAAGGGAAGCTTTGATTATTCATTTTCTTGGAGGAAGATCTAACCTGGCCACCTTATTATCCATACCGACCGAATCAGGGGAGTATTTGATTTCATTTGTTTTACTTATTTCACTTTTACATTCTTTACTTGAACATTGGAGACAATGTTCATCCTAAGTGTAAGGGGAGGGTAAAATGATGATACCTTACAAATACACTTTCGCTTGAGTTTGTTTGTTTGATAGTAGATGTGTAATAAAACTATGAGAAATACTTGTTAGTGCAATTTTAGCGCCAAATTTAAAATTTTTTACAACATTTAGGAGTGAAACTTTAGCCATAGCAAGCGTCTCATGGATAGAAGATTGTATGACTAGCACAAAACCGTACTATTCAGAAAAATTTTCCACCCAAATATGTGAGGTTCGCCTTTAGATTTGATAGGAAAAGCATTTACTATTAGTGCTTATGAGTGTACCGGTAGCATTTAGATTCTAGAACTTGGGTTAGTGATGCATCCCGAGAACGCTAGTGAGACTACATTCGTGTGGTAGGATTTACTACATGATAAGAGGCATTAGGATCACCCTTGTGTTAAACCCGTATCATAATTACTTGACCATTTAAGTCATATTACTTGGCTAGTTAAGTCAATTAATTTTTCGCACACCTTAGCGTTTTACTCATTTTTAGTACACGAAACCCCTAGTACACCCCTCCGAGCCTATCTTTCGTTTCTAACTTTAAGCATCTTACTTAAAGGAAGAATTTGTTACACCCCACTTAAATGTACAACCAAATCGCCTTAGCCTTCGGTGTATGCACTCATCTTTAGTGCATTATTGTTACTTGTTAAACCCTTAGTTAATTATCTAATTGATTACATGGTTGCTAAGTCGAGTCATATCCTTGTACATATTGTTTTGGGACGATTGGGACTCATAGGTAAAGTACTTATTTTATGGAGTAATGGGGAAGAACATCATATTATTACCCCCATATGTACATTAATCTTAAAAGTACTCCAAGTGTTTTGATTTTCTTAATTCGAGTCATTAGATTAGTTTATTGTAAAGTATGTAAAAATTCAAGTGTAAGGGGAATTTTCATTCCCTATGATGTATTATTTTGGATGGTAGGGTAAGAGTGTATGCAAAAAAAATATAAAAAAAAAATAAAAAAAAATTGAAAAAACAAGAAAAAGAAAAAAAAAATAATAGAAAAAGAAAAGAGAAAAACATACGGACTACCATCCCTTTTCATTCTATGTTCATTTAATGTTTTTGTTATTTTTCATTTATTAGCTTAAGTCGAGTCTAGTATTGCTTAGCAACGCCATATTGTACATGTAATTAACCAAGATTGTTAACTCGCCACCAGTAAAGACTGCCTATATCCAACAAAACCGTGTATTCCATATCCCTACACCTAACGTTACAACCCTTGTAAAAGACCTCTTTGATAGTTTATCCTAGGTGCTTACGCCATGTGGTGGAGTTTTGATCCTTTCCCAAGCCTATGGTAATCTATTTTGCTATGACAGGTAGTGAGAGATGTTTTCCATTTCCATATTGTGATATTACTTTATTACACCCGAGAGATGTGAGTATCTAAACACTATTTGTGAGGTGCTAGTGAATGACCTCCGTGCTTGTCTTTGGTCTTTCGTGGAACGATTATTTGTTGTAATTACTTTTATATTAGTGTTAAATGACCTCTAACTTGTATTTTGACTAGAATAAAAGCGCGTTTGCTTGAGGACAATCAAATCTCAAGTGTAAGGGTATATGATGAGGTGAAAAATGAACCACTTTTAGGGGGTCGTTTAAGCCCGGAATTGAATTTATTTGATCAAATATTGCCCTAAATCGTTCCTTTTGTGATTTTAGGTACTTTGGGAGTGAATTCTGGAAAAGGAAGCAATTCGGACTTTTTTGGAGCATAAAAGTGAAGAAAACGGCAAAGACTTAATTTTCCATGCTGAGAACAGTACCTGACGGCGTCAAGAGTAAAATCCATGACGACCTAGTGCAAACCTGAAGGCGTCACAACTAGGGCGTCAAGAGTTAAAATGGTGACGGCCTGCATAAGGAGTATACATGACGGCGTCAGACCCAGATCTAGGCAGTCCGAGAAACTATTTGGCGGCGAGATGACGGCGTCAGACATTTGTTCTTGACGCCGTCACCTATCAAAATCTATATATAGTTTTCTATTTTTCATTCATTAAAGAGGAAATTGTGTGGAGAAAACTAGGGCCGAACTTTGTAAACCCTAGGTCGTATTTTACAGTGTTTTCAAGGGTTTTCACCCCTTGAATCCTTTCATGTTCAATTGAGATAAGTGTTCTCTTAATTCATTCAATATATCTATGTGTTGTTTGAATATATCTTATGCTTGTCTTGATTCCAACATGCTACGCTAGATCTATCTTGTGTTTGCTTAGATGTAATGAAACCTAGATGTTAATTATATGTTGATTACTTGTTTATGGTTGTATTGGATGAATGATTTCAATGTTAGGCTTAAGAAAACTGGCAGATCTCCATTGTGTAACATGCTTGAACGTCTTAGGAAACATGAACCGATGTGTACTAGGTTTTATTGGTTATATTTAATGCATGAGAAAATTCTAGTGATCCCATGTTAGGAGCTTCTTAGCCGGCTCGACATAGGAATGAAGTAGGCGCTCATAGGATTGGGGAAGTAAGTACGCCACCCCATGAATGGTATTAAGGAATACAATCTGTCATCCACGCAACTATAACAAGTAATTAACGTGTAAAAGATATCTAGGGAGTAGTGAAATCTAAGTAAAAACAATTCTCCCACATATTGCTCACAACTCTAGTATAATTTAGTTTTATTTTCATTTTCAGTATTTTATTTTGATTACATCTTAGTTTTGGGTTAGTTGACTAGCAACTAATTCCGCCAAACTCCTTCAAACCCGAGATTTTTACTTGCTTTCATAAAAATATAAAAATACAAAAAGAATCATCCCTCATCTCTAGACCTAGTCTTTAGGTTTTCTAATCCTAGCAACACTATTCCTAGCTGAACGATCAATCCCCCGGTACTTGTCATTATACTATACTACATCGATCAGGTACACTGCCTGGTGGGGATTGTAAGCTTCTCGAGATCCCTCGAGAGGTAAAGCCTGGTGCAATCCCTACGCATCAAGTTTTTGGCGCCGCAGCTGCAGGTTCCAGTCTTTGCACAGCCGCGTGATATCTTGAACCCCTTCGTTCTTGAGAAGGAGGTTCCCCTGAAAGAAGTCTTGGAACTTCATGCGGAGAGGGCGGCCAAGAAGAAAGGTGTTAAGGTAAAAGCCATCGTATGTGGTGTAGGCGCTGCGCATATCCCCAGGTCAGATGGAGTTGCGGTCAGCGTGGCGACCGTATTGCCTAAGGATGCGTTACTTTTGAGGAAGCTCCAAGAGGCTAGGAGCTCCGCTGCCCCAGAGCATAGTCCTGAGCACCGTCATAGTGTGTAGATATAGGCTTTTTGTAACTTGTAAATGTATGGTGTCGTATAAATAACAAATTGTATCTTTTGTTTGTGTGTTATGTTATATGTTCTTAAATTGTTATCCTTTGTGTAAAAGATCAATTAAGATGCTCGTTAGAACCTATACTTTAATTAAGTGCATGAGTTAAAGACAAATCATAAGTATGAAAATAGACTTGCATTATTTTGCAGAGACTTATTAAATGACCAAGAGTCTTGGCTCATAATTTGCTAAGCATGTACGGTGTACGTGATATTGCGCATCCTTCTTGGAATGCGCATGGAAAACTTACTTCAACGTCTTGAAGGTAAGGCGCTTAGCAAGGATGCATGATCCAATGTTGATGAGTTTGTGATGAGTGCTCAAACACTTATCATTTTTATCGTATTTAAACTGCCGAAACATACAAAAACAATCAAAAAGTCATCAAAATACTTAAATTATCCCAGGGATTGTGTTTTATGTGTTTTAAATGCAAAACGAGCAAAAACAAATGAAAAACGATCAAAGTTTTCAATATTGGCAGTTTCAGTCCCCCAAGTTTCTAAATTTGTCAAAAATAGTCCCTACGCATTCATTTTGAAAGAAAAGTCAACCCAAGTCCTTCAAAAATTCAAAAGTTATCAAAAACGGACATTGGGTGAAAAGTTTGGAAAATTTACAGGATTGGTCCCTGGAGTTTGGAATTTTGCAAATATAGTCTCTGGGAATTTTAGAAAATAAAAAATTGCAAAATTGGCTTTTGGAATATTAACTTGGCAACATTGGTCCTTCTTGGTACTTTTGGGGAGTTACAATTTCAATCCCTTGGTTTTGGTAAAAATTCAAAAATAGTCCTTGTGTGAAACTATTATACAACCGGACCCTTAATGTAATATAACCAAAACCAAAAACAAACCCAATGCACAAACTTAACCCACCACTTTTGTGATCCTATCCCAAGCCCACCTCATACCCTAGCCCATCACTAACAGCCCACCACCACTCACCCCATCCGTTTAACAAAAATAATACTCCCTCCCATCTTTGACCTTCGTTGACCCCCTCCACATCATCACCACTCAGACTGCTACCAGCCAACCCCCCCCCCCCTCATCATCACCCCTATTCTCCTCTGTCACACTCAAAACCCCCCCTTACACTCCAAACCAATAGCTACCATCCAAAAACTTCCCCCCTGGCATCAATAATCCAAGAAGCAGACAAAGAAGGTTTTGGCGCCAAGATTTAAACGGCCAAGATTAAACCTAGAAATCCTATGGTTACAATTGTTGCTGGGAAAGATGACAAGGACTCATGGAAACCCTAGATTGAAGCTATAAAAGGAAAAAGATGCAGTGGAGCAGCTAGTTAGTTTTCTTAGTAATTTTAATGTATTTCTTTTATTGTACTTTTTATTTCAATCAAATTCTCAAGTTGTAATGTACTTCTTTCAGTATTAATATAAGAGTTGTTTCAAAGTTTCAAAGTTTTTACTGCATTTTCAGTTCCATCAAATAACATAAAAAAATATAAATAAAAAGAAAATAAAGAAAATAATTGAAAGGAAAGAACAAAGCATTGGAGCAGGTTGGATAATGGATGGACCTGGTAATAGAGACTCATGGGAGTCATATAAGTGGGTACTTTGATCTTGGTTCATCTCAGTTTAGCAGGAAGCATTTGTGAGTTTCAGTTTCTTAGTTTACTGTAGCATTGATAGTTGTTGGTTAATTATTGCTTAGATCAGCTTGTTAGTAGTACTAATGATGTATTAAACCTAGTTAGTGTAGTAGTTATAACTTTAGACAGCATTCACTTAAAATTTCCATCCATCTGTATCATTAGGTCTGTTATTGAATCTTGTGGATTTGTTGGTGTTTAGCTAATAAACCCTGTGTTTGTGAGTTTAAATTAGTGTAATAAATCTGTATGTATGCTAAGTTGGTAAATTCATGGGATAAATCATGCATTTTCTATGCAAATCAAAAACAGACATCATATGAGGGAGTGTTTGGTTTAGTTTGGTTCACCAAGTTCTAGCATGTTCTGTTTCATTTTTTTTGTGTAGTCATACTACTTTAGGCATGGTTATTGCATTTTAGTTATAAAACACTGGACTCAATTGCTCAAAAGTCAAAGTAGGTCTCTAATCCATCTCATTTAATCAACTGTTAGCGATTTGGTGACCTAAATAACTCAAATCAGTTCTACAGTAGTTAAAAGAGCTTCATATCACTTTATTGTAACTTATTTTAGCATGATCAATCAATAAACTCCAGCCAAATCTCACAAAAGTCAAACTGCTAGCTTTATTTGAAAAAGTCAAAAGTTCAATCTCAAGTTTTAGCAGAAATAGCAAGAATTAATATGAATTTTGTGTTTGGAATTGAGGTCTGAAAATTCTTGTGGGTAGACTCTACCATCTGAACTTGAGATTTCTACAAAGTTTATATTTTTGAGATTTTTTTCAAGTGACCAAATTGCCCTTGGAAGTGGGCTGCAGGGCAAAGTTGTCCCCTGCACTCAGCAGACTCAGTTCAACCCACCACCTTTGGTGGTATTTTATGGGCACCCCAGTGGGTCCCACACCTCAAACTTGGATTCTCCCAACCCCCTCCTACCAGAGTTGATCTGTTGACCATTGCTTTGACCATTAGACCTGTGGACCCCACCTGGATTGGCTCCCAAACCCTGTCCCTAATCTGACTCAGAACCACCATAAGCCAAGTGCTTATTTGTATGTATTGGCTTATTTAATCTGTCTTTTTGGTTGAATCTTGCTTAATCTTGATCAAACATCTCAGAGAGACCAGATTTCATCATTGTGGACCCCACATTCTTTCATTTGAGCTTAATTAGCTTCACAGTCAACAAAAGTCAATTGTTGGGTGAATAAGCACTCAAAGTGCTTATTATTGGGTTACATTAAAAGTGTTTTCACAAAAGGTTTTAGTTTTTAGTAGTTAATCAGTTTGGAAAAAGAAAAAACCAAAAAAAACCAACTTTAATTATAGTGATAGCTTCTATTTAATAGGATTTATCATTTTAATTTTCTTTTTAGCTTATTTATAAGCAATATATCATTTTTATATTTTTAGTAATTCTCGTTTAGGTTAAAATAATTCTAGAAATTTTTCCAGATTTTTCTTTTGTCTTTTAGTGGTTTTTAGAATTAATTTTAGTTTAATTAATTAGTAATTAATATTAAGTAATTAAATAGCATAATTAGATTTTATAAAGTACAACCTAGTTTTTATAATTTTTCTAGCTTTTATTTAAGTTAAAACATTTTTATAAATTTTTCTAGAAATTTTACTGTTCATTTTCTATTTTTATAATTTAATTAGTTTAATTGGTAATTAACTAGTAATTAGATTAATAATTAGTAAATTAGTTTAAAAATACATAAAATAAACTTTTTATACTTTTTTAGGATTCCAGTGATGGTTAATTAGATTTATAAAATTTTCCTTAATTTTCTAAGTCTTTTTAGTATTTTTAATAATTCTAATTAGTTTAATTAGTTAATAAATAGATAATTAGTAATTAATTAATAATAAATAATTAAATAGTGTAAAAATAGTTTTTCTTTTTTTTAAAATTTTCTTTATTTATTAGGATTGTAAAAATAATAATTTTACACTTGTAACCATTTCCGGCCATCAGTTGTACGTTTTGTTTCGTTCGTCTGTGTACGTTTTTAATTAAAACGTACGTTTTTAGGTTTTAGCTCAAATCTTCATAATCTTAATTCCCGTAATCAATCACGTAGCTTTCTGTCACAACTCACCATTTCAGGTCATTTCCCGAACTTTGGAAAAACACTATTCATCAAAACACTATTCATCGTTTTACTATTCATCATTTTCGATGTCAATTTGATATTCTGAGAAACATTTGTGAATTTTACTATTCACTGAACACTATTCATTTCTGGAAAAGTTTTCACTATTCACTTGCATTACTCATTTCATCGTAAATTTAGTTTACGGGTAATTAAATTCGTGTAACTGTATTGGTTCAGGTGTGAATTCATGCATTATCAGTAAGGATATTTCATACGGACTAGAGATAGTCTGCATATCATCAGTAGGTCATTTTCATGTTATACCACTCTTAGGATTTTCAAATTTATATATTTGATACATTTAACGTTTTACGTATAAGTATATATAATAAACGTTAACACCCGGTTTATAAACACGACGAATATATCTAAATATTCCCACAATGGTCCCGACATATTTTTATATCCATTATATCATCACAAAAGTTATTACATTCATTTACCCAGTATTTTGGAATTTTACGTTTTCCAGTTCAGCGTTTTACGCGAATTACGCGTTTTTAACCCGCGTTTCCAATTTTAACAATGTTCAAGCAACCCGATGGAACTTACCATTCATTTTTATTTTATTATGGAGTATTTTGACAAGTTTAGTCATTCTTTCAAGTTTCATATTTTTACGATACCCGAATTTACGTTTCGCGGTTTAAAACTTTACGTTTTGCGATTAACGGAACCAAAACCGACTCTGTGAACTAGATTACCAAGCTTCCCACACACATTTAACTAACATGTGCAGCCCCCCCCCCCCCCCCTCATTAGTCTTCACATTGACCATATAATTACAAGTATGCCATTATATTAGATTTTTCCTTACATAAACACCTTTAACATAACACATACAAATTTAAGAATCAAAAACTCATATCCTCATCTCTTCCATCTCCATAACCACGACCCAAATAAGATCCATAACCAAAATCCATTATTTTTCAAAGTACAAAGCATCAAAGTTGTTCATTTCATCATTCTAATCAAGAATCTTACCACAAAAACACAAGTAATCCAAGGTTTCTCATCATCTCACCACCTATTATTTCAAAGTGAGTTATCAAATTTATTTTCATGTTTTCATCTAATTAACATATGTATCTTATAGTATTCATGCTTAATTTCATGCACAAACTAGTTATACCACTTTATTTTTTGTAGACTTTTGAAACATACAAACCCTAGATTTGGATTTAGGTGTTCCTTTGTTAAATTAACATGATTACTAGTGATTAGGAACCCATGGCACCCTAAGAAGGTGTATGGTAGGATTAGTATAACTTTGTGGTGTTTGCAAGAGATTTGGTTGAAGTAGAAACTAGTTTTGAACATGAAAAAATTGATTTGTAACAAGTATATATACATTCTGTCCCATTTTTGTAAATCCAGGAAAATCAGTAAACAAAAAGGAAACTTTGGCAAAATTTTTAGAAAATAATTTCAAAAACGAATCCGTAGGCGAAAGAACGGATTAAAAAGAGTTTATAACGAAGAAGTTATGATTTTTGCAAGTTTATTGACGAAAAGTATATTTTCGGAAAATTGTTGCTGTTGGACGTTTTTCGTCGGACAAAAAGAGGCTTTAGACATAACCCGGAGGAGCCGAGCTTTCCAAAATATATTACTACATACTAAGACGTAACCGTGGATATAAAGAACAAGTAAAACGGACTTATAACGACAAAGATATTCACGTTTCAATATCGGCAAAAATCCTCTATAATTGGCAGCTTTCACTAGTAATAATAATAATATTACTTCTACGTACTAAATTCTAGATTTTCTAGAAATATTAACCAAGTACCCAAATTCATAACTAATGAAGTATTAGTGATTACAAGTATATTTTTATCACTACAAGACGTTATTTCAAGGATTTCAAACCGAGGATTTCAAAACTAACACTGACACATACGATATACGTAGTATATATATATATATATATATATATATATATATATATATATATATATATATACATTTCAACTAGTTTTATTTTCTAGTTGCCATATTTTCCCAAGTTTTGGAAAATGTATTATTTTGATAACAACAAGTGTTTTTCAAAGAGTAGGGTGGTATAGTAAACATGTACATGGACATTCATAACATCATTTCATGATCTAAAGTAGATCGTTCATCATTCATATTAGGTTGCGGCTAGTGTGCTTGCCTTGTTTTTCAGCTCATTACATGTTCATGGTACCATCATATCAGGTGAGTCATAGCCCCACTTTTACTGGTTTAATTACTTTACAAACTCTTTGGGGGAGATACATGCTTAAATACTCGTGTTATACTTTTATACGATTTCAAATCCCATGGGGGAGAATACATTGCAACAACTATTTTTGTACATGCCCAAGTATTACAAATTCCATACATTGCTTAAGTTGCCTTACTACCACTTCACGACAAGTCCCCTCTATTATCATGGACCATTAATTTTAGTGCTAAGCGAGAGTGAGTGAATAGATCTATTGAGGGTGACGCCTCCATTCGTGTTTGGGTTGCTCCAACGGGACGAATGCATTTCATGTCTTATCAAATTGAGTACCTGGTAGACACTCTGTTGGGGCCATTACAAAGTCTAGCTTCGGGGTCATGAGCTTAAAAGACAATGTAGCATTTTTGACATTTATGCCGGTTTACTATATACTTGTGGCTATTGTACATACGAAAATTACTTATGGAATTACGATACTTTTCCACCACTATTACTACGGAATTACGATGCCTTTGCAACAACCTTATGACTGATTTATTACAAACATATTACATTTGGCAGTGGGTTGTAAACACACAGGTTACAAGTCTCTTATGGCGGGACTTGGAACTGAGTGGATTTACGATGCCTTTGCTGGGAAATCTTTACTACAATGCATTACATTCTTTTTCACAAGACTCTATGAACTCACCAACCATTGTGTTGACACTTTAGCATGTATTTTCAGGTTTTAACCAATGGCACGCTACTGGAGGTTTTGGCAGGGCAGGGCATGGTCATAGAAGACTCTGATTTAATCATTTGGGGACCGTTTTTAACTATTTTAATGGCCTACTTCCGCACTACTTTAACAATGTAAAAATCAACATTTTGATTTAACTATTTTATTCTAAATGATTCAAGTGCAAACTATTTTTGAACTAGTGTTGTAATACCAATTGAGTTACACCCCAGCTACATGTATGCTTCCGCTGGACCCGATTTTGGGGGTGTGACAGATTGGCATCAGAGCTTTGGCTATAGCAAACTAAGTGTTTTTAAAACCTAGACTATAGCTACTTTCAAGAAAACTTAACCCTATGACCGTCACGTGCCTGCCTGCCAAGCTGAAGCCTCATTTGTGATTAGTTGCTGACATAGGTGATGAGATTTGTGTCTCATTATCTGATATATTATATTCATTTATTATATTTGATTACTATAATTGTCTTTCATATAAGCATGTTCACGTATCGTATATGTCACCGCATTATGTTTTTCCTTGCATAGTTTCATCATTTGACCTCGAGTTTGGTCACCTGCTTTAGTCTTTCAGAACGTCTTGGTATTTGTGAAGGACATAATCTTAGTATAACTGAGCTGAGTATTTCAAAATTCATGGAACCTCGGTGGAATATAGACTGGTCATCTATATTCAACCCGGGATAGTGAGATATAGGCTGACCACCTATGTCTGACTCAGAAATGAATTTTGCAACACTGAGAATGGTTATAATAAAATTTTGTCTGGAATAAATTCTCAACTCATTTTCCAAATGTTTCATTTATGTGTGAGTATACCCTCGTTGTCAGAACATTCATACTGTTCATCACCTCGTGAACCGCCGCTTGGAAGCACGTCAACTGGTCATTTAATTTCATGAACATTTACGTCTATGCAAAATACACTTACATCACAATATTTTCTTTTATCACAATATCATTTTGTCGCAGTTGTCACAGTCTCTTCCCTTCTCACCATCACTATCATTTCCTTTCCCCATCCCCTTATATATATAGAATTAGTTGACACTTTATGGATTCCTATGCCACTCATCGCACACTACTCCCTATATTGATAAGTGGATATTATCAATGACCTCCCTAGGAAAGACTTTCCATACCATCTATAAGGAGAATCTCTCGGTACATTAAGACCATTCAAAACTCAACAGAAATATCAAGATATCGCAAAACTATTCGAACCACTATCATTGGCCTGGTCACCAAAATTCCATCATCTAGAAAGTATTGGCTTGACAGAATTACAGGATTATTTTCGATACGAGTGCTCACTAAGCCACACCATAGAGATAAATCCAACCTCTTAACCGAGACTATAGATTGAACATGTCCTCACCAATAGACTTTATCCAAACCTGTTAGACACCTATGCCTTTGTGCAGACATACATACCTGACTATTTTATCCTCTTAATACTTTCACTTTTAAATGGATTTTTTCTCCAAACTACAGTTATACAAAACATATATCTTGTAAGAAATACTTTTCTGAGGCACTTATTTTGATAAGCAAATTCCTTTTGGTTAATCCTTTACAAAACTATTGAATTGTTAGGAAATTTTAAACATCGATCTTTGGTAAACCGTATTATCCACCTTATATTGAAAACTGTCCTATCTTGCATAACTATTAAATTCTGAAACATCAAGAAAAATGTTACTTGGAAAGCCGTTTACTTAAACTTGTAGATTCATTTATTCGGGGAAGGTTTATGAACAAAACAAAAATCTCAAAACAAACTTTGAAAAATCAATCACTATATTACATCACTTATACATTTAGGATTTGGTGATTTAATGACATAGAGCTTGGGGAAAATCGTAGTAATGGAGACTAAACACCGTAGGTGGAGAGAGACTCAATTCATGACATCCTGCGGAGGATCACAACCTTATCCTAATCTATTATTTTCAACAACACCCTTTGATGGGCTTAACCTTGTAAGTTTTTCCACAAGATTCATGATATTCATTTCAATTATTCCTAATAGAGGAATTTAATTCACCTCAAACTCCTAGCGATTTCATTAAGATTCCTTTGGAACCACATCACCTATCACCCTCAGACTGATGGTCAAAGCGAGAGAACAATTCAAACATAGGAAAGTATGCTCAGAGCATGAGTGATTGACCCTAGAAATGGTTGTACTAACCAGTTATCATAAATCAAATTCAGTTGCAATCATAGTTATCGCGCGAGCATAGAGACTACACCATTTGAGGCACTTTATGGTCGAGGTGCCAATATCTATTGACGGATCGAAATTTGGAAAGCCAACATACTAGTCTAGTAGGCATTCATGAGATAACCAGAAATTTCCTACAAGTCAAGAATCAGTTACAAGTTCAATAAGTTGTAAACCATTAAAACTTCAAGTTGGTAGGCAGAATTATGTTGAAAGTTCTGCCTAGGAAAGGCATGTTATCATTCAGAAAACTTGGAAAGTTAAACCCGATATACACTGGACCATGTAATATTTCAGACAGAGTAGGCATAGTGGCCGTCAGACTTGAGCCTTGTTAGAGAACAACAAGATTACACAACCATGTATTATCAGCTTTTCAGATTAGTCACTCATAATTCCATTTGGAAAGGAATCCAACCCAAAGTCAAACATAAACCTTGCAGGAGAACAAATAGAAATCATGGACCGAGAGGTCAAATAGTTGAAGCAGAGTCGAATTCCTATCGTTAGAGTTCGCTGGAATTCTCGAATATCATCATCTTTTCACCAATATGTTTTCAGAAACCAACATAAACTGAACTTCGGGACGAAGTTCCTTTTAGAGGGGAAGACTGTCACAACTCACCATTTCAGGTCATTTCCCGAACTTTGGAAAAACACTATTCATCAAAACACTATTCATCGTTTTACTATTCATCATTTTCGATGTCAATTTGATATTTTGAGAAACATTTGTGAATTTTACTATTCACTGAACACTATTCATTTCCGGAAAAGTTTTCACTATTCACTTGCATTACTCATTTCATCGTAAATTTAGTTTACGGGTAATTAAATTCACGTAACTGTATTGGTTCAGGTGCGAATTCATGCATTATCAGTAAGGACATTTCATACGGACTAGAGATAGTCTGCATATCATCAGTAGGTCATTTTCATGTTATACCACTCTTAGGATTTTCAAATTTATATATTTGATACATTTAACGTTTTACGTATAAGTATATATAATAAACGTTAACACCCGGTTTATAAACACGACGAATATATCTAAATATTCCCACAATGGTCCCGACATATTTTTATATCCATTATATCATCACAAAAGTTATTACATTCATTTACCCAGTATTTTGGAATTTTACGTTTTCCAGTTCAGCGTTTTACGCGAATTACGCGTTTTTAACCCGCGTTTCCAATTTTAACAATGTTCAAGCAACCCGATGGAACTTACCATTCATTTTTATTTTATTATGGAGTATTTTGACAAGTTTAGTCATTCTTTCAAGTTTCATATTTTTACGATACCCGAATTTACGTTTCGCGGTTTAAAACTTTACGTTTTGCGATTAACGGAACCAAAACCGACTCTGTGAACTAGATTACCAAGCTTCCCACACACATTTAACTAACATGTGCAGCCCCCCCCCCCCCCCCCCCTCATTAGTCTTCACATTGACCATATAATTACAAGTATGCCATTATATTAGATTTTTCCTTACATAAACACCTTTAACATAACACATACAAATTTAAGAATCAAAAACTCATATCCTCATCTCTTCCATCTCCATAACCACGACCCAAATAAGATCCATAACCAAAATCCATTATTTTTCAAAGTACAAAGCATCAAAGTTGTTCATTTCATCATTCTAATCAAGAATCTTACCACAAAAACACAAGTAATCCAAGGTTTCTCATCATCTCACCACCTATTATTTCAAAGTGAGTTATCAAATTTATTTTCATGTTTTCATCTAATTAACATATGTATCTTATAGTATTCATGCTTAATTTCATGCACAAACTAGTTATACCACATTATTTTTTTAGACTTTTGAAACATACAAACCCTAGATTTGGATTTAGGTGTTCCTTTGTTAAATTAACATGATTACTAGTGATTAGGAACCCATGGCACCCTAAGAAGGTGTATGGTAGGATTAGTATAACTTTGTGGTGTTTGCAAGAGATTTGGTTGAAGTAGAAACTAGTTTTGAACATGAAAAAATGGATTTGTAACAAGTATATATACATTCTGTCCCATTTTTGTAAATCCAAGAAAATCAGTAAACATAAAGGAAACTTTGGCAAAATTTTTAGAAAATAATTTCAAAAACGAATCCGTAGGCAAAATAATTTCACTAGTAATAATAATAATACTACTTCTACGTACTAAATTCTAGATTTTCTAGAAATATTAACCAAGTACCCAAATTCATAACTAATGAAGTATTAGTGATTACAAGTATATTTTTATCACTACAAGACGTTATTTCAAGGATTTCAAACCAAGGATTTCAAAACTAACACTGACACATACGATATATATATATATATATATATATATATATATATATATATATATATATATATATATATATATATATATATATATATATATATGTATGTATATATATATATATATATATATATATATATATATATATATATATATATACACTAGATTTCGAAGCCCGCCCGATGGGCGGGCATGCTTTGTAATTTACATTTTAATTTATTTATGTACGAATGTTAGTGATCTTTTAGAATTATAAGTTATTTATTAATAAGGAGACATTTACGATTTTTATTTTATTTTTACGGTATTTGCCAAGGTTAATTGATTTTGTCATGATATTAGTTTATGTTAAATATTTTTAAAATCGTATTTATTTTTTCATACATTGCGGTGCCAAATGCATGTGTTGCATTCAAAAGATAACTACATTTGTTGTTTCAATATTTAGTCTAAGTTGTTATATTATATACATGGTATACATTTCAAATACATGTTAATTATTTAATAATAGTGTTGTATTTTCTTTGTAGATAATCATTATCTCTATACATTATAGAATTTTAATTTCAACTCTTAAATTACTACTCCCTCCGTCTTAAATTTATTGTCCACTATTGACTTTTTTAGTCTTTATTCTTCAACTTTGACCTTAAATATTTTTGTGGGTGTTATATAATATTTGATGCAAAATATATAAATAGATTGGGTTTTAAGTGTATTTTTCAATGGTATAATTTTTTATCAAGTATTATGTAATAAAAAAAATATATTTATGGTCAAACTTAAACCAGTTTGACTTTGAAAATTCAAAGTGGACAATAATTTTGGGACGGAGGGAGTACTTATTTTTGTTTTTTGGATCAAAAGACAAACACATAACACATTATTTTTTTATTGTCCTGGTGATTTATGCTTCTATGATCAAGGTTTTTTTATAAGTAAAAGGTAATGTTAGTACTTGGAGTGACTGTCATAATGAAATAAAATTTCTAGATGATGAAATTTGCTCAGAGAACAATAATAAGGAGCGTGATATACATTTGTAAGGCACTTTAGCTGGGTTTATGAGGTATTGTGGAGGCGTTTTATTCAAAAATAATTTAGCCGAATATAACGAAAATCAATTAGTTGAAAGAGGGATTTTGGAAATCCTCAGCTGTTTAAACCATGAGGATTTCTGATGCCCTATTTATTTAGAATTAATATGCAATCAACAGCGTGATATATATATATATATATATATATATATATATATATATATATATATATATATATATATACACGGTTTAGTAACTTTACACTTTACTTAATTGTGAATTTTTTTTCACTATGTTTATTCTATTCTAATGTACTATTTTTATTTTAATGTACTGTTTTTATTTTATGTTTGTGATTGAAAACATAAAGACGAGTGAACTTAACGTTAGAATGGACTTAAACCTAAAATATATTTATGCTCGGGATGGAATAAACCTCAAGCTTACGCTACTACAAAATATTAACATACTCACACTTATTAGTGCATGATTAACCTTTCATATGGGTTAGCATGGGCATCTGGCTCAAAAAAGGGAATATACACTAAAAACTCACTATCATGATAAAATATTTTGACTTGGACCATTATCACTATCATACACAACCTCCATCTTCACTTTTACTCCAGTATAGTCTACACACAATATAGTTATACATCATGAATTGATCTGTTTGCTACTTAGTGATTTTGAAAAGTTACGTATTATCTATGGTCGAATCCCTCTCTATTTAATTGGGGCAAATACATAAACAATAACTATAAAAGATCACTGATATCCGTACAACATTAAATTAAAAATACAATTCATGTCCACAGGTCAGGTGAATCCATAAGAAATAACTATAAAAGATCAGTATTATCCTGATAAAATATTCTAACTTGGACCATTATCACTATCATACACAACCTCCATCTTCACTTTTACTCCGGTATAGTCTACACACAATATAGTTACACATCATGAATTGATGTGTTTGCTGCTTAGTGATATTGAAAAGTTACGTATTATTTATGGTCGAATCCCTCTCTATTTAATTGGGGCGAATAGATAAACAATAACTATAAAAGATCACTGATATCCGTACAATATTAAATTAAAAATAAAAGTCATGTCCACATAAATGATTTATTTTTGTTGTTGGGTATTTTATGAGGTGATGTGTTTTCATGGATCCTGTATTTGTCTTTTATGAACATGTCAAAGTAACATCACATAAAGTTGGTACCTATGGAAAGGTTACTTAACTAATTTGCCCTTACTCAACCTAGGTCGGGACTTATCAAGATTCATAATTTTGATCAACTTAACAACCATTGTGGTTTTTCTTTCACAAGATGGTTACAATGTCATATAGGGGTGTTCATTAATTGGTTACACCTGATAAACCGATCGAACCGAATGACTTTGGGTGAAATAGCTTTGGCTTATTTGGTTTTGGTTTGGATATTTGGTTGCACCCGATAACGATGACGGTTAACTGGATTGGCTTTGGGTTTAATATCTCTATTCGGGTATCACCCGAATACTCGAAAGGTTTAGGCCAATCAAAGAAGCATATATATCATATACTCCATAGAAAGGAAACTTTTCAGCCAAATATAAATGACATGTCTTATACTTTTTTCTAGTATGGAAACTACTCCGTATTTAATATTTATAGAAACTAATTATATAAAACCAAAATCTCGCATGCACATTCTTCTTCACTTCCTTAATCAACAATTTATTATATTTAAAAATGGCTGCACATAATGGTCTTACTTTATTTCAATGTTTGATTTTTTACGGTTTGATACTTTGGTGTATTGACAAGCTAGTGATTTTACAAATATCCAGTTTATTGATTTTCTTTAACTTCTTACATTGAGCCTCTTGTTTTGATTTTACAAATTTAGATCATGATATGCGGAAGTCGTATAATATTGACATAGAATCTCAGAGTGTTCTCCAATATTTAATAAAGTTAAGAACATGTTACAATTTTTTTGTTGTCTTAACTGTTTCTGTTTCGGTTTAATAGAGAACCGAACCAAATAATCCAAACCAATTAAGCCAAACGTACACCCTTAGTGTCATAGAGTACACAGTTTATACAGCATCAAAAACTGGTGTGAACAAAATCAAGGTCAGCTCCCTTACTTTGGCAAGATAGGTACATGCACTCTTGATTTATCGAGCATTCACTCAGCTGATCTTCTCACATACGCCACCTAATAAGACTTAGAAACATAGTGCATCAAGCTAACTTGTCATAAACAAAAACTGCTACATCACAGGCAGCTAATGAGTCCTTACTGCATAGAAATTCTTTAACATTATCTTCTGGAATTTCATGCAATATAAGTCTTCTTCATCCCCTAATTGGCACAGACAACCGTCAAAAAGATGAGCAGGGCATTCATATATTAAATGAACCGAGTATAATAACAACTTTGTAGATTGCACAATTAATAACCCACAATGCCATCTTCGTGGGTCTGACAGCTGCACCAATGATAACAGTTGGTGACTTCATGTACCTGTTAGGAGACCAGCTTCTATTCTTATTGTCATCATCATATCCAAAAAATGAAAACACGCAGTTGTAGCTGCAAACTCAGACCAAAGGATCCACAATAGTTCCTGAATAATCTTGTTCGAACATCAACACGTACATCTTTGTTCTCTCCCCTTTAAAGAATAAGATTTTTATGCCTATTATAACAAAACGCAAAAGTAAATATCAATTTCAGTCAAGGGAGATTTACGTTTACCTTTTTGACAAATTTAAGCACATATGGTTTAAGTTCTCCAACGTAAAGACGTACAACTCAACGACGTTGAAACGTTACTTTTACAATAATACCTAAATGTCTGAATAAAATCGAGGTAGTACGCATTGAAAAACATTCTAGGCAACTTTCACTCGTTTGGCCCGTCTCTTTTAAGTTAACTTTTTTGACTATTTAGGATTAACATAACACATAGTATTACATCATAAAAGCATTAAAGAAATAATCTGACCCTCCAATTATTTTAGCATTCACTACTTCCTGTTAACAATTTTATACTTCATTTCAGCAGTGGTTACCTGCCTCCCAACTCGCTATGGCTGCTGAGAGTGGCTATCGTTATTGGTTGTTTTTCATGAAGGCGAAGGCAAAGGCGGAAGTCTCGGAGTCATAACCATATATATGAGATATATAAACTGAACCATTATAACAAATATTCATAGTCTTTTTAAGCCATCACACAGTCACACTTAACTGCTCTTTTTGTTGCGAACAACTATTCTTAGTAACAGTTAATCAGCATCTAAAGTTTTGATTATTTCAATCAAATTTTTATTAAAGTTTGAGGGGATCTTTTTTCTTTTTTCTTTTTTAATTTTTTTTTATTTATTTTTATTTTTTTTTTTATTTTAAGAAAACAAAACTGCTTACCTGAAATAAAATTTGAATCAAAGTTGTTTATTTTGTATTTTAAATTTCAATGCAAATTAGGATTACTACAATTATTTTTTTTGCAAGCCATTTTGTCACATTTTGAATGTTTAGAAACAGATGATTAGTTTGTAACAAAAAGAAACAAAATACTATGATTTAAAGTCTCAATAAATTCTGTAAAACTTGTGGGTAGATGATACATAAGGCCAAGATTAGTAGAATTACCTCAAATCTGGACTCTTTGTTGACTTTGTATTTGAGGTATTGAGTCTCGACATGGTAGGAAGTTTAGATTATTAAACTGCCACAGCAGAAGGTTGGAATAAGCATGTCAAGGTTTATTGGTTGCTAAAATAATTTATCCAAACAACCCCGAATAATAACATGTGAACGTTAAAATAGTTGCTGAAATAAGCTATCCAAACAGGCCTTAATTAGCATGACTCAAGGTTGTAATTCGCCCTTTACCCCATAGCTCCAATCTAATAAAACACTCATTGGCTTCGGAAATGCAGACCATTTATGATCAAAGATTACAAATAACACATAAGTACTAAAATGTATACCACTTAGTTATGATTGTGATAATCATATTTAGTTATGATATATGTACATGATCCTTTAGTGAAACTTCATATACTCACGATCATACAACCCAATTAAAATTTAACTAATACTAATAGGATGTTTAATATTGTTCTAAAAATCAAATGCCAAACATACAAACCTAAGCGATATTCAGTTGGGAGCCTAATAGTCTAAATTTGTCTTTTTCGGGTTTTGTAGACGTAATAATCATTTTCGAGCACTCTTAGGTTCAATATTCAGTTTATCTGTCTCGGTTGTAGAGAACACCATCTCAAATTAAATCAGTATTGACATATAACAATTATGCTTACACATGTTTTCGGCATGGGCATGCCTGCTTGTTTACGGTACCTTCAAATTCTTAAGATGGTCTAATTTTTTCACATCATAGAAAGCTCTAGCAATCACAACAGTTTGTTTGGCTATTGTTACCGTCTTAATGCAAGTGTTGATTCAGTCTTCACAATCAGAATGTTCCACAGCTGCAAAGGTGGCACCCTCAAAGACCAGCA
The DNA here is from genome assembly GCA_030686995.1 of Artemisia argyi. NCBI lineage: Eukaryota > Viridiplantae > Streptophyta > Magnoliopsida > Asterales > Asteraceae > Artemisia > Artemisia argyi. Next base: position 108,003,939 of record CM060681.1, on the reverse strand, counting down.
ATAATGGAGAATCGTCTCGTAATGTACATGACAAGACGCAGTGAGTAAAAGTGGAACATGTTCTTGGATAAAAGATATGTTGTTAATAAATTGTTTATTATAGAATGATTTGTGTCAATTGTGTTAAAAGGGAAGGTTACCAAAGTTATTATTGAAATTGAAGCAAATCATCACGGATGCTTTCACCTTGATTGTTGCGCCCACACCTATACAGACCAATAAGTTAATATCTCTCAAATTGATCATATAAAAAAATCTGCTTTAATACGTTAAATTTTACTACCGTGGATTAAGCAATAGATTCCATGTGTAGTTGCTTTAGGAGCCTCAATGATCTCCACATAAAAGCTCTTTACGGAATTGAGTTCTGACCTCATCTCATAGCATCAGGATGCCCAACATATGGATTTAAATCAGAATACTCATAACCAACCTTACTGTTTCATAACAGTTACATGGGGTGTGTGGTTGTTAGCGCTATAATGTTGACATAAGTAGTCTTCATTGTTGATAATGCTAGGATAACTGGAAAGATGGGCGGGTCAAGTAGGTGTTATGGGTCAACAAAGGTTTCAATTGAAACATGTCAAATTGTAATGCCGACACGGGTTTGACCCGCAAACACTTCTACCCATTTTTAAAAAATTTAAATACATTAAATAGGAAAACAAAAATATCACTTTAATAAAAATAGTTTAGATTTCTGTATGAATATAAATAAACTTTGGGCAACTTCTAAATTTGACCTATTTGACCCGTTCCCCTTATTTTTTTTATTTAACCATTTGAAATCAAGCAAGACCCAAATAGGCTTAAATTGTCATATAAAAAAATTGTCGCATGCTTACTTTGGTACATCCATGGATTTTCAGCAGCTTTGATGAGAAAGAGTTATAGATAATGAATCCTGATGCTTCATCAGTTAATTTAGAGCAGCATGATAGATTGACACTTTCCAATTTTCTTGCATATTTCACAAGAGCAAAAGCGGTTTTAAAGCTGACCTGCAATTGTTAGTAATCAATATATACATAATGAAAACACGTTCTTTGCAAAATGTACAACACAAATGCTGCAAATGAAAACTATCTTCTTTTAGTAACTCACCCGTCCGCCATTGGAAACACCCAAAACAGGTTTCATGAATTTTATCGTCACCGGGATGTGCTCCTGTGGTGTCTTCATATGGGGAAAAGGTGTGGAGCCCATGACGCCTTTTTATGTTGTGTTTGATATTCAATTGAGTCATCCTGCAAATATCAAAAAATACAGTTGCAAAATGAGCTTTGAATGAGAGATAGATTTGATCTTAATGTATGTGATTTAACGTTTACGTGTGACTTCATCTTATCAAGTTCATCAACAGATGTAGAGTTACAGGTTACGTAAGGGTCTTAAAAATCGTGATACAGTCTATAGCCAAACTTTAGTAAGCTCAAGCTCGAGCTCGAATAAATCATTAAAAGCTAGGCTTATTTTCAAAGCTTAATCAGAGCTGGAAAAAAGGCTTAAAAATTTTTTGGACAAAAAATTGACACCAGGGGTAACAATTTAAGCACAACACTTCTAGAGATAAAGGGGTGGGCTGAATGGGTTAACCAATTCAGTTTTTTAGTGTTATTTTTTAGACGGTTCAGATCAGATTGGATTATACCGAAAAACACTAAAAACTGACAATGAATGTGTTGAGTTTGATTACAAACGTAGGAGGTCTTATGCATCGAAATCAAACACTACTTGGACTATAATGCTCCCCCATTAGCTATTCTATCTACACATTCTGGAACTACACCACACAACCCAAATCGACCAATCCATGTAAATGGGTATGAGACTGTCTGTTGTAACAAATAAAATATGTTAAAAAAGAAAAGAGGAGAGCTGACCTTTGTATGAGAGCTTACCTGCTGCGGAAACTAAAAGATCAATCGAAAATGTATTATACCTAGGTAATAAAATGCAATAACTAAACATAAAACAAAACCGGTTTGGTTTACTCAAAGAACATCATTATTATTAACATAAGGAGATTATGTATAATTACCATCATAATCAATATTCGTCGACTTATGATGACGACTTTTCTTATGAAGATATTTATAAACATGTTAGTTAGTACTATCAAGAAAAACATGATGACACCAGTTATACCTCTATCAGTTTCAAATACATAAGTCATATTATATTATGTAATTTCATTAAATATAAATGATGACTTATTGATCAGCAATAGAACATGATATGGTACCTTCATCAGTTGCAACTATTTAGAACATCTAATAAATGTCTTCGTCATCCATTATCATCATCCAGTACGTCCGTCATATACCTACTAAACTGATTAATAGACACAAGTTTATATTAAACCGACAACAAACGTGATACCGATGACAACGGTAGTGAATATGAACAATTAAAACTGACCTTTAATTAGCCTTTGGAAGACCGTGATTTAGTGAAGCAACTCAAGCTTGTCTTGCTAGTCTGTTTGGGGCTTTATAACTGACGGGATTAACTCCACCACCATCTTCTTCTTCATTTTCATCTTCTTCCTCAATCATGTACTCGTCAAACTCATCATCAATCTTGTGATCATCTTGATCAATGTCTGGATGTGGCAAGTGATAATCTTCATCTTCTTCCAGATCATTGCGGCCTTCATCATCTTCATCAATTTCATCTCATTTGTCACCTGACATATCCTCCTAGTCTTCAAGGCAAACTTTACACCTTCGCACCCATACTTGATAGATTCATCCTTGAACCACGGAACTGTTATATGTACACATAAACAACAGTTGTTGATAGCTTTTATATTAAAAAGTTACTGATATATAGACCTGAATCATATGGAATAAGAGAGCATATTTAATATCAAAAAGTAACTTACAACCCATTTGGAAACATGTGGCTAGATAAAACCTGTTGCTACCTTCCAACAAATAAGATATCATATGGAAACCTGTTGCTAGATAAAACCTGTTGCTACCTTCCAACAAATAAGATATCATATGGAAACCTGTTGCTAGATCAAACAGGTTTTATCCATTATTAAGCTGGGTCAAACTGATAATTCATATCATATGACGTTCTATACTTACAACACATTTGACTCATGATATATAAAACCTGTTGGTACCTTCCAACAAATAAGATATAACAATGGATAACTTATACCTTTTAGTGATATTCTCCCAGGTCCCAAGTAAGGTATTCATTGTCAAGACTATAGTGAAGATAGACGCCTTGCAATGATTGTGTGGATAGGCTTCTATGTTAAAGCGGCTTTGACTAGTAAAGGACCTATGGATAATTTATGTCACCAGGCAGGTACATTCCTAATGGCTCTAGATCCTCAACCCATAGTATCATGCATATTCTGGCCCAACCTATTTGCCATTTGTCCATCTTTTCACAACCAAATCCTTGAATCTGGTAAGCCAAACTAACCTGGAAGAGATTCTCAAAGCGTTTGCTTTCTCTAAAATCAACTTTTTCCTAAATTTCATAACCCTATAACATATAAAATATAATTAGCGGGAATCAATAGATACTTAGTAAATGTTACAGAAGTTTGTTTGATTGGCCAGGGACCAAAATTAAATGATAAAACTCAAGTCTGTGAAGCTGCAATCATGCTACATAGAGAGAGTATATTAAAACTCTATATCAGGACAGATCAGGAAGTGTCGTTTATGCATTGATACATCATATATGAGGCTCCATACCTTCAGTGATACATATGACTCTAGCTATCCTAAAAAAATGGCACCAAGTCATTATATTTAAAGACCTTAATTAAATCCTTCATAGAAACATGCCTACTAATAGTGGCTTAAAGAAATAACTAACATGATTAATCATATTAGCAAACACCCCATAGCGGCATCTGAATTATATAGAAGAGTTTGAAGTATATACCTCAGATACAGAAGCAATTGAGGGTGCAAAAACACATTGTGACAATGAAATTAGTGACTGACGCAAACAAAATTATGTATTAATTGAATTTAGGGTTTTTATGATGAATGCGTTTGACACATTTGTTGAATGTTTTGAGGGTTTTAAGAGTCTCTCAATGTTTTAAACATACGAAAGAAAAAATCCTGGATGTGAATGCTAATTCAAATTAAGTAGGTACTCTCTTTATCAATTTTGCTCTTTATCAATTTTGACTTGCAAAATAAATAACAAAAGTTGGATCAGTCCAGTGGTTGAGACTTGAGATGTTTGTTTAAGTTTGGAGACCATCCCATGTTCGAACCATGCTAGTTCCAATTTTTAATTCCGAATTTTAATACATTTAAACTTTGCTTAGATGGACAAAAGGTGATGACATGGACATAAAAAAACCCGAATTTAATTATAAAAATTGCTTACATGGCCAGAATGCGATGACATGGCTGCTAATTACAATTACTGGGCAATGAGGTGGCGTTTTCTTGATTTGTCTACGTGTAACGCCTCCTGTTATATATAATGTAGAGATTTCAACTAGTTTTATTTTCTAGTTGCCATATTTTCCCAAGTTTTGGAAAATGTATTATTTTGATAACAACAAGTGTTTTTCAAAGAGTAGGGTGGTATAGGAAACATGTACATGGACATTCATAACATCATTTCATGATCTAAAGTAGATCGTTCATCATTCATATTAGGTTGCGGCTAGTGTGCTTGCCTTGTTTTTCAGCTCATTACATGTTCATGGTACCATCATATCAGGTGAGTCATAGCCCCACTTTTACTGGTTTAATTACTTTACAAACTCTTTGGGGGAGATACATGCTTAAATACTCGTGTTATACTTTTATACGATTTCAAATCCCATGGGGGAGAATACATTGCAACAACTATTTTTGTACATGCCCAAGTATTACAAATTCTATACATTGCTTAAGTTGCCTTACTACCACTTCACGACAAGTCCCCTCTATTATCATGGACCGTTAATTTTAGTGCTAAGCGAGAGTGAGTGAATAGATCTATTGAGGGTGACGCCTCCATTCGTGTTTGGGTTGCTCCAACGGGACAAATGCATTTCATGTCTTATCAAATTGAGTGCCTGGTAGACACTCTGTTGGGGCCATTACAAAGTCTAGCTTCGGGGTCATGAGCTTAAGAGACAATGTAGCATTTTTGACATTTATGTCGGTTTACTATATACTTGTGGCTATTGTACATACGAAAATTACTTATGGAATTACGATACTTTTCCACCACTATTACTACGGAATTACGATGCCTTTGCAACAACCTTATGACTGATTTATTACAAACATATTACATTTGGCAGTGGGTTGTAAACACACAGGTTACAAGTCTCTTATGGCGGGACTTGGAACTGAGTGGATTTACGATGCCTTTGCTGGGAAATCTTTACTACAATGCATTACATTCTTTTTCACAAGACTCTATGAACTCACCAACCATTGTGTTGACACTTTAGCATGTATTTTCAGGTTTTAACCAATGGCACGCTACTGGAGGTTTTGGCAGGGCAGGGCATGGTCATAGAAGACTCTGATTTAATCATTTGGGGACCGTTTTTAACTATTTTAATGGCCTACTTCCGCACTACTTTAACAATGTAAAAATCAACATTTTGATTTAACTATTTTATTCTAAATGATTCAAGTGCAAACTATTTTTGAACTAGTGTTGTAATACCAATTGAGTTACACCCCAGCTACATGTATGCTTCCGCTGGACCCGATTTTGGGGGTGTGACACTTTCCTAAGCTATCTTTGTCAATAATTTCCAAATAATTCTTATCACAACCCTTTTCTGTGAATAATCACCCGATCACAAGTACGCTAAAGTTACAATTCACACCTCAACGGGATTTAACGACCCGGTGATACCTTATATTACCCGGAGCATTGATCTAGGCTATTTGACTTTGTTGACCATTCCTTGGTCAATATAAGTTGGTGGTTTAGCATCAATCAGTTTGCAACCCACTTACTCAACGAGTTAGTTAGTAGGTTTACTCATCCTTTCTGCCATCGTGGGTCTTAATAAGTGCATGCACGCCATGTAGGCAAAATATAAAATAACAATATTGAAACATAATAAAAATGTACGCAATAAAGTGAAGTGTGTTATGGAGTTAGCTAGAAACCACAACGTTTTATTAATACTTGCAAGTTTTTGGAAAATAAAAAACAATTGCTAATAAAGAAAACAAAATTCAAAGACAAACATTTATTGGGCACGTACTAAAGTGCAAAGTTGTCTGTTTGTGGGCCGTAGCCTTTCCTAAAGATAGCATCTTTTGAGATTGCAGATGTTCCAAGTACGCGCCAGCTCGTGACCTTCCATATCGCGCAACCTATATGCACCATTACCTAGTGCATTCGTGACCTCATAGGGTCCTTCCCATTTGGGTCCAAGCTTGCCTGTGTCTTCTTCATGGCTTGCATCATTAGCGCGGTATACAAAGTCTCCTGACGTAAAAGAAGTGTGTTTGACCTTTGCATCATAATACTTCTTCATCTTTGCTTTAGCCTTTGCTTCGCGTATAGCTGCGCGTTCACGCCTTTCTTCCAGCAAGTCCAAGTCTATGCGCCGCTCCTCGTCATTTGTTGTGATGTTTATCTCCGTTGTACGTATAGTTGGCATTCCAATTTTGGCTGGTATGACAGCTTCTGATCCATAGACAAGAGAAAATGGTGTGTCCCCGGTACTGGTTTTGATTGTGGTGCGGTGCGCCCATAAAACATGTGACAATTCGTCCACCCATTTTCCTTTGTGTCTGTCAAGGCGCGCTTTTATCCCTTCACCTAAACTGCGATTCTCGCGTTCAACCAAGCCATTGGTTTGTGGGTGTTTTACTGAAGCAAAGTGTTGTGTGATGTTCAATTGCGCGCACCAATCTTTGAATGGGTTATCGCAGAATTGTTTTCCATTATCTGAGATAATTTCCCCAAGTAGCCCGAAGCGACACACAATATTGTCCCACACGAAGCGTTTTACCTGGTTGCCAGTGATGCTCACCACTGCTTTTGCCTCAATCCACTTTGTAAAGTAGTCTATGGCTACGATGAGAAACTTCAACCCTCCCGCTGCAACTGGGAAGGGGCCTGCGATATCAATGCCCCATTTATAGAATGGCCATGGTGAGGTAATGGGGGTTAACTCTTGTTGTGGTTGGCGCGGAATTGGCCTGTGTACTTGGCAATTACTACATTTCTTTATCATATCTCGCGCGTCGCGGTGCATAGTAGGCCAAAAATATCCTGATCACAGGGCGCGCCCCACAACGGATCGTGGTCCTGAGTGCATGCTACATGATCCAGCGTGAATTTCGCGGAGTACATAATCTGCTTGAAGAGGTCCAACACATCGGAGCCAAGGTTGTAGGAATGAACGTCGATATATGATGTCATCTCGTAGTTCAAATCTCTTCGCTGTGCGTCGTACCCTTAGAGCATCCTTTTGCTCTTGTGGTAAAATTCCTTTGCTAATAAATTCGATGATAGGTGTCATCCACATGGGATCCTGTTCTTCTATCACCGTGCATACTTCTATCTCCAAGATTGATTTATTTTTTAGAGTTTCTACCAATACTTGTTTTGATAAGTGCGCAAAGCTTGTAGAAGCGATCTTGCTAAGCGCGTCAGCTTTCCTGTTGTGTCCTCTAGGTACTTGTTTTATTGTGAACCTATCAAAGCTCTGAATTAAAGATTTGGTTTTTTCAAGGTATTGGATCATATGTTCATCCTTGGCTTCATATTCACCTAACACATGGTTAGCTACTAGTCTGGAGTCTACATTTGCCTCTAGGTTGCGTACACCCATTTGAATTGGAAGACGCAGTCCAGCGAGTTGGGCTTCGTATTCTGCCTCATTGTTTGTGGCTGTGAATTCGAAGCGCAGTGCGTAGGTGAACTCTATCCCCTCTGGATTAGTAAGGATAAGGCATGTGCCTGATCCATCCACGCATGAGGATCCGTCTGTAAATAGAATCCACGGTTCTTATAACTCTGTCTTGCCTGTTAAAGGTGGAGTATCGGTATATGGCTTTTCAACAATAAAGTCAATTAATATCTGCCCCTTGATTGCAGTGTGTGGTCTATACGAGATGTTATATTTGCTCAACAACACACTCCACTTTTGTAGTCGTCCTGATGCGTCAGGTTTAGAGATAACTTGTTTGATGGGCTGGTCTGTGATCACAGCTATTGGGTACGCCTGAAAATATCTGCGCAGTCTTTTAGCTGCGAATGCTAGAGCTAAGACCAGCTTTTCCATGGCGCTGTAGTTAGTCTCTGTTTTCTTTAGTGCCTTGCTTACAAAGTATATGGGTGTTTGGACGGGGATCCTATCTGTCAATAGTATTGCGCTAACTGCTCCATGGGTTGCAGATAAGTACATTATCAACTCTTCCCCTGGTCGGGGTGCGACAAGTTTGGGAAGTGATGCAAGATGCTGTTTTAGTTGTTGGAAGGCTTCCTCTGCCTCCTCAGTCCAATGAAAGTCTCCCTTTTTTTTGCACTTCGTGAGTGTTTTGAAGAGAGGAAGTGATTTGTCCGCTGACTTGGATAAAAAACAGTTTAGCCCAGCTAGCTTTCCGTTTAATGACTGGACTTCTTTTAATGTGCGCGGTGAGGGAAGATCGATGACAGCTTTTGTCTTCTCTGGGCAAGGTTTGATGCCATCAGGTTCTATTAAATACCCAAGGAACATGCCTTCTGTCGCGCCAAAGGTGCACTTCTTGGGGTTTAACTTCATGTTTATTTTTCCCAATGTTTTGAACATCTCCTCAATGTCGCGCACCAATTCTTCCTTTGTGTGGCTCTTGATGACAAGGTCATCAACGTAGACTTCCAAGTTGTGACCTACTTGTTTTTCAAAAGCCATGTCCACCAATCGCTGGTATGTTGCGCCCGCGTTCTTTAGACCAAAAGGCATTTCGTGTAACAATAGACCCCTTGACTTGTGTGGAAGGCTGTTTTTTCTTCATCCTCCTCTGCTATCTGAATTTGATGGTACCCTTTGTATGCATCTAGGAAGCATTTAAAGGGATATCCGCACAGGGATTCTACCTTCCAGTCTATCTCTGGCAGTGGGTAGCAGTCCTGTGGACATGCTTTATTGAGGTCCGTGAAGTCCACGCACATCCTCCAACTGCCATCACTCTTTTTTACCATCACTGGATTAGAGAGCCAGTCGTGATAGAAGATTTCGCGCATAATACCTGCGTCTACAAGTTTGTGTACTTCTTCCAAGATGGCTTTTGCGCGATCTGAAGCCTGGTCGCGCTTCTTCTGTCGTATTGGAGGATATCCTTGTCGGATTTATAGCTTGTGCTCCGTAATAGAGCGTAGCACTCCGGTCATGTGCTTTGGTTCCCATGCAAAGATACTCAGGTTCTTTTGCAAGAGTACGCACACAGCTGCTTTACCTTTGTCAGATAAAGATCTTCCAATCGATATTTTTTGATCTGGGTAATCAGGATGAATGGCGACCTTGAAGTTTGGTACTTTTGCTGCGCGCTGTTCTGGAATATGATCCACCTCACTAGTTACCGCGTTGCATTCTTTAGGCGGTACTGTGTTATTGTAAAGGGTGACAATTCCTCCTTCTACTGGAAATTTGAGCATCCCATGTGCTGTGGATGGTACAGCACGCATGGATGATATTCCAGGTCTCCCAATGATGTCGTTGTACGGTGAAGGAGACTTGATTATCATGAAGTTTATCCACGTTGCTGTAGAGTGTTATTCATCGCCCACAACTACAAGTAAGCGTAATTGCCCTATAGGCCATATCTTTTCTCCTGTGAAGCTAGTCAGCGACGTCATGGCCGGTATCAACTGACTTTGTATCTCAGGTCGTAGCCTTTTAAAGCAATGTTCATACAGAATATCTGCGGATGCTCCTCCATCGATATACATGTGGCGGATGTCATGTCCCCCAATATGTATCTCAATGGTCAGTGGCTCTATTACTGTGTTGTCCGCTGCTAGAGTGGGGAAGGATATCTCTTTTTCTGAAGAGAACTTTTGACTGACTTTTTGTTTTGTCTTGCGTTGTCATGACTGTATCATGTAGATGATGTCCGCTTTATCTTTGGGAGACTCTTTCTCTATTCCTTTGCTTGTCCTTCCCTTCTTTAATGTTCTTTACGAGGTGATCCATTATACCCTCCTTTACTAATTTTTCAATTAGTTGTCGTAGCTGGACACACTCGTTGGTTGTATGGCCCTTTTGGCCATGGTATTCGCAGTATCCATTCCCTATACGCTTGTCCTCTAGAGTGCGCATTGGTGGAGGTTTTGGGAAGTTTGCGCCTTCTGTTACAAATATTTCCCTCGGAGTCTTTGTGAGGGGGGTATACTTGTCATTATCTCGTCCACTTCCCTGACTGCGATAATTCTTGCTGCGGTTGCTGCTCTGATCATTGGATTGTCTCCTAGGCTGTTCTTGCTGCCTATAATTTGAGTAGCGTTTTCTACTGTCCGCAGCGGCTGCTTCTCCTTTGATGAAGAATCTTGTGCGCTTCATTAGTTCATCGAAGGTTTGGGGAACCTTGTCATTTAACTTCCTAATGAGTTCTGGGTTATTAATCCCATTCATGAACCCTGAAATTTTAAGGACTTCGGGACACGCCTTGACATGTATACATTCATCTTTAAAGCGTTCCATATAAGCACTGGTTGATTCCCCTTGACGCTGTTTCACTCTGGCTAGTTCAACAGGGTTTTTAGCGCACTTCTTTCTTTGGGTGAAGTTTAAGCGGAATGCTTTTCGCAATTCTTCAAACCCACCAATGCTCCTTCGTGGAAGCTTGCTAAACCAAGTGCGCGCATTCCCTACTAACGTGGAGTTAAACATATGACACCACACAGGTTGTGGCCAATTTTCGATAGTAGCAGCGGATTCGAAAATTTTTAAGTGGTCATCAGGATCACCCGTTCCATCATATATTTTAACATTAGTGGGCATGCGCCTTTTCTTATGATCGGAGTAGTCGCTGATGCGTCGCGTGAATGCATCAACTTTCTGGCGACGCCACGGAAGAGGTATGTCTTCGTCTTCTTCCTCGCGACGTCTTCCTCTGGACTTCCAATGTCCTGTTTCCTTATCCTCGTTGTCCGAGGAGTCACTGGAGGATGAGTAATCTCTTTTGCGGCGCTTGCGCTGGTTTTCCTCAGAGGAGGAGCTTGAGGGGCTTTCACTTGGGGAAGTTCGCCTTCCTAACCTGTCGTGAATTCTTCTGCTCCCAGACCTGGAGGAGCCTTCGCTTGGTGAATGTTGGCGTCCAAGTCTGTCTTGCATCCTTCGACTACCAAGTATGGAGTGAACATTAGTGCGCCTCTCGCCATCTTCATATTCCTCAGAGTATTTTGAGTCAGATGCTTTACCAAGTCTATCATGGATATTGGTACGCCTTTCGTTATTTTCGCGCCCCCCTCTTTGGTAGCGCGGTGGTGATGTTTCGCGTTCAGGACCAAAGTTGAGCCGGCCTTGCAGGCTCATACTAGACCTTCTCATTGCCTCTTCTTGCATGAGGGCGGTTAGAGTTTTGTAATTTTGGGACACAAAATTACTTAGAGTTAAATCAGATGGGTCCTCATCCGCTGCAAGGATTTCTGCCTCCACATTAGGCGCCCTATCTCGGTTGGGTGCGCCAGGTGGCACAGTGTTGTCCACTATAGGTGCCGTTTGATGGGGAGTATTGAAGAGAGTGCGCTGAAGTTCTTCAACGCTTGGGACCACCGTGGTGGCTTGAGTAGTTCTTGTAGGCAATTCTACCGCTGGGAGAGGTAGGGTTGGTCCCGTTTCTTGGTGACCAGGCGCACTGGTTGTTCCAGAGGCCTACCTAGAGGTCGAATCTTGAGGGTTCTTCCTCTGGGGGTCACGTGTTTTTTCCAACTGCGGAGTCCGCTGGCTTGAGTTTTTGTTCTTCGTCATTCTAGTTCTTAGTTCTTAGTTCTTAGTGTAGGGTCCCACGGATGGCGCCACTTGTTGATACAAAAGTTGGCGTTCCTAGTTTGGGCTCCTGCTCTCGTACCAATTACCTCTTAATGCTTAAAACCTGCGCACTAAGAAAGTAAACAAACACCGTTAGGCTTATCGTGGGATTGTCTCCCACGATTATCCTCCGGCGTGAGAGTAAGTAATCGGTTTTAGGGTTATGGTAAAGAGTTAGGGTTTGTGAATCGTACCTTTAATGAGAATTATATCATTCTATATATAGGCGCAGAATCCTTGTAGGTTTCGGTGCTCCTTACTCTTTGCACACGTAGTGCTTATCCGGTCCAAGAATCTTTATCCGTAAATAGAAGATCCTTATCTAGACCATAAATAGTTTTGTTGGGCTTGGGCCTATGCGAGCCCAACCCATTGGTGATGCGGCCCAAACCATTGTTATGATAGCCCACGCGTGGTGAGTTTGAGTCTTAGTAATGTTTATCATTTGGGCTCGTGGCTCAAATATAGACTATACGTCATCAAATGTTAAGTTCATAAATGAATAATATGTTGAAATGTTGAATAGGTTCTCCAGTACCATCGCTAGCAAAAATAATTGTTATTATAAACACAAGTAGAAACCATTTGTTACACAAAATTGCCAGCTAGTATTTTGGACACAAATTTATGTGGCCCATAAATTCATTCCCCCATGACATATGAGGGACCATGGACTCATGGAGTGTTAGCCGTAAGCTTACAGTCACAAACAAATTAAAAAATCTATCGGGCCATTCACATATATATCGGCCTAACAATCTTAATGGCCCAGACCAAGCCCACATACATGGAGGTAGTCGATTAAAGGAATAGAAAGAGGTAGTCGACATCTGGAGCCGTTTTGAAAATGAGCGCTTGGGTAACTGGAACCGTTTTGAATGAAAATACACCCCTGTGTATGGACAGACTCACATGTATGCCAGGTGTGGCACAGGTTACACCCGATTTTAGGTCACGAATTGCAAAAATATTTCAAAACTGTCGTTTTTGTGATATGTGCAACCCTCAAATTTCTGTTGCTACTTTCGTTTCTTACTGTGTAACTTTAATTACCCAACATTTATTTTGTACAACACTCTTTTAAAAATCTTGAGTCGGTTCATGCCCCTGTGGTTTGAAGAGTTCTCGAGAAAGAAGTTTTTAACTTCAGTTGACATTTTTTTTTAAGGTGAGTGTCAGGTAATAAGAATAGATTAAGATTTTATATGTACCGTTCTTTTTCCTTTTAAGTTGAACTTCAATCCAAAACTAAAACCCACAAGTATATGTGTGTTTTTTGTTTTTTCCAACTATGGGTAAATAAAAAAATTTATTTTTCTTTTTTCTACTAAACATATTTAAAAGAATAAAATAATAATTAAATGATGAGATTTGCTAATAACAACTCGGGTGTTGTTTAAGCATTTCATATATATAAAAAACACATTTAATGAAATATATATTTCATAATTATATAGTTTTAATCATTTTAAATATGGTATGTGATGTTAAATATAAAATGTTTTGAGATCATTAAATGATAACTCTTTAAACATGGAATGCTTAAACATACGAGTATTGTCCAAGTAACTGGTAATCAAAATTTAAAAATGCAACGGAAAAGAAAATAAGAAATTGAGCAAATCCATGACTAATGTAAATCACTTGTTGTTTAAACAATGAGTGATCAATTTTATATAGCATAGGTAGCATAAATAATTATTTGGCAACTGATTTAAACCCTTCTTATTAATTTAAATTTAGAAGATTCGAATAAATTCTTTATATTATAAAATGTATTTGGCTAATAACGTAGGAAAATATTGTCGGTGGTAGCCATGTGGAAATTGGGATCCGAGGCAGAGGCCCCTTGCATTACACACCATTTCTTTCATACTTTACAACTCCTCCTCGATATAATTATTTAACGTCCTTCTTAATTCTCTACTTCGATTTTGGAGTTTTTGATGTTTTCCCGTAAGTATTTAATATTTTTTTATATTTATTTTTCATTGGAGCAACAGTAATTAAGTATAAGATTCAATGTAACGAAAATCTTTGCTTTATCAATAATTTACCTACGGGTGTTAAAAAAAAGTCAAAACAAACACTGCAAGAATATTTGTGGATCTTGTGACACAAAAAAGTGTCACTAAAAGTCAAAACCGAATATAAAAATGTCAACAAGTTTTGTACATTTAAAACTGTACAAGTTAAGTATGGTAAAGTGTATTTATAATGAGAAAAAAGATGAAAGGAAAAACTTTTTTCCTTTTTATGACACATATGTTTGCAAGTCATTGGGTGCGTTTGGTTTTAAGTGGGATTGAATTTGGATTTTGATTTTGGTTTAGAATTTGGATTTAATGTTAGGTTTACGAGAAAGAATATATATTTTTAAAATAAATTAAAAACTAAATAGATTATTTTAAAAATAAAATAGAAAAAGTTTGTGAGTGAAATGAAAAAGAGTCCTACGGATTTTATGTAAAGTAGAGTGAGGGGTTTGGATTTCTCAAAACCCATAAACGATGGTGTGATCTACTATTTGAAAATCCATAGGTACCAACTAAATGCGTTTTTTTTACTTTAAGTCAATTCCTTCTATCCTAAAGTCGGATATCAAACGGCCCCTAAATTTTAAAATTTTGATTTGTTATACACACTTATTAAAATATGACATTAAAAAGTTAGATATCATCTTTTATGTCAGTAGAATATCTATCACTAAAAATCAAATTTTTAGGTGAAAATCATATCACTCTTAATTATTTTTCATTATGCTTATTATTCATCTGAGTCGCTTTATTTTCAATACCCACAATTTCATACATATTGAGGGTTTAATCTGAACCATAGATCTAAAGACAACTTTTAAGAAGGTAAAATAATAATAATAATAATAATAAATAAAAACATGAGAGGACTAAATGTGTAAATTTGATCATTCATTCACTCCACCCACCCACTTTTCACTCACATTTCGCTATCACTAATCCCACACACACAAAAACACACATAACTCAATTTCTCTCTCTAACAAACTCAAAAACTATATATATATATATATATATATATATATATATATATATATATATATATATATACACACACATCCATTTTTAACCGTAAAAACCAAATTAAACCCACAAAAATGTAACAATCGACGCAAGTAGAACTAGATCTAGAAAAAACGATTCAAAATGAACCGAATCAAACTCAAGATGATCGTACGGTGCTTCCAATTCTTTATTTAGTTGTTATTTAACTATTTTTGTTGTAATTTTGTTCTTATTTATGGATTTTATTTATGTTTTTGTTGTTATTTATAAAGATTTTTGTGTTTGTTGTTGATTTTTAGTTGTTTATTGATATATTAATGTGATGATGTGATGATTGAGATAATTTTGTTCTTGTTTCTAGATTTTATTTGTGTTTTGGAAATTTCTAAGAATTTTTATGAGGATTTTGTGTTTTTGTGATAAGATGAGATATTAAATGTTAGATTTAATTGAAAACAATAGATATTATGATCTTTATGTTAGATTTGTGGTGGATTCCTACATTTAATGGATACATTGTGAATGTTTCAATAGGTTTCATAGCAAGATTTAAAAATATCTATGGTTGAATCAGCAAACTGAAGAAGCTATGGTTAAACAAAGCAAAACATTTTTATAAACAGATTGAAAAAGCTCAAACACATGTTATATCACTTGTGATATCACACGTGATATCACCTATGATATCACGATAACACGCGTGATTCAACAAATAGAAGAAGCCGGCACTGTGATGTCACCTGTGGTATCAAAGTCTCCTCCAAAAAGTTGAACAGCATGAGAATGAGATACACTATAAATTAGCAATAAAGGTGTTGTAGTTAGTAGTTATTAAAGGATTGTTGTGATAATGTAATGAATGTTGTGATAATATGAGAAATCACAAGAGATATTGAGCTTGTAACATGCTTCTTTTAGATTTGTAATACATTTATTTTCTTAATTGATAGAGTGTGAATGTTTCGATAGGTTTAACACCGTATTCGACACCAAATATATATTTATTAGGTCCCGAGACATACTGCATGGTACCCGAGTTTGTAATACTTTTGAGAATGGCTAAGTGACTAGTATGATCATTTGTATGTAAACTAACAGTATCACATGTGATATTACTCTTAGCTAACTAAAACATTTTGTTTTACATTAAAATGTTTCATATCACAAGAGTTATAACACTTTCAATTACATATACCAAATATGTATAAAACAGTAAACAAAACTAATAAAATAAAAAAGTTGGCATGTTCTAAAAATCAAAGAAAGTGTTACATCAAATTTAACAGAATATCACAAGTGATATAAACTTCAAAATTAAACTCAAGTGTTGCATCATTTTTAACAGAATATCACAAGTGATATAAACATCAAAATCAAACCCAAGTCTTGCATCATTTTTAACAGGATATCACAAGTGATATCATATACAAGAACTGTATGAATCATAAAAATCCTCATAAAAAATTATTGCAAACTATTGAGCATAAGGAATTATTATTATTATTATTATTATTATTATTATTATTATTATTATTATTATTATTATTATTATTACTCCCTCCGTCCCAAAATTATTGTCCCGTTTGAATTTTCAAAGTCAAACTAGTTCAACTTTGACCATAAATATATATTTTTTATTATATAATACTTGATGAAAAATTATACTATTGAAAAGTACACTTAAAACCCAATCCATTTATATATTTTGCATCATATATTATATAACACCAAACAAATATTTAAGGTCAAAGATGAAGAAGAAAGACTAAAAAAGTCAATAGTGGATAATAAATTTGGGACGGAGAGAGTATTAAATTTCATTAATACATAAAAAAAGGGCTTATATAAAGTTGGATGGGAGTCTAGACACAAGTTGGGCTCCCACCCCTTTCTGAATACAATAACTTATTCTATGAAAAATAAAAACGCCACATTTAACATTATTGGAGTGGCTAATGGCAATAGACTTGATACGTGAAAGTATGTCCAGAGCCTCCGTATCGAATTCACCGAAAGTAGAGAAAGCAAATGGTATGAACTTGTAACTGTTGTCCTCGCATTTAGACGTATACTTTCTCTTTTTCTTCTCCACAGCGTTATGCAATGCTACCCCAGGAGAACACGAAGTCGCCCCAACACCAGCAAACGGAGAGATTTCAGTCACATCAAAACACGCATCTTTACCTTGGACCAATTAAAAATTAATAAATCTGCAAGACGTAGCTCATTCCCATCGTCTGAAAGAAAACCTGTGGAAAACTAGAAGGGGGGTTGAATAGTTTTACGTCCTTTTTAAATTTATTACCAAAATATTTTGTAGCTTATTAAAACTTTCGATTCGATCTCAAGTGAATTCAAGTAACAACCAGTATAAGCAATTCTAATCTAATAATGAAAGTATTGAAATGTAATGAAGAAAAGATATAGTCAGAAAGATCAAACCACAACACGCGAATTTATAGTGGTTCGGCTACAAGGACACCTTCCTTGCCCTACTCCACTCCCCGAGTACCACACTCGAGAGTTTTCTTCACTATGTCAACAAACTCCTCATGGTGGAGAAACCTTACACACATTGGCTTACACGAGTTAACAACACTAAGCTAAATGTCGAGTTCTAATCGTAGCTAGAACCAATCTCACAACTTCTTCAAGGCTTCACACCTTGTCAACTTCACACCTTCTTCTATGCACAACTAAGTCACAACTACTAAACTACTTTACAACACACCTAGTTTCTACAATCAACAAATTCACACAACACTTTTACAAATATCTAACACTACTACAATATGAAACTAGCAAATCACAACACTACTACAATTAGATGGATGTAGAGGAGTGTTCTTCTTCTTGCACTTGAATGGATGAAGCTTTGGATCACTTGGAAACAAAGACTTATGAGTTATATGATCAAAGGATTTTTGATATAGAAATGGAGGTTGGATCAGAAAGTTTTAAGTGCAAAAAGGTGAGAAAAATATGTGAAATGATCCAATATTTATAGGGCCAGGAAATACTGTTCTGGAGCGTGCCGGTCCCCTTAATTAGGGGGCGGTCCCCTTAATGATTAAGGGGGCCGACTAGTAAAATTAAGGGGGCCGCCCTCCTGAACGTTGGAAAAGTTTTTCTGGATAAAATTTGCCCTTTTTGGTTGGAAATTTGAAATCATATCTTTGTAGTTTAATATAACATTACCAAAAATGATTTACAAATATATATAAAATGTTAATATCATTTTATAAAAAGTTATGTCTTAAGACAAGGTTTCCTTTGATCATGTAATGCATAAGATGCTTAGTTTATGCATACCTTAAGTGATATTAGATGTAGAGGTAAATATTTGTTACCAAATACTTGTTTACGTCTTAATCTTAACTTAATTTCATTTGAGTTTTGTGATTATCAAAACATAGGTTTATTGAGAAATATTAATAACGTTTTTAGACATTATTTTTATCAACAATCTCCCCCTTTTTGATGATTACAAAACTTAAACTCATTAACTCAAAAATTAGTTTTTAAACAAGTATTTTAGTGAGTTTATATTTACTTCTCCCCCTTTTTGTAGAATCAAAAAGGTTATGCCGACAATTTTCAAACGTGAAAATTTGACGGGAAGATATCTCCCCCTTGATGTGTACTCCACCTCGTTTGGGGGCACCAAGAGAACGAGCTATGGAATGCTTTGCAAAACAAAAATATTAGAAGCACAAGTATATACATGCAAACATATATATAAGGTGATAAGAAAATAATTAAGCATGTTTGAAAGAAAGCATTCATATTAAAGAAATGGTTGTGTTAAGACACAACATACAAGTAGCAATAAGGATTACAAGTAGAAAAGCTAGTACACAAACTAACAACTAGGAGAATACATCATCATGCAAAGAGTACATGGTCTTCATAGAGCTTGCAAGCAAAAGGGTGGTAGAGGCTTTATTTATTAAGCATATCATATGCTTAATTTGGAGAGCATGATGGTGATGGTGGAGGAATGGGTGAGAATTGTGGTGGAGGAATGGGTGAGAATTGTGGTGGAGGAATGATTGGAGAGGATGGTGGTGTTGGTGGGTTGGTAAGCAAATGTTCAATATATTAAAACATATATTGAATTTCATCTCTAAGACCAAAGATGACGGTGCGGTTGTGGATGCAACAAAGACAAGTATCCCCATGGGATTCAAGTAACCTCCAAGGCACGGGATTGGCAAAGAATGGTGGTGTAATTGGTGGAGATGAGAGATGAGCATCAAGTGGTGTTATTGGTGAAAGTCAGATGGTAAGATGGGTGGACATAGGTTCTTGTCTAGGATGTGGTGATGATACTTGTAGTGACAAGTGTGAATTGATGTAGTCATTGATTGAAGAGGTTGAGGGTATGGAGGATGAGGAAGTTCCATGAGTGGAAGGTGTTTTGGATGGTGCATTGGGTGCACTTGGAGATGAGCATTTTGGTGGAGGTGATGGGGTTTTGTTGTCTTCATTTGTTAAGTCAATGAAGAGTTGTTTTGGAGGAATGATCACAAGCTTTTGTTTCTTGGAGGCTTTGGAGTTTGAGGTGCTTGGTGGAGTCATGATGATTTAGATGATGAATGATGAGATGAAGAATGGTGATTATGGAGGGAATTTATAGTATGGAAATGGTTGATTTTGGTATGTATTTGAAATGGTTGAATGAGATTCTAAAATCAGTTGGGTTAAAATGGGAAATGGTAGCTGATACTAGAGAAAGGGTTCACAAGATGCAAAAGAAAACAGTGAACCCAGTTCCAGATGGCCGGTCCCCTTAATTGTATGCCGGCCCCCTTAATGATTAAGGGGACCGCCTAGGGAATTAAGGGGGCCGCCCATCTGGTGTTTTCCCAGACGACCAGAAACCCAAAATTTGCAGAATTTGGTGATTTTTCAAGTGTGTTTTTCCAGCAAGCTCTATTAGAAGTATATACTCTAGGAATGATGATATATAAACATATATATATAACCAAATTTTGCATGCAAATTAACATAGTATAATCCACATTGAAAAGAAACATAGCATAACATTAAGATAGTAGCATGATAATAATTAAAGTCTAAACATCATCCAAGAGATAAACAAGAAATAACACAAATATTTCCGAATAAATCGGACAAATAACAAACCATACAAATGTCTAATAGAAACAAATAATAACAAGTAGCAATACATCAATATCTTCTACTTCTTCCCAATCATCTTCCTAAACATCTTTCCAACGGATTTGAATCCTCCTCGAAGTTCTTCATGTATTTTTTGTTGACGGTTGATAATGGACGTTTGACGAGTGAAGAGAAACTCATCGGTACGTTCATGAGGAAGAGGAACTTGATACTCGGTATCGTCAATATCGGAAATATTTTCAACAAAGGTCGTGGGGGATGGAGTACTAACACGTGAGGTGTTTTCCTCCTCATCATCCTCATCCTCACGATGAGATGTAGACCCACGAGGCCTAGAGTACAAAGGAACACGAGATTTTCCTTTGTCACTTCGAGAACGACGAGTACGAACAAGAGTGAGTTAGTTCAAAGTAGGAAGAATATGAACGTAGTAATCAATTTGAAGATGTGGGTAATGTTCCATGACATATAGATAAAGTCGTGTGAGGAACATACCATAACGAAGATTGGCATTTGGGGTGTTTTTGGCGGACATGATTCCATGAATAAAAAGATAAGCCAAATTGTATTGCTCTTCAGCAACTACACAATATAACATGTGGACAATGCTCGCCGTGACATGATCACGGTGACCACGAGTACCAAACGCATTCTCGCGAATGAGTTCTTCCCACTTTTTCATATCTCGGCTTAGCTCTTTGAGGAGGATTTGATTTGCATGAATATCGACATTCTTCGACTTAATTACTCGACTAGTCATACGACGTTCTAGTTCAAGCATTCGACGAATGTCTTCAGGACTAGGAATCTCAGAATAGTAGGGGCCATCCTGAGGACGATTTCTTTCAAGAGAGGAAAGATCCCATTCATTTGAGAATACGGCTTGGCCGTTGTATGGGATTCTAAGAATTTGTCCAAATTGAGCAAGAGTAAGAGTGATGAATTGATTTTGAATCATGAAAGAAATAAGGAGATGACCATAGGGATCGGTTTGCACCGTCACTTGGCTATAGAAGTCGAGGATAAAATGAGGAATGATTGGTTCTTTGATTTGGTAAAGACATTCAAAACGAATATTGGAGAACATTCGTTCGGTTTGATCAGATTCATAGAAGGATGGATCGACAATTCTTCCTTCGTGAATGTTTCTATTTTCAATAGGTCGATAGAAACATGCAACCGAAGGAGACATGCCGGGAGTAGAGGAAACATTTGGAATGTATTGTTTGGTTTTGGAGACATCACCAACCGTGGTCTTAGGCATTTTCACCTAAACAATATAACAACAAAAATAACATTAAGATAAAAACAACTATCATGCATATGTTATATATTTATATGCAATGTATGTGGAACGAAATTCTACTTCGACACAAAAAAAATATTCAATGAAGTAGTTTCATAATGTTCCTTTTATTTTGATTTTAAACTCGTTTAGAATATATGATATCAAAGAGTATGATATCATAATTCATTTCGAAGTAAGGCTAGATATATATTAGATTATATATCTTGCTTTTTCATAAGAGTTTGACACAACATAAGCATATTTAAAAGGTTAAAATGCGAATTTTCGTTTTCAAAATATATTTTTCGAGATAAACCAAACGCTCCCTTAACTTAGATAAAAATATCCTAAAACATCAATATATATATACATATATATATATATATATATATATATATATATATATATATATATATATATATATATATATATATATATATATATATATATATATATATATATATATATATATATATATATATATTGATTATATATCTTGATGACATCTATTGATTCTAGTAGTATTAACAAATTTTATGCTAGTTTTAACTTTCAAATAACTACATATAGTTATAGTTTGTTCATGAACCAAACGCCCATGTTGTGTTCATGAACCATTTTATAACGAATTGAAAAGTATGTTTTGATTGTTTATAACATTGAAACAATGTAATGTAGTAAGTTTTAACTAGTTTTTAAGAGTTATATCAACAATGTACCTTTTGAAAAATGAAATTCAACAAGGGTTTATGGGCGATTAATGATTTTGACAAAATGATATGTTATACTAAATTTGAGTTGCAATACATCATCCTAATCCTATGGGAAGCATTTGGTAGTTCAATTTCTAGCTTCTATTTTACTAAAATTCGAATTAAAATAAATTTTAATAAAATGCCTAATTATTGATTAGACACCAAATTGAATGAAATGTGATGAAATGTATGTTGGAAAACTTACAAAAGATGTTGTTATACATTTGGTTAACGTTTGCCCCTTGCGAAACAACCCCGGATTGGTGATATGGTGGAGGATTTTGATGGTTTTGGGTGTTTTGGTTCGTACTCAGCAGTGGTGAGGGAGAAATATATGAACAAATGGAGTGTTTGAGAATGGATATAAGGTGGAAAACGGATATGGGAGTGTCAGATGGCCGGTCCCCTTAAACATTAAGGGGACCGCCCCCGATAACAAGCCGGTCCCCTTAATCTTTAAGGGGGCCGCCCATTAAATTTTGAGATTTCGCGGTTTCAAGTTTCTGGAACAAATATATTTATACGTATATAATTAGATTTATAATATATCAAAAATACGTAAGTGTTTATTGGCACGATGATAAGATACTTAACAATTTTTAATTACCGTCTCGATAATTAAAATGTGCCTTTGACAATTTTGGATAAAATGATCAAAGTGTTAAGTTGATGAGAGGTTTGAGGTGTGTTCGGGAATATGTGAATATGTGTGTATATATATATATATATATATATATATATATATATATATATATATATATATATATATATATGTGTGTGTGTGTGTGTGTGTGTGTGTGTGTGTGTGTGTGTGTGTGTGTATGTGTGTGTGTGTGTAAGTATAAATGCGAGTGAATGATGGGTTGATGGATGAGGTTTGAAAGATGATAACGGAGATAGAAAATATTCGGCGAAAGGAGTTTGTTTCATCCATAGTGTTCACGTGCGAAGGCGTTCTTGCATGATAATAGTCCACTTGACTCATATCCCTTCATCATCATGAGTCTTCTAAAAGTGGACTTAATAGAATTACGCAAGAGGGAAGGAAAGGGTTCGATAACGAACAATTTCCTGGAGTTCTAGAAAGTCAACTAATGACATATCTAGGTTATTGAGCAAGTATGTATATATATATATATATATATATATATATATATATATATATATATATATATATATATATATATATATATATATATATATCTAATATAATAAGTATAAGAATATATGTATATATATGATCGAACAAATAGAGGAAAATAGCAATCTATATCTATGCAAACATCGTAATCAAACAAGGCATATTTATCTAAGCATGGCAATGAGTTGTGAAAGAATGGCGTACCCGGTGGTCTTCAAAAAATCTTCCAAATCATCAAGATGACATATAGACTTTAGAAAAGTCTACATTGAGAAAAACTTCAAGATTGCCTCAAGGAATTTTCATCTAGCTATTCGGTCCCCATTGCCTCTTTGGTCCAAAGTTGTTTGGTCCAAACATGTTTAACATTTGACTAGGATGCATGAAAGGTGGTAGTATACCCCAAGGATTGTAGCTTTGTTGGTAGTTCCACATTTGATTACTATTGTTATTATAGTTTTACCTATTTTGGTTTCTTCTTGGTTGAGGTGTTTTAGACCTAGGATGAGGATTATTTGGTTTTGTAGGTGGTGGAGTTTTAGATCTTGTCTTAGGTTTAGAAGACCCTACTTCGTTTTTTAAAGATGGTTTATAAAAGGCTTTTACTTCTTCATTGTTGGCAAGAGGTATTTTTCTATCATTAATAAGTATATATTTATGATTCAATTTTAGAGGTTTTTGTTCATTAAGTTCATTTTCGAATTTGACATTTTTAATCTCGCTTGTTGAAGCTTCATTTGAATTAAATCCTAAACCGGTTTTATCTCCGGATACTCTTTGAATACTTATTATTTTACTAAGTGAGTGACTACTATTTTCAAATTTATCAAGTTTGCGAATTTCTTCCCTAAGTATTTCGTTTTCACCTTTAAGCTCTTGACATGATTTACATTCTTCAAAAATTTCTTTACCTTTTTCAAGTTGATGTATTTTAATTTTTAGTTCTAGTACTTCATTTTCCAATTGATTGTTTATGTATTTTAGTGAATTGTTTTTTGCCATTACTAGTTGTCCTAATTTGCATAGTCTATTATATTCATTATCTAGGTCTTTTTCATCTAAAGATAAACTTTCATCACTAAAATATTCGGTTTCGGAACGTACCTCATTTGATGTATTCGCCATAAGACACTTCTCTTCTTTTGTCGTTTCTTTCTCATCATCATCACTATCATTCCAAGCTCCTCCAACAAAAGCTCTTTGATTTTGATCTCTTGTCATCATTGGACATTTTCCAATAAGGTGATTTGGATCACCACACTTGAAACATTTCCTTTCATTCTTGTTGTTCTTGTCATCCTTACTCTTTTAAAATGTTTTCTTTTCATCATGCGGTTGTCTTACGAATCTTCCTCGCCTTTTGAAGAATTTCTTAAAATCTCTTACGGCCATGGCGTATTCTTCGTCATCACTTTCGGAAGATGAGCTATCTTCGATACTAGATTCTTTTCTAGCTTTCAAGGCGATTGACTTGCTTTGCTCTCGTTTTTCTTTGACCATTTCGGAATCCTTCTTAATAATAACTTCGTAGACTTTTAGATTTCCAATTAATTCATCAAGTTGCAAAGTTGACAAATTCTTTGATTCTTCAATAGCCGTCACTTTAGCTCACCATTTTGGATGACGAGCTCTAAGAAACTTCCTAACAAAATTCTTACTAGAAAAATTCTCATCAAGTGCTTTTAAACTTATGATGATAGTGTTAAATCTAGCAAAAGCATTATCAATTGATTCCTCTTCCGGAATTGTGAATTGCTCATATTGTTGAACAAGTAGATCTATCTTATTATCTTTGACTTTACTATTACCTTGGTGAGTTATTAGTAAAGAGTTCCAAATTTCTTTTGCGGTTTCACACATAAAGATCCTTTCGTACTCTTTACGTGGTAGCACATTATAAATAACTATTTTTGCTTCATTATTTTTAGCAAGTTTTTTTTTTTTTTTTAAATCATCATTTTGTTTTTCAAAAGGTACGATTTCATCTTTCTTTGTTTCGGGATTATTTTGAATAGGTAAAAAATCACCATTAGTAATAACATGCCAAAGATCTAGATCTTTTGACTTCACATAAGTTTCGAATCGATTTTTCCAATATAAAAATCCATCACTTTCAAATAGTGGTGGTCTTTGCATAGATTGCCCTTCTAAATATTTTTCAGATTCCATAGATCATTACAAGTTTTAAAATACAATATATTTTAAAGATCTTGCTAGACGTGGCTCTGATACAAATTGTGAAAAACTAGAAGGGGGGGGGGGGTTGAATAGTTTTACGTCCTTTTTAAATTTATTACCAAAATATTTTGTAGCTTATTAAAACTTTCGATTCGATCTCAAGTGAATTCAAGTAACAACCAATATAAGCAATTCTAATCTAATAATGAAAGTATTAAAATGTAATGAAAAAAAGATAGAGTTAGAAAGATTAAACCACAACACGCGAATTTATAGTGGTTCGGCTACAAGGACACCTTCCTTGCCCTACTCCACTCCCCGAGTACCACACTCGAGAGTTTTCTTCACTATGTCAACAAACTCCTTATGGTGGAGAAACCTTACACACCTTGGCTTGGCACTAAGCTAAATGTCGAGTTCTAATCGTAGCTAGAACCAATCTCACAACTTCTTCAAGGCTTCACACCTTCTTCACACCTTCACAACTTCTTCAAGACTTCACACCTTCTTCTATGCACAACTAAGTCACAACTACTAAACTACTTTACAACACACCTAGTTTCTACAATCAACAAATTCACACAACACTTTTACAAATATCTAACACTACTACAATATGAAACTAGCAAATCACAACACTACTACAATTAGATGGATGTAGAGGAGTGTTCTTCTTCTTGCACTTGAATGGATGAAGCTTTGGATCACTTGGAAACAAAGACTTATGAGTTATATGATCAAAGGATTTTTGATATAGAAATGGAGGTTGGATCAAAAAGTTTTAAGTGCAAAAAGGTGAGAAAAATATGTGAAATGATCCAATATTTATAGGGCCAGGAAATACTGTTCTGGAGCGTGCCGGTCCCCTTAATTAGGGGGCGGTCCCCTTAATGATTAAGGGGGCCGACTAGTAAAATTAAGGGGGCCGCCCTCCTGAACGTTGGAAAAGTTTTTTTGGATAAAATTTGCCCTTTTTGGTTGGAAATTTGAAATCATATCTTTGTAGTTTAATATAACATTACCAAAAATGATTTACAAATATATATAAAATGTTAATATCATTTTATAAAAAGTTATGTCTTAAGACAAGGTTTTCTTTGATCATGTAATGCATAAGATGCTTAGTTTATGCATACCTTAAGTGATATTATATGTAGAGGTAAATATTTGTTACCAAATACTTGTTTACGTCTTAATCTTAACTTAATTTCATTTGAGTTTTGTGATTATCAAAACATAGGTTTATTGATAAATATTAATAACGTTTTTAGACATTATTTATATCACAAAACCCATAGGAGCCTCCTTACGTACCATAATCCCAACCTTGGAATATAAATCAACAAGAATATCACGAACCAAATTATGCCTGAACTTCACACCCACTTCGCTAGAGCAGTGAACTGCGTGATCCCCCCATTGGTCCATACGATGCACATTACAACTCGGGCATAGACTACCTTCAGCAAATATAGGTATAGCAAACCTATAACACAAAACCGATCGAAATTGGCTATAATTCATCCTCTGTCCCAAACCATCAATAGGAATGGTGAAAAGAAAATCATGTGCATGCGGGGCACGAATGCAACTGAGAATAGCCAACTGCCTTGGACTTAGCAAGTACTTAGCAACAAGTCAATGTTTTCATCAAAATAACACTTTGCCAATGTTTTCATTATATGGGGGCAGAAGCGCAAGTGGTGTCAGAGAACAAGTCAATGTTGCAAGTAGTGTTAAAAGTATCAAGAGCATACTGAAAAGACGAACCATGAAAGATAATACTAGATTTGGACAGTATCTTGGTCTGTAGCTCACTTGATTGCATGCGGGAGGCGAGAAAAGCGTACTGAATGATATCTCCTGCTAAAAGGATGCCAAGACCACCCAACCGGATTGGAAGAGTGGCTAGCCGCCACTGCCAATCACCAAACCCCGGCCCCGAAGCTGTAACAATCTTCTCTAAGAAGGCACGTAATGCCTGATCAAACTAAATCTGGGCCTCTAATAAATATAAAGGCGAACATGTCCTCAAAGCATAAGATAGTTTTGCAACCCCAACACAATTGCGAAGAAGAAGGAGTTCACATTGTGGATCATGGAGTTTGTAAATCGCCTCCATTAGGGAGATGGTTTTAGATACCATTTTCAAAGCCAAATCTCGACTAAAACTTTCATCCAAGCTAATTGAATCACCAAGAAGTTTGACACCCTTGAGCGGGCAAGAGATATTTACAGGAAAAATACCCTTCGCCTTACTTCTAAGATCCTCCACAGCCAGAAAAGTTCAGTATTATCAACATTCAAAAACAAACCACGAGCTGGACCATCCTTCCTAATGATGTCAAACGCCTTGGGGACCATAAGGGTATCTCCTATAATAGTACCGTCATCAAGATACCAACCCTGAAGAGTAAGCTCACATGACTTATTAATAGACAGGATCAACGGGTGCAAAGCTAAGGCAAACAACAACGGTCCTAATGGATCCCCTTGTTGATCCCCTTGACAAGACCAAAGAATCGAGTCGTCATAATAAAGCCTAGCAGGTCGAGCATAACAAAACTCAACCCAAGGAGCAATGGATGGGCACCACACCCTAGCTTCCTGAAGTAAAACGTTCCTATCGACCAGATTGAAAGCATTCTTAAAATCCGCCAAAAGCATGGAAAGCCCAACATCATTACCTTTAGAGTCAACCAGCCTATTCACAGAATGCAAAATAGCCTCACAACCACCAGGAACACCAACACCAAATTGAAAATCCTATAAATACGTGCTCATGGAGTTACCAATAGAAGAAGAAGCCACCTTAGAAACAAGCCTCCGCCATACAATGCCAACAGAAATAGGTCGTATACCACCACCAGGCTTGACTAAGGGAGTCAAAGGAGCACTAGCTATATGCTCACCTAGTTGGATAGGACAATTTCCACAGAGGAACAGGTTGACAACCCCGGTAATAGATCCAAGCAGATCATCAGCAACTGCAGAAGCAGCCCCTCCCAAAATATCCATTATATGTTGTGCTCTAAGCCCATCGCGACCACAAGAAGTCCCTTTGGGGAAACTACGAATTCTATTCAATACTAAATCTTTATGGGCAGAAAAAGCATCCCCCCTAAATGAAGAAGAAGACGGGGATGGGGGTGGAGCATAGGGGTGCTTAGCCTCTAACTCATGCAGTGTATCAGAAGTAGATGTGGCAATACCAAAAGATGTGAGTACCTTAATAGCAGCAGTAAAGTGCCCATCTCCCAATTTACGTTTGCATTGAACCTGGTTAGCTTTGTCTTGTTCCTTAGGTTTCTTCATCAAACTGACACATGGAGTAACTCCAGTGAAATGATCTAACACCAAACCAAGCCTGTCTACGGGATCCTTCCATCTAAGAATAGCACGAGAAATATCTTCAAACTCACACCGTTCTCTCTCACCAGATCGTCTTTGAGCTCTGTTAGTAGGTACGAAAGTAGACAGAACACAACCTGGCAAGATAAGGAGTTGCACCCACACCGAAAAATCCCCCGGGCGCGCAAGGACATTGTCAAGCGCACTATGAAAGAGCTTAGCAAACCCAAGTCGCAACCTGGGGGAATACATTTAACCGTGTGCAACTTCTTCGCAAAAACCCGATCAAGAAGATCAATATCAAAACAAGAAGACTCAACAACATCCGCCCCTACGACAACCACATCCGTAGCAAAGGTGTCAGTCGGCTCAGTATCGGCACCACCACCCGTATCCAAAACTGGTCTAGGGGGCACATGGATACCGTGGATCGCCACTTCATTAAAACTAGGCACCAAAATCACAACACCATAGGCATGTTTACAATTCTTACTAAACGTGTGGGTACAGAAACAATCACCACAAAGCCATATGCCCGCCTGATGAAGAGCCAGATCAAATGCAGAAAATAAAGTAAAGTCACTCGCAACACGCGCTTTGTGGGATGCCTTCAAGACATTAGTTTTAAAATGCCGAGTGCCCAAGTGATCAATGAAATATTTCTTAGTAAGCCCTTTACCATTTCCCCCACTACAACCATCACAACCTTGCAGCGGACAAGATATTCGAGGAGCACCAAAATTAGCCATAAAAGGGACTTTCTATCTCAAAAATATATTAATGTACCCAATAAAGAAATCTCTAATAACTGGAGGGCCACCCAAAATGCATGTGAATAACCAATCAGTAAATTCACACACCTATTATATAAACGTAATACGACCCCAACTGAACTACAAATCAGAAACGAGAACCAAAACAACACAAGCAATAAGAAGTCGATACCGTCGAAGAAGCAACACGTATCAAGACCACAACCGGTAATGTAGAAGCAAGTCTGTGTAAGAAACCCGAAACAAGTGATGAAGAATCCAACGGCACAAGCAAACCACACTGAACCACATACCCTAGCAGCCACTAAAACCATAGACCCAAATGCAGCCTCTGATGAAGTAATAAAACAAACAAGTGACGAAGAATCCAACGGCACAAGCAAACCACACTGACCGAATCGAATCTCGAAACAAACCCTTACCACAGTATCGACAACAACCAAAATATCCACTATTGTATGAGTAACCCTACCACAGAAACCCTAGGCGTCTAGAAAAACCTTAGCAGATCGTGAACATAAGCCACAACAGTTAGGGGAATCTCGAAATAGACCCTAGCAGCCACTGAACCACAGACCCAAATGCAGCAGTGGATGAAGTAATAAAACGGTTTTCAAAAAAATGAAAACCCTAAAAAAAAGAAAACAAGAAAAATAAAGATGAAGAAACGATAAAAAGATGATATACCACACAGATACAACTGATGTCATTGGATCAATAAGGGCAGGGACGAAGAAGAAGAAACAGGATCAAGAAGATCGTTGTGAATCGCCAAATTCGCCCACACACACACACCTTATTATTATTATTATTATTATTATTATTATTATTATTATTATTATTATTATTATTATTATTATTATTATTATTATTATTATTATTATTATTATTATATATACTAATATAGAGCGTCGGATCTAGGTAAACGTGCCACTGCGTCATTTGACATTATTGCAAGTTAGCCCAAATTTTAGCCCAAAACACATCATCTGACGTCACTGCAAGTTAGCACAAATTTTAGCCCAAAAAAGGCCTGATCCATGTAATAAAAAGAGAGAGAAGGTGGTGGAGGTGAACCGGCGAGCTGGTAGTGTATGGTGGTGGCGCCAGTGGTGCTTGAACACGAACCAAACGGTCTCCAAAAACTCTCAACTGCTCCAGAAATGACCACGGGATCCAGATCTACGCGATGGTGTGATTATTTGAGGTGGCTTTAAAAGTGCCTGGAGATGGTCACGGCGCCGAAATTTGGCCGGCCGATGGGGTGTGGCCGGATTAGGGTTCCGGCGAGGTGAAGAGAGAGAGAGTGTGTGTAGGGTGAAAACGAGCCGAGCCAAGCCCGAGCCTGTCAAAGCTCGAGCTCGGCTCGTTTATATATATAAAGCTCGAGCTCGAGCTCGTTTCGAGCCTAATATTTTGAGCTCGAGATTGGCTCGTGAAAATTTTCACAAGCTCGAGCTCGATCTCGGGCTCGACTAATTTTATAATGTTTTAAAGAAAATAAAGTTAAAATGGAGCTCGGCTCGTTAATTACATAAGGCTCGAGCTCGTTTACTACTTTTAAGCTCATTTATACATATACACAATATATATACGTATATGTTTCAAGGGCTCGTTTAGGCTCGCGAGCCTACTCGAGCTTTTTGTATAGAGCTCGAGCTCGAGCTCGATTATTAAATGAGCTTAAATTTAGGCTTGAGCTCGGGCTCGGGCTCGTTTACGCTCGGCTCGTTCGAGCTTTTTAACGATCAGATCCCGAGCTTTTCACGAGCGGCTCGGCTCGTTTCCACCCCTATGTGTGTGTATGTTATAATGAGGAAAGAGAGAGAAAAGAGGGTTTATATACCAAGGGGAGGGGCCGAACTTGGGCAAACAAAAGTGGAGGGGGCTCGGTGAAAGTATGAGGTGCAGGGGGTATAGTTGCCAGGTATGTGAAACTTTTGAAATATTTATCGTGGGCTCCATTTGACATACCAAACGGACACGAAAATTTATGATACTTGCGTCATTGTTTCCGAAATAATTTTTCTAATAAAAATGAGTATAAATACGCTTAACTTTCTCAAAGTTATACTAAAACTCGGCACACGTACAAACGCTTGATCACTACCCCGCCGCAACGCGGCGGTTCGCAGCCGTCCTTGTTATTTTAATATTGAAAAGCTATGAATCACAAGTGATACATCAAACAAAAGAAATAATAATAAAAAAAAAAAAAAAAAAAAAAAGGTAAAATTAGACTTTGACTGCAGCAGATCCACCTTCAATGGAGCCATCTCCAGGAACACCGTCTTCAAGCCCACTGTCTCAAGGGGTCATCGCCCCTCGGGAAATGCCTAGAGATTACTGGTATCGCACTAGCAGAAACTCTAGGAACCCAAAAAACTTATCCCCAGGAGTATTAATAAACTCATTGTGATTAAACAACATAGGAGTTTTCACACTATTAGAAGTTGTAAACAAATGTAAACACATAGTAAATAGGGTATCATCATAACTTAAAAAAAAGAAGAAAATTTAACTATGATTATAAAACAATAACAATGAAATATCACAAGTGATGGACACATTGAGTACACCCAATACATGTATCATAAATCTTGATATATACTAAAGTTTAACTAGTAAACATCAAAACCTATAAAAAAAACAAAATATCATAAGTGATACTACAAAACTACAGTTCAAAGCACGCATTTTGTTTAGTTGTAACTCTTTTATACCCTCCTGATTCCCTCTCTCAATTTTAGCCTCAAAAACCAAGACTCATGTCAATCATTGTGTAATAACTGCCACATTACGATAAGAGCATTAAAATCTTAGCCAACTATACACTAAATGTCCTCTTGGGAACTGAACTCACAAAGATATGTGCATACTATAACAATCATGTTTTACCATTCAAGACGAGACCAAAGATGTAAAGGTAGATACCACCTAGGCAACAATCTCCACAAGCATAACAACCAAAAGCATTTACTAGGCGCTAAAGATATCATAAATTGTTTTACCTTGTCCAATAGGGTCAAAGGGGCCTTGGAGGTTAAAAATATAAATTGCGTAAACGTGAATGATCACGAGCTTCACCACACATCTCAAAACTCATATTTGCTGTGATCTCGACAAAGTTAAAGCATTCATACACTGCAGACATTAATAGAACCTATCTTAACAAGCACCAAGTTTCATAAGAAAAACATTACCGACTACATCTCCAGTTTCAAGCTAGACAGGAGCTGAATGCCCTAAACTCCGATTTGCTAATTTATTTCCATAATTCAAACTTCCATGCCCACCATTATAAGCATTGGCCAAGATATGAGAGCTTCTACTGCATCCAATGGTTGTATCTTGAGAAGCACATAAAACAACAAATTATAATATCATCAACTTCAGATATCACTGATGATACTACACATATCATAAAGAGCAGATTCAAAAAAAGCAACCAGACATAAAAATAGCATTCCAATGCAGTTAAAAACAAAAATTCAACTAACAACTTAATTAATAAGAAAAATTACAAGAGCAGATAACAAGATTATTAAATATTTTTTCACTCACATATTTCATTAAACACTTGGTGTGCAACTTGATTAGAAGGAATGCTAAACAACTTGATCCACATAATTAACAACCAATTCAACATCATTATCAACCGCAACAATATCAATCAAATCAACTTCTGAAACAAACGGTTCATTCAAATCAAAAGAAGACATAAAAAAAAGATGATAATGATCGGGAGGTGATGATGAGATGATGATCGGAACGGTGATGGTGATCGGAATGGTGATGGTGATGATGATCGGAACGGTAATTATAGATCGGGATAACTAATTTTTGGAGGGAAGGAATGAGAGTAGCGGAAAATACACACAAAGTGTGTGTAAAAAATGACGAATAGGAAAAAAATAAATAAAGGCTTTGTATAGTTGGGAGATTAAGGTTAAGCATATTAAATCTCTAGTTTAATCTCCACCATTAGATCAAAATAAATGAATGATGGTTATTTGTACCTTAGTAAGCACCAAAATAAAAGTAACCAAACGAACTTTTCTCTTATTCATCTATACTATCTATAATGGGAAAATCATTTAATCTTTAAAGTGAGAAACTTAAATTAATGTTTTACTTAAATTACCCTACTACTTAAATGATTAAAAATTTAATGCATGATTCTTATGCATGAGAAGTTTGAAAAATTTATATTTATTAGTTTCTAAACTAAACATGAGCTTTTATATATATATATATATATATATATATATATATATATATATATATATATATATATATATATATATATATATATATATATATATAATTCATCTCAATCCTGATCCATATTTTATAACGTTACATGAAACATTTAATCACAATATCTCAAATACAACTATACACTGCTATAAAATTCCGTCACTATACACGGATACATATCTAGCATAATATTGTATTAATAAGCATATAAAATAATAATAACAATATTAAGTGCATTTCTACAAGTCATTTACTTTTATG
Organism: Artemisia argyi; assembly: GCA_030686995.1. NCBI lineage: Eukaryota > Viridiplantae > Streptophyta > Magnoliopsida > Asterales > Asteraceae > Artemisia > Artemisia argyi. Next base: position 107,969,766 of record CM060681.1, on the reverse strand, counting down.
GATAAGAAAATAAGTAGATGGAAAATGTACGAGTATATACATACCAAAAGCCGAAAAGAAATAAATTATTGATGTATTAAGGTAGAGAATATGATATCTCATAGGTTAGGTTAACTTACATACCTATGTGATGGATTCCTTATTTATAGGCATAATGACAGAGGTGTGGGGGAGACAGTTACATAGGTCATGGTAACCAGCTCTTCTTTGACCATTTCAATCATACCCACATTCATAGGCAGAGAGGCTATCACCTTTAGGCTTCGAACCACGGAGGAGGCCAGGGCTTCGAACCTCGGAGGAGGCCAGGGCTTCGAACCTTGGAGAAGGTTGACTTTGTGAGTGTTTTGGGTGAAGATTGGCGGATTCTCTTGCGATAGCCATTGTTAATGACCCTTACGCCAACATTTGAGGCAATAATGTAGAATTATGTGTAGGAAGAAGGCGTAGGTTTCATCCTTTAGGAGAGTACGTTATCATCCTTTATACAAATGGTAAGCTACGTACCAAAATGACGGTAACGCTCGTTAGCAGAGCGGAAGATACGTCATCACTCATGATTGGGCCAAATTGGGCTAAACTGTATTTTAACATGTTAAACCGGTAAAAAATTTTGAGAAAAAAAAGTAAAAATTACTTGATTAAAAATTAGAATATTATAGAACATATTTTAGTTTTATGGACAATAAACACGTGAAAGTGGTAGAGATATATCTAGAAATCCAGTTTGTGAGTGAAAGTAGAGATGACTCATTAGCGGAGCTAAAGGTCGAGTAATTCTTAAATATGAAAGGGTCTTAAGACGTACACACATTGGTTGTTGTCTTCGCTTATACTTGCACACTTAAACACACAAAAGCCTTGCTTGATTATGGATTCACAAAAAAGTGTATCATGACTGCTTGCTGCTAATGATGATTATGGTTTTGAATAGGGGTGCAATCAATCCAAGCTTTTATCAAGCAACTCGAGCTCGAGCTTGAGTTTGACTCGATCGAGTCGAGCTTTTATCGAGCTCAAGCCCGAGCTCGAGCCTAATAAACAAGCTCGAAATACATAACGAGCCGAGCTCAAGCTTTTAATAGCTCGAGCTCGAGCTTTTATCAAGCTTTTCAAGCTTTCAAGAACATATATATTTTTAGTATACGTATTTAAATAAACAACTTAAAACTAACGTGAACATTAGTATAATAATTAAATACTTGTAGGAGGACCATTTAAACTCTGATTCTTCTAAATGTTTTGCAAAAATTCTTTCCTCTCAAGTTCATCGCATAGTTTTTTTGAATTTATTGAAGAGTTTGGCTATAAAATTTAATGTTTATATGTAAATTCAAGCTTTTCGAGCCGAGCTCAAGTCTACTCGAGCCTTACACGAGCCGAGCTCAAGCCTGGTTGATTAAAGCTTGTCAAGCTATCAAGCCAAGCTCAAGCCCACCTTATACATTTCAAGCCAAGCTCAAGCCCTGTCAAGCTCGAGCTCGGCTTGACTCGATTACACCCCTAGTTTTGAATGTTCATCTCTTCATTAGTGCTTTTTATCATCTTTTATATAATAAAAGAATTACGTTATTTTGGATTGATTTTTTAAAATCATTTTTATTGAAAAAAATTTTGGATCAGTAGCAGAGCTCAATTTTAATACATAGGCGTAATTAAGCAATATGATTGGCAATAAAAAGTCAAAATTGAATTAATTTTGATCATATTTTAATAAATTTGATGGAGAATTTGGTAAAAGAAAAAACACATAAAAATATAGATGTTAAAATTATGAAAACAAAAACTTAAAAAAAGAGAAGGTAATTAATAAAATTTTAGTGTTGAATTTTAAATATATTATATAGAGTTAAATGTAAAATTATAAGTCTTTATGTTTTTTTAATAACTTTAGATAATAAACAAATAACCCCATTGCACTTTATACCCCTTATAAACTTTATTTAAAATTACATAAGTGTTAGTATTAGTTTCATACTTTTATTTATTAAAATTATAAAATTTTGTAAACATGCGTTAGTTTTAATATACGTTAAATTTTTTTTAAAACTAATATTATTTGTACACTTTCATCCATAGTTGTCAGGATCCCGATCCTGATTTTAGGATCTTACCATTTTACGTTATCGCAAAGCAAAAACGATCCGGATCTTACATAGGATCTTTGCAAGCTTAAGATGTTATAGGATCCCGATCTTGACCATACGATCTGAAGATCTAATCCGATCTGATCTTAATTTTTTCCGGTTACAAACTAAAAAACTATAAATTTATGGGTTATTATTTATTTTTATTTTTTTGTAGAATTCAAAAAACAACATGTTAGTTTTTTTAAACATTTCATAAGTATAATTTAGGATAGTATTTCAATGAAACATTCATAATATTTTGTGTTTATAGTGTATAATAATTTGTAGATTTGTATAATATTACAAAAACTATTAAGAAATAACATTAGAGTAGGATCTTAAGATCCCGATCCGATCTTACGACTACGATCTTGCAAAAACGAAAACGATCCTTGGTAGGATCCCGATCTTGAAAACCTTGCTTTCATCCATTAAAATATTTATTTGTTATATGCGTTAAATAAGAACTTATGTTATTTTATTTTAAAAGTTTAATTTATGCATAAACGGGATTGAATATTAAGTACGGCTAAACTATTATTAACAGGAATATAAATATCAAATGTAAGCACGGATTACTGTGATATGAAAATAAATATACGCTATTGTATTCATAACAACGACTCATAATTTTTTTATTTAATGTTTATATATGGATATCCAGAAAAAACATTTTTAAAAAACTTTACGGAGCATATTTTGACTTCATTAACGTTGATTATGTGCTATTAAACTCGCACATTTTGTATAACATGATATGAATAGTTAAAGTTAAACAACATCAACCTCAACCTCAACATCTATGTCAGTTAAACAAATTTAAATTTTTCAACAAACAAATTTTTTACAAAATATTACTGTAATAGATATTAATACATAAAAAAATAAAATAAAATAAAATAAAACTCACGAACAAGTATTATTTGTATTTATATCACAGTTTTCACGGGTAAATTCTTATATTGCCATATACCAAAGTAAAATTTTAAAATAATTTTGATTCATGTGTAAACCCCATGCGTGCACAACCGACTTGGCCACATTACAAGTTGTGTTTTTCAATAACTTATGCTATCTAGTAAAGACCAAATACATATATGTTAAAAGGTAGTACTTACTTGATCATTAATATTGAGGTTACAATACATTTAATTTTACAAGTTTTGAAATCATGATATAACAAGAAAGTGAGTTGGCTTAAAACATTAAAGGTGCATTTGGTATCCCATTATGAGAATGAGACTATGACTTTGAAAGTCATTAAAGGTATTTGTTTAATATGAGGGGCCCACTACTATGATAATGAATTATAAATATAATTCATATTTCATATACATCAAGAGAGCTAAGTATAAATTTTTCATAGGTGAGGGACCCACCACTACTATCAAACTTATACTCATTGTCATTTATAACACCATACCAAACACACCTTAAGACTTTCTTTTATAAAAAGTCCAAAGTACTTTACAAAGTAGTATAGATTGTCTGCATTCTCTGCTAAAATAACTGCTTTGTATTATGTCACTTTAAAGGAAAACGAAGTAGGCTTAGAGGGGAGGGTGTGGCTCGTTGCCTACCCTCGCCACTCCTACATGGAGGACAAAAATGGCTCGTTGCTGCTCATTGTCACACCACCCCAAGCTCGCCGTGCTTCGCCACTTTGGTGGTGCTCGTCTGCACAACGAGATAAAATCACTGTAAATCGTCATTTTTTTTCTTTTCTTTTGTAATTCTTGTAATTATTTTGTGTAAATATAAGATTAAAAGTATATTTGGAGATGTAAATGATTTGTAAAATGTTTTAAATACGAAAACTTGTAAATGAGTAATTGTTTTTTAAAAACGAAATGAAAATACATTAAACACGGAATTAAAATACATAACATATGGAATTGAAATACATTAAACAAAGTACGATAAACCTACGATTAAAATAAACTACGATTCAAGAAAATGATTCAGTTTGTGCCATAGCCCTTGTCACTCGAATTGTCGTTACTCGAATCGTCCTCACTCGAGGGCACACGGTTTAATCCCATAGCCCATCGCCATTCTGCTCGACGGTTTCTTCGATCCACTTTAGCTTTTGCATACGCCTCACGAGATCTTGCTTGACGTTGTTCCTCCGCTTGAACCTCTAACAACATTTGCATATCTTGCTCGAAGAGTTTTTCATCAGTCAACCCAAAGGTATTGGGTTGGTTTTCTGGTGGATTGTTTACCCGTGGATTGTTTTGTGGTGGATTTTTTGCCGGTGGATTGTTTTGTGGTGGAAACATAACTTCCGGAGGAGTGTTTTGTGGTGAATTGTCATATGGGAATACGGGAAACAGATCTTGTGGTGGAGTGTTTTGTGGTGGGTTGTCGTATGGGAATACGTGAAACAGATCTTCCAGTGGTGTGTAAACCGATTCATTATCTGGTGATGTGTTGTGTGACATTGTTTCTTATGAATTATTTTGTGAATTCTGTATGATTTGTGTGTGAATTGTGGGTGTATTGTGAGCATCTGAGAATGGCTATTTATAGGAACTTTTTTTGAATGAAATTTCAAATATATCCCGCTCTGTTTTTGAATTTTGAATTTTAAACGTTTATCCGCTTGTTTTTTGAATTTGAATTTTATAGTTTTTACCACACGTTTTTTTTCCTTTTTTTTTTTTTGAATTTTAAACGTTTATCCGCCCGGTTTTTTGAATTTGAATTTTAAAGTTTTTACTACACGTTTTTTTTTTTTTTTTTTTTTTTTTTTTTTTTTTTTTTTTTTTTTAATTTGAATTTCTAAATTTACACATATCCCGCACAGTTTTTTAAATTTGAATTTGTAAACACCCCTATATAAATCATACCATAACATCCTATTTTGTACACACTTCACTTTGTAAACAATTTTACAATGGCTAATCGTTGGTCTGTTGAAGAAGAAAACTTGCTAGCCGACATGTGGCTAATCGATCACGAATTCCATAGCGAATCCGCTTTTTGGAATGAGGTTACGGAAAGGTTCAACAATTAATCTGACGATCCTTTTCGTAACAAAAACCAGATAACGGGTAAGTGGGCAAGACTTAGCACTGAATGCCAAAAATTCAATGATATATACTTGAATTTGCAGCGTACAAGCCAGGACAATGATCGTCTTTAGAATGCTATGAATATCTTCAAAGAACGCTTTGGTGAGAGAGGTTTCAAATATATTCACACGTGGTTAATTTTGAAAAACAGCCCCATATGGAACATATACATTACTTAACGGTGTTTTATGTTTTGTAATTGTATTTTGCGTATCGTTTTGTAATTGTATTTCTGTATTGTTTGTATTTATATTTCCGTATTGTTTGTATTTGTATTTCCGTATCGTGTGTATTTGAATAAATCAATACCATTTGAATTTTGAAATCCCGCTGTAACACCTAAAATCTAAGAACATGTGAAAAGACCAAATTGCCCTTACAAATTTGAAATTTAATTAAAAGCTTATTAAAGTCTCCAAATAAGTTCCAAACTTCTAACAATGAACAAGTTAGGATCCAAAATATTTTTAACAACTTCATTTAACATTTATACAAGATACAAAATTACCAAATTACCCTCATAGGGCCGATTGACACAAAATGCATTTGTTTTATGATTTAATTAATTTAAAATGATAGATATCTTTGTAATTTAGGAAGATAATCACAAATATATCTCATCCCAAATATCATGGCCGAAATTCTGGTCTTTCCCCCCCTCATCACACGGTTTTCCCTTTTAAAAAGTCAATCCATATCTTTTCTCCATAAAACCCTAATTTGCCGATTTCAATAAACACACAAACAATTCTCATAGCCTCCATTCGACAACCCCATCATTCCTCAGCATTTTTCTGTGATCAAACAACATCCAAGAAGTCCTAGAAAAATACCCTTTTGAATTGTTGAAGCTTGGATCGATCGTGGTTTTGATTTTCTTTTGTCGAGCCCTAATAACAAGGTAAATTCGTTTTGATTCATTCGACCTCCACAAAAATTATTTCTTATTTTTCTGGTGATTCTTACATCATATAAAACCCACGAAAATTGGTTTCAAGGTTTGAAGATCATTGGTGAAGTCGTGGTGATTTTTGGATCATTTGGTCTATACGCGTAGACAACAATTCGTACAGCCCTCTCCACACGTTCAAGCCTTGGGTTGGTATTTTTCTCAGGTACCTTACATCCTATAAATGTCAAATAAAATGGTTGAATCGATCCATGCATGCTCTATATCATATTCGTAAATAAAACCCTAAAAACATGTGTAAATCGTAAAATACACCATGCGATCCATAAGAATTCCAAATACAATTTATTTACACTTGTTATAATGTAATATGATCTGTAAAAATGTTGGAAGAATTATCATGGCCTAAAACATTGTGTTTCATAATTATTTTGTTTTGATTAAATCGTATAAAGAGAAAAAGAAATAAAAGTCGTGTGCCCTAGGGTTTTGGTTTAGGGCTGGAAATGGTGTTAATTAATGATATTAATGATGAGATGATGATTGAAAATTGATTAGAAGGATTAGGGTTTCTAAAATCTATGTTTTTGGTTTATACGATTTGGCTAAAAAGGTTTTGGGTGAGTTTTGTGAACTTTAAAACTAAAGGGTTATTTTTGAAACTTATTCTGGGCTGTATACTGTTCGAATAAAATAAATAATGAGGGTGCTAAGTGTAAGTTTTGCATTTAAATGGATTAAAATGTATTTTAAACCTAATTAGGGTTTGTTTTGAAAATAATTAAAAGAGAGGGACTAAACATGTAATTTTCAGAAACTTGGAGCTGTTTTGAGTAAATAAAATATATTCAGGGGGTTTTGTGCTAATTTGGTAATTTAATGGCTTAATATGTAATTATAGATAATTAAAAGTTGGAATTGTAAATTAAAAGGTTAAATATGTAACTTTGATAACTTGAAGGACTTAAAGTGTGAATTAAGAATATTTGAGGATCCATTCGTATAATATATTAAAATAAGTGCTCATTATGTAAAATGGATAAGTTAAGGGTTTAATGTGTAACTTTGAATACTAAAAGGTTTAAAGTGTAATTTTGGAAAGTAAAGGATATAAAATGCAAAGTTATGAAACCCCAAGGACCAAAGGTGTAATTATGTTAAAAGATATCTTGTTACCATTAATAATGATTCAACTTTCTAAAAATGGAAACTTTCTAAAAGTGGAAACTTACTATTTATGGAAACCTGCTAAAAATGGGAAGTTACTTAAAATGGAAAGACATGAATTTAAGAATGAATTATGATTCCCCCTTTCTCCTCTAGGTGTGAAGAAGGAGAGATCTTGAGCTATTCCTTATTCTGTGCTTGTTTCTATTTGTGCTTTCGTATTAAGGTACGGATACTCTGCCTTTTCAGTAAAGGCTCCTATATTCTTCTTATGACTTTGAGCTATGATTCAGTTAAGATTCCCAAAGCCATTGCTATGTTTCCTTCTGTTGTGAACTTCCTCTGATTTCTGTTAAACTTTGATTTGTTAGCTTCTGATCTGATTTTGTTGCTATGATTTCTGACCCTTGAATATCCGATATCTCTGGTTCATCTTTTATGATGATTTGATATGAAAACTTTTTGAAAATATAACTTGATGTTATGGAAGGAAACTGTTTTGAAATGACACTCTATGATTTTGAAACGAAACCATTTTAAAGGAAGGATTAATTGGCTTTTATGAAGAATGTTTAAAGAGGGAGATCTTTGAGATGAGATGGGTAAATAACTATTAAAGTTTTAAATCTATTTTCTCTTAACTCTTTCACATTTTATTTTGAACTTACGAAACTTAATAACGAATCTTTTGAAATGAACCTTTGGGAATGAACCTTAGATATTCTGAACCATTGATATGACTTCTGATATTATGATTTTGAGATGACTTTGAGACATGACCTTGAGATAAACCTTTGCTATATGACCTTTTGTATGACTTTGAGACCTGACTCTTAGTTTGATACCCGAGCCATTTATGTTTCCCTACCTATGGAGGTACCATAGGCATGTCTGTGATGCACCGCTGGCATGACTCATGTGTGGGTGAGTGATTTCTCACGCCGTCCCTTTTTATGATTACTATTATGGCCATTATGACTTTGAGTATATGACTTTGAGATTGACTTTGAGTAAGGGGCGTATGGATAGCAATCCTAGATCTGATCTGTTTAGTGGATTTAACTATGACTTTGAGTATGACTTTGAGGTGACTGGTACTGTGTGCTATACATGCCTTTCACAATTTCTGGGAGCTAGCTACTCCACTATTATGATACATGAGGACACCCCTCATATTATCTGGTTGCCTGAGAGGTATCCCCTCTGATTGTGTGATTATGACTTTGAGATTATGATGTTGAGATTGACTTTGAGTTTCTGGGCTCGTGGTAGATGACTATCCTTTCTTCTTTCTATTCTATTACTCTTTTATCTATTCTTTATTCTATTTCTCCAATGCACTATATTTCAGTTCTGTTTTATTATCATTGCTTTGTATATGTATCTGTTCACTGGGCTTTTTAAGTTCAGCCGCATTTCCTTTTCCTGCGGCAGGTTTTAGTAGGAAGCTGGGTTATGGGAAGAGAGTGTGACTGGACTTAGAAGACTATGCTTTGGACTAGAGACGATTAGATGAAGTTTAACTTTATTAGACATAGTGTTTATTTTTTTTGTAACCTTGTAGTTTCAGATTTTCATTTGTAACCCTGAATTTCTTGTATGTATGAGTCATATGCTTGTGTTTGTTCTGATATGTCACTGTAATGTAATACTTCTACCCTTATCAGGTTGGGGTGTTACAATTATGGTATCAGAGCCCAGGCTGCGATTCGTAATACATTTACCCTTGACCTGTGAAGTTTGGACCCCTAAGTTTCCCTGTAGGCGCTCATAAGACAACCTTTGAAACTTTACATTAGGATTCCCCATAGGAACCCAAGTTATTACCGGTGAGGAATGGGTAGACTAAGACATTTATGTAAGTATCATTTGCTTCCGTATCACTCTGATCGTGCCTTTGCTCTTAGATAAGCCTTATAAGGACCCTTGTTTCAGAAGTTAGAAGTTTTGCAACTTAAGCTTAGTAACCAAGTAAGTTTGGAATACCTCGGAAAGCTACCTGGATACCTTACACATTTAAGTTTCACCTTCAGATTTTGATCTCTGCCTCCGATTTGTTTGATAAGCTGTTTGACACCTTTTCGACCACATCGTAGGTCATTCAACCACAATGTGTTCGACACATTCTGTAAATCTATTACTTATGCTGGGTATGAATGTATCATCCGATACTACTTAACTCTGTATGATCCATTACTACTCCTATGAGAATTCTGGTAATTATGAACCACGAATATGAGAAGTTTTGTTTCCTCTCTTTGAATGATGAACCTTGTTCTGCCAACCGTTTCCTTTGGAAGGGTATGATGTAAATACTATCTCTATATGGATTTGTTAACTAAGCATGATGATGCTGATAACTGAGACTCTGTACATCTCACTATTGACAATCATACGATGTTCGTATTACCAATGATACACATCCTACCTGCTACTTATGCTAAGAAGCTAAACGAAATTCCCACACATTGAACTGTTCGTTTATCCATCCCAACATTTTTGTTGAACCATGTACTTGACTCTGATATATGAACTATCTGTATGATTTGACGACTGTATTCACTCTATGAATCCTTTGACTTTGAGATGTCTGATTGTACGGTCTTTTGGACTGAATGGCTATTCTTGAAGATACCATAGACTACCATATCTGAAATGTGACCTTAAAAAATCTGCTTCACCCTATTCCATTATGATGACTCTCTACATCTGCTAAAATCTCTGTCACTATGGAAACACCTACCCCAAACTCATGTGATTACCAAGTTGTCCTGAAAACCATTATTATCAACCCTTGGAAAGTTCTACTATTGGGAAATATTTTGTCATACGAAGATTTTCCGGTATTCTCTGATGAACCTTTTGGTACTCCTTCCTACTTAAGAAGTAGAGTGGACATTGAACTGATCTCAGTTGAAGAAACCATGGTGCCATAGAAGTTGAGAGATTGAAGGAGCTGATGGAATATGATTTTTAACCTTGGTGATTCTCTTTAGATGCTCTTGTTTGTTTATGAAGAAGAACGAGAGAAGTATGCGATGACGTATCGACTATCGTAAACTTAAACGTACCACTATCACTAATCATTATCTGTTTCCGCGTATCAATGATTAATTTGTTTTTCCTTTGAACCCCGCATTTGATTGCATCATTTTAGATTTGAAGGCTGAAGAAGCAACCACAAAAACTTCTAAGAAGGGGGTTAACTAACCGAGAGTAACCTTTGGGAAGTATTTCAGTTCCTGAAGAAGAAAGAAGGCGATGTGAAAATTCCCTGAGATGATTTCTGAAGTTGCCTTTGCACTCGTTACCACATTTGTGAGTTTGAATGATGCCAATGGTGTTGGCTAGAATAATCATGTTTTCGCGTGTTTTGGACAAATTGTCATAGTATGACATTGTGTTGTGTTCTAAAACGAAAGAAGAACATAGAGATTATTGGTGAGACGACCCTTTGTTCTGGAAGAGAAATTTGATTGACGTTCAGAAAGCATAGTAGACAACCCTACCTATATAATGTAAAGACAGAGCTTTCACAAGAGGGACCAAGATTGAAGACCGTTATCGGAGTTTGAAACCTGGTGGAAGAGTAGTAGAAGATGGTTGCGACAAGCATTATCATGGAAGAAGCATACAAGAAGAAGAGAGGAACTGGGATAGTGCTCAATCATACATCATGTAACACGTGAAGATTTCAGTTTGGGCATCAAGACAACCAGACCAAAGAAGACGAACCATTCAACACACAACCTGGAGTCGACAACAACAGCATGTACCTTAAGACCTGGAGCTATGTTAGAAGACCTGTCAAAGACACGCAGTCTTGTTTCTCTATTCATTTTAGTTGTACTAAGATGAATTGAGAGCAGAAGCAGACCTGCGGATGGAGGAATCCACAGTGATTGCGTCAAAGACTGCCGTTACGATGCCACACTACCAAGAGGAGCTGCTGAAGACCGGAGGAACCAGACTCGAGCTTTAAATTCTTTTAATCATGAGGCAAGATGGACAAGAGTAAACAGACTACCCCAACTTGGAAGAAATTTTGAAATTTGTATTTGAGTGGACGGATTTTGAAGCGGACATTGTGTTTAGACGAGATGATTTTGTAAAGGATTGACGCTATTGATGACGTACCTTAATTTTGAATGACATTCTCGGATTTCCGTTACTCTTCGAGTAATTTCGTTCTCTTAGTTATGTTGTTTGTTTCTGATGATCTTTGAGACTGTAGAAGTACTAGGTGGATTAAGATAGGTGGTTTTGACTCACGACTTGAGATAAAGTATGACCAGCATGAGGGCATATGTATATGATGCCAGTATTATGACGTCTGGCCAGCGTGATAATACTTGCATCATATAACGTGCACTTATGGTGGGCATGTGATATTTCGAGGAGTGCCTTAGAAGCTTAAGAATTCTGGCATCTGGTCAAGATCATCTGAGTTTAGTGAGACTTTAGGTTCATTCTACCTATACGTTTGATTATGCTGTCCTTGTTATACGATTCGATACGTTTGGACTCTCGACACGTGTTTTGCTGATCTTTGCAACTTCTGATAAGAATCTTAGGTTCCATTATGAAATTTCTGCCGTTGACGATATCTAACGATATGCTTTCTGTCCGTATACGATTCGCATTCGCGAAGTTGTTCATTATGATCTGCTATGAGTAAAATATGTGATTGTGGACTTTGAGGAAATGAGACCTGTTCGTTTATGAGAATACCTTTGGAAAGTTATCTAAAAGCCGAGACTATCTGTGAAGCTGAAAAGTTAAACCTTATATCACCCCATGTTTGCTACGATTCAATGTACTCTCATCTGATTCGCCTAATCAATTCGATGTAAATCCTATGAATTTTTATACCTCTTCCTGGAGAATTCGTTATCATCCGTTATGTTTGGTACATTATCCTTTTGATTCAAATTCAATATGATATGCCCTTCTGAGAAATCTGAAACTGTTTTGACAATAATTACGAGTCATGAGAAACCATTTGGGTCCAAAGATCTTTTGGAAGAACCTCCCCGAGCGTGAGAATGGTTGTGACGACCTGTTACGGTTTACTACGACTTCGTCTAACTTTGCGATTTCAAATTTCGAGGACGAAATTTTTCTTTTAGAGGGGAAGAAGTTGTAACACCTAAAATCTAAGAACATGTGAAAAGACCAAATTGCCCTTACAAATTTGAAATTTAATTAAAAGCTTATTAAAGTCTCCAAATAAGTTCCAAACTTCTAACAATGAACAAGTTAGGATCCAAAATATTTTTAACAACTTCATTTAACATTTATACAAGATACAAAATTACCAAATTACCCTCATAGGGCCGATTGACACAAAATGCATTTGTTTTATGATTTAATTAATTTAAAATGATAGATATCTTTGTAATTTAGGAAGATAATCACAAATATATCTCATCCCAAATATCATGGCCGAAATTCTGGTCTTTCCCCCCCTCATCACACGGTTTTCCCTTTTAAAAAGTCAATCCATATCTTTTCTCCACAAAACCCTAATTTGCCGATTTCAATAAACACACAAACAATTCTCATAGCCTCCATTCGACAACCCCATCATTCCTCAGCATTTTTCTGTGATCAAACAACATCCAAGAAGTCCTAGAAAAATACCCTTTTGAATTGTTGAAGCTTGGATCGATCGTGGTTTTGATTTTCTTTTGTCGAGCCCTAATAACAAGGTAAATTCGTTTTGATTCATTCGACCTCCACAAAAATTATTTCTTATTTTTCTGGTGATTCTTACATCATATACAACCCACGAAAATTGGTTTCAAGGTTTGACGATCATTGGTGAAGTCGTGGTGATTTTTGGATCATTTGGTCTATACGCGTAGACAACAATTCGTACAGCCCTCTCCACACGTTCAACCCTTGGGTTGGTATTTTTCTCAGGTACCTTACATCCTATAAACGTCAAATAAAATGGTTGAATCGATCCATGCATGCTCTATATCATATTCGTAAATAAAACCCTAAAAACATGTGTAAATCGTAAAATACACCATGCGATCCATAAGAATTCCAAATACAATTTATTTACACTTGTTATAATGTAATATGATCTGTAAAAATGTTGGAAGAATTATCATGGCCTAAAACATTGTGTTTCATAATTATTTTGTTTTGATTAAATCGTATAAAGAGAAAAAGAAATAAAAGTCGTGTGCCCTAGGGTTTTGGTTTAGGGCTGGAAATGGTGTTAATTAATGATATTAATGATGAGATGATGATTGAAAATTGATTAGAAGGATTAGGGTTTCTAAAATCTATGTTTTTGGTTTATACGATTTGGCTAAAAAGGTTTTGGGTGAGTTTTGTGAACTTTAAAACTAAAGGGTTATTTTTGAAACTTATTCTGGGCTGTATACTGTTCGAATAAAATAAATAATGAGGGTGCTAAGTGTAAGTTTTGCATTTAAATGGATTAAAATGTATTTTAAACCTAATTAGGGTTTGTTTTGAAAATAATTAAAAGAGAGGGACTAAACATGTAATTTTCAGAAACTTGGAGCTGTTTTGAGTAAATAAAATATATTCAGGGGGTTTTGTGCTAATTTGGTAATTTAATGGCTTAATATGTAATTATAGATAATTAAAAGTTGGAATTGTAAATTAAAAGGTTAAATATGTAACTTTGATAACTTAAAGGACTTAAAGTGTGAATTAAGAATATTTGAGGATCCATTCGTATAATATATTAAAATAAGTGCTCATTATGTAAAATGGATAAGTTAAGGGTTTAATGTGTAACTTTGAATACTAAAAGGTTTAAAGTGTAATTTTGGAAAGTAAAGGATATAAAATGCAAAGTTATGAAACCCCAAGGACCAAAGGTGTAATTATGTTAAAAGATATCTTGTTACCATTAATAATGATTCAACTTTCTAAAAATGGAAACTTTCTAAAAGTGGAAACTTACTATTTATGGAAACCTGCTAAAAATGGGAAGTTACTTAAAATGGAAAGACATGAATTTAGAATGAATTATGATTCCCCCTTTCTCCTCTAGGTGTGAAGAAGGAGAGATCTTGAGCTATTCCTTATTCTGTGCTTGTTTCTATTTGTGCTTTCGTATTAAGGTACGGATACTCTGCCTTTTCAGTAAAGGCTCCTATATTCTTCTTATGACTTTGAGCTATGATTCAGTTAAGATTCCCAAAGCCATTGCTATGTTTCCTTCTGTTGTGAACTTCCTCTGATTTCTGTTAAACTTTGATTTGTTAGCTTCTGATCTGATTTTGTTGCTATGATTTCTGACCCTTGAATATCCGATATCTCTGGTTCATCTTTTATGATGATTTGATATGAAAACTTTTTGAAAATATAACTTGATGTTATGGAAGGAAACTGTTTTGAAATGACACTCTATGATTTTGAAACGAAACCATTTTAAAGGAAGGATTAATTGGCTTTTATGAAGAATGTTTAAAGAGGGAGATCTTTGAGATGAGATGGGTAAATAACTATTAAAGTTTTAAATCTATTTTCTCTTAACTCTTTCACATTTTATTTTGAACTTACGAAACTTAATAACGAATCTTTTGAAATGAACCTTTGGGAATGAACCTTGGATATTATGAACCATTGATATGACTTCTGATATTATGATTTTGAGACGACTTTGAGACATGACCTTGAGATAAACCTTTGCTATATGACCTTTTGTATGACTTTGAGACCTGACTCTTAGTTTGATACCCGAGCCATTTATGTTTCCCTACCTATGGAGGTACCATAGGCATGTCTGTGATGCACCGCTGGCATGACTCATGTGTGGGTGAGTGATTTCTCACGCCGTCCCTTTTTATGATTACTATTATGGCCATTATGACTTTGAGTATATGACTTTGAGATTGACTTTGAGTAAGGGGCGTATGGATTGCAATCCTAGATCTGATCTGTTTAGTGGATTTAACTATGACTTTGAGTATGACTTTGAGATGACTGGTACTGTGTGCTATACATGCCTTTCACAATTTCTGGGAGCTAGCTACTCCACTATTATGATACATGAGGACACCCCTCATATTATCTGGTTGCCTGAGAGGTATCCTCTCTGATTGTGTGATTATGACTTTGAGATTATGATGTTGAGATTGACTTTGAGTTTCTGGGCTCGTGGTAGATGACTATCCTTTCTTCTTTCTATTCTATTACTCTTTTATCTATTCTTTATTCTATTTCTCCAATGCACTATATTTCAGTTCTGTTTTATTATCATTGCTTTGTATATGTATCTGTTCACTGGGCTTTTTAAGCTCAGCCGCATTTCCTTTTCCTGCGGCAGGTTTTAGTAGGAAGCTGGGTTATGGGAAGAGAGTGTGACTGGACTTAGAAGACTATGCTTTGGACTAGAGACGATTAGATGAAGTTTCACTTTATTAGACATAGTGTTTATTTTTTTTGTAACCTTGTAGTTTCAGATTTTCATTTGTAACCCTGAATTTCTTGTATGTATGAGTCATATGCTTGTGTTTGTTCTGATATGTCACTGTAATGTAATACTTCTACCCTTATCGGGTTGGGGTGTTACACCCGCTCTTCCAATTTGAAGTTTAATTTTAAATCTGAAATTCAAAATCCCGCTAGTATTGTTTCAGCCAGCTATAAATAACATACCATAGTCCAGTTTTGTTCACACACTTCTACATCTAAACATTTTACAAAAGATCACACATATGGCTAATTCATGGTGGAGAGATGAAGAAAAATTGTTGGCTGAAGTTTGCTGTGAAATTTCCCAAGAACAACACACCCACAGAGATCACACATTTTGGAATCCGGTTGTAGACATGTTCAACAATCAGAATCAGGGTGAAAATCGTAGCAAACATATGCTTGTTGGTAAATGGAAAACACTGAACTTGGAATGTAAAAGTTTCAACGCTATTTACATGGAGGTGTTTTCGAACAGGGAGGTAAATGACAATGATCGTCTCGCCACTGCAAAGATCATTTATGAGCAACGCAATGGTGAGAAAAGCTTCAAATATGTTCACGTGTGGGAGGCTTTAAGAAACCAACCCATATGGCTTGTTTATGGTTAAAGGTGTTGTATGATTTAGTATTGTTTTTAACTATTTCCGTATCGTTTTTAATATGTTGTACTGTTAAAATGCTTAACGGCTAGTTTGAATCTGAATAAAATGCTTAACGGCTAGTTTCCCTTTACAATATCTTTTAACGGCTAGTTTCCCCTATAAATACCACTTAAACAAGACTTCGTATTCTCACACACAAGCTATGGCTAACCAACCAGCTGAGGTGCAAAACGCTATCCTTACCCGATTACGCAATGAACAAGAAAAATAACTTAAGTGATTAAAAGTTTTTATAATCTGAAATTTTATAAGTTGTATGTACTATCTTTATGATCGGATAATTTAATAACTGAGTTATTGAATTACAATTATTGTGTGTATCGTTTCAAATAAATACGTGATTCGATTCTCAAAAATACTTGATCGATATCCAAATATACATCAACCTATATATGAAATAATCGAAATTCAAAAAAGTGGTTATTAAATAGTCTAATCATAACAATAACAATAATGTATACAACTAAAAAAATGACAAATAAAAAACATTTTTTTCAAACAATTAACCCAAAACTAAAAGACATTATATAATTTGACATATAAGTTGAGATACCGGATCCCTTGCAAAGAGGATTAATTGTAAAAAGTCTAAAAAGTAATGACAAAGTGACACGTGTCTCCCTACCTTCTTTTCACTAAGGGCAGTTTCGTACTTGTCAATAAATTTCCATTGCTACTCAACCCATCCAAAACACACTGACTAAAAACACCATAAAAAACACACATTCACCACCATATCTGCTCCGCCGTTACAATCACCAGCACCGATCAACGACGCACCACCACCGATCAACGATGTACCACCTTCAATACACCGAAAACTATCGTTACACACCAACCACCATCACCAGATCTCCTACATCGTCGGCGCTCCATCATAAACATCAATCTACCACCACCATCACCGTAATTATCAAAACCACCACCATCATTTCGTTATACAAAGGCAAATAATGGATCTACTTCTTCTAGATCTGTTGCTAGTAGTCTACTTCTTCTAGATCTGCTGCTAGTATGTCTTGATTCGATTGATTATATTTCGTTATACAGAGACAAATTATGTTTACTTTATTTCATTTTATGTTTAGGTGTAAAATAAAGGGGTTGATGATTATTAATGGAAGCTGTCTAAGGTTTTTTGTTTTAGAAATGGATGCAGTAGTAGAACATTTTTTACTTACTTTATGATGTGGTGGGTCTGTTTTGATCCAAAGAAAAGAAAGTGCCTAAATTTTTCAATTTTTTCAAAATAACTGATGAACAAAATGTTATGTATTTAGGTTTATCAATTTTTTCAAATTCATCAATTTCAGGTTCATCAAATTTGATCAAATATTTGGGTTTATCAATTTTTTCAGGTTCATTAAATTTCAGGTTCATCAATTTTAGGTTCATCAAATTTGATCAAATGTTTGGGTTCATCAAATTGATCACAGTTAATAAGGTTCATCAGTTAATAAGGTTCATTAGTTAATAAGGTTAATAAGGTTCATCAGTTAATAAGATTAATAAGGTTCATCAGTTAGTTAATAAGGTTAACAAGGTTCATCAGTTAATATGGTTCATGAGTTAATAAGGTTCATTAGTTAATAAGGTTAATAAGGTTCATCAGTTAATATGGTTCAACCAAAGTAACTGATGAACAAAATGTCTTTTAAAAAAATCAGTTAATAAAGTTCATCAGTTAATAAGGTTAATAAGGTTCATCAGTTAATAAGGTTAATAAGGTTCATCAGTTAATAAGGTTCATTAGTTAATAAGGTTAATAAGGTTCATCAGTTAATAAGATTAATAAGGTTCATCAGTTAGTTAATAAGGTTAACAAGGTTCATCAGTTAATATGGTTCATCAGTTAATAAGGTTAATCAGTTAATAAGGTTAATAAGGTTCATCAGTTAATATGGTTCAACCAAAGTAACTGATGAACAAAATGTCCTTTTTAAAAATCAGTTAATAAAGTTTATTAGTTAGTAAGGTTCATCAGTTAATAAGGTTAATAAGGTTCATCAGTTAATATGGTTCATCAGTTAATAAGGTTCATCAGTTAATAAGGTTAATAAGGTTTATCAGTTAATATGGTTCAACCAAAGTAACTGATGAACAAAATGTCTTTTTTAAAAATCAGTTAATAAGGTTCATCAGTTAATAATATAATTCATCAGTTAAAAAAAAAAAAAAAAAAAAAAAAAAAAAACTTTTTGAATCTTACATTTATAAAATGACTAAAGGTGCATTGTTGTACAAAAATTAGTGCATTTAACTCGATTTTAAGACTAAAAATCTAAGCTAAACATTTCATCAAACACGTTGTGTGCAACAAATATGAGTAAAACGTCATCTTTAACATACGATATCTCACTCATATCATATTAGATTTGAGTGATTCAAATTTCTGGGTAAAGAATGGCCAAGAAGCTACAACTTTCGTGTTTTAAGTTTTGCAAAATTCGGCTTTTAAACTAGACAAAATTAGAGCCGAAAATGCTAAAATTTTCAAGAAAATCATGACCCAATGAATATGTCAAAAAAAAAAAAAAAAGTTTCGAAAAAATTAAAAAAATTTATACCAAATTAAAGAGGATTAAATTTTAAAAATTATGGTGAAATCGGTTTTTTTTGTAAAAGTTTGTCATTTGAAAGTTATTTGCATTTAAAATTTAAGGTGGAATTTAAAAAATAGGTCAAATAACCAAAATACCCTCTAACTAAAAATATTAAAGAAAAAATGGAGGGAGTGGGTGAGGACACATGACATTAGCTTAGTGGTTAGAAACCTTTTTAGGCTTTTTAATTTTGATCCCCTTTCTAGGGGATCGCAACTCTATAAGTTGATAGACGCACTTAATTAATACTCCCTCCGTCCCATTTAAAGTGTCTACAATGGAATCTTTGCATGTCCCATTTAAAGTGTCCACTTGTACCTTCTAACCAATAAAATGAGAGTTTAGTGGGTAAAAGTAATATTTGATTGGTGGAGAGTTTAGTTAGTGGAATCTCCTAAAACTTTGTGCATTATGAAAGTGGACACTTTAAATGGGACGGAGGTAGTAATATTATATTTAATCTTGAATAAAACAAAATTATAAATAACATAAATATTTCTTCACAATCATTAATTAATAAACAAGTTTATAAATTAACAAATGATTATTTTTCGACTTCCTACACAAAATGATTGTAAGCAATACAATAACCAATTAATTTTGTTTGAAGGAACAAGTGATGATAATAATAACAATTTTGACATCACCACCTCACCAATCCCTTTCTTCTTATTAATCCAACTCTCACTCACACATACCACATTCTCCCTTTCTCTCTCTTTTATCTGCCTAGCTGAGAGTTCAACTCTTGTTTGGCAGCCATGGCCCCTGAGAAGGTATTCATTCATTAAAAATGTTGGGCCATTGTTGTTATATATCTCACTCTATTTATTTAATTTGTTCAAGAGAAAAAAAACTAGCATTTGTAAAATTTAACTGAATTTGTTTGTTGTTATGAAAAGGTGACCGAAATGGTGCTGAATGTTGACCTCAAGTGTTCTGGCTGCTACAAGAAGGTCAAGAAGGTCATATGTAAAATTCCCCGTGAGTATCAATTTCTATCGACTTCTATTTTCATGTTTATGCAATTGATATCGACTTTTATTTATTTCTATTAAAGGAATTAATATCAAGAATCTGTTCATGTATCATATAGATTATTTTAGATCAGAAAATGTTAAATCATATTTGTCTGCAAGTATATTACGGAGTATTATCTAGAATTTGGGTAACAAAGATATATTAGTTAATTTATCTCTATTCATATTGAGTGTTATATATAGATTTGTGTATGTCAAATTTGTTTGGTTTTCTAGCATTTACTCCCTCGTTCCAAAATTATTGTCCTATTTTTTTTTTTTTTTTTTTTTTCTGTATTTCTTTCTCAACTTTGACTACAAATGTTTTTGTTTGTGGTATAAAATTTTTGGTAAAAATTATACCAATAAAAATACATTTAAAACTCAATCCGTTCATATATTTTGTTAAAGTATTATGTAATATAAACAAAAATACTTAAGATAAAAATTGAAAAGTAAATATCGAAAAAATTAAAACGGGACAATATTTGGGACGGGTGTAGTATTTAATTAAATATGTTAACTAATACTGTACCGTTTAAGAAAGAAATATAAGCAATGTAATTAGTGCCAGGGCATGAACTTCATGTTAAACACGTATTTTATACTAGGAATATTAAAGATGGATTGACAAAAGTGTAATATTCTGGCCCCTTAGAATAAATTATTGGATAATCAATTCAGTTTTATGATTCTTTGACTCATGGTACATACGAATAACGTTCAACTTCTTTTGATGATAAAATAGAAATAAGGGACCAACATTTTGATGTGGAGAAAAACAAGGTTAAGATCATGGTGGTATGTTGTAGCCCTGAGAAGATTCGTGACAAGCTTTGTTACAAGGGTAATGGGGCCATCCAAAGCATAGAGATAATTGAAAAGAAGGAAACAGAAAAGCCTAAGCCAGCTGCCGAAAAGCCAAAAGAGCCCGAGAAAGCTAAACCAGCTGCAGTTGACAAGCCTAAAGAACCTGTTAAGGCCAAGCCAGCTGCAGCCGAAAAGCCAAAGGAGCCCGAGAAGGCAAAGCCAGCAGCAGACAAGCCTAAGGAAGCAGCGAAACCCAAAGAACCCGAGAAGCCTAAAGCCAATGACAAGCCCAAGGAACCCGAGAAACCCAAAGCAGCTGATAAGCCTAAGGACGCAGGAAAGCCACCAGAGAAACCTAAGGATGCTGAAAAGCCTAAAGAAGGAGATAAACCTGCAGCTGCAGCTCCCCCAAAGAAACCTGATGCTGGCCCGAACCCCGATGTTGCAAAGATGGTATATGAGCCCGTTCACGGCTATCCACAAATGTACCCACCATCAGGGTACCCTATGATAGGATACGGGCAATATTATGACCAAGGTTATGGGGGACCTCAGTATCAACATGGCTATGGGATGCCACTACCAACCCCGCCACCGCCGCCACCAAGTTATGGAGGGTTCGGAGCATACGAACAAGGGTACAATGGGTATAACGGGTACAATGACAACCGGAGTCATCATTCGAGTAATCATTATGGAGGTGAAGAAGATGGAGAAGGTTGTGCAATAATGTAAAACGTCAGTGGTGATTGCTAGCTTGAAGTTGGTTGTGATGGTGGTGGTAGGGTGGTCACTTTCAAGATTAAACAAGTCATGATCTTAATGATGATTATGATGATAAATAATAAGTAATTTTGAATCATCTTTCATGTGCAAAAACTTGAAAAGATTGCAATCGCTCATAAAGACATTTTGTTCTTTTGTATTCATAAAGACGTAAAATTCAAATAATTAAGTTTTATTGGTTAAGATGTCGCTGTTAGCAAATTAGGTGCTTCCAAATAATCTGTTACAATCCAATATGTCACCAACATGTAATATTAACGATGGAAGATGGACAGCATGTGGGACGACCTTTTCTTTGGAGCAGCCCCTACATTACAAAACTACTTTTCATCTTCAAATCTCTAACTTTTCGTTTGATGGGAAATTGATCATGTTGAAAAAAAGATATAGTGCAGTAAAAGAAATCTTTAGTATTAAAGAAAAATAATTCAGTAAATTGATATTGTCTTTGCCTCTTTGGTGCAAGTGATGAAAAGTTTTTATACATGATTTAATTTCTTAAACCCCACATTGCAGCCAAAAGTTTTTTAAACAGCTGAACAGATTCTATTAACAACTTCGATTCGATTGAAATAATTCGAGTATGGCCTAGTTTCTTATATTATAACTCTTATATAACATAAATTTGTAAAACTTGATCAAGAAAAAGAATAAGAAAAACAATAAGTCGCAAAAGGCGGTTCATACAAGTAAAGTCAAAAAGCGTGATTTAAGAAAGGAGAAGCTTTTTCAATGGGAGATGATTTGCACACTCTTTCAATTGATTAGGACACTCCAATTTAGTGTGTTTGGACATTTATACCCTCACAGTTACCCTTACATTTTAACCCATGTGAGGCTACAAATGTCTAAACACACTAAATTGGAGTGTCCCAATCAATTGAGAGAGTGTGCAAATCATCTCCCTTTTTCAATTGTATGGTTTTATTAGGCAATTACACGCTGGCATTTTTGTTGCATTTCCCAATTCCCATGTTCATTGTTTCATTTACGAAACATTATTTGTGGACTAGATGGTTTTTGTCATGATGACTTGACATATAGTTAGAACTAGCCGGGTAGCTTGCGCGTTGCTGTGAGTCGACTTTGTTTCACCATTTGTGTATATATATTTTGCCATTTTGGTATTTATTTTTTTTTATTTTTTTTTAATTTGTTTTTATCTAAATCGGATATGTCGGCGAATATTTTCTTTTCTTATAAAAAAGTTGTATATATTGTTAGGTATGTCTATTATTATTTTTTATTATTATTTTTATATATCTATATGTATATAGTTTTTTTTTTTTTTTTTTTTTTTTTTTTTTTTTTTTTTTTTAAAAAAAAAGTGTATATATGATAATGTTGGTATTATATTTTTTTTTATAAGGATGGTTTCTATTTGTAGTAACATTCTATTTAATTGGGCCTAGTAGTTTTTGGGCTAAATAATATTAGGATTGTAATGGGCCTGAATGAAGATTATGTTACCACTCCAAAAGGTCTAACTAATGTCTTCAATGCTGCTGGTCTAAGAAAATACTGGTTTCCAGCAACTCGAATGCCAAGCGATGGTAGTGATTGGTCAACAGTTGATCACATGGCCCGCCAAAATTGGTGTTTGGTTGTTTTTACATCGAAATCTTCCAAAGAGGCTACAGAAAGAATTGCATAACCGGCTTTTAATTTCCCTTGATTCTTGCAAGACTTTTTCCTCTTCTGATTTGAGAGTTTAAGCGAAAAGATCCACCATCTTAATGAAAAGTGAGTATTTCTTGGCTAACTTTATTATTATTATTATTATTATTATTATTATTATTATTATTATTATTATTATTATTATATAATTTGCTTCTATTATTATTATTATTCTTGTTGTTGTTGTTGTTGTTGTTGTTGTTGTTGTTGTTGTTGTTGTTGTTGTTGTTATTATTATTATTATTATTATTATATTTTTTGTGTAGATATGGTTTGTTCATTGAATGGTGTAATTTTATAGAGTGGTTAATTATGCAGGCTGATATTTTTAGGAAAGATTGAAAGGAAATTACTAATGTGATGATAATGGTGAATAGATTGTTGGAGTAAACATAGATCATAAGTGGCTTTTATCGGCCAATTCATGTTTACATGATCACTGGTAATTGTTATACAAAAGATGAGTGATTATTGGACCAAACACAGATGATAAATGCCTTTGATTAGGCAATTCATGTTTACATGATCACTGGTAATTGTTATACAAAAGATCAGCGACACGCCGACACCTATGTTCAGTTTCAAAAATAGATAACCATAACTGGTGTTACTACTTTTACATTTTTAGATAAGCCATTGTGTATGACTTTTAGGATTATTGCTAGCTATTTATATAGATAGTTTTGTTTAGATTGTATTATAGTAGTACATAGCAGTCGGCAAAAGCATGAAGTGCCATTGAACGGTGCATATTAAGTTTTCTTCTTTTTGTTGTCTAATGGTTCTTTTTGGAAAAGTGGCCGTTTTGCTGTTTTTCGAGTTGCGTCTGAGCCCGTGTCTGTTTTTTGTCTTGTTTGCATACCTGTATATGGTGGTGGTGGTGTTGCAATGCCTATAATAGAAAAAAAAATGTCGGCGATCATTTAAGTAGTAATGTAATAATTTGTCATTAATTAGTTAAGTGGTAGTAGGAATAAAATAGACATTGACATTATAGATTGATGTAAATATTTTATGAAAGGATATGTGGAATCGAAAAAGTATATCACCTTATGAATGGTGTTTGTGTGTTGCTGCTTCTTCTGGTTGTTCCATAGGTGGTATTGTGTGTGTAATAGCATATGACGTTTTTGGTAATAGCATATGACGTTTTTGGTGATGGCTGCACATTTATTGCTGATATAGTGATATATCTGATTCGATGAGTGCTTGTGTGCCTTCTGCATATTCTATAGCTGCATGTGGTTGTTCTTGTGATGTTGATCCTGTTAGTAACAAATAATCATGTTTTTAGATATAAAATTTAAACAATTTTTTTTTTGTTTTGTTTTGTTTTTTTTTTTCTTTTCATTTCTTTACCTGCTGGTTTTTCTTCAAGTTGTTTTGGTGGATCTTCTTTGTCTAAGATTTCGTTGAAAATGAAATCTAGTGGGCCTTGTTTGTTACCTGTGTTGTAGTGAAACTGGAAAATGTGTTTTCCCGTGACAATTGCTTCTATTTTTTCTGGGAACTCTCTTGGGTTTGGGTTTTCAAGTGATGCAACTAATGATTCGCAGTCAATGCCAATAATATCATTTGATTTGGGGCTGAAGAATGTTACCATAATTGTTTCTGTGTTATCTGTGATGTAGGCCTATGCATCTCTTTCAGTGTTAATGCAACGGTTCAATGCAATTATACAAATAATAATAACACGCGACTGTGCAACGGTTAAACTAACGCCGTATGTCAAAAACCTCCTTGAAGTTACTCAAAAACTACTAACTATTAGCCATAAACCAACTACTACTACTTGCATATAAAAAAAACACTCTCACTTCACTACCAACTACTACTACTTGCATATAAAAAAACACACTCACTTCACTTTCTATTTATCTTATACCGCTTGTTTTGGCTGCACATATGGCGCATGCTACGATAACGCTATGTGACCGCCACTTAAATCTCTAACGACTAACGAATCCCCAAACACGATCCTAAACAGCTTAAAGACATTAAAACCGAAGGCGCAGGCCAAACTCATAACATCTCAATAACAATCAGTTTATATAGCTAGCTAACCGAAACACATAATCAAAACATTTTTTTTTATTGAAATAAGCAATAAAACACATAATCAGTTTATAAGCTAACTAACCTTTAAATCGCATAAAATGAGCCGAATAAGCTAACCGTTCCTTCGGTTGACAAATAAGCTAACCGTTCCTTCAATCGTGAAATAAGCTAACCGTTCCTTCAAATCCGTCAAATCGCCCAAATTTTTAAAAACCCTAACGAAACTAAGTCGAAGATGATGTGTAAAAGTGAATATGTTAATTACATTGTTTATGTGTAAAAGTGAGAATGAGTGATTTAATTGCTTCGTTATAGTGAATTGATATCAGTTGGGGAGTTTGAGTGAATACATAGTGAATGCTGAGTGATAAGTAGTTGATTTTTTTATTATTGTTTGATATTTTTGTTATTGTTTAAAAGAAAATTTTGTACAAGTGATAAGTTGGTTAAAATAATGGACTATATATGTAAGGTGTATATATTTGAAGGATAAAAAGTGTGACTTTAAATGAAAGTCCACACTTTTTTATTTGTGTAATTTTGTTTGATTGGTTTTCAAAAATTTGCCCACCGCATATTGTGTGGACTTTGTGACCGTACATCTTTTTGTAGAAAAAAACTCACATAACTGTGTGTGTATAATTTATTATCAACATTTGTAAGTGTGTTTACATTTTTATACATTCAACATTGTGGAAAAAACAAAAAAAAAAAATCTACACATTTATTTAAGTGTGAAGAAATAAATGTGTACTATCAGCCTTTTTTTAGTGCAAGAAAGGTTTAACACGTGATTTTCCAATTCGAATAAAGGTTTTGTTTATTTTTTGCTCGCTGAATTAATGATGTCGTGAGTGCGAATTCGTTTTCGGTTGTGTTTATGTACTAAACCATACGAAGGGATTCATGCATGGAGTCTTAGTAAATATTTAATTAATAAGTTGTTACTTTTGACCCTTAACTTCAACTATTGTCACATTAAACCTTAGACTTTGCTAAAATAACATATAGGACCCTAAACTAGGATATTTGTCATATTACACCTCTAAGTTAATCTATTATCTTTTGTAAACCCTAAGTTTGGCTAAATATCGATTATCTCTCTAAAGTCAATAATTATGGAAAGTTACTAAAACGGAAACTTACTTAAAACGGAAAGTTACTAAAAATGGAAAGCCGACTAAAATGAGTAATCTGACTTAAAGCAAGTTATTAATAATTAGCCGATCATTAATTTATGTAGATTCGCTGAAGAAGGACTGACTTCCTATCCTTACATTATGATATGATTTCGTTTGCGGTTTAAGGTAGAGATATTCTACCATTTTTCAGTAAGGGTGCTTTCGTTCTCATGACTTTGATCTTGATCTTTGATTCGTTATCTTATTAAGATTTCCCTAAGCCATTGGTATGTTCCCTTATATTTGATTCATTCGTTTGATATGCTTCGTTGATATGATATGATTCGTTTTGCTATGCTTCGTTGATATGATTCTTTGTTATACTTTGTTTGATGTGGTCCTTTATTAGGATCCTTTGATGTGGTCCTTGTTAGGATCCTTTGATATGTTTTGATTATATGCTATGATATGATGTGTTTCGTTTCCTTCTTATACCCGAGTTTATCAGCCAGCCATGGGGAGTCCATGGCCATGTCATTGACGGCACCAATGGCATGACGCTGTCAATGGAGGCGGGTTTTTGTCCACTGCGTCCTCCTTCGTTATGATATGATTGGCCGTTTGGATATATGTGTATACCTGTCGTATGAGGAGGGTGCATATATGATTTTGTTCAGCGGGGGCGTATGGATGCATCCTAGTATTTTGTTTCGATATGATACGATATGATATGGTTTCGGCGGGTGACTAGTGGTACGTGCCTTGTACCGTTACTCCTTTGGTACAACAGAATCTGCAGCTCCTTGTACAACTTATGATTGTAGGATATATAATTATGTGTATGAGACCTATTCGAGTGGCTCGGGTAGGTCGGCTCGCGGCTTTCTTATGTTTCTATGTGTCTATTCGAGTGGCTCTGGTAGACACACCTTTGTTGATACGTGCTCTTGATTCTCTTATGATTTGTTTATGCTTGATATATCTATGATGCTTCGTTTTCTTTTGACTTATGATATTATTCCGTTGATCTTGATCTCTTATTCATTTGACAGATGATATTCTTTTCAGCAGGAGCTTATGATTTCCTTTTCTCATACTTATATACGTTTCATTTATACGTTTGCTTTGTTATATATCTTATCACTGGGCTTTTTAAGCTTGGTCGCGTTTCCTTTCCTGCCGCAGGTTTTAGGTTGGAAGCTGGGTTTGGGTGAAGAGTGCATAGGAGCGTTAGTGGCTACCTCGATGATTAGAAGCCCATTTTCATCTGGATTAGACTTGGATTTGGATTCGATTAGGTTCCTATTTAGATTTGTATTTCGTTCTTGTATAGAGTTAGTATTTCTTTTGTAACTTTAGAATACCTTTGTAACTTTATGTTTATAAGTCTTCCGCTTGCGTTTGTATGCTCTGATTTGGCACCATAATGTGACATTTTGACCCTTGTCGGGTTGGGGTGTTACATGTACACTACTTCCTTCCTCCTTCTTGGACTTGAAATTTCAGTAGCTAATAGTGTGTGTGTGAGGTTTTTGAGTTGGTAAAAGGGTTGTGGAGAAATTAAATGAATAAGGGTCGATATTTATAGAAAATTCCAAGGCTTGTATGTGACTACTTGAAGCAATTTGTAAGAATTGTAAAGACGTTTAGGGGACATGATGAGGTGGTGTATACTTGTTCATGGGCTTATTAGTTAGATTGCAAGGATTAAAAGTGAGCACATGTGTATATATACTTGTTTGATTCTTAACCCTTTGGTTCGAATGGTAAAAAGAAGACCACATATGCTTAGCTCATAATTTTTGACCAAGGGTGGAAGATCTAGGAGACAAGGTAGGATGTGGCTTAGTTATGTTCACATATGAAATTTGAAACGTGAGGATATTTGCTTAGTATGGTATAATAGCTTTGTGACTTACAAAAATAAATGGGGAAATGATCCCTAGTAAACAGTAGGGAGTATAGCTGATGTAAGTGCAAAAAATGTCCCTGATCAAACACAAAGGGTCCCTGATAATATGCTACACGTGCATAAATGGTCCCTGATGAGCAAAAAAATGCCCCCTATTGCAGCGATGTTCTCTACTATTTACAGTAGGGATCATTTCCCCAAAATAAATATATAGAATTAGAAATTGTGGAATATATACCCCTATTTCTTAGATGTAGCACTTGTCTTGATTTAAGAATAAGAAATCATAAGAAAGTAGCTTAGTAACATATACTAGTTTAGTTAAAATACTAGGACATCACACTAATTAAAACGTGTAGAGATTGTGGAATTTACATATGAAACGAGTAATGTTTACGATTTAAAGATTAAAAGAGTGTAGTTTGATCTCGGAAATTACTAGCTTCAAATGCTTAAGTCATGAAATTTTAAACCAGGTGACGTAAAAATATATAGTTTATAAAAATGTTAAAAATTATCAACATACTCAATTTTTATATCTAAAGTGAGTCATGGGTTTATCTGAGTGTTTAAACGTTATTTATACTTAAAAAAACTTAAGGTGATAATAAATAGAAGTTAATAGTTAGTTTAATAATCATAAAATTAAGGGTGGTTACAGTCTCATCTAGGGGTGTCCATGGTACTGGAACCGTCCCGAACCGGAACCGTCCCGAAAGAATCGAAAACCGAAAATATGGTAAAAGTGGAACCAAGAACCGTCCCAAGTTCTTCGGTACAGTTCCGGTACGGTACTCGGTTCTGGTACGGGAATTTCGGGTAATTCCCACAAGAACCTAAGTGTTTAAATAATTTATTTTTTTCGTCATCGATCATTCATAAAGACATACTAATAATGCTATAACAATACAAATACACATGGTATTTAACTAATGTACATGATTAAATATTGTATATTTAAACAACAACATATATACTTGATTTAGTTATTTAGTATACTTGATTAAATATTGTGCATCATATTGAATCGAAAAGCATGAAGTACACCAACACCAACTGACCAACATTTTTATATAATATACCATGCATTAAAACTTCCAATATCACATAACAAATGACAACCCATTATACTCGTTAACTACAGATTCGTCATTCGTCACATATTGCATTATATAATTCACTTGATTTTTCGATTACTATAGGTAAGTATCAAATTTACGATAATAATCTCAAGATAAACATAATTTCATGTTGATGAATGATGATGATCTTTGAATGGATTAAAAGTTTGGGTTTTAATTTTATTATGTGTTTTTAAGTTTTAGATTTTTTATGTTATAGTTTAATAGTGAGTAGGTTTTTTTCCCTTAAAATGCTATACACATTACACTATGTACCAAATAAACCCTATAAAATTTCATATTTTTAAAGTAGTCGGTTCTTTCGGGAAAGTACCGGAACCGGACGGTTCCGACCCGACCCGTCCCGAGAACCTAAAATTTGGAATTTTAGGAACCAAGAACCGTACCATGGTTCTAATATACGGTTCGGTTCCGGTACGGTTCTTCGGTTCTTTTGGTTCCTCGGTTCTTTTGGACACTCCTAGTCTCATCCTCTTAACAGAATCCCATCCTGGGATTCAATTTGTGTTAGGTGTTGATGTGATGAGGACAAAATGTGGTTTCACTTGTGAAAACTTTATAAGTTAAAATTTATTGTTTTACATGTGAAAAACATTATTCCGAAGGTCATACAATCTTTAGAAAAATTTATTTTGAATGAAGATTGTTATTTTATAAGTATGTATCATAAGTGTACAAAATACGCGCAACAAGTGAGTTTTAAGAAATGAATTTTAACAATGAAGGTTTCGGAAGAGAACTTGCAGAGAAAGTTGTTGAACTTTAGCTTTTTGTAAATGATGAATCAGTTTGTTCCTTAGTAAAGTGAACAGTCATTTCAAACTGTCATGAACAGTAACCCAACGGTCATGAACAGTAACCTAACGGTCATGAATAGTAACCTAATGGTCATGAACAGTAACCCAACAGTCACTTTTCTTATAAATACCCCATTTTTATTCGTCATTCTTCCACCACCAAATTTTCTCTTATTAAATTTTTAAAATGCCGCATATTATTACCATTCTTGCGATCGTGTATGTTGTTGCTGTAACAATTCGCAATTTCAGGTTAATTACCATTCCCGGAAAATTTCACTATTCACTTTTACTATTCATTTTTTTTCCCGAAACTTTCCCGAAAGTTGATTTTTATTTGATTTTATCGAGTGATAAATCATTTCCATGGCAAATTAAAAGTTTAACTTTCATAAGCTCATTTTCGTGAAAGTTATTAAGGAATTACACGTTTTAGGGTAAAACGTCATTCAGAAATTCTACGTACAACGAAACTCGACCGCGTTAAGTGACCCCGCATCAGAAAAATGTTTGACACACTCATGATTTATTTGAGAATTAATCGTGACTGAGAAAAACATGACCAAAAACTTCCCAGCAGGTCACCCAAGCCTGTACTACTCTCGCATGAGCACGCTTAACCGTTTGGGCGATTAACCGTTAGACCACAAAACGAGTTTCTAAGACATTTTGAGTTTTCAAAATTATTAGAAAAAGTCAACATAATTTTCCCTCCTCCATTGACCAAAAATCATCCCTTGATGTTATAAGTCGTTTCGTGATTTTTAGGCTTACGGTTTGATGTCTAAAAGACATTTAATACCAACCGACACTAGACTGAGCCCAGTCTAGACATTATAAGTCATTTTAAATCATTTATAACATATTAGAAAAGTAACATTTTACTTTTCTCAATTTTACGCAATATTCAGCGTTTTACGCGAATTACGCGTTTTAGACCCGTGTTTCCAGTTTTTAGCAGGGTTTTAGCACCCGATAGAACCTACCACTCATTTTATATTTTATTATGGACTATATGGACATGTTTAACCATACTTTCAAATTCCATAATTTTACGACACCCGGTTTTACGTTTTGAGGCTTAATCATTTACGATTGGCATTTCCCGGAGTCAAAACTAACCAAGTATCTTGGATAATACCAAGAAAAGTCCACACCCTTGCTCTCCAAGTTCATGAACCGCCTATGGGGGGGGGGATTCACACTAGGTGGCTTGATCTTGTGCTTAAGGCCTTAAGATGGTTACAAGTGTTCACCTTGGTCTCCAAGGTGTTGACTAGTCCATGTTCTAACCTCCTCAAGCCCTTATAAAAGCCCTCCTCCTCCCTTGTTGCCGTCCACTTCCATACACACCAACACCATTCCATTTGCTAATTTTCTTCCAAGTTTCATGCAAGATTCAAGTGCTAGTTCAAGGTAGAAACCCTAGATAGGTTATCATTCATCAAACACTTCCATAACCTTATATACTTGGTGATTTCTCTTGAGTTTAAATCCACTCAAGTCACCTAAACCTTCATCATCCATCTTTCAAGAATACCAAGGGTAGAAAGATTGCATGAAGTGAAGTGGGTTGAAGCAAGTCTATCAAAGTCCTATCCTTACATGTTAACTTCCTTTCATCTTTGAAAGCCAAAAGTTGTGAGCCAAACCCTAACTTGATTCTTGTTAAATAATCATGTTCATGTTATTTACATATTATTTGTGCTATATATTGTCTTGTAGTTATGTCCATGATGTATAAAAATGACCAAAACAAGTTATTGTTATTGATTGTTACAACAAGTTACTAAAACAAGTAAACTAGTGACTTTCTTGGTAAGACCTGATCAAAATGGTAAAAATATGATGTTAGATCATTACATATTACATTAGAGGACTTAACAAGGAAACCATAGCAATTTGAACCACCTAAAACGAGTATACGAGTCAAAAGTTACGCCCATTTGAAGTTACCAAAGATTTCCGGCAAAACTGCCTAAACCTTCCTGAATCGCATTCTGACTTTTTGAAAGTCCCACTTCTGGTCCGATTCATCAAAAATTTAAAACACGAAAGTTGTCCGGAACGACGTTTTCGTTCAGGAATAAAGAAGATCGAGCCCTGAAAACGCTTTCCGAGTGATAAATTTCTTCAAATTCTAAACAGCCCATTTTTAGACAAAGTCATTACATATAGGTTATGGTTTATGAAGACCAAAGGGGTCTTATGACCTATAATCAAGACCACCACCATGGATAGAGCCAAGGTTGTGTCTCATGACCTTGAAACAAGGACCAAAGGTCATGGCTAGGCCATGACGAAATGACCATACCAACTTTCATAGGCGTAAACATGAAACAAAGAGTTGACGAGAACTTGAACATACAATTTGGATCTACTCCATGTAAGGAACCATGAGAACATACAAGTATTTGTCATACAAGTTATTAGGAACTTACCCTAATAACAATCTTCATGTACAAATAAACTTTCCTAAGTTTATTCAACTATTGGACATGTAACTTTCGGATCCAAACTTATATCTATATATTTCATCAACTACTACAATAGTAGGGAGCCTCATGTGAGGAGTTCATTATGTAAGCCGTCGAGTTGAGTTGTGGATTTACGAGTTAAAGTGTCCTGGCTCCTCGAACGCTTACTAAACATGACTTCTGAATTATGTCGGCCCGAACGGTAGTAAACGATATACAAAACATACATGTTTCATGAATCTTTTCTTTCAAGGACTTACAATA
Organism: Artemisia argyi; assembly: GCA_030686995.1. Taxonomy (NCBI): domain Eukaryota; kingdom Viridiplantae; phylum Streptophyta; class Magnoliopsida; order Asterales; family Asteraceae; genus Artemisia; species Artemisia argyi. Next base: position 107,936,683 of record CM060681.1, on the reverse strand, counting down.
TACATCATACCACATCATGGACTATAATGCAAGATATATATATATATAGGCACTACTTCATATTCATTACTCCGATCCTAAGTCACAACATTCTATTATAGGTTGCTCGTAGAAACCTTCGCGATTCGACCGTTACATTCATTACTTGCTATCTTACTTAAGGTGAGTTCATAGCCCCACTTTCGATTACTTAATTGTTTTACAAATCCTTGGGGGGAATACATGCTATTTTTAACCGAGCACAATGTTTTTAAATTGTATGCTTACCTGATTGTTTTATTATCACTAAGTACCATCCTTGCTAAACCGAGATCCTTTATTATGAACCATTTAATCACTAGTAATAGTGAGCGCGAATATTATTAATAGGCCTATTGGGATTGACGAATCCCATTTGTATTGACTAAGTTCAAACAAATGCATTAATATTTGAGATTTAGGTATGTTAGCAAAGTACCTACCGGGATAAATCTGCCGATCGATATTGGTACACGTTAACGTTATGGTGTCATAAGTTTAGTGTATAATACATGTTCCGGGCGTATAATAACGTAGCCTACCTGTTTTGTTTTCCAAACATTGGTGTGAGCCTATAACTCACACTACCAACATATTGTGTTCAATCGATTTAACAAACTCTATGAATATCACTCAACCTTTGTGTTGACCTCTCAAGCATGTATTTCAGGTTCATGACGATCAAGGATGGCACGGAAGGGCACGGATACTCAAGAGGGCTATAAATTTTATTATCATTCAAAACTCATTTATTATACATTGTAAACATGAAACCAATTGGGACCTCATTTTGTAATCTCTGATATTTATATAATTTGAATGATAAACCTTTTCAAAACGACTCAATTGGAGTTCGTTTTCTATCATTGTGACTATTGTGCCGTCGAGTAACACCCAGTTTGAATTCCGCTGCAACCATGAATTGGGGGTGTTACAGTTGCCGCTGCTATCTACTTGGCCTACGTTCCATAAGAGGATTATGCATTTTTGGCTGGGATTTTTGTGTTTCTCGTACCACTAGTGGTTCTTGATTGCGGCCCTCACGGTCACTCACAAATCAACCAAGGATGTTGGTCAAAGAGGTCAGACCATGAAGGTGCAATGAAATTGATCTCGTGTAAGCACAGTGAGTTCCCGGGTCGTTATGTCCCAGCGAGGTGTGAAATTGTATTTTGGAAACATTTTGGGATTAGGCGATTTAAACAGATTTAACAGAGAAATGATTTGGGGGATTATTCTAAGCAAATAACAATGGAAATAAACCAAATAAGCAATATTAACAATTACTAAAAACCAAATTAACCTAAAACGTATTTAAATTCAAAAACATACATTTAAATTAAAAAACGTAAACGCGTAAAAGAAAAAGTGAAATTTAAGCAGAATAAATCCTACGGGGATGAAAATTACTTTTCTAAGATCCTAATGACAAAAGAAAATTTTAGGAAAAAGAAAATTATTTATTATTGATTAAAAACTATTTAATTATTAATTAAACTAATTTAAATTATTAAAAATACTAAATTAAGTAGGAAAATTATGAAAATTTTTCTAAAACTTTTTAACCATCACAGGAATTCGAGAAAATTATAAAAAACTCCAACAACTTATAAATAAGTTGTTAAAGATTTTTATTTACTTATTATTAATTAAAAACTAATTAGACTAAATTTAATTATGAAAAATACCAAATGAACAGTAAAAATTATGAAACTTTTTCTAAAATTACTTTACAATTACAAAAACCTAGAAAAATTATAAAAAGACTAAATAACTTATTAATAAGCAGTTAATTTTTTATTTATGTATTATTAATTAAAAACTAATTAAACTAAATTTAATTATTAAAAATACTAAATGAAAAGTAAAAATTATAAAAAAAAAATTACAAATACTTAATGATAGCAGAAACATAGGAAAAAATACAAAAAGTTACTAGTGCTTATAAATAAGCAGAGAAATAAGCTAAAAAGAGAAAATAAGCTAAAAGTGAAACAAATGGGTTAAATAAAAAGGGGTGCAAAGGGTAAATGATAAAAGACCCTAGGGCGGTTGGTATTGGTGTGTGGTGTGGTGTCTGTGTGTGTGCTTGAGGTCTCAGGTTCGACCCCCACTTTTTGCAATTTTTTTCCTCTTTACACAACTTAATAACAACTAATATTAAGCAGCTTTTATAAAACAATTTTTTTCAAAAAGCTAAAATAAGCTCTGTGTGAGCTTATTTCCGTGACAGTGACCAAAAATGGTTTGAAATGTATTTTTAAGTTTCAAAAGCTATCCAAATAAGCTAAAAGCTTATCAAAAGAGTGGAATAAGCTAAAATTATATTAGACAAACTGGAAATGAGCTAAAACAAGCAAATAAGCCAACTGAGATAAGAAAATAAGCAGAAACAAACAAAAGGCAATAAGCAATCCCAAGCAGGCCACAAGGCAAGTTGCAGACCTAAAATAAGCTTATCTAATAAGCTCCAAAGCACAAAATAAGCCCTGATCTAACAAGCCAGCTTATTGGGCTTCTCAAAAAGCCAAGAGCCTTAGGCTGGGTCCCATAGATAAGCCAAATAAGGGCTTATGAATGTGGCTTATCCACACTGATGAGTCAGTGTTACTGACTCAGTGGTGGCTACTTGGAAGGTAAAATTAGGCAACTAAATAAGCACTCAAATGAGAATTAAGCATATGCACAATGAGCTGGTATTGTGGGCTTTCTAAAAAGCCCAAAAGCTTGGAATAAGCTTTTCTAATGAATAAGCTAGGGGCCTGAGAAAAGGGATTGTTGGACCAATTACCCTGGTGCAGGGCACTTTGGGATTAAACAGGCAACTTAAGCCCACTAATCTAAAAATTAAGCAAAAATTAGGATGGAAAAGCTGAGCTGCCAAATATTCAAATCCCAAAAGCTCAAAGTATATTACTGAAAATTCAGGAAATGAAAAATGAAAACAACAATGGTTTCCTGAAAACTTAATGCAATTTTGACTTTTGAGATTTTTGTGTTAAGTTGACTAACATGAAATTTGAATGATCCTAGGTTACTAATTATGTTGTAATAAGCTAAAGTGAGACTAAAATAAGCTTCTAATACTACTTATGTAACTGTGTGATGGATTATGCAACTAAAAATCTTAACAGTGAATGAAAATGGGAGATTAAAAGCGGATTTTGACTTTTTGCCAAATGACAGCTGGTTTTTATGGTTGAGCTATGCTAATATGACCTAATGCAAGTTATCTATATGACTTATGCCTACTGAATTAGCATTGAACACAGTTAACAAAACAAATCCAAACACTCCTATATCTAACTGTTTTTATGATTTTCAATACAAATGGCTTATCTGAACTATGATACTTATGCAGGACTATCTAATAATCTATTATAACTGATTTAAAGCTAAAATGAACCACAAACAAACTTTAAAAATGGTTATGCAGTGAACTTGAGATAAATGATTTAAAATTGGTTTCAAATAAAAAATTAAGGCTACTTAAGCAATAAATCAACTCAACTACACTAGATAAGCACAAAAACACAGAAAAGCCATATAGATAAGCAATAATAAGCTATGCTACAATAATAATTAGGAAATTACTAAAATTGAGAAATAATGAGCACACCTTGGACCTCAGCTTAACAGAGGCTCCCAAATGGGCAGCTACAAGCTCCTAGCTTATAGAATAAGCTAGGTAATAGTCCTTCTGGCCAATCCCTTAAGACCACTTCCAATGCTTTCCACAGTCCAATGCATAGGTATGAATTTTTGGGTTTTATTTACTGATTAAGGTTTTTTTTTTTTTTTTTTTTTTTTTTTTTTTTTTTTTTTTTTTTTTTTGTTTTAAAGCTATGTTATTCTAGAGTGAGCTTAAACAAGAAATAAAATAGCTTATACAAGCTTTTGAAACCTACTTTACCATATTTTTTTTTTTTTATTTTTCAATTATTTGTCCTATTTTTTGTATTTTTGAGTTTTTGAATTGGAACCAGATTATAATGGTTATGAACTATTGAAAACTTATCTATAAGCTAAGTTGAGCATATGGAACAGTAATCAACAACTCTTAACAAGCAATAAGCTAAAAAGACGATTTGGGCAATTTTGAGTTAAAACTGAACATAAGCAATGGAACCTTAATTTCTTGATTAAATAAAACTTGAATTACACTAATGAACTGAGAGTACACTTGGAAAGTTGAAATTAACACATGAAAAGCTAAATTTTAACTATAACGACATTAAAATTATACTAAAAAAACTACTCTCTTTGCTTCTGTTGGGTCACTGAATTTCCCAAACTTCCTCTAACTAGGATTTGAACATAAAATACCCTAAGTGTTTAACATTTGTGAACATTATCAGGTCACTGAGTAAACAGTTGCTCAGTGAGTCATCTTTAGGATGCTTAGAACGAGCCTAAGAAGAAAGGTTCTCCACTTAGTGAGGCGGACTCTCAGTGAGTGGCACCTAAGCCAAAGAAGAAGGTGATGGATTCAGTGAGTGATGACAATAGCTCACTGAATCCTAATGTCTCCTCATCAACTATGAAGACTGAACATGAAGACTTGAAGACTGAAGAATAGGCAGGACTAGGCGGGAAAGTTTGAACAGGTTCACAAAAGTGCTTTATCACTTTAAGGTCAAAGTTTCCCTAAATGGCTAAATCCAGTCTGTCATCAGAAATTTGGCCTTAACCCAATGAAGGTTCTTTTGCCAGAGAACAAAATCTATCAAGATTTTGTCTTAGCATGTCTTATGTCTCTTGGGTAATTTAGTGGTTCATACTTGTGTATAAATAGGATCATAAAGAGGAGAAAAGGTTAAGTTTGTGCAATTAATGCTTAGACATTCACAAACCCTTTTCTCCTCCAAATAACAAACTTGTACCTGAGATAGCTCAGTTGTATCATAGTTGTTACTTAAGCTTAGCTTAAGTTTAGTGAGGAGATTCACCATACTTGTCATTCTATCCCATGTGTTGTTCCGCAAACACTTGGGGTATAATTCTTTGATTAAATTCTAATAAGAATTAAACGTTGAAAATTATCTTATCTTGCTTTTACGTTTACTTATTTTTAATCAATTACACCTGTGTTTACGCCATGGAACTTGGTTAGTTTAACTTCATAGTTAACATTAACTAAGTAAAAAGGAACAACAAGTAGTATCAGAGCCTCTGATTTGTAAAACTTACAAAACTTTTCAAACTAAAGAGAGCTCAAAGTTTTTAAAATCAAGATCCTACCATGACTGACATAAATGTGCCCCAACTTGTCAATAAAAAGGGCGGAAGCTATACTGCTACTGCTCCTAGACATGAAGTTGGAAAATTTAGCAAGTGGAAAAAGCGCATGCTTTGCTACTTGACTGGGATGGAACCTTATTACATTAAGCTTATTAATGATGGTCTATATGTCCCTACAACTACCCAAGATTTAATCAAGCCTGAAGCCCAGTGGACCCCGGATGAGATAAGGGTGGTCAATCAAGACCAATGCCTGAAAACCATCATTATATCTTGTCTTCCTGACAATATAATGGAATCAGTCATCAATTGTCCAACTGCAAAGCAGACATGGACTGACTTGGTTTACAGCTATGAAGGTCCTTCAGATACCAAGGAAAACAGGATCATGGACCTGAAACTTGAGTACAATACTTTCAGGGCCAAAGACTCTTAAAGTCTCTCTGAGATCTACACCCGGTATAAGACCTTCTCAATGAACTGACCAATGATGGTGTCAACCTGTCTAAGCATGAAATCAATGTTGGTTTTGTCAACAGTCTCCCTGAGAAGTGGTTAAACTTCTCTCAGGGTCTTAGAAATGCCAATTATATTCAGAATCTTAAGCTCCCTGAAATTTATGGGAAGTTTGTCTATGAGGACAACTTAATCACCAGGAGATACCCTGGTAAAGCTCAAGAGACCAAAAAGGCCCTGACAATTTCACCAATATCTACTGCTTTCTATTCTAATGGTGTTGTGCAGGATTTTCAAGATGGTTCTGATGATGAGGTTGATGAAAGAACCAGTGAGGAGTACCTAAATGATTTACAAAATGAATTTCATGAAAGGGCACTTCTTGCAAACTCAAAAAGGTTCATTAAAAGGAACAAAAAATTTTTAAATACAAAAGCAAATGACAACACTGAATGTTTCAATTGTGGTAAAAAGGGTCATTTTGCAAAAGATTGTTTTTCAAAAACAACCTCAGTACCACCTTATAAATTCTCAGGAAACAACTCTTTCTCCGGAACTAGCAAGTTTCAACCTAAAATGCTTCAATCTAGTCAGTCTTTTCAAAACAAGCCTGAAAAGTTTCCTCAAAAAGATTCTGAAGCCAAATATAGAAAGGCCAAGGCCAAACTTGCTCTTCTTAAGTTAGCTCCTTCTGTCCCTCAGTCTCCACAAGTTACCAAATCTTCTCATCAAAAGAATAAGGGACTTGTTGTTGAAACCTATGATTGGGACGAGGAAGAAGTGTCCTCTGAAGATGAAGAAGTTCATGTCAGTGTCAGAAGATAATAAGTTGGCTGTGGGAAAGAACCATGCAAGGAATGGAGAGTGGGTGAGCATCACCATGAGAAATGTAAATATATTACTTTCTATGGATGATGATTCTAACTGGAAATCTTACTTAGACTATATAAATGTTGATCTTAAGTATGTTGAAGAGCATAGATTAAACTTTTTTTCAAAATATAACAAAATTGGTTTTGAGTTAAATCAGTGTAGAGATGAACTTCTTGCTTTAAAACAAGCCAAACTTGAAAACATTACACTTCAAATTCAAAAATCTGAACTTGTAAAACAAAATCAAGCTCTTCAGGATGATCTTAAGAAAGAAAAGGCTGTCATTTGGAGCTGGACTCAAAAGAACCCCAAACTCTTTGATACACTGAGTCTCACACCCAATACCAAAAAGGCTGCACTGGGTGAAGATCAACTCACTAAAGTCTCGGGGGAGAGTAACCATGCAACAACCTTTCTATCAGTAAGCAAACTCTCTAGCAAAGAACTTGCACCAAAACCCAGTGATTGGATTGAAAGAGTCAATCCTGATAGTAAAATGCCAAATTTAAACATTGGAAGAATTTTGGAGCCTAAAAGTCAGGCCATTTAGGAAATGCTAGGAGTCACTGATGAACCTAGTCTTTCTGAGTCCATCCCTGAGTCTGACTCTGATTCCCAATCACCACTCCCTCCACTGAAACAAATTCAGAGAGCAGCACCTAGTTCAGATCTTACCCCATCTGTCTATCAACCACATTCTCCTTAGGAGAAACTAGGTTTAGGGAGAACTATCCTGAAAAGACCTACATCTGTACCCACTGAAATCCACACACCTTCAATCTCCACTGAAGTGAAACCTGACAATACTGAATCTAAATATGATCAGTTAGCTGAACTTGTCAGGAAGCTTAGTGAAAAGTTGGAATCAAGTGAAAAATCCCCTTCAAAAGATAAAGAGCCAACTTCAGCTTCCTCAAGAACCACCAAACCAAAATCCAAAAAAGAGATTGTTATATAATCTTGTTCTGCATGGTATGAAAACAAGAAGATCACAGAACTTCAGACCACTTATCCGACACCACCTCCTTGATGGATCAAGCAAACTGCAAAGCTCAGGCTTACAAATATGCCTCATGATCAAAACAAAACCTGAAACAAAAGGCTAAGCCTTTCAAACCCTGTACTCACTATGGATTCAATGACCATCACCCTGTTGATTTGTCTTATGTATCCCTGTTGTGACATTTGTGGAGACCCTTCCCATGATGCATCAGGACATGAAAAAGTCATTCAGGCTAGAAGAGGGCTAACAACTGACTCATCTTAGTCAACTGGGTCCTCTTCAAGTATCAAATGCAAGATATGTGCAAGCTCTGTTCACTCCACCACTGACCATGAGTCCATTAACAAATTCAAAAAGTCCATTAGACTTAAGCCCACTAAGAAGTGGGTCAACAAGCAAAACTAACCTAGTTTGCTGTTTATGCAAAAACATACCAGGGATCCTGTTTGGTATCTTGATAGTGGATACTCAAGAAGTATGACTGGTGTGAAGCATTATCTACACAAATACGTGGAAGAACCAGGAACCAAGGTGGTATTTGGTGATAATTCATCAGCTCCTACTGAAGGTTATGGTTCAGGAAACTGTAAGGGTATAGTTTTCACAAGAATTGCTTATGTTAATGGCCTCAAATATTGTAGGACCTTAGATCTATCTTGTCACAACTCGTAATTTCAGGTCCTTTTTCAAACGTCGAAATTTCATTATTCATTTTGGAAGTTACTATCACACCCCACAATTTCAGGTCATTTTTCCAAACCTCAACATATTACTATTCACCAATTACTATTCATTGATCACTATTCATCATTTTACTATTCATCATTTTTTAGGTCAGTTTGATATTCCGAGAAACATTCAAAAATTTCACTATTCACATGACACTATTCATTCCCGAGAGAAAACCACTATTCATGTGCATTACTCATTTCATCGTAAACTTAGTTTACGGGTATTCAAAATTCGCGTAACCGTATTGGGTCAGGAGCGAATTCATGCATTATCATTGGGACATTTCATACGGACTAGAAATAGTCTGCATATCATCATTATGACACTTGCATACTATTCCACTCGTAGGATATTTAATTTAGTACCTTTGGTATAATTAACTTTTACGTATATTTATTTCTAAATAAACGTTGACACGCGATCAATAATGTGACTAACACGTCCGACACTCCCGACTATGATCCCAATATATTTTTATATTCATTTTAATAATATAAAAATTATAATATTAATTTACCCGGTGTTTTGGAAATTTATTTAATTATTATCGTAAGTTTACTAAAATTACGACGGTTTTCGTAGAAACTAAATAATAATTAACTAAACACTCAATATTTATACCCAACGTATTTTTACAATTTTTACGACTTTATTATGTCCCGGTTAACTCCGTTAAAATTTATTTTTAATTAACTCGGTACCCAGTATTCCCTAAAACTATTAATATATACATAATACCACCAAATTTCTACTAACTCTTACACAAAACATCATTTTTCTCTCTTTTTTCCACTAGATGCCGCCCCCCCCCCCCCCCATCCCCCTTTTCTTACATAACTTGAAAATTTTACTTAAGCATTTATGTATGCATTATTGAGTTTAATATATATAATATATATACAAAAAATACTTCATACTCATTTCATTACAAGATCTAAAAGCAAGCAAACACATATTTCTTTTTCTCTCTTGGGGTGCTCGGCCTAAAAAAGAAAACAAGCAAGAACCATAAATTTTCAAGATCAAGTATAATATATAGTGTAGTTTGTACTCCTTTTAGGGTTTTGAAATATAAACTCAAGGTTTACATAGGTTTTCATCCTCAAAATCTCCTTAATCTTTCAAGTAAGTGTATGAAACTCATCCTTATGATTTTACCAAGTTTTTACAAGATTCATATGATATATATACTAGATCTACATGCATATGCTATTTATACCACTTCATTTTAAACATTTCTAACTTTTGAGCCCTAGAAATAGATTATAGTTAGATCCTTGTTAGATCCACTTGATTTATGATGTTTAGGAACCCATGACACCCTAAGAAGGTGTATGGTAGGATTAGACTAGTTTTGTGGTGATTGAAAGTGGTTTGGTTGAAGTTGGAACAAGATTGGAACCCTAGAAATGGTTTTTGAAACATTACATATACCTACTGTCCATATTTTTAAAACGTGGGAAACTCAGTAGGTGATGGGTAATTTTTGACCAAATATTTAGAAAATACTTTCAAAAACGAAGTCGTGGGCGAAAGAACGGATTAAAACGAGCTTATAACGAAGAAGTTATGATTTTTGCAAGTTAATTGACGAAAACTATTTTTCTGAAAAACTGCATGCTGTTTGACGATTTTCAACGGACAAATAGAGGCGTTAGACGTAACCTAGAGGAGTCGAGCTATCGAAAATATATTAATTGCTACTAAGACGAATCCGGGGATATAAAGAACGAGGAAAATGAACTTAAAACGACCAAGTTATACACGTTTTAAAATCGGCAAAACTATATATACATATATATATATATATATATATATATATATATTTAGTCACTACTAGAAATAATATAACTACGTACTAAATGCTATATTTTCTAGATTTCTTATTCAAGAATTTTATTTTTAACTAACGAAGTACGTACGACCCAAGGTTTATTTATGCGACTATTAGACGTTATCTTAAGGTTTTCAAAACGAGGAATATAACACTAACATTTTATATACGATATATTACGACAAGTTTCTATACTTCTAATTGGACTTATTTTTCCTAAGTATGGAAATTACCTACTTTGACGATAACAAGTATTTTCAAGTTACGAGTGGTATAGGTATCATGTGCATGATTATTCATTACAACATTTCATGATCTAAAGTAGATCATATTCATTCATTTAGGTTGTGGCTAGTGTACGTTCCTTGTTGTCCCTATCATTTCATCTCATCGTACTATCACTTAAGGTGAGTTTTCATAGCCCCGTTTTCAATTACATATTTGATTTCAAATCCCACGGGGGAAAATACATTGCATTACTTATTTTTCTGTACATGCCAAAGTATTAAATTCCTTACATTGCTTAAGTTGCCTTATTACCACGTCATGACAAGTCCCCGTTATTATTATGGACCGTTAATTAATCTACAAGCGAGAGTGAGTGAATAGATCTATTGAGGGTGACTCCTCCATTCGTGTTTGGGTTGCTCCAACGGGTACGAATGCATTTCAGGTCTAATATATTAGAGTGTCTAGTAAACACTCATTTGGGGCCAAGTAACGTCTAGCTTCGGGGTCATGAGCTTAAGAGCCAATGTAGCATTTTGACATTTTTGTCGGTTTACTTTATACTTGTGGCTTATGTACATACGATTTAACTTACAAACCTATGATTATTCACCAACATTATTGTTGACCGTTTTCGCAATGTATTTTCAGGTAACTAAGACATATGCCTCATGACATGCATGGAGTCATTTCATTGAGTAGCAAGGATGACGCGTCTCATTTTGGATTTTCATGCACTTGTGAACTATTGTTTGATTGTACCAAACTTATTTACTTAAACCTTCCAACTCTTTTGGGACCTATGTTTTATAACTCTCAATATTTTGAATGAATCAAACGATGTATTTTCAAAACAACACTTTAGGTCGTTCAATATAACTGTAACTGTGGTGCTATGACAGTCACCCCCAGGTATTCCATTCCGCTGCCATTCAGGTATTTTGGGGGTGTGACAGATTGGCATCAGAGCTAAGGTTATAGCGAACTAGGATGCATCATGGACCCTAGACTATAACCACGTCATCATAGCATATCATCATTTCATCATAAGTGCATATTTATTTTTTTAGGTGATTCTATTATACGAGTTATTTATTTTTATTTCACCTTGATTATCACAGAGATATGTCTTCAGACCCGAACATTGTCATACTTTACTCTGTCTCAGACTCTGATGTTGAGGGCTCTTTGTCTTCCACTGCTTTTTCACCACCACCCATTCCTCCAGTACCTGTGTTGCCACTTTTGGCATCAGGTGAGGATACCGAGCCTTTTGAGGAGGAAGAGACTGCTCCTACTCCTCATGTCTCTCCCATTGCACCACCTGAGGTTACCCGTGTACCTACTGACATATCCTCCCCTGCTACTTCTATTCCCTCAGAACCAAGACTTATGTTTCCCCGTAGGAAGACAACTCTAGTTGCTAGGAAGAGTGTTTGCCCTGCTACATCTACTTTTAGGATCCCTGCTATTCCTACATTACCTACACCACCAGCCATACCCACTACTACTTCTATATCTACTTCACTCTTGCCGCTCAGGAAGCGTGCAAGGTTTACTACCCCAGCTTCACCTACTACTGAGACTTCTGACCTTCCACCACTACCAGTATACCATATAGGTGAGAGTTCGAGAGCAGCTACTGCTAGAGGTCCTACAGCACGTACTTTGGATTCTCAACAGGTGCAGGTTGATAGGTTGGGTTTTAGGGTAGATGAGATTATCACTACTCGACTTGAGGAGGTCGAGGAGCAGGTTGAGGGGTTGATCTTAGGCAGGGTTAGCTTAGACGTGTCTTACCATGGACTTGAGGCACGAAAGGAGATGCACCAGGAGCTGATTGATCAGCTTAGAGACGAGCTACCTGAGATACGGGATAGAGCCCAGATGACACAGGAGACTAAAGGAGAGCAGGCACAACAGTTGGCATTAGCTCAGGAGAGGTTGACTATGATGGAGGGCAGGGATGCTGCTCTTCAGCTCCGAGTTCAGCATCTAGAGGAGATTGTCGTCATGATGGACAGGGAGATCCGTCGTCTTAGGAGTGCACCTGGAGCACCTGGACCATCTACAGTTATACACCTTAATACTTTCACTTTAAATGGATTTTCTCTAAACTACAGTTATACAAAACATATATCATGTAAGAAATACTTTTCTGAGGCACTTATTTTGACAAGCAAATTCCTGTTGGTTAATCTTTTACAAAACTATTGAATGTTAAGAAATTTTAAACATCGATCTTTGGTAAACCGTATTATCCACCTCATGTTGAAAACAGTCCTATCTTGCATAACTATTAAATTTTGAAACATCAAGAAAAATGTTACTTAGAAAGCCTTTTGCTTAAAATTGTAAATTTATTTATTCAGGGAAGGTTTATGAACAAAACACACAAACTCAAAAAAAACTTTGAAAATCAATCACTATATTACATCACTTATACATTTAGGATTTTGTGATTTGATGACATAGAGCTTGGGGAAAATCTTAGTAATGGAGACTAAGCATCGTAGGTGGAGAGAGACCCAATTCATGACATTCCTGCGGAGGATCACAACCTTATCCTAACCTAATCTTTCTAATAACACCCTTTGACAGAATTAACCTTGTAAGGTTTTTCCACAAGATTCATGATACCTATTCTAACTATTCCTAATGGAGGAATTCGATTCACCTCAAACCCCTGGCAGATTTCAATAGGATTCCTTTGGAACCACACCACCTATCATCTTCAGACCAATGGTCAGGATTAGAGAATGATTCAAACATAGGGAGATATGCCCAATTCGGGTGTGATTGATTCTGGAAATGGTTGGGCTAACCATTTGCTATAAATCGGATTCCTTGACAACAATAGCTATCACAAGATTCCAAAGACAACACCATTGAGACACAATTCACAAACATGGAGAGATAAACCCGAGATACATTGGACCATTCAATATTTCAGATAAAATGAGCCTAGTGGCCTACAGACTTGAGCTCCCATTAGAGCTCAGTAGTTTACACTATGAATATCATTATCTTTTCCCCAATACCACTGTAGAGACCAACACAAACAGAACTTCAGGACGAAGTTCCTTTTAGAAGGGAAGACTGTCACAACTCGTAATTTCAGGCCCTTTTTCAAACGTCGAAATTTCATTATTCATTTTCAAAGTTACTATTCATCTGTTACTATTCATCATTTACTATTCACCGATCACTATTCATCATTTTACTATTCATCGTTTTAGGAGTTAGTTTGAGATTCCGAGAAGCGTTCAAAAATTTTACTATTCATATGACACTATTCATTCCCGGAAGGAAATCACTATTCACGATTGTCGTTCATCATTTCGTAAATCTAGTTTACGGGTATTCAAATTTGCGTAACCAGTTAGGTTTAGCTGCGAATTTATGCATCATCAGTAGGGACACGTCATATAGAATAGAGTAGTCTACATATCATCAGTAACATCATCAACACTTTATGCCCTACACGGATATGCATTATTTTAATTTACGTATGCTTAATTTGTAATTTCGTTACCACTCTGTTTTTACTACGAAGGTATACCCAATACTCCCGATTACGATCCTAATATATTTTCATACTCGTTATAATAATATAAAAATTATATTATTAATTTACCAGGTGTTTTGAAACCAATTGCTATATTTTCCGGTAAACGACTATAATTACGTCGAATCACGATATCTCAACCCGATAAATATTTTAATACCCGATTCTCATCAGAAAAGTAATTTCATAATTTTTACAACGTCATCAAATTTTATTTGGTACAGTTAAACTTTATTTCTAGCAAACTCGGTACCCGGTATCACCTAAAACTAATAATATCTAACATTTTCTACCAAAATCTCTTACACAATCTTGCAAACCCTTGAATTGCCCCCCCCCCCCCCCTCTTTAAATTATGGATCTTGTCTCATTAAAATATCTACATACATTTACATACGATTTTTCTCATTCTTACATTATACACTTCAAGTAAACAAGCTAAAAAGCTCTCCTTTCTTCTTCTTTCTTTGGGGTACACGGCCAAGAACACAACCATAAGAAGAATCCATAAAATTTTGAAGTTCAAGAGTTTAATCAAGTCCTAGTTATGATCTAGTTAGGGTTTTGTGGTAAAAACCCTAGGTTATTATGCATTTTCTCATCAAACCACTCCAATATTTCAAGTAAGCTTCAAAAATATCTTTATGATCCTTTCATACTTTCATTTACTTTATATGTTTACGTATTTTCAAGATATACTAGTTGGTAATGCAACTTACTTATGTTTTAGATACCACTTTGCACATAAACTATCTTTAACACTAGATCTATAAATTTCACTAGTAGAGATCCACCAAGGTTGTTGATGTTTAGGACCCCGTGACACCCTAAGAAGGTGTATGGTAGGATTGAATATTTGTGGAGTTGATTTGAGATAGTTGGTTAAGTTTTGAACAAGCCTTGAACTAGAAAAGTTGATTTTCCAAACTATATATAAGGTTCTGTCCATTTTTGTAAAATCTGGAAAGATCAGGGGTTTCTGGGTAACATTGGGCTAAAGAATCATAAAATACTTTCAAAAACGAAGCCGTGGGCGAAAGAACGGATTAAAACAAGTTTATAACGAAGGAGGTATGATTTTTGCAAGTTTAACGACGAAAACTATTTTCTGAAAATGTACTTGCTGTTGGACGAATTTCGACGGACAAAAAGAGGCGTTAGACGTAATCTATAGTGAACTACTGAAAATATATTAGTATATATTAATACGATTCCGGGGATATGAATAACGTAGAAAACAAGCTTATAACGACCAAGATATACATGTTTGAAACCCGACAAAACTTATAATAAATTGACAGCTTTTGGTAATAAAAGTTGCTAAGTGTTGAAAACTATATTTTTCAAGTAACGACATTGAAAGACGTATTTCTTAACCGCCGAGACCCGTATGGTCTAAATTTAAATGAGACAACACCTAGATAATGTTACAAGGTTTTCAAAAACGCCGAGCTTGACCATTAACACTTAACGTACAATATTTTGCGACTAGTTTTGCGTGGCCATTTTGGTCATATTTTCAAGTAATGAAAAGTGTTATTTTACGACGAAAATACTATAATTACCGATAAAACACCAAACGAGGATCGTGGAGTACCGTTTCAACGTATTTACATGGAAAGTGGTTATTAACTTAACGAGACGTCAAAAATGTATTTTTCGACGATAAACATTATTTTCAAATTTCACGAGTGGTATCGATAACATACGTATTTGCATGTGTAGCATTATTTCATTTCTTACATTAGATCATACCATTCAGATTAGGTTGCGGTTAGAGATCGTGCCTCATTTTCAGTGTATCCACTTTTGTCATCGTAGCTATTGCACCAGGTGAGTCATAGCCCCTACTTTTTCAATTGTTTTGGTAAACTCTTTGGGGGAGAATACATGCTCGTTTTACTTAAACGCATTACTCGCTTTACATGGTTGATTACCTGTATTTCATTGGTATGTTTGATTACCTGTATTTCTTTGGTATGTTTGATTACCTGTATTTCTTTGGTATGTTGATTACCTGCATTTCATGGGATTTGTCATCCTTGTTTATATGACCTCATTTTCACCAATTGCTCATATATGTCAAACGTAATATTGCTGTTTCCCTACTAGACTTATTTTATATGACCTCATTGTCATCATTGTTTACCTGGCGACATTGTCCGAATAGTTTATATGACCTCATTGTCATCATTGTTTATCTGGCGACATTGTCAGTATTGTTTACTTTCTGGAAGCAGTCTCTCTACCTGCAGGGTTTCTTGGGGTAGGGGTAGGATCTGTCTACATCCCACCTCCCCTATACCCCGCCTAGGCGGGATTGGGTAGGTTGTGTTGTTGTTTTATTGTCAGTATTGTTTACATAATTTCATTGCCAAAATTGTTTATATAACCTCATTGTCGAAAATTGTTTATTTAGCGGTATTGCTACAATTATCTTTGAATCTAGATACAAGTATTACTTTTGTTCACGTAAACTAAATCATATTTGGCAGTGGGTCATAAACACACATGTTACAAGTCTCTTATGGCGGGACTTGGAACTGAGTGGATTTACGATGCCTTTGCTAGGAAATCTTCATTTAAATGCAATGTATTTCATTTTACACTAAACTCTATGAACTCACCAACCTCGTGTTGACACTTTAGCATGTATTTTCAGGTATTAAGCAATGGCACGCTACTGGAGGTTTTGGCAGGGCATGGCATTGTCATAGAAGACTCTGATATTCATATGGGGGCCGTTTTAAACTATTTTAAGAACCTATTTTCGCACTACTTTTAACAATGTAAATTCAATACTTTTGGTTAAATGGTTTTATTCTAAATGATTGAAGTGAAAACCATTTTTGTACTTGTCTTGTGATACCAATTGAGTTACACCCTAGCTACATGTATGCTTCCGCTGGACCCGATTTTGGGGGTGTGACTTATTGGCATAAGAGCTTTGGCTATAGCGAACTAAGTGTTTTTAAAACCTAGACTATAGCTACTTTTACGAAAACTTAACCCTATGATCGTCACGTGCCTGCCTGCCAAGCTGATGCCTCATTTGTGGTTAGTTGTTGACATAGGTGATGAGATTTGTATCTCATTATCTGGTATATTATATTCATTTATTATAGTTGATTACTATAATTGTCTTTCATATAAGCATGTTCACGTATCATATATGTCACCGCGTTATGTTTTTCCTTGCATAGTTTCATCATTTGACCTCGAGTTTGGTCACCTGCTTTAGTCTTTCAGAACGTCTTGGTATTTGTAAAGGACATAGTCTTAGTATGACTGAGCTGAGTATTTCAAAATTCATGGAACCTCGGTGGAATATAGACTGGTCATCTATATTCTACCTGGGATAGTGAGATATAGGCTGACCTCCTATGTCTGACTCAGAGATGAATTTTGCAACACTGAGAATGGTTATAATAAAATTTTGTCTGGATTGAATCCTCTACTGAATTTCCAAATGTTTCATTCATGTGTGCGTACTTACTTTCATCACAATCTCATTATGTCGCAGCTGTCACAGTCTTTTCCCTTCTCACCATCATTATCATTTCTTTTCCCTATGAAATATATATAAGAAATTAGCTAACCCTCTATATATTCCTATATCACTCATCCGTCACTACTAACAATATTGATAAGTGGATATTATCAATGACCTCCCTAGGAAAGACTTTCCATACCATCTATGAGGAGGATCCCTTGGTACATTAAGACCATTCAAAACTCAACAGAAACCTCAAGATATCACAAAACCATTTGAACCACTATCACTGGCCTGATCGCCAAAATTATACCATCTAGAAAGTATTGGCTTGACTGAATTACAAGATTAGTTTCGATGCGAATGCTCACTAAGCAACACTATAGAGATACATCCAGCCTCCTAACCAAGACTATAGAACCTTCAATTAAACATGTCCTCACCAATAGACTTTATCCAAACATGTTAGACACCTATGTATTTGTGCAGACATACCTACCCAACTATTTTATCCCCTTAATACTTTCACTTTAAATGGATTTCTCTCTAAACTACAGTTATACAAAACATATATCATGTAAGAAATACTTTTCTGAGGCACTTATTTTGACAAGCAAATTCCTCTTGGTTAATCTTTTACAAAACTATTGAATGTTAAGAAATTTTAAACATCGATCTTTGGTAAACCGTATTATCCACCTCATGTTGAAAACAGTCCTATCTTGCATAACTATTAAATTTTGAAACATCAAGAAAAATGTTACTTAGAAAGCCTTTTGCTTAAAATTGTAAATTTATTTATTCAGGGAAGGTTTATGAACAAAACACACAAACTCAAAAAAAACTTTGAAAATCAATCACTATATTACATCACTTATACATTTAGGATTTTGTGATTTGATGACATAGAGCTTGGGGAAAATCTTAGTAATGGAGACTAAGCATCGTAGGTGGAGAGAGACCCAATTCATGACATTCCTGCGGAGGATCACAACCTTATCCTAACCTAATCTTTCTAATAACACCCTTTGACAGAATTAACCTTGTAAGGTTTTTCCACAAGATTCATGATACCTATTCTAACTATTCCTAATGGAGGAATTCGATTCACCTCAAACCCCTGGCAGATTTCAATAGGATTCCTTTGGAACCACACCACCTATCATCTTCAGACCAATGGTCAGGATTAGAGAATGATTCAAACATAGGGAGATATGCCCAATTCGGGTGTGATTGATTCTGGAAATGGTTGGGCTAACCATTTGCTATAAATCGGATTCCTTGACAACAATAGCTATCACAAGATTCCAAAGACAACACCATTGAGACACAATTCACAAATATGGAGAGATAAACCCGAGATACATTGGACCATTCAATATTTCAGATAGAATGAGCCTAGTGGCCTACAGACTTGAGCTCCCATTAGAGCTCAGTAGTTTACACTATGAATATCATCATCTTTTCCCCAATACCACTATAGAGACCAACACAAACTGAACTTCAGGACAAAGTTCCTTTTAGAGGGGAAGACTGTCACAACTCGTAATTTCTGGTCCTTTTTCAAACGTCGAAATTTCATTATTCATTTTCGAAGTTACTATTCATCTGTTACTATTCATCATTTAATATTCATCGATCACTATTCATCATTTTACTATTCATCGTTTTAGGAGTTAGTTTGAGATTACGAGAAGCGTTCGAAAATTTTACTATTCATATGACACTATTCATTCCCGGAAGGAAATCACTATTCACAATTGTCGTTCATCATTTCGTAAATCTAGTTTACGGGTATTCAAATTCGCGTAACCAGTTAGGTTTAGCTGCGAATTTATGCATCATCAGTAGGGACACGTCATATAGAATAGAGTAGTCTACATATCATCAGTAACATCATCAGCACTTTAGGCCATACACGGATATGCATTATTTTAATTTACGTATGCTTAATTTGTAATTAACGTTACCACTCTGTTTTTACTACGAACGTATACCCAATACTCCCGATTACGATCCTAATATATTTTCATACTCGTTATAATAATATAAAAATGATATTATTAATTTACCCGGTGTTTGGAAACCAATTGCTATATTTTCCGGTAAACGACTATAATTACGTCGAATCACGATATCTCAACCCGATAAATATTTTATTACCCGATTCTCATCAGGAAAGTAATTTCATAATTTTTACAACGTCATCAAATTTTATTTGGTACAGTTAAACTTTATTTCTAGCAAACTCGGTACCCGGTATCACCTAAAACTAATAATATCTAACATTTTCTACCAAAATCTCTTACACAATCTTGCAAACCCTTGAATTGCCACCCCCCTCCTTAAATTATGGATCTTGTCTCATTAAAATATCTACATACATTTACATACTATTTTTCTCATTCTTACATTATACACTTCAAGTAAACAAGCTAAAAAGCTCTCCTTTCTTCTTCTTTCTTTGGGGTACACGGCCAAGAACACAACCATAAGAAGAATCCATAAATTTTTGAAGTTCAAGTGTTTAATCAAGTCCTAGTTATGATCAAGTTAGGGTTTTGTGGTAAAAACCCTAGGTTATTATACATTTTCTCATCAAATCACTCCAATATTTCAAGTAAGCTTCAAAAATATCTTTATGATCCTTTCATACTTTCATTTACTTTATACGTTTATGTATTTTCAAGATATACTAGTTGGTAATGCAACTTACTTATGTTTTAGATACCACTTTGCACATAAACTATCTTTAACACTAGATCTATAAATTTCACTAGTAATCTCATGAGATCCACCAAGGTTGTTGATGTTTAGGACCCCATGACACCCTAAGAAGGTGTATGGTAGGATTGAGTATTTGTGGAGTTGATTTGAGATAGTTGGTTAAGTTTTGAACAAGCCTTGAACTAGAAAAGTTGATTTTCCAAACTATATATAAGGTTCTGTCCATTTTTGTAAAATCTGGAAAGATCAGGGGTTTCCGGGTAACATTGGGCTAAAGAATCAGAAAATACTTTAAAAAACGAAGCCGTTGGGCGAAAGAACGGATTAAAACGAGTTTATAACGAAGGAGATATGATTTTTGCAAGTTTAACGACGAAAACTATTTTCTGAAAATGTACTTGCTGTTGGACGAATTTCGACGGACAAAAAGAGGCGTTAGACGTAATCTATAGGAGCCGAACTACTGAAAATATATTAGTATATATTAATACGATTCCGGGGATATAAATAACGTAGAAAACAAGCTTATAACGACCAAGATATACATGTTTGAAACCCGACAAAACTTATAAAAAATTGACAGCTTTTGGTAATAAAAGTTGCTAAGTGTTGAAAACTATATTTTTCAAGTAACGACATTGAAAGCCGTATTTCTTAACCGCCGAGACCCGTATGGTCAAACGTTAAATGAGACAACACCTAGATAATGTTACAAGGTTTTCAAAAACGTCGAGCTTGACGATTAACACTTAACGTACAATATTTTGCGACTAATTTTGCGAGGCCATTTTGGTCATATTTTCAAGTAATGAAAAGTGTTATTTTACGACGAAAATACTATAATTACCGATAAAACACCAAACGAGGATCGTGGAGTACCGTTTCAACGTATTTACATGGAAAGTGGTTATTAACTTAACGAGACGTCAAAAATGTATTTTTCGACGATAAACGTTATTTTCAAATTTCACGAGTGGTATCGATAACATACGTATTTGCATGTTGTAACACCCCAATTTTTAAATATTTGCAGCGGAATAAAGATTGGGTGTTACTTCACAGCTCACAGTTTTTCAGTAGAAAATGATTATCAATTTAGTCATTTTAAAACATTTATCATTCGAATTTTTATAAATATCTAAGTTTTAAAAATCGTCCCAGTGGTTTTAAAATTTGTTAAATAGGTTTTCGAATGATAATAAAAATTTATAGCCTTTGTGAGAATTTCGTGTTCCTCCGTCCCATCCTTGCTCGTTATAGACCTGAGATAAACATGCTAAAAATCAACAAAAGTTGAGTGATATTCATAGGTTTAAGTTTAATAGTTGAACATAAGTTATAAGTGATAATTGCACTGTCATACAATTATAAGTTAAAAACAGTTGTTATTGCATTAAGCTCATGACACTCATCCAATTAACAGATCTCATCATAAAAGATGGATTATAGTAACAGGGCCCTCAGGATAGGTTCTTGCCAGTAACCTATTAGATTTCAAATAAAGTGCGTTTGGTAGTTTTCTCGAACGCCCAAACGGGGATTGTCAATCCCTAATAGATCTATCCACAATTATTTACGTTCACCCTACGAGTGACTAAGGCTCATGATATGAGGGACTTTTGGCAATAAGGTACTTAAGCAATAACGAGATCAGGTAAAGCATACCAAGAAAATAAATACTTGTGTTCAGTTTGTAAAAACTAGCATGTATCTCCCTTGCAAGGTTTATAAAACATTTAAGTAAGTAAAGGCGAGGCTATGAACTCACCTTAGTGGTATAGTGGTAAAAATATCGATACTCAATTTGCAATAAGGGAACGGCTCCACACACGACCTAGATAATATATGGCAAGTTTTAGTGTTTGATAGTCTTAATGTTTTAATCGCGAGTAGTTTTTGAATACGTGAATTGTTAATTTAACGATAGTAAAACTTGTGGTTTTATAATATATCGTAAGTTTAGTTAAGTTATATATATATATATATATATATATATATATATATATATATATATATATATATATATATATATAACGTAAAGAGTAATAATAAAAATAATAGTTTGAATAAAATGTAACGTCGTGAATGTGAAATCGTAAAATGGAAAGTAAAGATGAAAATATTAATTATATTATACGGCCCTTGTCTTTTCCAGATTTTTACACTTTTTACCCTAACGGTGTAGCGTTACGTCGTTAGTCCAAATTTAAATATTTTTACGTTTTATGTCCAAAACTTTATAATTTTTATACTTTTCATCCCAAAAGTTTATAAATCAGTTTTTCATCCTCAAGTTTGTAAAATGACAATTTTTACCTAAAGTTTATAAAAGTGACACTTTTTACCCGAAAATTATAATTTTTGCAAATTTAGTCCAAAATTTACCAAATTTGAAACTTAACATTTTTATTTCTTAATTAGTTTAAAATTAGCTTATTTAACTTTTCATAACAGCTTATTTTACGAAAAGTGCTTAGTTATAGCTTATGGGCTTTTAACGAAAATGGACTAGCCCGTTAAGCTTTTTAAATCCATTGGGCTTATAAGGGTTTTAGGCTTATCTTAGGACACTAAAAATATTTCGTGACAGCTTATTACCACAGCTTATTTCGTTAGCTTATTTTCAAAGGATTGGGCCTTAAGGCCCAATCGACATGTATTAATTTTCCAAAAATAGCTTCAAGGTCGCGATGCTTTGCATTATTTAAAGGGTCAAGACGTGATTTTTAACACAAGGTATTTTTATGAAAATGATTGTTAGTTAGGTCGTCAAATAGATTGTGAAATAAAATAGTATGCTCGTTACATAGAATTTAAAAATATACGTGTGTTTCATGGGTTGAATGGGTCGAACTTTTAAGTAAAAAGACTTAGAAATATTTTTAAATATTTCACGACTAGTTGTTACATGTTAGAAAGGTATCTAAAAATAGTTTGTACGTAACGTTTTAGGTTCAAATTTTTATATTACTTGATTGTTAAGGTGGGAAATATATAGACGAAGGTATAATACGTATGTGTTGTTTATTTAGTTTACGAGTAATAAGGTGCAAGTGAAAGTGATTTATACGTAAAAATCAAAAATACGTTTTTAAGTAAAAATGGAAAAAGTTGTGTGAGACTTACTACACCAAAATGGTGGGGTAAAACGAGACGTAGAGTTGAGGGAAAGTGAATACGAGTGTGTAGTGTGTATGTTGGCTCGACCAAGGTTCACAAACAAGGATTTGTTCCTCCTAAACTTGATTGGAAAGTCTTGTGCTCGTGCCAAAGTAAATCAAACCAGAAACGAGGACTAAGAAACTTAGAGTATTTGGTATATGTTTTCTATATAGGAGTACGAGTGCATGCATGCATGGTGGCTTATATACGAGACTTGGAGTAACCTAGTGACTATAATTTATGAGATGTGATGTTTACGTGTTACCAAAAGTCTTGAAAGTGTAAGACGCAACATGTATATTCTTGTTTGTTTTCATCTTGTCGACATTCTATCAAATTCAAAAGAAACGTGTGGTTTCAATTTTAAAAATGGTTTGTGCTTTGTAGTTTTCATTTAAAAATGAGCTAGTACTTTGCCTAGATCTTAAAATATAAAGTGTGTGTGTGCATGACATGAGGGAGTACACTTTTGTTTTTAAAATAACATGTCGACTATTCTTTTTCTTTTGTAACGGTTTGGAACTTTTGACTAGGCTCGGTGATGGTTGAGAGAATGTAATATTTAAACATGAGATTTAGTTTAGAAATGGTTTTAGGACTTAATAGAAACAAACGGGACTTAAAATGGTTTGGTTTTGGTATAATTGAAAATGTATGAAATCGTTTTTGGACAAGATACTTTGCCTCGTAAAATGGTAGCTAGACTCGATAGGGAAAGTTGAGAATCAACATACTTAAAGTTGGCTAGGTGAGGAACGAGGGTGTGTAAAAATATAGGGGTGTCGTGTGTAAGAATAAAGCGTACGAGACGTGTTTCTGGCTTGATTTAGTCGAATGTCTCAAAACTAATTATAGGAGTTTTGGGCTTAAAATGGTGTGGGCCGTGAATAGTAACATGCCAAAAATGATGTTGGGCTTAGTATATAATTTAAGGGTCTGGTTATATATAATTAGGAGTAGTGAAAATAATTAATTTGTGATTAGTGAAATATTTAGTGAAACGTTTACGTGAGTCCGAAAGTGAATAGTATTTTGTGAATAGTGTATCGTGAATAGTAAAACTTTTGAAAAACATCTCAATATCACTAACCTACTCCAAAAATGATGAATAGTGTTTGGTGAATAGTAACCGATGAATAGTAAATTTGAAAAATGTTCTGAAAATGCAGGTTTGTAACGAATAAAAGAAAATTTTAATATTCTCGCGATTTTAGACTATAGTGGTACATGTGTGAGCATCGTTCCAAGCAAAATGAGATCATGAATATCGTAGTGATTTTTAAGTATCATAGCATATTTGATAAAAAAAAATTTTGTTATTGGTAAAAACGTTATTAATGAACGTAATGATATATTAGTCTTTGATTTACTTTTACTATTCATAGGAAAATTTACGGGAGTTTACAGTACCTACCCCTCATTCTGAATTCCGTCCCGGAATTCAAGTTTAACAAAATTCCTGTATTAGGGAATTTTGATTAGAGGGTTGTCGAGAGATTTTTATTATTAAGATTCAGGAGACGTGGTTTAGTTAGAGTTATTTGTGTTAGACCAATTAACTGGCGTATTTAAGGGTTGTGAATATTGAAGGTAATGGTTATGAATAGTAAATTAACGGCTAGGTGTACTGTGTCCAATGGTCGTGAATAGTAAGTCCCAACGGTCGGGAATAGTAACTAACGGCTAGATTTCTACCTACAAATACCCCTTTCAAATTTCCATTTCTTACATCAACCATTTTTCTATCATTTCACATTTCCTATTCTTAACCCTTTTCTCTCATTAAATACTTCCGAAAATGCCGAGCCTAATTACTATTATCGCAATGGTATATATCGTTGTTGCCATCACCTATTTGACTTTTGTTACGGATGAAGATTATGTAGTTTTGGTCGGGATTTTGGGGTTCCTAATACCACTCACGGTTCTATCATATGTTGTTGATAAGATATGGAGGCACTAGTCTTGAGCTAGGGTTGTTTAAAATGTATCCTTGTTATGTTTCTATGTAATCCTCAATAATTGTGAAATAAGACTTATTTGTCCTTATGTTTAAAAACTAGTCTTGCTATTGTTTCTAATGGTGTACTTATACTTATCTTTTAAAATAATCAGAGTAATCCATCCTATGGTGGTCCTTGCTATGGTACTATTGATGGAATTCCTTATTGTTTATGTCGGATCAGCCTATTGAAGGTTCTATGGTTTATATTGTAATTATTGTGACGTTAGCACTTCCAATGCTAATTGTTTGTTTATTTATTAATTCCCATGGATTCGGATAAACTTTTCGTTATTAGAGTTTCCTATTAGTCTTTGTGAATTATTAGGGTTTTCGTATTTGTACTTTTGTTGGTTTCTCGTCATAATGATGGGGGAATAGGATAGGTATTTATTGTAATTTGTAATATTTATGAATAATTCAGTTTATCTCTATTTGTTGCTTTTACATGAAGATTGTTATTTAGAAAATTTGACATTATGATTGTTCCTTCATAACATGATTCTTCCTAAATTAGACATAGTTGATCAGGCTATGTATAATTGAGGACTAAACGATGTGATGTTTGGCTCAGTCACAGTGGTATTTATGATTTTCTTTAAATTGTTTTAGATGGTGTTCAACGTGTTGTTTTTATAATATAACACATAATTTCTTTTTAAATAATAAAGTAGGAAGTTTTTGTTCGTATTAGGATGATGAGTCAGAAATCTCTAGTCAGAAATTTCTAGGGTAATAACAGTATACTGTTAATTGGTATATGGAACAGGAATTGGAATTGAAGTAGATTATAATTATTTCGGAAATATTACAAGGTAGATTTTTCGATACGGTAGAAGGATAGTTGTTATACTTAGGTTACATCCATCGTAACTTAAAGTAAAATACAAGGAAGAGGTACAATCAGGAAATTTTTGAACTAGAGTTTATTTATTCTTGATACTACCGAAGTCCTTGTAGAGTTTTCATTTCCTTGCAGAAGTCTTGGCTTTCCAATTTATATTGTAGTTTGGACATCGGTTCTTGTAGTGTCCTTTTGCACCACATCCATAGCATATTACAGTTGTTGTTTGTCCCTTGTTGTCCGAAGTCCTACAGTTAGTTGCCTTGTGTCCTGTTTTCTGACACCCTATGTACTTAATCTTGCAGATTCCTGTGTGATGCTTCTCGCATTTTCGACACAGGGGTTTACCTCCAAGATATACCCTTCTGGCAACAGGTGTGACGAGGCAGTATCTATTAGCCTTTTGTTTGTATCCTAGTCGGTGATGATAGTTGATACGATCTTCCCGATGTTTGGGGTGGCAGTCTTGAGCATTGGTGAAGTTGTAGTGGGTGAGTTTTCGCTTTTGTCTATTTCCATTAGGTCTAAATTCTTGCCTAATCCCTTGGTTATGGTTGGTGATAGGGTTAGTCGTTCTTTCTGGAGTTCTAAAGGGGTTTGGCCTATATTCCATGTAGTTTTCCTGGTTATGCTTGTCAGACGTATCCGACTCTCCTCTTGGATAAACTATGGTGGCCACTTTAAGTACTACTGACATGATGTTGCTTACCAATTCCCTGACATCTTCAGTAGTCATGGTGATTTTTGATGATGATGGAGTACATGTATTGTTTACGTTGTCCATCTTTTGAAATCATTAATGAAACTTAACTTAGAATCCATCTGATGTCAGAATAATTTAAAGAATGAATTCTAATTATTTCATTGATGATAGACTGAATTGACTCCTCACTGTAATCTAATTTCAAGATATGTCTGTGTTGTTATCATAGATAAATAATCAACTCTTGATATGGGATTACTAAGGAACAAACCGATTCGTCCACTAAATAAATTTCTCTCCATTCTTCAGGTTCTCTCTTGAAATTTATTTTTTGACAATCCTTTGGTTTCTGGTTAATTATAGTATGTTTAAGAAATCTTAACAATTGTAAGAAATCTCACAGTAGATTTGAATAGTATAGTAGAAGTCATCATAATATTAATAACTTGACTAATTGTCTTTGTAAAACGATTAGTACAAGGTCTCTTATTAATATGTTTTGGATCTACATGGAGTTATTTGTTCATCAAGGAGGTAACAATTGATGAGATTTTTGCATGAAAGTATGAGGATTCATAGTATGCATGCTTGATACGAAAGAAATGGTTGATTTCGTAACAGAGAGATGTAACGAAAGAGGAGGTTATTATATATTATGATTCAATTACAAATTCTAAAAGGTTCAGATTTATTGAACATTACATGAAATACTAACCAAGTCCGCCTGGTTTAGTAGTTGCAACAGGAATACTTGTAAACTTAAAATTAGTTACGCCTCTGACGTAAATATCTAATCTCTTTCTCAAGTTCAAGTTGTGCTGCATCCATGTTTGAGAAACGTTCCTGACACATGTTCATTTGATTAGCCAGCATAGTCTCTAATGTGGCAATCCTTTGACTCTGGTTTCTTGCTGTGTCTCTGGCCATCCATAGGGTCCTTTCGATGTCTTCAATTCTACCATGTGTATGGCCGTGTTCTCTTCTTGCAGAATAGACCCTGGAATCCAAACTTCCAAGTTCCTGGTTGGTGTTGTCCTTTATCTCATTAATCTTTATTCCTAATTCACATATTGCTCGTCTCTCAACATCCGCTCTTTTGAACAATGCATCAAGGTTACCGTCGTACCATTCAAACTTTGTTGGTTGTAAACCTTTCAGCTGTTCAGTGTGAGCCTCTAATATGCTGGCTTGTTGATAAACAAGAGTCCATATTGAATTAGGTGTGCTTATATAGTAGTCGGAGGAATTAGGTGAGGATAAGGTATTTGGGATATCTGGTATTGGGGAATCTGAAGTGTAGGGTAACGGAGAAATTGGCTCAACATTCTTCCACGGCCTCTCTTGATGTGAACTTTGTCCAACTTCGAATGTTGCCTGACCACCAATCACATCTTCATATGATTCAGTAGTTCTCCTAAGTTTTTGATGTAGAGGTGAACAAATAGGTGACGATGGGAGTGATTTTTGAGTGATTCCTATATTAAGTTGGGGCTGTGATATTTGTACGAAGGAATCTTCAGTATTCGGAGAATTTTGATTGATAGGTGATGTATTAGTATTACGGAGAGTAGTTTTGGCGTTCACGAAAGTTTTTGGAGACATGTTACTGTAGTAACCGAGAATAGTATTTTATAAGTAATTTTTACGTTATAGATAAAATAGTATGGATGAAATAAAATTTTATAAGCGTAATTTATAAACATGCAGAATAATCTTAACAGGTAATGTACTGAGCAAGGTAGTCTGCAGACACGGAAGGCACGAAGAGTGTAAGGCTATAAAATGTTTTGTTTGTAACAACGGTTATAGTTCGGATCTGTATTAGACCCGTTTCGCTATAACTAAAGCTCTGATGCCAATCTGTAACACCCCAATTTTTAAATATTTGCAGCGGAATAAAGATTGGGTGTTACTTCACAGCTCACAGTTTTTTAGTAGAAAATGATTATCAATTTAGTCATTTTAAAACATTTATCATTCGAATTTTTATAAATATCAGAGTTTTAAAAATGAGGTCCCAGTGGTTTCAAAATTTGTTAAATAGGTTTTCGAATGATAATAAAAATTTATAGCCTTTGTGAGAATTTCGTGCTCCTCCGTCCCATCCTTACTCGTTATAGACCTGAGATAAACATGCTAAAAATCAACAAAAGTTGAGTGATATTCATAGGTTTAAGTTTAATAATTGAACAAAAGTTATAAGTGATAATTGCACCGTCATACAATTATAAGTTAAAAACAGTTGTTATTGCATTAAGCTCATGACACTCATCCGATTAACAGATCTCATCATAACCGATGGATTATAGTAACAGGGCCCTCGGGATAGGTTCTTGCCAGTAACCTATTAGATTTCAAACAAAGTGCGTTTGGTAGTTTTCTCGAACGCCCAAACGGGGATTGTCAATCCTTAATAGATCTATCCACAATTATTTACGTTCACCCTACGAGTGACTAAGGCTCATGATATGAGGGACTTTTGGCAATAAGGTACTTAAGCAATAACGAGATCAGGTAAAGCATACCAAGAAAATAAATACTTGTGTTCAGTTTGTAAAAACTACCATGTATCCCCCTTGCGAGGTTTATAAAACATTTAAGTAAGTAAATGCGAGGCTATGAACTCACCTTAGTGGTATAGTGGTAAAAATATCGATACTCAGTTTGCAAGAAGGGAACGGCTCCACACACGACCTAGATAATATATGGCAAGTTTTAGTGTTTGATAGTCTTAATATTTTAATCGCGAGTAGTTTTTGAATACGTGAATTGTTAATTTAACGATAGTAAAACTTGTGGTTTTATAATATATCGTAAGTTTAGTTAAGTTATATATATATATATATATATATATATATATATATATATATATATATATATATATATATACTAGATGTCAAAGCCCGCCCGATGGGCGGGCATGACTTATAATTATCGTTAACATATTTATCGTATTGGTTAAAGGAAAACTCATTAAAGAAATGTATGTAAATAAAAATAAGCTATGAGTATAACCAACAATAAAACTCAATTGTCTTCCTTATTACCACGTGCATTAAAACAACCATATTAGTCTTTGAAACAAAAAGAAGGTATGGCTAGACCTGGGTGGCTCAGTCACAAATCCACTGAACATTCCTAAGTCAAGTATGTTTACTAAGAGAACTATTCCTCCTGGTACTTGACATTCAATCTATTGTCATTATGAAAGACAATACACGACACACATACCTCTTACAAATTAGTTACAATGAATAAATGATATCTTTCAAAATGAATCTCATACTAAATAAGCAATCTGTTATGTTGAAGCGATTACCTTTACAAAATGTGGTACATGGTTAACCTATCTCACTCTTTGTATCCACATGTAAATGCTTTTTTTTTTGGTTACATCTCGTCCTTCTTCCTCTTCTTCTTTATCAGACTTGGTCTTTGATTAATGATCGGGAAGTTTCCAAGACCAAGAAACACCTTATTTTGGATCCTGTAAAAATAAAAATCATCCCTAATTATTCTCTAAATGTTATATGCATGATATTAAAGGAAACAATGTCATTCGAAGGCTTGAATATCCGGAAACATATTACATATTATAACAATTTTTAATTCCAGTAAAGTTGAGTACCTAATAACTAATCATAGAATATCGTGAAAACTAATTGCACAATTTAAAATACTAATACTTTATTCAAGGCTGCCACTACATTCTATTGTTAAATAAAAATTTCCTATTTGAGACAAAAAAAAAAAAAAAAAAAAAAAAAAAAAAAAAAAAAAAAAAAACGTACTAATTTACCCAATATAGTGCTGTAAGCGAATTTCAACGTAGTAATGCTTTGCAATGTAAGAAACTACTAAATTGTACCATGGTTGGTCAATCTTATTTCGAAGCTTTTAGTAGTCGTTTTGGTTCAGACAAACAAAGGGGCTTGATTCATGGACTAAAAGAAATGGATTTTGTTTATTTATTTTAGCATGCTCATTGACAATAACCAATAAATAGCCATACGAAGTTATTCCAGTTTTAAACAACAATGTTGATATTCAGTTGGTAGACTCTATGAAAATAAAAATAACCTAAAAATTTAAACGCATGTTATTTTCACGATGATGGATGTTTGGTTTTGGAGAAAAAACATGGTCATCGGTGTCTTTTTTAAAAGACGGTCCATTTAACCCGAGACTGTTTTGATCCGTGCCCGTTTAGCCCGTGTTCATTTGATCCATATTTTAAATTTGGCCGTTTGGCTTGTTCCCTTTCGGACCGAGCTCGTTGAACCCGTTACCCTAACCCGCCCGTTTTGCTACCGCTAAGAAATAGTATTATTAGATTGAATAATAGTAGCTCCTGGCTAGCTACATATGGCACAAAAATGGGTGACGATGAAAACTCAATAATTCACACAACTAACAAAGTTTTAAATCTAACAACTGATTCCTTGTTGGAACTTTATGGCTACTCATATTTGGTTGTCACAAAGATTTTTTTTTTCTAACATTGCCCTTGTGTTTTATGTGAAAATGACTTCAAGCCTAATACATGGTTAGCTATCACTCTAAAAATAATAACAGTTTGGCATTTTTACATAATATAACATAACATACCTTGTGCTAAATAAAAAGTATGCAAAGCAAATCTTTTGTCTTTGCTATTATTGGCCATGATTGGATGTATTGAAGAAGAATGCTAAGATTAATATGTGCGATTGAAATAATACCATTTGACAACTTGGTACACAGTACCATGCATCTCACAAGTGTAAGCCTGCTTACGATTCCTATTGGCACTTGGAACAGGAACTTTTGACACCACTGGGTCAACCTTTCAATGAGTCCCCTGGAATTAACATTTTTATTAGATACGTATATGATGATTTGTTTTGCAAATTGTTATTGTATGGGATAAAAATGAACTGAAACTATTATTAAATTACCGGTTCACTTTCTCTTATTCCGTCAATCATTGTTTTAACTATATCCTTAAAAAAGGATTCAACAGTTACAACGGGCTTGTCGGGACTGAACAAAGCTATCTTGAAATCGTCTTCATTGTAGCTTTCTTGTTGTTGGACCTTGTTCAGTTAAAGAAATAGATGTTAAATATCATAAAACTTAATGGAAGTTAGTATGGTTAATACTTGAAATATGATCATATGATACCGCTATCTAAAAGCATTAATCTCAGGCAAGTCACTATTGATGTGCAACTTGGAGCCAAAATGTGCATTGTTGACAGCCGGCTTTCCTGAAAGATAAAAAGTCAAAAATTTGTAAGTCGCAAATGAACATATAGAGTGAAGGGATAAGATTGCAATGTGATCATTTATTACATACCATTCCAGTACTTCAGTTTTCCTAGTTGTAAAGATGCATACACTATTACCCTTTTTTTCTATATTTTCAGAGTACTCATTCCACCTCTCGGCCCAAGCATCCCAGAAAGTGCAATCAATCACATTTTTCCTAATGAATTGCTTGTATGAATATCATGATATAAACAACATATAAAATAAAATTCAGCCATTTAGCTTATTCTTAATAAGTGTAGATATAACACTCACTTTGAATCCTGTAACACCACTGTTCTTCTTAGTTTTTTAGCACCAGACCAGTTAAGAGGCACAATGTCTCCAATGGCAACAATCGTGCCTATGACATCTGGAAAAAGGGAAACAAATGTTTACGCGAATATAAATTTGTAAGGTACAACTTTGTGTGGTTCATTTTTTGTATGAAAATAAACATACCAACAACATCAAACTCAACATAAGAATCGTTATTCTTTTCAAATACAGGTTCTTTGTAGGTAATAATAAGTTTTACTTAAAAGTGTGGCCAATGTGACCAAGGAATAAAAAAAATAAGAACCTGAAACAGATGGTGATTAACATATCATGATGTTTCAAATATTCCACCATGTTTATTTGCTCTGTCGTCAGGTTCTAATGGCATTACTTCTGTTCTGCTTAGTCAGAAACGTCCCCCCATCAGCTTGGCTTCAAAAACGCCCTTTACTATATATTATAATGGATGGCTTCATATTTGGTATGAGTTTTATGTAACAAACTTGTGCGCAAACCCGTCGGTCTAGTATGATACCAAACAATAAAATCTATCCAAACACCATCTCCTACAACCAATGTGAAACATCATATTAATCTCCTACCACGTATGTCATGTTGCCGCGTTGAACTCATGTTAGTGCGTAACTACAAACTACAATATCATGATCTTCAGTAAATAAATTTGGACTAAAACAATTTTAGAAGCATAACTCATATTCTTAGCCATGTTCATGTCCACCTCATCAATGGATTTTTCCTCCTATAAATTACATGTAAATATATTATTAGGTTAAGAATATTGGCAGACCAACATAAAATGCATTTAAATTAATTCCTAAAAGACCCTACTATTTTATGTAACGAAGTATAGCTGGAATATGAAGCTGAAGTATAGATGGAATATGAAGCTTTTGTAGAAACCTTGATATATTCTACATTTAATTGTTTGATGTATACAATTTCGCCTGTGTGCCGTCTCTTTAACAAAAACCCAAAAAGATATGTAGGCAATGCAAGTAGAATCTTTTATGCGGGTACTTTAATTTATAGTATCCATATAGAGGGTAGCAGTAAACTTACTGAATGGATCACAAAATTATTGAACTAATAGTGCCAACAGGTACCATTGGGGTTACTAAGTAATCGTCCATTGAAAGGGATGATCCACATTGAGGTTTCCTCATTTAGGATCAATTCAATTCAGAATCATTAACCTCTTTTCAACAAACTTCCACTTCAATCAGACACAAAGCATCTCACAAAATTCTTGTTAGGGCATTACCTGTGCCATATCCTCCTCATATTCGTTTATATGAAAGTTTATATCAGCATCAATTCCTCGAAACTTAATAGCTGCCCGGTCATACGCTCTAAATCACAAATCACGATCATTCAAGTTAGTCCACCTATAATCAAACAATATTGTTAATATCTAATGATCATAAATCCAAACACATATAACTAATACCAAATATTGAAATATCAATCATAATACTCACCTAAGTCTTATGCTCTTCATCCTCTCCTTAATACTTCCAGTTGGTTCTTAAGTTCTTGGAGTTTCTGGTTGCTACAGTCTCGAGATCCTTGTCATACATGACTCTAAAACTCAAGTGATTATTGTTAAACAACGTTAATGGTTGTGGAAAAATATCAAGCGAAACTCACCCCAACAAAATTTCCTTTAAACCCTACGCGGTAACCATGTTCATAAGTGGTTGACTGACTTCCATTATGTCGTATTGAACCATTACTCGGAGATAGAAGCATACCTTTATTAGAAATGTTTGCGTCTGAGCAGTAAGTTCATGGCCCTCTTTTAGTGTATGGAAATTGATCTCTCCCTATCCTCTTCTTCATACCATGTTAACCTGTTAAAAGGACATGCATTACCATTAACTATTAACGGGGTTTATATACACCCACAATGAATTTGCTTAATAATCACTTCTTTAAGACTATATATCTATATAATCAAGGCAAAAAGTTTAGTTTGTTTATGCCTTTTGCTCCAAAAAAAATCATTTGGTTTATATCCTAAGATTAAGGACAAACAGGTAATCAAGCACAATACCAAATCACATTTAAAGAGAAAAACAACTCTTGCAATCAGGCACAATTATTTTAATGATAAATTCCACTTTGATACACAATAAAGTCCTTGTTGAAAACTTATGTATGGTTGTTTTGCTTTATTATTTTGTTGCTCTTTGTTGTTATAGGAAATGGAAGGAATTGGTTGATGATTGGCTGGTTCAAACAATATGAACAATGATTATCAGTGTGCTTCTTCTCTAACTGATAACACTTTTCTCATTACCAATTGAATTCCCTCTGTACTTCATATCAATACCCAATACCGTAAACTACTAATGTTAACCATACAATACATATACCATTAAAAGTGAGATACATATGTGTGCTATCGACATGCAATTCCACTTTAGAGTAGGAAAGACTAACCAATGCAGCAAGCTCAATTGACAAACAATTCCTTGCTCTTTCAACATATTTGCGTGCTTCATCGTACTGGATTAAAAGTTACGCCAGTAAATATCCAAACAGACAATTTTAACTGAACAAATTCCAGATAATAAATAATACCTTTCCCCTCCGAACCAACAGGACTGCCTGGAAGAAAGTGTCATTACTGCCGCCATCTCCTGTTGCAGCAGAGTTCTCCATCACCCTTAACAATTGCAAGATAATAAAAGTTGGACATAGATCAGTTAAGACATCAATGGTACCTGCATAACATCAAGCATACCCATATCTCGCCATCCACCAACATTTAGATCATACAGTTGAGTCTCTTGTGCCAAGGTGGTATGATAGTTGATGAGCAAATAATAAAATACAAAACTGTACCACAACAAATCAAGACTCCAAACATGATTGCACCCGAAGATTTTAGTGATTAATTTTAATCGTTCATCATATTATTATAAAGAGATAACTGGATGAAATGGCAAATGAGTTTGTATTTTAATGTTGATATTCATATTGCTGTAAACTGGATCCTCTTCAGAAAGAGTAAATTTCACTCCATATTTGCAGACTTAAAAAGTTTAAAAGTAAATATGCTTTAAATGTGATTAAGTACTAAGATTAATGTAAAAGAAATCATCCATATATTTTTAGACACTGATTCACACGGATATATGTGGGGATTTGGAATGAAAAATTTCCAGAAATACTATCATGATCATAGCTCCTCACAAGCAATAATAGGCTCATGTTTAAAATCAACCACCATGCTAAATGAAGGAAATAAAAACTGAAAAACACTACATTAATTAAAAAACAAATACACAATTTAACAACCTTAATAACAACAGTGTGCGCAGGTAGATTTACTCCCTTTGCCAAAGTTGCTATACAAATAATGACCAGGAAAAAAAACGGTGACTCAGTATGGGAGATATTAACAAAACTACAAAAGCAAGTCAAAAAAATAACTACATACCTTCAATAATCCATCAGCAAAAAGTTGCTCAGTCAGACCTCTATGAGCACATACCATCCCTGCATGATGAATTCCATATCCTGATTTAAATAGCTGAGTAAGCTATTTGTTTTTGGAATTTGAAACCACCATCTGAAAGAGATAGACTCTCCATAGGCTAGTGACACCCCATTGCTTCACCATCCTGGTGATACCATCTGCTACATATTTGTAGTTCCTACGTTCATTAATATCTGCGTCATTTTATTTGTGTCTATAACTCAGAAGCAATCTGGTGTGTCTAAAGTCAAATTTATTGAACCATACAATTAATCAAGAGGCAGAATTATCTATACTCACCGCATATATGTATTTCTTTTTGCGGGGCGTTCAACGTGGGTAGTCGCGTTGAGAATATTTATATCCAATTCCTATACACTTGAAATCAAATTAAATAAATAACTAAATTTAATATGTTGTCTCAAATTCTAAACTGAATTCAAAAGAAAATATTTTCATACCTTGTAGTCACTACTAACTTCGGCTAAGTTAACAGTTGGTCTTCATGGTAGGAATATTTAAGAATGTCCAATTGCACAGCTTACCATACCTATGGGCAGTAGTTGTGCATAACAGTTATTTTCAAGCAAGTTAATACGCAAATCCTGCAATGGCTCATTTATACCTGGAAAAATATAGGAACCTTAGGAATAGGACCGACCATATATTCATGTCGTATAAACACAACCGATATAATTAGTTTCATGAGTTTCATGAAAAATACAATTAACTGATTTATCGTAACATTTTAAGAACATAAAAATAATAATTACTGTATGTGATGATCCCATCTATAATCAGGGGTTGATGGTCAAATATGGAGCTTTAACCTCCCAAACCTGAAACGATAATCAAGAATACATAGATGTTTTGTGGTAAGATCATAATATATATATGTGATAATTTATCAAAAGCCAGGTATATCGGTTACCTCAGTTGCCTCAAACCATGCAGATTTATGTATCCATATTGGTAGTACGACTATTTAAGATCACATGAACACATCCTAATAAAACCCCAATCAAGTAAATCAATTTAAAAAGTAGATCAACAATAAATATTGGGAACAAACAAAAGCGAACCATAAATCACCAAGGGTTGAATTCTTTTTAAAAAAAATATATAGAAGTTACAATCATGGTGGATAGATGGGGTTGGCTTCAAATCATACCTTATATTATCTGATGATGGTGATGATGATGATGATGATGGCATCTACTCCATAGATTTGATAGGCTTGGCTTCAAATCACACCCTTGCATGGAATCATCCTTATCTGCAATAGCTTAGGTTTAGGTTTTTTTATTCTTATGGTGATGATGATTTTAAAACACTCAAAACAACAATAAAATAATGTCCTTGCCAATTTAAAAATTGAATATGCAATTAAACAAACCTGTTAAGAGATTGTAGAATCAATTGTATCCTCAAAACCCTATTTCTAATTATCGGTATTGAATGAGAAGATAAACATGGTATGGATTTTGTGAACATATCTTTGTTTAATTAATGGGTATGATGATTACTTGCTCTCCTCTATAGATTTGGAGTTACAGAATTTCTCCAAAAGATTGTGTTAGCTCAGTGGTAAGATAGCATATAATCTTTACATAAAGTTGAGTTCGAATCCATGGTGCGTTATTTTTTAGTAAATTTATTTAATCCGAATTTAATGCTGAGAAAATCCGAAATTAATTAACAAAATACAAAATAATGATGATTACTTGCTCTGCTATATAGATTTGGAGTTACAGAA
This sequence comes from Artemisia argyi, assembly GCA_030686995.1. Taxonomy (NCBI): domain Eukaryota; kingdom Viridiplantae; phylum Streptophyta; class Magnoliopsida; order Asterales; family Asteraceae; genus Artemisia; species Artemisia argyi. The sequence continues at coordinate 107,898,971 of CM060681.1, read as the reverse complement.
TTTCTCCAAAAGATTGTGTTAGCTCAGTGGTAAGATAGCATATAATCTTTACATAAAGTTGAGTTCGAATCCATGGTGCGCTATTTTTTAGTAAATTTATTTAATCCGAATTTAATGCTGAGAAAATCCGAAATTAATTAACAAAATACAAAATAAATTTAAAAAATTGCTTACATGTACACAATTGGCTGATGACATGGCACATAATGAATTACTGGGCAATGAGGTGGTATTTTCATCAAATGCCTCCTGTTATATATAATGTAGAGAAGATATATATATATATATATATATATAAAACGTAAAGAGTAATAATAAAAATAATAGTTTGAATAAAATGTAACGTCGTGAATGTGAAATCATAAAATGGAAAGTAAAGATGAAAATATTAATTATATTATACGGCCCTTGTCTTTTCCAGATTTTTACACTTTTTACCCTAACGGTGTAGCGTTACGTCGTTAGTCTAAAGTTAAATATTTTTACATTTTACGTCCAAAACTTTATAATTTTTACACTTTTCATCCCAAAAGTTTATAAAATCAGTTTTTCATCCTCAAGTTTGTAAAATGACAATTTTTACCTAAAGTTTATAAAAGTGACACTTTTAACCCGAAAATTATAATTTTTGCAAATTTAGTCCAAAATTTCCCAAATTTGAAACTTAATATTTTTATTTCTTAATTAGTTTAAAAATAGCTTATTTAACTTTTCATAACAGCTTATTTTACGAAAAGTGCTTATTTATAGCTTATGGGCTTTTAACGAAAATGGAGTAGGCCCGTTAAGCTTTTTAAATCCATTGGGCTTATAAGGGTTTTGGGCTTGGTTTTGGGCTTATCTTAGGACACTAAAAATATTTCGAGACAGCTTATTACCACAGCTTATTTCGTTAGCTTATTTTCAAAGGATTGGGCCTTAATGCCCAATCGATATGTATTAGTTTTCCAAAAATAGTTTCAAGGTTGTGATGCTTTGCATTATTTAAAAGGTCAAGACGTGATTTTTAACACAAGGTATTTTTATGAAAATGATTGTTAGTTAGGTCGTCAAATAGATTGTGAAATAAAATAGTATGCTCGTTACATAGAATTTAAAGATATACGTGCGTTTAATGGGTTGAATGGGTCGAACTTTTAAGTAAAAAGACTTAGAAATATTTTTAAAGATTTCACGACTAGTTGTTACACGTTAGAAAGGTATCTAAAAATAGTTTGTACGTAACTTTTTAGGTTCAAATTTTTATATTACTTGATTGTTAAGGTGGGAAATATATAGACGAAGGTATAATACGTATGTGTTGTTTATTTAGTTTACGAGTAATAAGGTGCAACTGAAAGTGATTTATACGTAAAAATCAAAAATACGTTTTTAAGTAAAAATGGAAAAAGTTGTGTGAGACTTACTACACCAAAATGGTGGGGTAAAACGAGACGTAGAGTCGAGGGAAAGTGAATACGAGTGTGTAGTGTGTATGTTGGCTCGACCATGGTTCACAAACAAGGATTTGTTCCTCCTAAACTTGATTGGAAAGTCTTGTGCTCGTGCCAAAGTAAATCAAACCAGAAACGAGGACTAAGAAACTTAGAGTATTTGGTATTTGTTTTGTATATAGGAGTACGAGTGCATGCATGCATGGTGGCTTATATACGAGACTTGGAGTAACCTAGTGACTATAATTTATGAGATGTGATGTTTACGTGTTACCAAAAGTCTTGAAAGTGTAAGACGCAACATGTATATTCTTGTTTGTTTTCATCTTGTCGACATCCTATCAAATTCAAAAGAAACGTGTGGTTTCACTTTTAAAAATGGTTTGTACTTTGTAGTTTTCATTTAAAAATGAGCTAGTACTTTGCCTAGATCTTAAAATATAAAGTGTGTGTGTGCATGAAATGAGAGAGTACACTTTTGTTTATAAAATAACATGTCGACTATTCCTTTTCTTTTGTAACGGTTTGGAACTTTTGGCTAGGCTCGGTGATGGTTGAGAGAATGTAATATTTAAACATGAGATTTAGTTTAGAAATGGTTTTAGGACTTAATAGAAACAAACGGGACTTAAAATGGTTTGGTTTTGGTATAATTGAAAATGTATGAAATCGTTTTTGGACAAGATACTTTGCCTCGTAAAATGGTAGCTAGACTCGATAGGGAAGGTTGAGAATCGACATACTTAAAGTTGGCTAGGTGAGGAACGAGGGTGTGTAAAAATATAGGGTTGTCGTGTGTAAGAATAAAGCGCACGAGACGTGTTTCTGGCTTGATTTAGTCGAATGTTTCAAAACTAATTATGGGAGTTTTGGGCTTAAAATGGTGTGGGCCGTGAATAGTAATAGGCCAAAAATGATGTTGGGCTTAGTATATAATTTAAGGGTCCGGTTATATATAATTAGGATTAGTGAAAATAATTAATTTGTGATTAGTGAAATATTTAGTAAATATTTAGTGAAACGTTTACGTGACTCCGAGAGTGAATAGTGTTTTGTGAATAGTGTATTGTGAATAATAAAACTTTTGAAAAACATCTCAATATCATTAACTGACTCCAAAAACGATGAATAGTGTTTGGTGAATAGTAACTGATGAATAGTAAATTTGAAAAATGTCCTGAAAATGCAGGTTCTTAACGAATAAAAGAAAATTTTAATATTCTCGCGATTTGAGACTATAGTGGTACATGTGTGAGCATCGTTCCAAGCAAAATGAGATCATGAATATCGTAGTGATTTTTAAGTATCATAGCATATTTGATAAAAAAAATTTTGTTATTGGTAAAAACGTTATTAATGAACGTAATGATATATTAGTCTTTGATTTACTTTTACTATTCATAGGAAAATTTACGGGAGTTTACACATGTTTAGCATTATTTCATTTCTTACATTAGATCATACCATTCATATTAGGTTGCGGTTAGAGATTGTGCCTCATTTTCAGTGTATCTACTTTTGTCATCGTAGCTATTGCACTAGGTGAGTCACAGCCCCTACTTTTTCAATTGTTTTGGTAAACTCTTTGGGGGAGAATACATGCTCGTTTTACTTAAACGCGTTACTCGCTTTACATGGTTGATTACCTGTATTTCATTGGTATGTTTGATTACCTGTATTTCTTTGGTATGTTTGATTACCTGTATTTCTTTGGTATGTTGATTACCTGCATTTCATGGGATTTGTCATCCTTGTTTATCTGACCTCATGGTCACCAACTGTTCATATATGTCAAATGTAATATTGTGGTTTCCCCACTTGGCTGTGATGTCAAACGTATTGTGGTTTCCCCACTTGACTGTGATGTCAAACGTAATATTGTTGTTTTCCTACTTGACTGATATATCATATGACCTCCTTGTAATATTGTGGTTTCCCCACTTGGATGTGATGTCAAACGTAATATTGTGGTTTCCCCACTTGGCTGTGATGTCAAACGTATTGTGGTTTCCCCACTTGGCTGTGATGTCAATCGTAATATTGTGGTTTCCCCACTTGACTGTGATGTCAAACGTAATATTGCTGTTTCCCTACTAGACTTATTTTATAGGACCTCATTGTCATCATTGTTTACCTGGCGACATTGTCAGAATAGTTTATATGACCTCATTGTCGTCATTGTTTATCTGGCGACATTGTCAGTATTGTTTACATAACTTCATTGCCAAAATTGTTTATATAATCTCATTGTCGAAAATTGTTTATTTAGCGGTATTGCTACAATTATCTTTGAATCTAGATACAAGTATTACTTTTGTTCACGTAAACTAAATCATATTTGGCAGTGGGTCGTAAACACACAGGTTACAAGTCTCTTATGGCGGGACTTGGAACTGAGTGGATTGACGATGCCTTTGGTGGGAAATCTTCATTTAAATGCAATGTATTTCATTTTACACTAAACTCTATGAACTCACCAACCTCGTGTTGACACTTTAACATGTATTTTCAGGTATTAAGCAATGGCACGCTACTGGAGGTTTTGGCAGGGCATGGTATGGTCATAGAAGACTCTGATATTCATATGGGGACCGTTTTAAACTATTTTAAGGGCCTATTTCCGCACTACTTTTAACAATGTAAATTCAATGCTTTTGGTTAAACGGTTTTATTCTAAATGATTGATGTGAAAACAATTTTCGTACTTGTCTTGTGATACCAATTGAGTTACACCCCAGCTACATGTATGCTTCCGCTGGACCCGATTTTGGGGGTGTGACATATCTTTATCACCTAAGAATATGATGTTAGAGAGAGATTGGTGAGTGCTTATTCACTCACCTTTTCTAAGCTAAAATTGGACCAAATAAACCAAAAACTAACCAATAATGCCAAAGAAAGTGTGTTTTTGTGTTTGTGAATATGCAGGAACGGATATTTAAGAAAATGATGAAAAATCATGAGAAAATGACAAAACGGGCACGAGATTTGGAAAAGTGTTAAAAGCCGGAGCCGGGGAAGCTTAGTGGTCAAATTAAAGCTCATATGGTCAAATGGAATCCTCAAAGTTTCAAGAATTACATGAATGGCCCTTGGTCATAAATTTGAAGAAGTTACACATATGGTCCCTAAATTTCAAAAGTTGTCAACTTTGGTCCTTATGAAGAATATTTTGGAATTTGACAACTCAGGCCCTTCAACATTCAAGAAATATCACAAAGGACCCTTGGAATTATATTTGTGAAGATTGGCATTTTGGGTCCTCATAATTTCAGATTTACATTTTTGTCCCTTGGTTTAAATTACTGCTACCACCCGGATCCTTAAATCCAAAAACATAACACAACACAACATAAGCCCAAAGCAAACCAAGCCCACCACCACACTTATATTACCCGGTCCAAACCATCAATCCCGACCCACCACAACTCAAACAATAATAAAAAAAATAACCTTGGGCGCGTTTACTGTGGATCATCTCCCTCTCACAAAATTACCCACCAAATTTACCTCGTACCTATCCAATATCTAACCTCGTACTAAGAATCATTCTAAAACCATCTGACACGTTGTCAGATGGTGTCATAAACCCTCCACCGTGGCACAACAATGATCCCTGATTGGCTATGAATACGTGGATTGAAGATAAGATGGTCTCAAACGGATAGAAATTGGTGGGATGTCGACATCATGAGTAGGATTGAAGATATGTGGCCTCAATTTGATCTCTAGATCCTTCCACAGGAACCCTAGGCTCCTCATCCCCTGCTCCTATATAACCCCCCCCCCCCCCCCCCCCCCGCCTGATACATTTTGAGTAGTAGGTTCTAGGTAGTGTTACTCTGTCAAAATCATTTCAGCTTTGTAATTTAGATTAGCCATTGTAATTTCAGTTTCAAGTTTTAATAAAAGTATTGCTTTTTATAAATCTTAGCTTAATCTTCATATTACTATTGCTTATTCTGTTTTAATCTGTTCCTATCTCAGCTTATCTTAGTTCTTCATAAACCTTTAAGGGGGTGTTTGGTTCAAGAAATTTAAATCATGGAATTTTAATTTTTTAGGCACTTTAAATGCTTGGGAATTTTAAATGAATGTGTTACATGTTTGGTTGGCAAAACTGCATAAAAGAAATAACTGTGTATTCAATGATAATTGACATAGTTGCCCTTTTTATCACAAAACACAATAACGACATTTTGTATTATTAAAAGGGACACTTTTGTCTTATTAAAAGGGACACTTTTGTCTTTCTATGTCAAAATATATCCTATCCACGAAAGAAATTAAAATAACGCACATCACCCAAGGTTTTTAATGTGCCCCTTTTTCAGAATTGTGAGGCAGTTAAAATGGCCCTTTTGACATACCAAACATAATTATGAAAGAATTTAAAATTCAAATTCCCCCAATTAGCCCCAAATGCTGTGAACCAAACAGCACCTAAAAGTTATTTAGCAAGTATTTTGTTCATGTTATTGAAAACTCAAAAAAAAAAAAAAAAAAAAAAAAAAATTGAAAAACTTGAAAAATACAAAAAGATTTCTACCTTCTTTTGATTTCTGTTTGAATTAGCTTTTCAGAATCATATTACAACTTCATAATAGTTTATTTACTTATTTCAATATTCAAAAGTATAAAATCATATAAACCAAAAAAATAAGAAAAATTCAAAAACCCAAAAATATGTTATGTCTTATTTCTTAAATCCATTTTCAAAAGAGCTTTTTAGTATTTTACTTGACCCTATCTCAGCTTATATAGCTTATAGTTAGTTTGGTTAGTCTCATTTATCAAAAAAATCAAAAAGTTAAAAAAAGTCAATAAAAGTCAACTTGCTCAGCTTATTGAATAAGCTAAGCTTATTGGTGTTTGAAGGCAGCCAAAAGGTGTCCCTTGGCCTGTCTAAAGACAGGCTAGCATAGTGAGCCCCCTCTTTTCATGCTGAGGGGGATTGGGTTTGTAAGTCTTCATTTTCACATTCAACTTTGTAGCTTATTGATATTATAGCCTAGTCTCAATTCTGTGGTATGCTTATAGCTTATTGTTACTGAGTAATGCCTATTAGTGCTTGATAATAGCTTCTTGTTCATATTTGATGTCTGTGGTGTGATATGCTCTTGCTTTTGTTTCATCATAGCATGCATCTGTGATCTCATTGATTGTTGAGTATTTGGTGTTTTTGATCTGTGTTTCTGATTGTTCTCATGTTTAATGATCATAACAAGTAGATTGGATTGGGTTTGGAGTTAATTTGTAGGCTCTGAGTGTGATTCTAAAGTTGTGACACACCCTAAAGGGGTGTTTGGTTGATAGTGGTTTGCTGTCTTAAGGTCTAGTTCAGAGGTTAGATTTGGTTTAAACATTTCACTAGGGTCATAATATAGCTAAGAGTAACATAAAATTAGTGGTCATAGTTCTAAAAAGTCAAAATCAGTTTTAAAATCTCATTACAGTTAAGTAGTTTAGATTTTAGGTTATATTAGCTTATAGATAGTTGCAATATAGTTAGTAAAAGCTTAATTTAATCACATATTAGCTTAATATTACATCAGTAGTCCAATTAGCATAATCAAAATCTAAAATAGTCAACTTTCTGTTTCACTTAAAAAGTCAAAAAGGTTTTGGTACTCAGAATTTGGTCACAACTTTGTGAGCTTGTGTGGCCTTTGATTCTCATTGGAAATTCTTGTGGTTGGTTGATTTTTGAAGCTCAGTACCTAAATAATAAATCTCAAAAAGAAAATCATACTTTGGTGTCACAACTCATCATTTCAGGTCTTTTCCCGAACTTTGGAAAAACACTATTCATAAATCACTATTTATCAAAACACTATTCATCGTTTTACTATTCATCATTTTCAAGGTCATTTTGATATTCTGAAAAACATTTGGGAAATTTACTATTCACTAAACACTATTCATTTCCGGAAAAGTTTTCATCATTCACTTGCATTACTCATTTCATCGTAAATTTAGTTTACGGGTATTCAAATTCGCGTAACCGGATTGGTTTAGGTGCGAATTCATTTCATTAGTGTTAAGTACACTGCATACGGACTGGAGATAGTCTGCATATCATCATAACAGCATTTTCATGTTATACCACTCTCAGGATTTTCAAATTACTATATTCAGTACATTTAACGTTTTTACGTATAAGTATTTATAGTAAACATTAACACCCGGTTTATACACGACGAATATATCTAAATATTCCCACAATGGTCCCGACATATTTTTATATCCATTTTAACATCATAAAACTTATAACATTCAGTTACCCAGTATTTTGGAAATTTATTTTATTTATAACGTACGCGTATGAATATAACGGCGGTTTTCATGAAAACTAAACAATAATCACCCGATCACTCAGTAATTGTACCCAACATATTTTTAATATGTTTTTAACATTATTATGACTATATTTTGTCCCGGTTAACTTCGTGAACAATTATTTCTATTAAAACCGTTACCCGATTTTAACGAATAACACGGAATAACACTTAACGCTACATTAGATTTCTAATTAAATCACAAGTACCCCAACCCCCCCCCCCCCCTTGGCTCACCATAACCGGCCCATGAGACACCCCTTTAACCTTATGCCTTAAATTTCTAAGTATAATACTATTAAACCTTAAAAACCTTACATTAACCAAAAATCAAGAATCATAATATACACTTTTAGAAAGATCAAAACTCTTCTCATCTTTTTCTCCTTGTTCTTCCCAAAACCCACGACCATAACCAAACCAACCCTTGATCCATTATTTTTGAAAAGTTAAAACACTAAACTTGTTCCTTTTACATGCCTAAACAAGAATCAATCAACAAAAACACAAGAACATCAAGCATAATCATCCTATAATCATCTCATTTTGTCAAGTAAGTTATCATTTTTATTTTTACATGAAACATCTTATATTTACTTGTATTACATGATTTCCATGCTAAAAACCATGTACAACTAGCTATACCACCACTTATTTTGTCAAAAATGAAACATACAAACCCTAACTTTTTAGTTATGAATCCCCTTGCTCTAATAACTTGGTTAGGAGTCCATGGCACCCTAAGAAGGTGTATGGTAGGATTAGATTAGCCATGTGGTGATTACAAGAGGTTTGGTGATGGTAGAAATTGATTTTTAACCTTGGAAACATGATTTGGAACCTATTTTAGACATGCTGTCCCGTTTTGTAAAAATCTGGAAAATCAGTAAACACCAAGGAAACTTTGGCAAAATTTTTAGAAAATACTTTCAAAAACGAATCCGTAGGCGAAAGAACGGATTAAAAAGAGCTTATAACGAAGAAGTTATGATTTTTGCAAGATTGTTGACGAAAAGTATTTTCTGGAAATTAGTTGCTGTTGGACGTTTTTCATGGTACAAAAAGAGACTTTAGACGTAACCCGGAGGAGCCGAGCTTTCCAAAATATATTACTATATACTAAGACGTAACCGTGGACATAAAGAACAAGTAAAACGGACAAGTAACGACAAAGATATTCACGTTTGAATATCGGCTAAAACCATTTTATATTTGACAGCTTTTATATAAATTTGGCGCAAAAACTACGAAGTACATTTATAAGCTAGACATAATTTTAAGTACCGAGCTTTATAACTAATGTAGTATTAGTTATTACGAGTATATTTTCATCATTTCAAGGATTACAACTCGAATATTTCAACGCTAACATGGAAACTTACGATATATATATATATATAAGTATATATATATTACAACTAGCTTATTATATTTTCTAATAGCAATATTTTTCCAAATTCTTGGATTATATATTTTTGACAACACAAGTGTTTTTACAAAGACTAGAGTGGTATAGAAACATGAGCATGGTCATTCATAACATCATTTGGTGATCTAAATGGGATCATTCATCATTCATTTTAGGTTGCAGCAGTTAACCGATCATTGTTGTTCACTTCATTTCATATCTGTATCATCACATAAGGTGAGTCATAGCCCCTACTCTTTTAATTGTTTTATCAACTCTTTGGGGGAGATACATGCTACTACTTGCTTACTTGTACAGATTCACATAACATTTATACTTGGGAAACATTATACTTGATAACATTATACTTGATTACATTATACTTGATGTCATACATACGAGATTGTGTTATACTTAACTGTGTTATACTAAACTGTGATGGATACATACATACTTCCAATGGCCCCAGATTTAGTTCTGGGCACTACCATGGAAACATATATACTTCTTATGGCCCCAGATTAAGGTTCTGGGCACAACCATGGAAGTATACATACTTAGGTGAGGTCTTCGGAGATGAAGTGTAGACTCACTACTAATTGCTAAACTGTTGTTATGAACTTATACATATCTTACTCATACTATACATTGTAGCAGTGGGTTGTGAACACACAGGTTACAAGTCTCTTATGACGGGACTTGCAACTGAGTGGATTTACGATGCCTTTGCTGTGTGAACATTCTTTATAAGCTTTTTCAACTGCATTAAGACAAACTCTATGAACTCACCAACCTTTGTGTTGACACTTTTAAGCATGTTTATCTCAGGTTAGAAAGGCGATAGCAGGTGTGTGGAGCTGAGAGTCTTAGGGCATGCTTTTGGAGACTTTCACTTTTATCGTTTACCATTCGATACACTTTAAAAACTTATGTATCATTCTACTTTGGGATCTTTGTTTTGTAAACTATGACTTTTATCTATTCGAATGGTAACTTTTCAAAAACGTCTCATTTAGAGTTCGTTTTCTATATCTTGTACTTTGTGCCCTGAAGTAGCATCCCAATGACACAGTCTTCCGCTGCGGTATTTTGGGGGTGTTACAGATTGGTACCAGAGCCTTGGTTATAGAGAACTAGGTTGTTTTAGAGTCTAGACTATAACTACATACATGTAGACTCTCCTCCCTATCGCCTTGCACTTTACATACACTTACGCTTGCTGGTAACTTATTTATTTTTGGACCTACGCTATTAGATACTTTGTAGAAACCGTTAGAAACTAGACTTCCCAGTGACTTTAACACTTAAGGGAGAATCCTTTGTTCCTTTGTACTAAGCGTGACGTTCCCTAGATGCCCATTTAAGCAACGTCTACCACTGAGATATGTGTGCGTGGTGATATGTACACTTGTGAAAGGAAACATTTATAATTGTGGTGGCCAACATAATTATAAGTGCTTCACGACACACGTGGATATATGACTATGCAGATGTAGATCGGTGTTGGCACAACTTAGGAAACAACTGGCAGCACGGTATTATATATGAGGATGTGAAGTATAGACTTTGGTTAATCAACGGTTTTCCCTCATCTCTGACGTTCACTAAATGTCCTTCCTCTCAGGAAATCATGGCACCAAAGAGAGTGACTCGTAGCTCTGTTCGAGGAGGCGCAACACCAAGGGGTGGAAGGACTGGTGGACGTGGAGGTAGAGGAGGTAGAGGAGCTGCTCATGACACTAGTAACCCAAGTAACGATGGTGGAAGAACTGGTGGACGTGGAGGTAGAGGAGGTGGTCACGGCGTTGAAAACAATGATAACAACGACGGTGGAAATACTGATTTTGAAGCCATCATCGCTCGACAACTTGAAAACTTTCTCCCCACTATTGTCACTCAAGTTGGCGATCATATGAATAATTTGGCAAACCACGAAAGCGGAATTAACAACACCAATGGTATAGGTCAGAATGGTAATGGCAACAACATCACTAGGACCGGATGCACGTATAAGGAATTTACGTCATGTAAGCCAATTGATTTCGATGGTGTAGGAGGCGCGTTGGTGTATACTCGATGGGTTGAAAAGATGGAGTCGGTGATCGACATTAGTAACTGTGCAGCACATCAAATGGTGAAGTATTCCATGTGTTTACTATCAGGAAAGGCACTGACATGGTGGAATACGCAGATTCAAGCTAGGGGTAGAGCGGCAGCTGTAGGTATGACATGGGATGATTTTAAGGCATTACTGAAGGAGGAATACTGCCCGGACAACGAGATGCAAAAGCTGGAGGATGAACTCTATCATCTCTCTATGATAGGGGCTGGACATGCAGCCTATACGGATCGATTCCATGAATTAGCCAGACTAGTTCCACACCTAGTTACCCCTGAGTCCAAGAGGATCGAGAGGTACATATATGGCCTTGTCCCAGAAATTCGTGGGATTGTAAAAACAACTGAGCCTGCTACAATTCAGAGTGCAATATTGAGAGCAGGGACTCTGACAGATGAGATGGTTAGAAATGGAAGCTTGAGGGACAGTGATAAAAGGAAGGGAACAAGCGAGTCGAACAAGCAGACTGACAACAAAAGGGCAAGGACCTTTGCGGCGACTAATTCGGGTCAGAGAGAGTATTTAGGCCAGCATCCTAAATGTACGAAATGTAACTTTCATCACCAAAAGACTGTGCCCTGCCGTATGTGTGCTAATTGCAGACAATCTGGTCATTATGCAAACCAGTGTACGAACCAAAAGACATGCTATGAGTGTAACAGCCCGGATCACTTTCGGAACACCTGTCCTAAGTTGAAAAGGAATCTTAACCAAGGGGGCAATCGTCCAAACTTAGCAGCAGCAATTGAAGGGCCACGAGATGAGGCCAATGAGATTCCACCCGCACTTGGCAGAGCTTACTTCCTAGGAAATCCTATCACCCAACATGTCCGCGGTAGCACATCGGGTACATTCTCTTGAACAACAATCGTATTTTAGTAGCACTTAAGTCTTAATACAGGACCTATACACAACATTGACTAATCTGAGACCTAGCAGCATTAACCTTAGTCATACTAACATTAGAAATTTGATTAGTGTAAGCAATTCCAAAGTCGAGCAAATCTTTCAAAAGATCTTTTTCAAGGATGTTGAATCCAGACTTTGATTTTTAGCTTGGTTCTAGTGACTGTTCTTGTTTGATTGGGTTGCGAAAATCGAGCTAAAAGTTAAAGTCATCACTCAAACCGATTTAGCTTAATCTCATGACTGTTCTTGTTTGATTGGGTTGTGGGCTTAAGTGAAAATTGGTTACCTAAATGATTAACCTAAAAGAGGTCTTTTGAGGACTATGCTCGGGATTGGGAAGGTTTGCCTCATCAAGTTTGACCACGAGAACATACCTAGTTGGATAGGAAACCCACATACATAAGCTTTGACACATTTAACTGATTAACATTAACTGAACTTCGGGACGAAGTTCCTATTAGAGGGGAAGACTGTCACAACTCATCATTTCAGGTCTTTTCCCGAACTTTGGAAAAACACTATTCATAAATCACTATTCATCAAAACACTATTCATCATTTTACTATTCATCATTTTCAAGGTCATTTTGATATTCTGAAAAACATTTGGGAAATTTACTATTCACTAAACACTATTCATTTCCGGAAAAGTTTTCATCATTCACTTGCATTACTCATTTCATCGTAAATTTAGTTTACGGGTATTCAAATTCGCGTAACCGGATTGCTTTAGGTGCGAATTCATTTCATTAGTGTTAAGTACACTGCATACGGACTGGAGATAGTCTGCATATCATCATAACAGCATTTTCATGTTATACCACTCTCAGGATTTTCAAATTACTATATTCAGTACATTTAACGTTTTTACGTATAAGTATTTATAGTAAACGTTAACACCCGGTTTATACACGACGAATATATCTAAATATTCCCACAATGGTCCCGACATATTTTTATATCCATTTTAACATCATAAAACTTATAACATTCAGTTACCCAGTATTTTGGAAATTTATTTTATTTATAACGTACGCGTATGAATATAACGGCGGTTTTCGTGAAAACTAAACAATAATCACCCGATCACTCAGTAATTGTACCCAACATATTTTTAATATGTTTTTAACATTATTATGACTATATTTTGTCCCAGTTAACTTCGTGAACAATTATTTCTATTAAAACCGTTACCCGATTTTAACGAATAACACGGAATAACACTTAACGCTACACTAGATTTCTAATTAAATCACAAGTACCCCAACCCCCCCCCCCCCCTTGGCTCACCATAACCGGCCCATGAGACACCCCTTTAACCTTATGCCTTAAATTTCTAAGTATAATACTATTAAACCTTAAAAACCTTACATTAACCAAAAATCAAGAATCATAATATACACTTTTAGAAAGATCAAAACTCTTCTCATCTTTTTCTCCTTGTTCTTCCCAAAACCCACGACCATAACCAAACCAACCCTTGATCCATTATTTTTGAAAAGTTAAAACACTAAACTTGTTCCTTTTACATGCCTAAACAAGAATCAATCAACAAAAACACAAGAACATCAAGCATAATCATCCTATAATCATCTCATTTTGTCAAGTAAGTTATCATTTTTATTTTTACATGAAACATCTTATATTTACTTGTATTACATGATTTCCATGCTAAAAACCATGTACAACTAGCTATACCACCACTTATTTTGTCAAAAATGAAACATACAAACCCTAACTTTTTAGTTATGAATCCCCTTGCTCTAATAACTTGGTTAGGAGTCCATGGCACCCTAAGAAGGTGTATGGTAGGATTAGATTAGCCATGTGGTGATTACAAGAGGTTTGGTGATGGTAGAAATTGATTTTTAACCTTGGAAACATGATTTGGAACCTATTTTAGACATGCTGTCCCGTTTTGTAAAAATCTGGAAAATCAGTAAACACCAAGGAAACTTTGGCAAAATTTTTAGAAAATACTTTCAAAAACGAATCCGTAGGCGAAAGAACGGATTAAAAAGAGCTTATAACGAAGAAGTTATGATTTTTGCAAGATTATTGACGAAAAGTATTTTCTGGAAATTAGTTGCTGTTGGACGTTTTTCATGGTACAAAAAGAGACTTTAGACGTAACCCGGAGGAGCCGAGCTTTCCAAAATATATTACTATATACTAAGACGTAACCGTGGACATAAAGAACAAGTAAAACGGACAAGTAACGACAAAGATATTCACGTTTGAATATCGGCTAAAACCATTTTATATTTGACAGCTTTTATATAAATTTGGCGCAAAAACTACGAAGTACATTTATAAGCTAGACATAATTTTAAGTACCGAGCTTTATAACTAATGTAGTATTAGTTATTACGAGTATATTTTCATCATTTCAAGGATTACAACTCGAATATTTCAACGCTAACATGGAAACTTACGATATATATATATATATATATATATATATATATATATATATATATATATATATATATATATAAGTATATATATATTACAACTAGCTTATTATATTTTCTAATAGCAATATTTTTCCAAATTCTTGGATTATATATTTTTGACAACACAAGTGTTTTTACAAAGACTAGAGTGGTATAGAAACATGAGCATGGTCATTCATAACATCATTTGGTGATCTAAATGGGATCATTCATCATTCATTTTAGGTTGCAGCAGTTAACCGATCATTGTTGTTCACTTCATTTCATATCTGTATCATCACATAAGGTGAGTCATAGCCCCTACTCTTTTAATTGTTTTATCAACTCTTTGGGGGAGATACATGCTACTACTTGCTTACTTGTACAGATTCACATAACATTTATACTTGGGAAACATTATACTTGATAACATTATACTTGATTACATTATACTTGATGTCATACATACGAGATTGTGTTATACTTAACTGTGTTATACTAAACTGTGATGGATACATACATACTTCCAATGGCCCCAGATTTAGTTCTGGGCACTACCATGGAAACATATATACTTCTTATGGCCCCAGATTAAGGTTCTGGGCACAACCATGGAAGTATACATACTTAGGTGAGGTCTTCGGAGATGAAGTGTAGACTCACTACTAATTGCTAAACTGTTGTTACGAACTTATACATATCTTACTCATACTATACATTGTAGCAGTGGGTTGTGAACACACAGGTTACAAGTCTCTTATGACGGGACTTGCAACTGAGTGGATTTACGATGCCTTTGCTGTGTGAACATTCTTTATAAGCTTTTTCAACTGCATTAAGACAAACTCTATGAACTCACCAACCTTTGTGTTGACACTTTTAAGCATGTTTATCTCAGGTTAGAAAGGCGATAGCAGGTGTGTGGAGCTGAGAGTCTTAGGGCATGCTTTTGGAGACTTTCACTTTTATCGTTTACCATTCGATACACTTTAAAAACTTATGTATCATTCTACTTTGGGATCTTTGTTTTGTAAACTATGACTTTTATCTATTCGAATGGTAACTTTTCAAAAACGTCTCATTTAGAGTTTGTTTTCTATATCTTGTACTTTGTGCCCTGAAGTAGCATCCCAATGACACAGTCTTCCGCTGCGGTATTTTGGGGGTGTTACATTTGGAACTGGTTTGCTTATCTGAAAAGCCTTTTGAAACTGGCTTATTGAGACCAAGGGTGCCCTGCACCATCAGTCCTGACCCCACTTCTTGGGCAATTTTGAGTTAGTATATGGCATCTAGGATCTGTTTTTTGGCTTGTATTGTGTTCTCACCATAGTAGTAATCAATTTGCTCCCGTAAGCTTGTACTGCTGAGCTTATCTCAATAGCTTATTTGGTCCATCTTTTTGAGTGATTCTGCCTAAATTTGTTTGCTTAAGTAGGCTGCAAGTGCTTATTTTAGATCATGAGTTGAGTTTGTTGATTGTTCTAAGTTATTTATAGTCCATTGTATCTGTTTCAAGTGACTTTTGGTCTCTGCTTATTCTCCTTGGCTTATTGCTCAATTTAAATGCTTATTGTGCCTTATTTGATCACTGCTTTTGTTTCTGTGAATCAATTGGTTTCTAAATTGTTTCTATAAGCTTATTTTAGTCTGAAAAAGAATTGGTTAAGTTCTGGTCAACCCTAGTCAACTATGCTTATAAATAAGCACTTAATATAAGCTGTTTGCAAGCCATTAAGCACTTCCAGTGCTTGTTTTTCACTTTTTATATTTTTCCTAGCTTTAAAATATTATTTTAGATTTTCCCTGAAATTTTCATATTTTTCTGAGTTAATTTGCTATTTTTCTTATTTAATTTTCATTTTTAATCATTTTTATTACTTTTTAATTACTAGAAAATCCAAAAAAATCAGAAAAACCCCAGAAAAATCCAAAAATATTTTAGAAAATAGTTTTCAGTTATTTTAGAATTTTAGAAATTAAATTTGCATTTTTCTCATTTTATTTGCATTTTCTTTTAATTATCAAATAGTTTAATTAGTTTTTAATTCATAAAAAATTAATAAAAAGTCAAAAAAATATTTTTCTTTTTCTCAAAATTTTCTTTTATCATTTTTTTACTTTATAAAATTATTTCCAAGTTCGTAGGATTAGTATAGCTTAAAACTCGCGTTTTATTTCGTACGATACGTTTTAAAAATCGCGTTTGTATTTCCGTTTTTACGTTTTAGACTTTGGTGCATTACTAGCTTGTACTCTTTGCATATTTATTAGTTGTTAGTTGATATTTGAATTATTTGATCACTATTTGCTTTTTCACCACTTCTCACTACACGATTTACACAAATCGATATTCTTGATTCCATTCACACCTTCACTTGGAAACGACTCAGGTGATTCGTATTTCTTGCGGATCACTTCGGTACTATACTACTATTATATATAATTGGTTTTCACGACGAATCAGAGATATAAGAGTTAGAGAGAGAAAGTAGAGAGAGAGAGGTGGAGAGCACTATGTGTAAAATAAATTTGATTAGCATGAACTCCCATCCTCCTAACAAGCTTAGGAGGGTATTTATACCTTTTACATTTGCCTCCATGGGCTTTCTCTTTGGCCTTCTTATGAGCCAAGCCATTAAGGCTTTTACATAACCTTAATAAACTAGCATTTCACTAACTATTACATGAATATATTTAACTAACTATTTGACTCAATAATGATCGTCACTTTTAATCCTAACAATCTCCCCCTAAGGGACGATCATTGAGATCTCTCTTTGATTACATAAATGATCAACACTTCTAATGCTAACAATCTCCCCCTAAGGGTGATCATTGAGATCTCTCTTTAGTGACCTTGATCTTTAATCTTTGAAGCTTGTTCGCTTGAACTTTGAGTCTTGTTGTGTAATAGTTTTGCTAGTTCCTTTGTTCGAATCATGCTTTGTGATCTTTCTTTCCTTTGATCAACATCTTTATCTGTTGTCTTTACATCTTTTCCAACATGCTCATACTTTGTTTGGCTTTGAATCTTTGTGAAGTTATCTTTTCTTTGACTTTAATCTTTGTTTCTTTAGTTTGTAGATTCTTTGACTTTGACTTAGAAATGTTCTGAACTTTGGTTTGCTTAGATCTTTAAAGAGAGCTTTGCAGGGTATGAGCATGTGGATCTTTGAGTGATGGTACCGGTCTTTCTCCAAGGAACATTCATGAGTACCTGCATAAAATAGTAGCAATAAATCAACCGGTACTTACAGGTTCAGAATTAGAGATCGTTGACAGCATAGTGTGAAAACTCCTTCTAACCCTTACCAAGGTCGTTCCTGAATCAGATACCCCTGAAAGGGCTTACTAGATCCACCGAAGTACATCAATGATTCAGGTGAGTTGCAGGAGATCACCCTACAACTGTAGACCGTTTTGGAACATAGTAACCATCATTATAGACAAGGCAAGATCCGTAGATCTCATAAAGACTCTTACAACTTGTGTCCTTTATGGCGAACACAAGTGTATTCATAGGAAGTGTATCCTAAGAGATCTTTTAATGTATCTCATGGCTCTAGACTCGATAAGTGCATAATTTGGTTTTCCTATGCAGAGACTAGGGAGAGGTCTCCTGCTTCAATATCAACCATCTCTAAGAGATAAGTTGATAGATTACACTGGTTCCCCGTGAGAATGAAACAAGCTCTTTTAAGAGAACTTGAGTGGCTTAGAAGGTTAAGTGCAGTGCGTCACTGGTTCCATGATGTCTTTATCTTCAATACCGGTGTCACCTTGGTAACAACCAGTAGCATATGAATTGAACCCGGTGTCTGCCCTAAGGTTGAATCATTTGGAGGGCTATTTCTTTTCACCCTTTTGCATAACTTTTCTTTTTAATTCTTCAACCCCTTCTTTCTCCTTTTTTTCAATCATACCTAAGGACTTCTAATTCTAATCTATTGGATTTGTCCTTGGGTAGATCCCTCAGGCTTTGGCGGATCATAGGACGGTTTTTCCTAACCTTAGTCACCTTATAACTTCATGACTATCCTATTGTTGCCATCAAACCATTTGTGAAAATCTCTCAAAGTGTTTATGATAATAAAACATACTTTGTTAACACTTCGAGAGTTTTGCATTTCATGAAGGACTCCCCCTTCACATGTGCTCATGGATTTTAAGAAATTTACACATGCGTAAGGAGTTTGCACTTTTTGAATTGATCCACTTTCAATGAACACAACCGATTCGAGACACGCTTACATCACTAGTTAGACTAGCTTGAAGTTATTACCCGGCCTGGTTAAGTCCACAGAAAGTTTCTTGAAACGGTACATTTCTACTTTGACATATCCTTTTCGAGACACGCTTACGTGGCTAGTTAAAGAGTTCCATTGTCAGCTTTTAGGTGACAACTAGCTCTAGTAACTAACTTGATGTTATTACCCTTCGAGGATAATTCTTTTCGATTACTAACTTTTGTTGTTTCGTCAATTCTTGGGTCATTTCTGAGTCGAGCTCGCATGAGATTCGAACACAATCTTAAACACATTGATCACATTTTAATCACGTCTTCTCCCCCTAAAAAATAGCATATCCATGGTATTTTTGATACCAATTGATTAAAACTTTTTCTATTTGGATAGCATATGGGAGAAACGGATGTTTGTAAATTCCGAGTTAGTTTCTTTTAAGCATGATCTTTTTGGAACTTCTTTTTATTACCCCCCCTCAAAAATAGAACATTTTGATTAAATTAAGCGATTTAAGGATTTGAGGGACTAATATCTTGAGCTACATCGTGAAAAGTTTTGAAAACCTTTTGAAACATTTTTTAAAATTTTGCTCAAAAAATTAAGAAGACTTTGATAAGCTTTTTGGTGAGAAGTCTTCTTATCTTTTAGGATTGTCGCACAGATATGTACAACAGGGTCCTTTCTTTAAAAATTGCGGGTTATACACTATTATGTGTGCATAAGCCATAATGTTTTTAGGATAAGTGCTCAAAGAATATGTAAAACCTTTGTTTGATTAAACACTTTCCTTTCTTTGAAGAACGAGTCCTTAGCTGAAATACTAAGAAGTCATTATGTTGAAGTCCGAGTTCTTAGCAGAAGTACTAAGAAGTCATTATGTTGAAGTCCGAGTCCTTAGCAGAAGTACTAAGAAGTCATTATCTTTAAGTTCGAGTCCTTAGCAGAAGTACTAAGAAGTCATTATGTTTTTGGATTTGAAAACAACATTTGGAACCCATTTAAGCACGGCGCCAACGGGTTTACCATATTTTGAAATCCATTTGAAAGTTGTGTCAATCCGAGACAAAGAAGTTGAATTCCAACGAGGACTGAAAACCGGTGTTTCATTTTGAAATAAAGCACGTGGAATCAACGGTGATTTAAAACTCTTTTGCTTTTGAAACGTTTTTGAGAAACTCGGTGTCTCTTTTGGAGTTTTAAAATTTGAAGAAGAAGTTTTCCATCCATTGTTGAAACTCGGCGTTTCATTTCGAAAATTCGTTTTTGAGATGAATGGAAACCTTCTAGAATTGGGATTTTTCAAAGCATAGCCATTCTTTTGTTGTAGCGGAAGCATTTCAGAGTATGAATATTTCAAATGTTTTGAACGGCTTTGCTTTGGTTTCCACACTGGCTTTACCGGAGTAAAACAAGAGTATGGATTTTGAAAACCTTGATTCTTTTCTTTATAAGCACTTGCATTTGAAACCTTTTGAGGAGTAAATGTTTCAGAAAAATTTGTTCTCTTTGAAAACTTCCTTCCTTTTTGCAAAGAATAGGTTGTAAACTGAGAAACCTTTTTCGAAAACGGTTTGGAAGATTCACCCATGTAAACCTTCTCCGAAACACTTACTTGTGGTTTAGACTCGTTTGAAACTTGAGATTTTCCTTTTGACCGGTTAAGAACATCAAACTTTGCTTTTAAAGCATTGTATGACGTTCTCAAATCATTGTATTCTTTTTGAAGAGAAAGATGATCTGATGATGCCAGTTTTTCTTGCAAAGAAGCATTTTGATTTTCAAGATGTGCAAAATATTTTTCATATTTGTCTGTTTCAATTGAAAAATCATTTTTGGCATCACCAAAATCCTTGGTTTGTTGTGCAATTGTTTTTTCCAATTCAACAATTTTCTTTTGAAGCACAAAATTTTCTTTTTCAAAAAGATGATTTGGGTTGATCTGAGAGTCAGATTTGTTTGAAGTTTAATTCTGAACTCTTGACCGCTTGATTGAATCAAACAAGTTTTTGTAAGTCTGTTTCAAATGCTCATTTTCTTTTTGTAATGATGCCACAACATGTTCTAATTCAAGACTTTTTGTATCAAGTTCGTTGAAATCAAACTTGATATTGGTATCATCACAATTTTCTTCAAAAATCTTTTCTTTTTCTTTAAGTACTGATGTCAAAGAGTTTTCAGAGGACATTTTCTCATTCTTCTCTTGTAGTTTTAGTTGGAAAGAGATACTTTGTGCTTCAAGTTTTGCAAGATGTTTATCAAACTGAGCAGTTATTTTTGGCAGTTCTTCTTTGACATCAGCTGCTTCTTTTGAAAGCTCGGTGATTTTCTTTTTGAGATAAAGATTTTCAGATTGCAAAGAAGATGTTTGTTTAAAATTCACATTCTCATACTCATGGTTGACAGATACTAACTTGAACGACTCTATTTGATTTGTGAAAAATTCCTTTTGAATGTCCAGAATTAAGCATTTTTCATCAAATTCGTCTTCAAGAGAGTGAACGTACTTTAGATCTTCTCTCATTTCAGTTACAAGATGTTTTTCAAAGTACTCAAAACATAAGTTGATATCTTTCACACGAGGTTCAATCTCATCTTTCAAAATCTTTTTGACTTCTAACTTAAGGCGTAAATCTGATGAAAGAGGATTAGAAAAAACGTTGTTTTTGATGTTTTCTTGCTTAAACCAAATGACCTTTAACGTTTGCTCAATGTGATGTTTAAGACTACAAAATTGTTTCCTTGCTCTATTTTTCCATAACTTAGCATCATAAGTAGCAAGTTGAGCTTCTTTGAAAAATCTTTTCACATTTGTGTCTTTTCTTTTGAAAGGTTTTTTTGGTATATCTGTCAATTGTGTACACCCATACACAAAGCCGTGGTACGAGAGTGGGTTTTTTGTTTGTTTTACTTTCAAACGTTTTTCCTCTTCAACTTTTAAACCATCTTGAGACTCATACAAAAGGTCAACTGACAATCCTTTTCCCATATCTTCAGCGTTATACAAAGTAGGTGTCGAATTTTGCACTTTGTTTAAAAAACAAGGTTTTTCATTTTCCACATGAGAACTATTCACAAAACCAATCCCAGATGTTTGTTTATCAACCTCCTTATCTTTAGTAGGCAGCATGTTGATAGTCTGAGAAGTCTGTCCCAATTTTTGAAGTTTGTTCTCAAGATCATTTGTTCGTTTCAAAAACTCTTGTTTTTCAATCTCAAGTTTTGTATTAACAATCTCAAAATTTGACGTGGTTTTCTGAAGCTTTGAACTTTCTCTTTTTAATTCACTGTTCTCTTTTAAAAGAGCTTGAACCTTTCTGTTGTTAAGAACCATTTGAGCATCCAGATTTTGAATGGAACGTTTTTCACGAAGAACAGCTTCTCTATAACCAACTTCAAGTTCTTCAATTCTTTTTAAAAGTGGTTTGACAGACTCTCCATACATTTCAAACTTTTGAGCGTGAGATTTAAGGTTTGAGATTTCAATTTCAAGTTCAGCATTTCTTGTTGTTGCAATTTCAAAATGTTTTTCCATTTCCTTAAATCTCTCAATCTCTTTATTTAAAAAGACATTCGCTTGCTTAGCTTCACGATTGTCGTTTTTGCACTTTTCAAGTTCATGTTTGAAATTATTGATTAATAAAGCAAGGCACGATCTTGTTCATAAGAAGATCCATCCTGGGCAGGCTCACCTCTATTAGGATCCATATCTGGAGTATTAAAAGTGATATTACTATCATTTTGTTCCACCACATAAGTGTCGCTAATAGACTCAGGATGCTCAGGATGTGTCTGATCATGAACAAACATATTCTTAAATATATCAACATTATCATGAGCATGTGAATGTTGTACCATAGCCAATATCTCTGTGTCTGATGAAGGTCTGATATGATCATCTTCGGTGTCCTAAACAACTTCATTCCTTTGTGTACCATCAGTATCTGAATCATAGCTAGGAATGCTGCTTTCAACCTGTTGTTCTGAAGATGAATCACTTCCCGTGAAAACCAAACTATCATCTGATGCATCACCCTCATTGATCGTTTCCTCTTCTGTTTGAAAAGCTTTTTCTGTCTCTCTTTCAATCACCTCTGTTTCCTTTAACTACATCTCTATTTCAATTAGCTCTCTTTCCTTTAACTGCATATCTTTGTCAATCTGCTCTCTTTCCCATTTCAGCTTCTCAATTTCATTTAACTCAGCTTCCTCAGCATCAAGTATCTTTTCGAGTTCCCTCATGTCATTTATGCATTTAGTTCTGAAGGTCGAATAGCTTACCCAAAATTGTTGGTAAAATGCATCGATAAACTCTGTCTGGTTCATTATCCAAGGGTTAAAGATACTCTGAAATTGAGTAAAGCTTTCTTGCAGTTACTCGTATCAAGTTCTTCTTCATTAAGTAGCATCTCAAGTTGATTCAGGCTTTGGTTGAGTTTGTCTTTGAAATTGTGATATCGGACTCGGATGAAGTATTCAAGTGCCTAATCGAACCTTGAGTCATAACCATAAATATTGATGACCTTCTCTACATATGACTTGAACACTGTAAACACTTTCTTTGAATCTCTCTCTTGGATTTGCATTTTCATTTCCATTGTTTAAACGATGTGTGATAAAGTTGATCTTGGATCATTGAAGATAACAAAGGTTGTTGCATGAAGATTAGATGTTTTTGGCGAAGTTTGAAAAACGAATATGGTAGATATAAGTGATTTCGAATTTTCCCTCCAAAAATATTTTGAAAATTTTCTCTCCCAAAATTTGAAAATCACGTTGAAATGCAATTCTAAGGTTACCAGAAAAATTTGAGTTTTAAATATTTTGACGCCAAATTTTGCCGAAAAAATTTGAATTTTGGCCTAAAAATATGAATTTTGGGTCAAAATTTTCAACGTTATACCAAAATTTGAATCTCGCATAAAAATTGAACGTTTAGTCTCTTGTCAAAAATAAATTTTACTCAAATTTTCCCGCCAAAAAACTCTTTTTTTCTAACTCGATAAGATGGTTGTTTCTAACTCGGTACAACTTGAAACTCGGTACTACTACAAATATTACTAACTCGGTACTCGGTAACAGTTTGTAACTCGGTAAATGTTGTCTAACTTGAAACAGCTCTAACTCGGTAAATGTTGTCTAACTCGAAACTGCTCTAACTCGATACTGTTTCTAACTCGATAACCCAATGAAATTTCGGCAGCGTTTCGTTTAGGTAAACACAAGAGAAATCCTTACTCGATGTACGATAAGGTATAAAGGCTAACTCGCCAAATTGTAACTCGACAGAAGACTATCTAACTCGATAGTCAAACTGTGCTAACTCGCTACACTCTTGTCACTAACTCGGTAAACCTAACCAGATAAAACAACAAGCCTAACTTGATAGAGGCCTTTCTAACTTGATGCGTAGGGATTGCACCAGGCTTTACCTCTCGAGGGATCTCGAGAAGCATACAACCCTCACCAGGCAGTGTACCTGATCGATGTAGTATAGTATAATGACAAGTACCGGGGGATTGATCATTCAGCTAGGAATAGTGTCGCTAGGATTAGAAAACCTAAAGACTAGGTCTAGATATGAGGGATGATTCTTTTTGTATTTTTATATTTTTATGAAAGCAAGTAAAAATCTCGGGTTTGAAGGAGTTGGCGGAATTAGTTGCTAGTCAACTAACCCAATACTAAGATGCAATCAAAATAAAATACTAAAAATGAAATTAAACTAAATTAAACTAGAGTTGTGAGCAATATGTGGGAGAATTGTGTTTACTTAGATTTCACTACTCCCTAGATATCTTTTACACCTTATTACTTATTATAGTTGCGTGGATGACGGATTGTATTCCTTAATACCATTCATGGGGTGGCGTACTTACTTCTCCAATCCTATGAGCGCCTACTTCACTCCTATGTCGAGCCGGCTAAGAAGCTCCTAACATGGGATCACTAGAATTTGCTCATGCATTAAATACAACCAATAAAACCTAGTACACATCGGTTCATGTTTCCTAAGACGTTCAAGCATGTTACACAATGGAGATCTGCCAGTTTTCTTAAGCCTAACATTGAAATCATTCATCCATTACAACCATAAACAAGTAATCAACACATAATTAACATCTAGGTTTCATTAGATCTAAGCAAACACAAGATAGATCTAGCCTAGCATGTTGAAATCAAGACAAGTAAAAGATATATTCAAACAACACATAGACATATTGAATGAATTAAGAGAAGACTTATCTTAATTGAACATGAAAGGATTCAAGGGGTGAAAACCCTTGAAAACACTGTAAAATATGACCTAGGGTTTACAAAGTTCAGCCCTAGTTTTCTCCACACAAGTTCCCCTTTAATGAATGAAATATAGAAAACTATATATAGAGTTTGATAGGTGACGGCGTCAAGAACAAAAGTCTGACGCCGTTATCTCGCCGCCAAATAGTTTCTCGGACTGCCTAGATCTGGGTCTAACGCCGTCATGTATTCCCCTTGTGCAGGCCGTCACCAAAATAACTCTTGACGCCCTTGTTGTGACGCCTTCAGGTTTGCACTAGGTCGTCATGGATTTTACTCTTGATGCCGTCATGATATTCCTCTTGACGCCGTCAGGTACTGTTCTCAACATGGACAATTATCACTTTGCCGTTTTCTTCACTTTTATACTCAAAAAACGTCCGAATTGCTTCCTTTTCCAGAATTCACTCCCAAAGTACCTAAAATCACAAAAGGAACGATTTAGGGCAATATTTGATCAAATAAATTCAATTCCGGGCTTAAATGACCCCATAAAGTGGTTCATTTTTTGCCTCATCATATACCCTTACACTTGAGATTTGCTTGTCCTCAAGCAAATGCGCTTTTATTCTAGTCAAAATACATGTTAGAGGTCATTTAACATAAAAGTAATTACAACAAATAATCGTTCCACTAAAGACCAAAGACAAGCACGGAGGTCATACACTAGCACCTCACAAATAGTGTTTAGATACTCACATCTCTCGGGTGTAATAAAGTATATATCACAATATGGAAATGGAAAACATCTCTCACTACCTGTCATAGCAAAATAGATTACCATAGGCTTGGGAAAGGATCAAACCTCCACCACATGGTGTAAGCACCTAGGATAAACTATCAAAGAGGTCTTTTAAAGGGTTGTAACGTTAGGTGTAGGGATATGGAATACACAGTTTTGTTGGATATAGGCAGTCTTTACTGGTGGCGAGTTAATAATCTTGGTTAATTACATCTACAAAATGGCGTTGCTAAGCCAAGACTAGACTCGACTTAAGCTAATAAATCAAAAAGAACAAAAACATAAAATGAACATAGAATGAAAAGGAATGGTAGTCCGTATATATATATATATATATATATATATATATATATATATATATATATATATATATATATATATATATATATAGTGAGGATCACGTGAGGATACAATTTTTTAGTGCGGACGTGCGGATGGATCTGGACCGCCCATTCCAGATCTGATCTTAACTTTTTGTAAAAAAGTCAAGATCTGACGCTAATATCACGGTACCAATTGATCATGAAAACGATTTTTTTTGATTTTTTCCTTCTCAGCGATCCTTACTCTAGTTGTGTTCTTTTATTTATTTATTTTTTTTTCCAGATTTTTTTGAGCACTTTTTTCTTTTTTGATTATGAGTGCTAATGTGATATTAACGATATTATGAGTGGTACCGTGATATTAAGCTTTTTTACATGTAAAAATGAACCGTGATATTACGATATTAAGAAAAAGTTAAAGTGATATTAAAAAAAATTAACTTTGATATTAAGAAAGCATGATAGTTACGGCGATATTAACAATTTTTATCAAGAAAAAGTTTTTACGATATTAAAAAAATTATTGTGATATTAAATTTTTTATTAATAAAAAAAGTTTTCAGAATCTGATTTTGACTTTTTTACAAAAGTCAAGATCTGATTTTGTCAAGATCAAATCTTGACTTTTGTAAAAAAGTCAAAATCAGATTCTGATATCACAATACCTTTAACGATGAAAACGATTTTTTTTTGAAATTTTTTTCAGCGATTCTTAATTATTTGTTGTCCTCTTTATTTTTTTAATTTTTTCAGAATTTTTTGAATTTTTTTCAGAAGAAAAAACTAATACGATAGTAACGATCTTAAAAAAAGACGGGATATTTACGATACTGCCACTCCACCTTTTTCAGATGGTTGATTAGATGGAGGGCTGAGATTCGTCCGTACCATCCGCACTAAAAGACAAAAACGTACCTGATCCTCACCCTATATATATATATATATATATATATATATATATATATATATATATATATATATATGTTTACATACACTCTTACCCTACCATCCAAAATAATACATCATAGGGAATGAAAATTCCCCTTACACTTGAATTTTTACATACTTTACAATAAACTAATCTAATGACTCGAATTAATAAAATCAAAACACTTGGAGCACTTTTAAGATTAACGCACATACGGGGGTAATAATTGATGTTCATTCCCATTACTCTATAAAATAAATACTTTACCCATGAGTCCCAATCGTCCCAAAACAATATGTACAAGGATATGACTCGACTTAGCAACCATGTAATCAATTAGATAATTAACTTAGGGTTTAACAAATAACAATAATGCACTAAAGATGAGTGCATACACGGAAGGCTAAGGCAATTTGGGTGTACAATTAAGTGGGGTGTAACAAATTCTTTCTTTAAGTAAGATGCTTAAAGTTAGAAACAAAAAGATAGGCTCGGAGGGGTGTCCTAGGGGTTTCGTGTACTAAAAATGAGTACAACGCTAAAGGTGTGGGAAAAAATTAGTTGACTTAACTAGCCAAGTAAGATGACTTAAATGGTCAAGTAATTATGATACGGGTTTAACACAAGGGTGATCCTAATGCCTCTTATCATGTAGTAAATCCTACTACACGAATGTAGTCTCACTAGCGGTCTCGGGATGCATCACTAACGCAAGTTCTAGAATCTAAATGCTACCGGTACACTCATAAGTACTAATATTAAATGCTTTTCCTATCAAATCTAAAGGTGAACCTCATATATTTGGGTGGAAAATTTTTCTGAATAGTACGGTTTTGTGCTCTAACAAGTATTTCTCATAGTTTTATTACACATCTACTATCAAACAAACAACTCAAGCGAAAGTGTATCTGTAAGGTATCATCATTTTACCCTCCCCTTACACTTAGGATGAACATTGTCCCAAATGTTCAAGTGAAGAATGTAAAAGTGAAATAAGTAAAACAAATGAAATCAAATACTCCCCTGATTCGCTCGGTATGGATAATAAGGTGGTCAGGTTAGATCTTCCTCCAAGAAAATGAACAAACAAAGCTTCCCTTCCAGAATAATAATCATCTTCTTGTCATACATAACCTGTAAAACCTGAGAAAACAGACAAGGCAACCTCGCATAAAATCGGCGGCAATCTACATATGCTAATAAATCCTAGAAAGCGAAATAAGATATAATGCTTGTGGAATGATGTTTGCAGATTCCCTGGAGATTATAAAACTAATAATTCAACAAAAACTTTAAGACTCTGTCAGAAAAACAAAACTGGTAAAATTTCCAGATTTTTACACATGACGCCGTCAAGAGTAAACTCGTGACGCCATCAGAAGTGACCTGCATAAATTCTTATGTTAAGTTTCTGGAAAATTTCTGGAAAAACTTCGTCCTACTTCCTGGAAAATCCTGCAAAACATCACTATGACTCGATACAAGCATTTGACTCTAACAAATACGAATATACATGTTCACTTAATATTGTGGGGAATCATGATCGAGTTTGTTTCTTAAAAACATATTTGGGGTTTCCCCTTACAGTTATCTTTTGCAAAAATACCTTTGGGTGAAGTTAAGACTAGGCCAAACAACAAAGTAAAGTATTTTCACTATTTTAATTTTGAAACATGATCTACCAACAATTAAAAATAAAGCATGCATACGGAAGCAAATAAAAAACAAAAATAAAAATCACACAAAACATGGGTTGCCTCCCAAGAAGCGCTTTTCTTTATTTACGAGTCTTGTAGCTAGACTCAAGGTCATTGGTTACTACGTGACATGGGTGAGTTCCTCATTGAGGACGTCTTTGGGATCAAACTTAGGTTTTAACTTCCTATCGGTTTTCTTAGTACAGTATGACCTTTTAAACTTCTCTCCATCCGGATCATACAAAGTCATCATCATATGCCATGATTCGTCACCTTCTTTAGGTGGCTTGTCCCACCTCCATTTACACTTATCTCCCTCTCTTTTCAACTTATTCATCTCTATATTAAAAGGCATTACGCTTAAGAACTCAATCATCTTCCTAAAGACTAAGGGGTCCTCAAAAGGATCTAGCTCTTCATCTCTAGCTATGAGTTGTTCCACCGAATGTGTCTTATGAATGAAATCTTTCTCTAGATTGAATGGGCGTTGAGGTCCTATAAAGTTCCTTTCTATCCAAGGTCCATATCTAGATGGTCTCCTATTCATCTCTACCCAATGTGGTGTCGGTTCATCCTCACAATCGTAGCTATGTTTCTTAACATCATATACCGACCAAGTATCGCCTTCACGTACCGCTATCTTAGACTCCTTACAATCTATCATGGCGCTAGCGGTTGCTAAAAATCCTCTTCCTACCAACAATGGGCATGTAGTGTCACTAACCATGTCTATGAGGTGAAAGTCCGCTAAAATAGTTAACTTCCCTACGTGAACAACTACATCCTTAA
Source organism: Artemisia argyi (assembly GCA_030686995.1). Taxonomy (NCBI): domain Eukaryota; kingdom Viridiplantae; phylum Streptophyta; class Magnoliopsida; order Asterales; family Asteraceae; genus Artemisia; species Artemisia argyi. The sequence goes on along the minus strand of CM060681.1, from coordinate 107,869,307 downwards.
TCATTCCAACCGGGTGGGCAATACTTCCATCCGCTAGACCTATCAATACCTCCGTCTCCTCTAACTTTCCTAGCTTGAGAGTGGTGAAAAGGGATAAGGGAATCAAGTTGAGGCTTGACACTAAATCGGCTAGTGTGTCGAAAGCTTCGGATCTTCCTATCTTACAAGGCAAAACAAATATACCCGGATCGTCAAGTTTTTTAGGCAACTTGTTTTGAACGAAGGCGGTCCCATTTTTACCTTGTTTAAACTTCTCATACTTTTCTAGGAGGGCACTATAGTAGGGAGCACGGGCTAAGACATCAATGATGGGGCGTTCAAGGTGAAGCTCCTTGAATTCGTAGTCAAGGTCTTGCGTAGGAGGTATTTCAACTATGCTTTTGACCGGTTTTATATCGGGTGTTTTATTTGATTGGTCCTTTTGAAGAATTTGGTTTTGTTTGAAACACGTGCTTGTTGATTTAACCGAGTAGTATTGCGGACAAGAAGTGGGTGACGAAACTGATGATATGGAATTAACGTTTAGTTTCAGGTTCTTGACTGTGTCACTTGGGAGTGCTCCCATTTCTCGGTCATTGAGAACTTTCAACAATGTGTCAATTTTGGTGGTCATCTCGCTTTGCTTTTGTTTGAAATCGGCTTCAAACTTAGATATGCGAGCTTCTTGAGACGCCATAAACTTGGACATCAATCCTTCAAGATTGTTGGTACTAACATAGTTGTTAGAAGGATTGTTGTTGAAAGTACGGTTGGAGGGTGGACCGTTTGGTTGGTAACGATTGGGTGGATTGGAAGAATTGGCTTGATTTTGTTTCCACCTAAGGTTTGGGTGATTTTTCCAAGAGGGGTTGTAGGAATCACCGTAAGGGTTTGGCTCGGGTTTGAAAGTGTACCACTTATCTCCCGCTTCGTCGGTACGCGAGGATGTGTAGTCCGCAAAAGCTGTTCCGGGGAGTTCCACACAATCACGAGTGTTATGGGGACCACTACATAATTCGCATGAGGAAGTGATTTTGTTCACATGGCTTGAAGGCTTAGGAGCTTCGTAAGATTTCATGAGAAACTTGACTTGGTCCTCAAGTTCCATGATCCTACAGTCGGGAGTGCTAGAGTCGTTCGAAGGCAAAGATATTGCCTTGACCGTTTTGTTCAAATCACGGGGATCATTCCAACTTTCGTTGTCATAGAGAGCAAGATCTTCTATGAGTTCCCATGATTGTTCCGCACTTAGATCACGTAGCTTACCACTGGCCGATTGGTCAATGGCTTGCCTTGTGGAGAGATCGATATGGTCATAGAAGATTTGGACTTGGAGCCAAAGATCTATGCCATGATGAGGGACTTTTTGGAGTAAGTCCTTGAATCGAGTCCACGCTTCATATAGAGTTTCACCTTGACGTTGTTGGAACATCAAGATATCATTTCTAAGCTTGGTAGTTCTCCCCGGTGGGAAAAATTGAGCAAGGAAACGAGTGGTGAGATCATCCCATGAGGTGATGGATCCCGCGGGTAAACGTTCAAGCCATTGACTAGCTTGATCACGTAGAGAGAATTAGAATAGGTGTAATCGGGTTGACTCTCTAGCTGTAACATAAAGGTCTATAGAATCTTAGATTTTAAGGAAGTCCTTGAGATGTTGGTTTGGATCTTCGAAACGAAGCCCATGGAATGCACATCCGCTTTGCACCAACCGGATGGTGTCGGATTGCCTCACATTGGCTCCTTGGGTGAGCTCAATGGTGTTTCGATAGCCTTAGTGGCTAGGTCGGTTATATTCTCCTAAGGTTCGGGGTCTAAGAGGTTGGTTATCTAGTGGTGGGTTTTGTTGTGGTGGGATGACGGGTTCAAAGATGTTACCATCGTCCATGATGTCGGATGGCGAAGAGTTACGAACAAAAACACGAAGAAATAAGATAAACTAAAGAGAACCTAGAAAATAAAAATAAAATCTTACTAGAAAGAAATCTAGCAAGTAGACCTAACAAAAAGAGATTCTAACCTAGACAATAACTATTCCCCGGCAGCGGCGCCAAAAACTTGATGAGTAGGGATTGCACCAGGCATTACCTCTCGAGGGATCTCGAGAAGCTTACAACCCCCACCAGGCAGTGTACCTGATCGATGTAATATAGTATAATGACAAGTATCGGGGGATTGATCGTTCAGCTAGGAATAGTGTCACTAGGATTAGAAAACCTAAAGACTAGGTCTAGATATGAGGGATGATTCTTTTTGTATTTTTATATTTTTATGAAAGCAAGTAAAAATCTCGGGTTTGAAGGAGTTGGCGGAATTAGTTGCTAGTCAACTAACCCAATACTAAGATGCAATCAAAATAAAATACTAAAAATGAAATTAAACTAAATTAAACTAGAGTTGTGAGCAATATGTGGGAGAAATGTGTTTACTTAGATTTCACTACTCCCTAAATATCTTTTACACGTTAATTACTTGTTATAGTTGCATGGATGACGGATTGTATTCCTTAATACCATTCATGGGGTGGCGTACTTACTTCCCCAATCCTATGAGCGCCTACTTCACTCCTATGTCGAGCCAGCTAAGAAGCTCCTAACATGGGATCACTAGAATTTGCTCATGCATTAAATACAACCAATAAAACCTAGTACACATCGGTTCATGTTTCCTAAGACGTTCAAGCATGTTACACAATGGAGATCTGCCAGTTTTCTTAAGCCTAACATTGAAATCATTCATCCATTACAACCATAAACAAGTAATCAACACATAATTAACATCTAGGTTTCATTAGATCTAAGCAAACACAAGATAGATCTAGCCTAGCATGTTGAAATCAAGACAAGTAAAAGATATATTCAAACAACACATAGACATATTGAATGAATTAAGAGAAGACTTATCTTAATTGAACATGAAAGGATTCAACGGGTGAAAACCCTTGAAAACACTGTAAAATATGACCTAGGGTTTACAAAGTTTGGCCCTAGTTTTCTCCACACAAGTTCCCCTTTAATGAATGAAAAATAGAAAACTATATATAGAGTTTGATAGGTGACAGCGTCAAGAACAAAAGTCTGATGCCGTCATCTCGCCGCCAAATAGTTTCTCGGACTGCCTAGATTTGGGTCTGACGCCGTCATGTATTCTCCTTGTGCAGGCCGTCGCCAAAATAACTCTTGACGCCCTTGTTGTGACGCCTTCAGGTTTGCACTGGGTCGTCATGGATTTTACTCTTGACGCCGTCATGATATTCCTCTTGACACCGTCAGGTACTGTTCTCAGTATGGAAAATTAAGACTTTGTCGTTTTCTTCACTTTTATGCTCCAAAAACGTTCGAATTGCTTCCTTTTCCAGAATTCACTCCCAAAGTACCTAAAATCACAAAAGGAACGATTTAGGGCAATATTTGATCAAATAAATTCAATTCCGGGCTTAAATGACCCCCTAAAAGTGGTTCATTTTTCGCCTCATCATAACTCTATAAACTAGGGCACTAAACATGCGACAGCAGCGTAAAAACACCTAAAAACCAAGGTTTTTCACCCAAAAACGATCTAAAACAACCTAAGATTATCTCTTGGCTCTGATACCACTTGTAGGACCTTAGATCTATCTTTATTACCTAAGAATATGATGTTAGAGAGAGATAGAAGAGCCAGAGAGAGAAAGTAGAGAGAGAGAGGTGGAGAGCACTATGTGTAAAATAAACTTTGATTAGCATGAACTCCCACCCTTCCTAACAAGCTTAGGAGGGTATTTATACCTTTTACATTTGCCTCCATGGGCTTTCTCTTGGGCCTTTTTATGAGCCAAGTCATTAAGGCTTTTATATAACCTTAATAAACTAGCATTTCACTATCTATTACATGAATATATTTAACTAACTATTTGACTCAATAATGATCGTCAATTTTAATCCTAACAAATACAATCTACTCAGTGTCAGTCAACTATGTGTTGCCAAGTACATTATTCAGTTTGATGATAAAAGAGGAACAATCTTCAATGCCAACAAAGGAGTTGTATTGATTGCCCCTAGAAGAGATGATGTTTATGTCTTAGACATGTCAACTCTCACTCAAAATGGGACTTGCCTCTTTACAAAAGCAAGTGAAACAATCAATTGGCTTTGGCACAAAAGGTTGTCTCATCTCAACTTCAAAAACATCAACAACTTGGCCAAACAAAACAAGGTTCTTGGCCTGCCCTCCCTTGTGTTTTCAAAGGATAAACCTTGTTCAGCTTGTGAAAAAGGAAAACATCACAGGGCCTCCTTCAAAACAAAACAAAAATTTTCCATCGAAAGTTGCCTTTACCTCCTTCACATGGATCTCTTTGGACCTGTCAGTCTAAGGGCTATCAACCATGAGAAATATACTCTGGTCATTGTGGATGAATACTCAAGATACACTTAGGTTTACTTCCTGACCAAAAAGAGTCAGGCAGCTGATACAATCATGTCCTTTGTCAAGAACATTGAAAATCAAAATGATATCAGGGTAAAACAAATTAGAACTGACAATGGTACTGAATTTAGGAACCAGGACCTTGAGTGTTTTTGTGATGAGAAAGGCATTTCTCAGAACTTTTCGTCTCCCTATACTCCTGAACAAAATGGAGTAGCTGAAAGGAAGAACAGGACACTCATTGAGGCAGCAAGGACAATGCTGAATAGCTCAGTCCTCTCAAAACACTTTTGGACTGAGGCAGAACTTTTCGTCTCCCTATACTCCTGAACAAAATGGAGTAGCTGAAAGGAAGAACATGACACTCATTGAGGCAGCAAGGACAATGCTGAATAGCTCAGTCCTCTCAAAACACTTTTGGACTGAGGCAGTCAGAACAGCCTGCTATACTCAAAACATGTCCATAATTGTGAAAAGACACAACAAAACTCTGTATGTGATATTGAAAGGAAGGATCCCTGACATTAGCTACTTTCATGTATTTGGGTATCCTGTGTTTATTCACAACCACAAGGATCACTTAGGTAAATTTGATGCAAAAGCCGATGATGGATACTTCCTGGGATATTCTCTTGTCTCCAAAGCCATCAGGGTGATCAATACTAGGAGACAGCAAACTGAGGAAACTTATCACATAACCGTTGATGAGAGCACTGAATCCATCAGGTTCTCCAATTCCTCAGTGGAAGAAATTGGTATTGATGACTCATCAAGATATCCTCCTGATGAGTTTCATCCTGAGAATACCCCCAACTCAATACCAAGTTGATGCAGATATCTCATACTACATCATTCCTCACAACTTACCTCAACCAACCATCAGTGAGTTCATCAAAACTCAACAAGTCTCCAATGAGACTACACCCGCTGAACCAATAGTTCAGGAACCCTCTGATCAAATTGTCCACATTAAGGCCACTGAAGTTTCAAACCTGGAGGCATCTTTGGCTCCTGTAACTGAACCAACTCTTCCTGATAATCAGGCCTCTACAAGTTCTAACTCCTATCCTAAACCTCAGGATAGCTGGACTAAGTCCAAACAATTGAACTTGTTAACATCATTGGTGAGCCCACTGAAGGCATGCTTGCCAGAAGCATGGCTTCTAAACTCAAAGCAGCCTCAACTAATGTATGTCTCTATGTAGACTTCCTCTCTAACATAGAGCCAAAAAATGTCAAAGAAGCTCTTACATAAGAAAGCTGGGTTTAGGCCATGAGAGATGAACTGGAACAATTTGACAAAAACAATGTCATGACTCTTGTTGAATCCCCCCATGGTGTTCTAGTTATTGGAATGAAATGAGTCTACAAAAAAAAGACTGATGAGAATGGTACAGTCATCAAAAACAAGGCAAGACTTGTTGCAAAAGGATATAATCAACAGGAAGGTATTGATTATGAGGAGACCTTTGCTTCTGTTGCTAGAATGGAAGCCATCAGGATCTTCCTTGCCTATGCAATATACATGAACTTTAAAGTTTACCAAATGGATGTAAAAAGTGCATTCCTGAATGGTTACATTAAAGAAGATGTTTATGTGCAACAACCTCCTGGTTTTGAAAGTACTAAATTTCCTAACCATGTCTGCAACAACCTCTTTATGGTCTAAAACAAGCACCCAGGGCATGGTATGAAACTCTTTCAGCCTTCCTGATCCAAAACAAGTTTGTCAGAGGAAAGATTGACAAAACCCTGTTCATTTATAGAACAAAAAGTGATGTCATCCTTGTTCAAGTATATGTTGATGATATCATCTTTGGCTCCACAAGCTACAAACTTTGCAAACAGTTTGAAAAACTAATGACTACAAAGTTTGAATGAGCATGATGGGTGAACTCACTTACTTTCTTGGACTTCAAATCAAACAGACTAACAAATACACATCCATTAGTCAAGAGAAGTACATCAAGAACACACTGAAGATATATGACCTTAGTGATTGTGCTTCAGTGAAAACGCCATTGGTTCCTCCAAACAACCTAGGTCCTGATCTTGCTGGCAAATCAGTAAATCAAACCTTGTTCAGAGGCATGATAGGATCACTGATGTATCTCCTTACCACAAGACCTGATATTCAGTTCTCAGTATGTCTATGTGCAAGATATCAGTCTGATCCAAAAGAGTCACATCTCACTACTGTGAAAAGGATCTTGAGATATCTAAAAGGAACTCCAAACCTTGGTTTGTATTATCCTAAGTGCTCAGGATTTGACCTTAAGGGATACACTGACTCAGACTATGCTGGCTGCAATATGGATAGAAAAAGCACCTCAGGATCCTATCAGTTCCTTGGAGGAAAACTTGTATGCTAGAGTATAAAGAAACAACAATCAATGGCCATGTCCTCTGCTGAGGCTGAATATGTGGCTGCTGCAGGATATTGTGCAAATGTACTTTGGATGAAGAGTCAACTCAGTGACTATGGCATTCAATACAAGATGGTACCAATCTTCTGTGATAACACAAATGCCATATCCATCTCCAACAACCCTGTCCTTCATCAAAGAACCAAACATATAGATATCAGGTACAATTTCATTAGGGACCACATCATGAATGGGGACATTGAATTACACTTCATCCTTACTGAGTATTAGCTAGCTGATATTTTTACTAAACCCTTGGATGAACCTACTTTCACAAGATTGAAAGCAGAATTGGCCATGTTGGATATAAACAATCAGGACACTGATTAAATATAAACAGCTTGGTGTAAATATCTCCCAAGGTCCCTGATCATCATCATCCTTCAGTGAAAGTAACAAATATCTCTCACACTGAAACCCTTCCTGATACCTCTGCTTGAATGAAAAGTCATTCGGGGGGCCTCAAGTGTACCAAAAGTGACATTCAATGCCAAACTAAATACTCTAGGTATCTAGTTAGTAAATGTCACAGGTTGGTAACTAACTTATATTTAATATAGGAATATATGTCTTTTACCTTACTGGCAACCACATCTTGGGCCCCCACAAATCATCCCAAAACCCATTAGGCATTTAATGCCTTGGCCTCTCACAAATATCAAATGATATTTGTGGTGACCTCATCTCTACAAAAAATGCAGTTTTGTAGAGAGGCGCAACTGTTCACCTTGGCATGTTGCGAAAAAAGAGGATGATGGGAAAGGTGGACATTTAATGCGGATATCAAACCGTTTCTATAACCAAAATAAAAACACATATTATTGGTTTGAAATCCATGCCTTTTCATCATCCTATAAATACCCCCACAAAGAAAAACACACACACGCTTTCGTTATTTAGAAAAACTCTTGCAAAATTTTTCAAGAACAAAATTTCTTTCAAACTGTGTGTGTTCTATCTTGTGACGAAAATCTTTTTCAAAAAACCAGACCTATTTTCTAAAATGGCTTCTTCCAAAGCTATCACATATGCTCCAAATGTGGAATACCAAATAGAGAGCGTGAACCTTACCAAGAATAATGTGGTGAGGAATTTTGCCTACCCTGAAGGGTTCCCTGATTACAAAGATGTGGTGGAATACCTCCAAAACTATTTCCTCTCCACCTCATTCACAAAACCCCCCTCTATCATTTATCATGATTACTTGAGGGAATTTTGGTGTACAGCAGTGGTGGAAAACCATGATGCACCAAAGGATGCAACTATAAGGTTCTTAGTGAAGGATGGGACAAAGTCCCTGACTCATACCTACAAGACCTTTATCAAAGCGACTGGCCTTGATTACAGTGAGACCTTTGCTGCCCAACCAAAGGAAGAGGATGTGAAAGCAATTTTGCTGCAACTAGGACCATATGATAAGAATCACCCTGATGTGACCCCAGGGGCCCTCCTATCCAAAGCCCTAATCATCAAAACCTGGTTCCCTACCCCCTGGAGGATCCTGGTGACTTTTGTAATTCAGGTCCTTGGGGGAAACAAATCCTCCACTGAGCAACTAAACATTACTCAGGCAATGATAGTGTATTGTCTCCAGGAGGGTATAAGAATTGACCTTGGAGAAATCATCTTCAGGGATCTCATTGCTAAGCTGGGTGGGAAGTCTAGGAAAAAACTTACGTCCTACCCTAGATTCATTTCCTGTGCCCTGCAAGACTTGTTGGGGTCTGAGTATATCAAGCCTGATGGTGTAGGCTTTGAGCCCGAAGTCTTACATAAGACTAACTACTCTCGCGACCCCACTGAGCTTACACCTTTCGCCCTGACCACATACATGTTGACTGCTATCCAGGGTGACAACAAAATTTCACCCGTTCCCACTTCCACCAAGAAGGTGAAGAGGAAGAAGGGACATGGGTCTAGGAAGGTTGTCAAACTCGGATCACTCGCCACTGGGTCCTCTGTCTCAGAGCCTGAAAAAAGGGGGCAACCACAGACCTTGACTGTTGATACCCTCAAAATAATAACCGCTTCACTGACCACTAAACATAAGCCAACGGAGGGCTCTGAGACATCACACTCAGTGTCCTCGGGCGAACCCATTCCCAAAGGCTCTGCTGACATACACAAGTCAGTAGAGTCAGAATCAAATCAACCTCCACATCCTGCTAAAGGCTCTGGTAAATCACAAACAGGGTCTTAGGGAGCAAGGGGTCCTATATACTCGGTGGGGCAGCACTACTCCACTAAGATGGGGACCCATACCCATTCACATCCTACTAAAGACTTGGGAAAGTCACATCCCAAGCATCAGGGAGTTACCGTCCCTAAATCTTGGATGGGCCAGTACAAGATCGTTGGAAAGAGGGACATCACCATTCACTCGCCTGATGAGGACATTCGCAAATAAAAGCTTTTATCCGAGGGCACCACAACTCATCCCAAAGACTCAGAGGGATATCCACAACCTGTTGATAGGGAAACAATAATCACAGTTCCTAAGGATGGCACTGGATAACACCCATCAGTGTCTGAAGGGGCCTCAGGGGACAAAGACTCAGGGGGCATGCGACCACCCACTGATATGGAACCTAAACCCACTCCTGGAGGTGCGCATTACTTGGGAACTGGCCCTGAGGACCAGGCAGATAAAACCCAGTCTACTGGATTTGAGGGGTCAGGACCTGGCCAAAACCAAGGCAAGTATTCTTATGAAGAGGAGCCGGCTAACCCCCTTTTGCAGATTCAGTCCATGGCAGACATCCAGACAGCTCTTTTCTCTGATGATGAGTTTCACAGTGAGGAGGAGGTTTTTGAAGCCGGAGATGACACGGAAACTGGGGAGCAAATCACTGAACCAATTCCTCAGTCTCCTCAGTCACCTAACCATGAAGCTGTTGATTCACATTCAGAGTCTGAGCCTTCTGATGATGATACAGCCCCTCTCACTGAGAGATTCTTTGTCAAGTTCATAAAGAAACCCACCAATGCGTTATTCCATGGGGTCACTGATGAAGTTTTTGACATGCACACTGAGTAGGCCATTCATTACTTCAATCTCAAGGATTTGGTTGAAGATTTTCATGATGATGTCAAGGAACAAAATTCATCCATTGACTTCTCACTGATGATGATGGTCTCATACCTCAACCAGTTTATTGAATCCCTCAACAAGCTAAATACAGGGGTTAAATCTGTTCAGGAATCAGTCAAGGATGACCCTAAACTCACCAGGAAGCTTCTTCAGGCTTCAGAGACTTATCAACAGAATTCTGTGAACCTCACTAAGCTACTTACCTTGATGAAGTCCTCTAATCTTCAGGCTCTCAGTAATTCAGTAGAGTCTATCAAGTCCTCCCTCGCTGCCTTGGAACAATCAGTGGCAGCTCAGTCTCAGGTTTCGACCTCTATGGCCTGGAATCTTGGTTCTCGGATGACAACAATTGAAGGTTCTCAGGCGTCTCTTGAAGCTAAAGTCTCTACCATTTAACAGGACACGTCTGACATTAAGTGCATGATGACTAAGATTTACCAAGCCTTCAAGGGTACCACTCCCTCGGCATCAGTAAGACATCCAACTCTTGCCATCACCCTGGCTCCGGCAACAGTTGAGGGAGAGAATGTCACTGATGCTCCTTCCACTGAAGCACCAGATGCCTCCATAAGTCAACCTATGGCTACTGATGCTGCTTCAAGAGAAGGTGCCGTTGTTGCTTCAAGAGGACAACCCTCTCACACTGAGGGGAGCATGTCACTCAGGCCACTCCCTTGTCCTCATATCAGCCTCATGAAGCAACAGTTTCCTTAACACACCAGCAGGATAAAGGCAAAGGCATTCTCACAACAACTGATCCTAAAATTATGTTGGTACCTACTTCCTCCCTTGTCAGGCGTGACCCTGATGAGCCCATCAAAGTTCCATATGAAATTAAAGAGTCGTTTATCAACTCAAAGAAGCAGAAATACAAGCTCATATGGAAAGAGATGAGAAGCTAAGGAAAGTAGCTGAGGAAGAAAGAATGAGCAAGCCTTCCATGATAAAGATTGTGTATGAGGAGGCTGAGAAAATTGGGTTGGACATCAAGGCACTAGCTGGTGGGCAAGCTGGTGCAGCCTTCAAAAAGGCTTAAGAAGAGGAATGGAGTACTCTTCAAAAAGAAAGGGAAGAAAAGCTCAGGTTAGGAAAGACAGGATTGAAAGGTATACCTGAGTGATGAAAGAAAGACTGAGACCTGAAACCATCACTGATATTCAGATTCATTGAAACACCAATCCTGCTATTGTCACTGTTTTTAGGGGACCTGACCAAATAATACTTGATGTTCACAAACCATTCAAGTTTTCTGAATTTGGCATCAAAGAGCTGGATGAACTTCGACCTATCATTGACAAGAAGCAAAATGTTATAGTTCCTGAACTTCTAAAGTCACTGAAGCTACGGTATGATAGGCTGAAGAAAATGCCTGAAGTGCTTGATATCCCTTCTCTCCTTCCTGCTTCATCAACTCAGGCTACTCCCCCAAAGATATCTAAAAGGAAAAGGAATCCAATTGAATTGGAGCCTGAGATCAAGGTCCCTAGGTAAGATTGTGACAAGTCTCTTCCTGAAGGAATCAACTTCATGTACAACGTGGTCCTTGAGGAACCTGAAAGAGGCCTGTGCTTCACTGATGAATATGGGAACCCTGCCTTCCAAAGGTGGTCTGACATGGATAGGACTGGGATCAAGGCAATGCTTGGGTATCTCATGATGGCATCTACCATTAAGAGTGCTGAAAATGTAAGGTTCTACCTAGACCTGAAAGCTATGATTGAAGTACATCCTGACAAGCATCTACTGAGATCGAAGAGAGCAAAGCTTGAAGACCTTGGTTACAAGTTGGACATTTGAATTGCAACACCATCTATCCCTTTTGTATTTTTGTAATTTTTCTTAGGAACTGTAATAGGAATGAATGAACTTTGAAGTTTTTGTTATCAGTGTCATATTTAAATTACATTAACACTCAGTGTGAGAAGAAGACCTCTACTCACTAAAAATGAACAATAAAACACTTAGGCTATTTGTATATCCAAATAGGGGGAGATTGTTGGGTTACTGAATTTCCCAAACTTCCTCTAACTAGGATTTAAACATAAAATAACCTAAGTGTATAACATCCGTGAACATTATCAGGTCACTGAGTGAACAGTTGCTCAGTGAGTCATCTTCAGGATGCTTAAAACGAGCCTAAGAAGAAAGGTTCTCCACTCAATGAGGTGGACTCTCACTGAGTGACACCTAAGCCAAAGAAGAAGGTGATGGATTCAGTGAGTGATGAAAATAGCTCACTGAATCCCAATGTCTCCTCATCAACTATGAAGACTGAACATGAAGACTTAAAGACTGAAGAATGGGCAGGACTAGGCGGAAAAGTTTGAACAAGTTCACAAAAGTGTTTTATCACTTTAAAGTCAAAGATTCCCTAAATTGTTAAATCCAGACTGTCATCAGAAAGCACCTTTTGGCCTTAACCCAGTGAAGGTTCTTTTTCCAGAGAACAAAATCTATCAAGATTTTGTCTTAGGATGTCTTATGTCTCTTGGGTAATTTAGTGGTTCATACTTGTGTATAAATAGGATCATAAAGAGGAGAAAAGGTTAAGTTTGTGCAATTAATGCTTAGACATTCAGAAACCCTTTTCTCCTCCAAATAACAAACTTGTACCTGAGATAGCTCAGTTGTACCATAGTTGTTACTTAAGCTTAGCTTAAGTTTAGTGAGGAGATTTACCATACTTGTCATTCACTCCCAAATGTTGTTCCACAAACACTTGGGTATAATTCTTTGATTAACTTCTAATAAGAATTAAATGTTGAAAATTATCTTATCTTGTTTCTACTTTTACTTATTGTTAATCAATTACATCTGTGTTTACGCCATGGAACTTGGTTAGTTTAACTCAATAGTTAACATTAACTAAGTAAAAAGGACCAAAAACTTCTCTGCTCCATCTTCTATTTAGTGACAATTAGGGTTCCTTGTGAGTCTTTGAACCTTTCCTATCAACAATCTTGGCCATTGGATGGCTAGAAGCAATCCTAGCCCTTGAAACGATTTTGGCGCCAAAAACAGGAATTGCAATTTGCCCTGATAACTTATGGGGAGGAAGGAAGCAATTTATGTTATGTGTTTCTGGTATTTGGAGGTGATGGGAGGTGGGCAAGTTGGTGGAGGTGGGAAATGATTGGTTTGCAGGCAAGTGGAGGAGGGAGAAGGGTGGAGGGAAGGGGTGTTTGACTAGGGAGTTTGACCCTTGTTTTATAAAAAATGGGGTGGGTTTGTTTTGTTTTTAGGCCAAGGGGTGAATGGGTCTGGGAGATATATGAGTGGACTGGGTTTGGTGTTGGGTTGGGTTGTGTTTAGATTGGATTCATAATAATAAAAAGGGTCCGTGTGGTTTATTAGTTATCACAAGGACCATTTTTGCAATTTCTGAAAAACCATGGACCAAACCTGCCAAGATTCCAAAAATTATTCCGAGGATCATTCTTGCCAAACTTTGATTTCCTAAGGCCCTTGAATAGTTATTTTCCTAAAATCAAATTCCCAGGCACCAATTATGCCAACTTTCAAACTTGAGGGACCAAAACTGCCAATTCTTCAAAATTATCACCCAAGGACCAATATTGACAAATTTTGATTTCCCAAGGACCTTGGTTGACTTTTCTTCAAAATGAATGCTCAGGGACCAATTATGTCAATTTTGAAACTTGAGGGGCCATTTCTGGCAAATCTTCAAACTTTGCACCAAGGACTGTTTCTGGCATTCTGTGATTCCCGAATGTGTATTTTGACAATCTGAGCTCAAAAAATGTTAATTTGCTTCCCTGGCTCTGGCTTTTAACACATTTTCCAATCTCGTGCTCTTTTTTGTCCTTTATGGCCTGATTTATGCATGTTTCTGAAATATCCGTACCTACACGATCATAAACACAAAAACGCAATATATATGGCATTTATGGTTAGTTTTTGTTTGTTTTGGTCTAAATTTGGCAAGGAAAAGGTGTGTGAAAGAGCACACACCAAAATCCCCAGACTAAGGTATTGTCGTGTCCTCACGCAATGCGATCAATTCACGCTTTCAGATAAATAATTTCACAACTCTTTTTAGTAACTTTGAAGAAGTAGCAAAACTTTCAAAAGAGATTACAAAATCATTTATTCCCGAAAACGCCCCATTTTTCAACTTTATTTTCTACACTATTGTTTTTTTACTTTTCCATTTATTATGTGACGGGATGTTGACTTTCATCATTTTTCAATAACGTTTAGGGTCACAGAGCAAGAAACATAGCTCATAGAAAAGTGTCCATACGGATAGAATTCGTCGTCCCTGATTTTTCCCAAGTTCCAAGCTAAGCGTAAAAACGAAATCTTAGCCAAAAATTTCATTAGATGCTAACACTACTCATAAATGCTAATTGTAAATTCCTGCTCCCAAGTCTTATTTTATCTAGACTTTTTTAAAGAAATGATTTCTCATTTTCATTCTGATAGTTTTAAGGCTGATAGATTTAGGCGGCTTTAAAAATCATTTAAATTTTAACTCAAAAGGCTCAAAAGGTCACACCACATTTATTATATTTTAATTTTTCATCATTTTTTACTTGGTTTAATATATAACTTGTACCTCAAACATACTGAGCTTCACGGTGAATCTCCCAGACCTAAACGCCTTTCAAAATAAAGGATGCAAGGATCCGCTTGTCGAACTGCATTTATTTTTGGTACTTATAGTTTTATTTCATTTTTACTTTGCCTCAAACATACGGAGCTTCAATGTGAAACTCCCAGACCTAAACGCCTTTCAGAATAAAGGATGCAAGGATCGGTTTGTCGAACCGCAGTTATTTTTGGCATTTGTTACTTATTAATGGTGTTATTTATGAACCTCATGTGGCACAGACAAAACGGGGAGTTCCAAGACCTAAACGCCTTTTAGAATAGAGGATCCAAGGCCCGCTTAATGCTTATGCCACACGTAAAGTGAGCTGAAATTTAGAAAACTTTTAGAACCGCATAATTCTAATTATTTTATTTTTAGGTTTTCAATCTTGCGGGAGCAAGGAACTACAAATAACCATTATGAGCTCTAAAGAAATCCAACTATTCCACGTTTAGCATCTAATCACATAATCAACTTTTCTATCATTTCTCGTTTTCCGCAAATTTAAAATCTCAAGTAATGAGATCCGTGAATGCTTAGCCTAATGAGTTAAGGGAGCAAGCTAGGGCTCAACAGGCCCGATCAAGTCAAAAGTTCTATTCTTACTCTACCCAGCGGAAAGTCAAACAAGGTGTCAAAACTTATTATATTTTTGCAAAAAAAAAAAAAAAAAAAATCAAAATTTTCCATTTTTTTGTACTTTTCTAATGATTTTTTTCAATTTTTCTAGGAAAAATGGGGTTGCATGAGTAAACGGCTGTATGAAAGGTGCAAGTCAAATCAAATCGAAGATACCCCCATAGACTAAAGTTAAACATTGTCCTCAATGTTTCAAAGGTAAGGGTCATCCTACGTAGTATCTAAGGCCGTTTATTAATTATGCGAAAAGATAACGTTAGTCAATAAGATTTAGGATACCAGACTTCTTGAGCAATGAAGAATGAGACTCGAGTGGAGTAAAGACAAAACACGAGCACGAGAGCCTTCATACTCCGGGGAAAAATCCTGTACAAACAACAACCACAAACCACAAGATGCAGAAGAGGTTGCCCCCTTCTTGTCACTTTATTAGAAAGTAGAAAGAAGTCAGAAACACAGGTCGTCACCCATGTGATGCTAATATTTTTGTTCACCGAGTCACTAGCTTGACTCGATCCTAAAATTCATTGGTTCATGGGGAAAGTTTGGAGATCTGGGATAACCATTGGTGGTATGTCCCCTCCAAAGTAATGCTTCAACCTATGACCATTCACTTTAAAGTTGGGACCACCGGGTTGAGATAACTCAATGGTTCCATAAGGAAATACTTTGGTGACAGTAGATGGTCCAGACCAACGGGTTTTGAGTTTACCCGAGAAAATCTTCAATCTATAATTGAAAAGAAGGACTCGATCACCAACGTTGAAAACGCGGTTCTTAATCTTGGAGTCATGAATTTTCTATGTCTTTTCTTTATAGATCAAAGAGTTCTCGTATGCCTAATCACGAAGTTCATTTAATTCATTTAGTTGAACCTTACGATGATCACCTGCTGACTGAAGGTAAAAGTTAGCATGTTTTAAGGGCCGGTAGGCATTGAGCTCAAGCTCAATCGGTAGATGACACGCCTTTCCGTATACAAGCTTATAAGGAGTACACTCGATGGGTGTTTTGAAAGCAGTACGGAAGGCCCTAAGTGCATCATCTAATTTATCCGACCAAGAGGCACAGTTTTCACCTATGGTCCTCTCCAGAATCCTTTTTATACAACGATTGGAAACTTCCACTTGCCCACTAGTTTGTGTGTGATACGCGGTGGAAAAACGGTGAGTGACACCGTACTTAAGCATAACTTTTGCGAATTGGTCATTGCAAAAGTGCGTACTACGATCACTAATGATGGCACGTGGAGTTCTAAACCTAGCAAAAAGGGATTTCAAAATTTTCACAACTACTCAAGCATCGTTGGTGGGTAGAGCTTTTGCTTCAACCCATTTAGACAAGTAATCAACAGCCATGAGTATATACGTGTTCCCTCGTGAAGACGGGAATGGCCCCATGAAGCCAATGCCCCAGACGTCAAAAATTTTACAGACTTGGATGGCATTTTGTGGCATTTCATCCTTCTTTGACATATTCTCGTGACGCTGACAAGCGTCACAAGTTTCACTAAGTCATGGGCATCTTTGTAAATCATGGGCCAATAGAAACCGGAGTCAAACACCTTTTTGGCGGTGTAGTTTGGGCTATGATGTCCCCTCGCTGGTCCATCGTGGCAAGCCTTAAGAATATCCATGGCTTCTATGCCATGAACACACCGCCGGATGACTTGATCTGCACAGATTTTGAACAGGAAGGGGTCGTCCCAGAAGTAATGTTTCACGTCTTTGAAGAATTTGTTCTTCTGTTGGGATGACATCCCTTTCATAATGAAGTTACTCGCATGGTAGTTTGCAAAGTCGGAAAACCATGGGGTAGTAGAGTCACTACGAAAAGATATCACATTGAGATTTCAAGAGGTAGCGTTTCATTTATTTCCTTTTTCTTGAGCACATCTTGGTGAGGATTCTCTAATCAGGACTTGATTGCATGGATTGTGTTGTGTAATAGGTGTTATGTGGTATATGTGCGTTATCATTGAGATGTGTGGTTTTGGAAGTAAGTATGCATGTGGAATAGGCTTTATAACTATGGTCGCAAACATAATTGTAAAGGTATCACACACGTGGACTTGTGACCATGATTACATTGATTGATGTTTGTTGTTATATGTTGCGATAGATGTTATGTGATATCATGTTGATGATGGATGTATGGTTAGGGAAGTATTCTCTTAATCGTTTGGGCAGTCGTTATATGTTGGGGTGTGTAGGTGGTAAGATTCCATCCTACCTATCATATGTTGATACCTCGATTAACGGTTGGTACTAATGTTGTGGTATTTAAGTTGATTCGTTTGCTAGACTTTCCGATTGCATACCTAATTCTCTGGTTGGCATCCATATTCGTACCATGATGGTACAGATGCCATATCCTTCCTATTCGATGTCGTGATAGGTGTTGGTCAATCGGATTCGTTTATGTTGGATACTGGTTCGTTTCTTTGGTTATTCCTTGCATTCATTCCTCGAAAGAATATTATATTATTCTTCGAGTACTGTTGGTTCGTGATAAATTGGTGCGGATATTTGATCCCTCATTTACACACCAATTGGATTTCATGACATTTTTTGCGATCTGATATTATCAATGTTTTTCTATGATCTTAATTTGACCGTTGTACCAATGAGTCTTTACGTTCTTCGCTTGGTTTGCAAGGTCTTTTGTGTGAGTGTTCACTGGTATGAGTTCGCTTGATGATTATTTTGATTATGTGATTCTTTTATGCCTTTCGTATTCGATTAAAAGGTTGTGTTAAAGTCCTTATGGTATTTCACAACTCGTTTTGGGTATTTCAAGGTCATTGTTGGAAACTATTATTTTTATGGTGAAAATGAGGTGTGAAAAAAATGGTTAACAGTCTATTGTTAAAGCTATTTATAACAATTCTGCTATGAAAGTCTACTTAGTTTACTGTGTTAATAAGCACGATTTAAATATCTTAAACAAGTAAAGTGAGATATTGTATTTATATAATTAACCTTTGGTGCCATAAAAACTATACCTAATATGGAATCTAAGTCGGAGGTGATTTTCTTACATAAAATGGTTTGTATATATATTTAAAAAAAATGTATGAGTTTAAGGTCTATCATATGAAAAACGAAACTCATTTTTTGTTGGGTAAGGACGGGTACCGGAATAAGAACTATATATGGTTCTCATTTACCAAAGTTGATATGTATTTGGTTCCTCAAGTGTTTCTTTCGTTGTGGTACGCTGGTGGATTTTCTATGGGTATGTGTATTCTATCTTTTCTTGTATGGGTTTTCCTGAACATTTGATCCATGTCTACTTTTATTGGTGAGATTCCTCATTGTGTTTTCTAGTTTTGATTGGATATTCGTTTACTACGCTAGTCGATAATTCATAACCCTTTGAGTTTGTTTGATATACCTTTTGGTTCGACCGGTCATGGTTCGCGTCGTTTCCTTAGGATAGATTCTCGATTTGGTTATCATTATGTTGTTGAAGAAGAAGAAGGATGGTTCATTCCGGATGTGTATTGATTATCGAGAATTGAATAAGTTAACTGTCAAGAATCGGTATCCTCTTCCTAGAATTGATGATCTCTTTGATCAGCTGCAAGGCTCACGTTTCTATTCAAAGATAGATCTATGTTCTGGTTATCATTAGCTAAGGGTGTATGTAGGATACTCATAATCATAAACATGTATGGTTACTTGTGGTTAGATTGATTCAAGAAGAAGAGATTTTAGAGAAAGAAAGTGGGAGCCTTTTCAAGTGAGAGAAATAAGGGAAATATATTAGCTTAATGTGAAAGGTCCAACCCTCTCCACTAGTGGAGAGGGGTATTTATACAAACAACTAAACGCCCCCTGAAACGGGTTGTGGAGCGGGCTGACAGTGGGTGAAGACCCGACCCGACACCACAAATACTAACTAATACTAGACTACGTTCTAACTAATATAATAAATACTACGAGCTACAACATGCTAAGCTATACTCGGGGTGACCGAGTCTTCAGATGAATAAACATATTCCTAACAATCTCCCCCTAAGGGTGGTCACCCCGGAAAATAAATATTGAGTCATAGCATACAAGTCTTTGAAGACATCTTTGTAGCTCGTAGCCTTTTGATTTTTCATCGTTGTGATCTTTGTGCTTTATGTGGTAGACTCTGGATGACTTGTTCAATGTGATGGATGATCTTTGGAAATATCTTCTAGTCATCATCCAAATGAGTGTCTGAAAGTCATCTTTGAGTAGTGACGTCTCCATGTGATATGAACATCTTTGTGTTGGCATGCTCATACATTTCAGGATTATGATCTTCTATATCAGAGTTGTGGAAGCATAGATTTTGGCCCAATCAATGATCATGATTTCTAAGATTGTGATGTCGAAGTGTGAGCATGTGTTCGATGGATCTGCATCTTTTCAGCAATCAACTGCAACCGTCAGAAATTCCTGCAAATAAACAGTTAGCAACAAATCATCCGGTACTTATAGGTTTAGAATTAGAGATTGTCAACAGCATAGTGTGAAGACTCCTTCTAATCCTCACCAAGACCGTTCCCAATCGGTAAACCCTGAAAGGATTTACGCGAACTACCTAAGTAGATCAACGAATGGGTGAGTTGCTGGAGATCACTCCACGACTGTTGACCGTTTATAACCATCGCTACCACTAAGCGTAATCCACAAGGAATTACTTAAGTAACCTGCTTTCAGGGATGCTTGATGTTGACCCTGGCAGGAATTTCCATTCAATCACTGGGAGTTACTATAGCCACATCCCTCATAAATGTTCTGGCAGATTGCTAAGATCTGCGTAGGACTCATAAGTTTACCACTGGTGTCCTTAATGTTGAACAACCAGGGTAGAAGTAGCACGTGTTCCTATGAGATCTTTTTATGTATCTCGAGGCTCTAGACTCAAAAAGTGCATTTGGTTTTCCTATGCAGAGATTAGGGAGAGGTCTCCTGCTTCAATATCAACTATCTCTAAGAGATATGTCGATAGATTACACCGGTTCCCCGTGAGAATGAAACAAGTTCTTTTAAGAGAACTTGAGTGACTAGAAGGTTTAGTGCAGTGCGTCACTGGGTCCATGACGTCTTGTCTTCAATACCAATGTCGCCTTAGCAACAATCAATAGATTATGAATTGAACCCGGTTTCTGCCCTAAGGTTGTATAATTGGAGGGCTATTTCTTTACACCCTTTCTCATTTCATTTCTTTTTAATTCTTCAACCCCTTCTTTCTCCATTCTCACATTTCTCCTTTTTTTTCTCTCAAAATCATACCTATGGACTTTCTAATATTATCTATTTGGTATTGTCCATGGGTAGATCCCTCCAGCTCTGGCGGATCATAGGACGGTTTTCCTAACCTTAGCCACCTTATAACTTCATGACTATCTTATGTTGCCATACACCAAATCATTGAAAATTCTCTCAATGTGTTTATGATTAAGAGACACATTTTGTTAACGCATTGAGAGTTTTGTCATTTTCAAATGATCCCCCTTAACATGTGCTCATATGTATAGATTTGAAAATTTTGAACACACGTCGGGAAGAGTTGCACTTTTTGAATTGATCTACCTTAAGTGAATATGAACGGGCATTCGAGACACGCTTACATCACTAGTTAGACTAGCTTGAAGTTATTACCTGGCCCGATCAAATCCACACAAGGTTTCTCGAAACGGTACATTCTACTCAGACAAGTCCTTTTCGAGACACGCTTACATCACTGGTTAGACCAGCTTGAAGTTATTACCCGTCCAGGACTAGTCCTTTCGATTCATGACAATTATTGTTTCGTCAATTCATTGGTGAAGTCTGAGTCTTGCTCACATGAGATGCTAAAGATCCTTTTTCACAAACCATTTGCTCACAAACCATTTGCTCCCCCTCAATATGTGCATTGATATACAAAAGAGTTTAGCACATATAGGGGAGCGTTTGTTAAAGTCCAAAGCAATCACATTTTATATCAGATTTCATATTTAAATCACATTTTCTCCCCGATCAAAAATTTCAAACCATTTGAGATTTGTGATCCCAAGTGATTTAAATACGTTTAAAGATTTTGGGAGAAAAATGTGGTCCGATTTAAGAATGACTGATTTTGAGACGATACATTTGCTCCCCCTCAATCCTTGAGGGAGCATGTTATGTGTCAGAAATGATGAGTTTTTAAATGATTTAGAGTTTAATGAGAAACTCATGAAAAATTCATACTCTGACACCTAACATTTGATATTACACTACTTTGGAATGCACAAGATAACCATTGTGACACCAATGATATTGACCTTTTTGCTTCTATGAATGAGTCACTAGTCAACATCAATTATCCATCCACCAACAAAAACTTCCAAAAGAAATAGTAGATCCTCAATTGGCAAGACCAAAATAGTAATGCTTTGTTGAAGTGAAGGTGGTGGTGGTGATGAAATCGTTGTTGTTGTTGTTGCTGCTGCTGATGTTGTTGTTGTGATGAATTCAGAACCAGTTAGTAGAGTGTGAATGTCTGATCATATGGTTAGAGCGGGAGCAGGCACATTCATATTGGACATGGAATCTACATAAGAATATCAACACAGATATACATACATACATACAGATTCATTCTTCATTAACTGCTACCACGTAGCTTCATGCCTACTCATAATACCATATATATCATGATCAAACCACATTCAAGCAACTCATCAAGATGCTATCTAGTCATTAAAAAGCAACTAGCAATCATAAACATTCATTGCAAGCCACTATTAGACATAAACAACAATCACTAACATGGCAATTCACACATATTTCAACTTTCAAATCAGGAGCTTAGAAACTAGATATTAGCTCGGTAGCTACATACCTAAGCAAATCCTGAAAACTTAAGCACATAATCAACAGTAGTTGAGCAATTATCAGCAAACAACATGCAATACATATTCAATCAGATCATACAAATGCCAGAGGAGAAAACATGAACATCAAACACACTGGTTATCTAACTTGTTTTAGATTTTGGTTTTAAAAGTATTTAGGGGATTATACGAGGATTCCAAAGTGACACAAATGAACTTAATAGTTACATAAAGCTAGGAAACTATAAGCAGATTGCACATAATGCCCTAAACTTTCTAGCAACTAACACATTTGGCCAATAGAGATAAAGCTCAGTAAGTTCCTCTTCAACTAATACCTCATCAACTACAAAACCTTTTTCTAACAATTATCAGATATGTATTCTAGTTAAAGAGTTGTAGTCATTAGATTGAGAGACAAAATTTTTATGAACAATCCAAATCTGATAGAATATTAAACAACAAATTACCATCATGTGTCTCACAAATAATTTTCTGAAGAATCATAGAATGAAAATCATTTGCATACAAAGAAGATTTCTCTTCTTATACCAGAAATAATGCACTGAATCGTACATTAGATCGAGGAAACATGGATATAAAGTAATCCATGCCCGGGTGAACTTCACCCGGTAAAAGGAACAACCGTCTTTTTGGCGACGTGTTTTCCCATTTTGAAAAATGGGTTGCTATCTGAAGTAATAGCAAACCAAAGTTTTGAAGTCCGGGTTACAGCCTGAAATGACTGCAAGCCATAATTTTGAAGAATATTTTGAGAAACGACATGTTTTAGAAAAAACTTTATTTGAAACCGAAAAACTCTTGCTCAAGCATATGTATGTTTCCATGTCACTATTGAATGATATTTCTAGAAACGTACATAATATTGATTACACAAGAGACATGTCGTGAGAAGAATATTTTTGGATTTTTATGATCTTTTATGGGTTTTATAGGTTTTATATTTTTCTATTTTCTTTATGGTATAAGATATATACAAGGATATGTGAAGCAAAACCATTTCTCCTCATTTTCTTTCTGAAGACGTTTAAGAGATACTCGCGAAGGACTCTTCATTCCAAATCATGAGAAAATGAATTGAAACCATTCTCTCCGAAGTGCTTTCGTGAAGGAATCTGCCAGCTGAAATTCTATCCTCACAAAGTAAAAGTACCACTGCCCTTTCTCAACTTAATCCACCACACCTTTGAAGAATCCATTTAGATCAATAATCATTGCACAGTCTAGAGATAGTACCAATTCCCATACTTCAAGTCGATCAAACATGCTAACTTCTTCATGCATCACATTAACCCAACACTCTTTAGAGATAGCAGTCTTGACATCTTTGGGTTCGACTTTGGAAAGTACGAAATTATAAAAGCACCACAAGGCAAAGGTGGTAAGTTGTCTTCGAGTGAACACCGGTCGAGAAAGATTCCCGATAATGTTATCAATCGGATGATCATCGATCCGTTTTCTTAGATTTTGATGTGGTTGAGGGTAGGAACCTGAAGAAGTCATGTTTGCATCCCTTGAAGAAGGTGTCTCAGAAGAAGATTCAGGAGAAAATAGGTTCTTGAATAGAGCATACTCAAGAGGAGCAAATGAATTTACTTCAAAAGAATTGTCGACTGCAGTGCCTTAATGTTCAGAAAGAGATTGAAGATTTAATGATGATGGTGAATAACTAGCAGATGGAGCATCTTGATCAATTCAAGTAGACACTGATGGACCATTTGAGTTGTACAGAACCGGAGCAGCGGCAGCTGGTGGTGTCGGTGTATCATCAGTAGGTGTCTCAAATTATTCATCAAACATCGGTTCAAATAAGATCTTAAAATGCTCACTTCTAGGAGGTACATAAAGTACTGCGGGCGTGGAACACTGTACAAGGCCTGAACTGATTGGTTCAGGGGACAAAAGTTAAGACGCGGGTCCTGCACTGATGTATACAGGAGTCGTATGCTCAGTCAGCTCAACGAATGTGACATGAATGGTTTCCAGGATTTATCGGGTTCGTTTGTTATAGATTCGGTATCCCTAACTATCTGGAGCATAACCAACGAAGAATCCAAAACCAGCTTTAGCTTTTAACTTTCCCAGATCTTGACTGTCATTTTGTAGGGTAGCACAAAGCACTAAACACAAATAGAAAGGAGAGATCCGGTTTCTTGCCATGTATCAGCTCATATGGAGTTTTGTTGTGAAGAGTATATATCAAGTATCGGTTTTGGGTGTAATAAGCTATAGCAATTGCTTTCGCTCATAGGAATATCGGTGCCTTGGAGAAATTGAACGATTTGTTTGTTCATAAACTCCGTTCCATTGTTTGTCCGGATGATTCTGACGGTTTTGTTGAGTCTTACTAGCAGTTGTTTGATGAGTTTCATGATAACTTCTGGTGTCTCGTCCTTGGTTCTCAAAAACTTTACCCATGTAAACCGAGAGTGTTCGTTGACAACAACGAGTACCTGTTACTTCCCATTTATACTCTTCACACTCATTGGTTTGCCTAGGTCCATGTGAAGGGTGTAAAGAATTTCCATGTTGGTGTTGACAATTTTAGGTTTGTGAGTATGCTTCTTTCGTTTACTCAGTTGACAAGCCGAATGAAGATGTTCTTTTTCGAACTTGACTCTGGGTAGACCTCATACAAGATCATTGTGACCAAGATCATTGATGGTATCAAAGTTCAAGCGATTAAAACTTTGTTGCCATAGCCACGATTCGTTCTTTGAGGCCTTTGAGAGAAGGCAAATAGGAGAGGACCACATCATGTCTTCGATAGAAAAGGTGTATAGATTTATGCCATGACTCTTTTTAAGAAGATCAATACAATCCAATTCTCAAACGAAGCATGTGTATTTTCTGAAGGCAACTTCAAGATCGGAATCAAAATATTGACCAACAGAGAACAGATTATGCCCAAGTCCTTCCACGTAGTATACCCACGAAATTAGCTGTCACCCGAAACATAATCTCCATAACTCATAATTACCCCAAAATGGTAGTTCTCGAATCTAACTGTCCTGATAACTTTATTCACGAAATTCTCGAGCCCTGAGCGATCCCCAATCATATGTTTTGAGCAGCCTGAGTCCAAATATCAAGGGACGAAATGTACAACCTGCATTTAGAAAAAGAAGAGAGCAGAAAATTTGGAGTGTTGGATCCCCAATTTGAGTTGGGTTTCAGTTGGTTAGTGCAAACAAGTTCTGGAGCCACTAAGACCTTAGGTGCATTCGTTTCAATGGTAGAAATTTCATTAGTAGATGCAATGGGCCTAGTTAAAGGATATTGGGTCTCCAAAGGGAAAGTTCTACCAGTTGGTTTCCATGCCTTAATAGGAACTACTTTAGAGTTAGTTATCCTAGTTAAAGGGCACTGTTCTCCTAAAGTGAATTTCCTTCCTGTGGGCTTCCATTGATAACCAACATTGGCAAACAGTTTACCTGTTACTTTCCAAATTTGCTTACTTTGTTTAGCTCTCCAAACTTTCTTAACTGGGGTTTTGTTAAGCGACTTCAGAAATTTCTCAACACATTTATCATGATTACTCGAGATTATGCATTCATTACATGTTTTGCAGTATGAATTAGGTTTTGAATTATGACTCATTTTACTCAAGTTCGACTTAATGTTCCTCATGTGGTCGTCTACTTTCTTTTTAGGAACACTTTTAGCATGTGAAGTCCTATAATTCTTTCTATTTCTCCTTGGTTTAGACTCTTTAGCTTTAGTGTCACTATTTACTTCTGTAGACGGACTAATGGGAATTTTAGTCTTTTTCACTTCCGGTTGCTGAACATGTTTTGATGTGTTGGGATCTGAAGATTCCAAGGGTACCACAAAGGTAACATGCTTGTTCTTAGTCAAAGATGATGATGAAGTAGACCTATCTCGCATGTTATCAGTCTTAGGACATGTACCAATAGCATATTCTAAGAGTTCCTGAGATCTATTAGTGAGAAAGCGGGCATCTACAACAACATCATCAAGTGGTTTTGCTATCCTATCCTCTTCAATGGTTTCACGATGCAAGTCAAGGCACTCCTTAAGATGTTTAAGATAGTCTCTATGAACTAACTTATTATTCCTAAGGGGAAGAGGAATATTCACAGCATCAATTGCGTACTTCTTACAAGCAGAAACCTTTTGAACAACATTATCACAAGTGATGATTGGCATTTTCCCATTCACCAGAGTCTTTAGATTCTCAATCTCTTTAAGCAAAGAAGTTATCTTTTCATTGTTTATATCACGTGTGATCTTAATTGAATCATATAACTCTTTGTAATGTTGTTTGACTTTTGAATTTTCAGCACAAAACCAATCATTTTCATGTTGCAATTTATTGATGGTGTCTTGAAATTGAAAATTCTGAGAATCTACAGACAGTGGTTTTTGGGTGCCAATCACATCATTGTTGTTTGACTTCAATTGGGCAATTTGTGCCCTTAACATTCGAATCGTGTTCGTGTGAGCTTGAAATTTTTCATCCCGTTTGGCTAATTCAAAACATGTATCAAATTCAGGAGCATCCAAAGATGTCTTGGCATTTGAGATTTTGGTTCTTTCTTCTAGATGTTGATACTTTAACTGTAAGTTAAGATTATCAACTTCTAGTTTTGATAAATGCTTGACCATGTTATCATGGTCGTCGTTTTGAATTTTTTGATGTAAATTGAAATTCTCCCCCTCAAGCTCAACAACACAATTTTGGAAAACATTCAATGTAACCGACATCTCATGAAATTGACGAGCAGATAATGCAGAGTCGGTGACAGTGTAGAATACATCTTATGCAATGCAATGAGCAATCAAGTTTTCATTCATAATGAGAACGTTTTTCCTGTCAATTTCACTGTATTTTAGATCAATAGCCAATTGGTTACCCTCACTTTCCACCTCTTTAAAAACCTTTTTCATTTGAGTCACATCATTATTAATGGTATTTTTAAGGCCCTCAAAATGTTCTTTGAGAAGTTTGAAAAATGGCATGACTTCGGTTAGGTAACACTGTTTTGTTTGCTCAAAACCCCTTTCCCCTTCTGTAATCCCCATTGGTTTAATTCTTATTTTACATGTTTTCTCAAAGTCGTTAAACAATTGACCTAGAAAATATAAGCCAATTAGAGTATTACACTGAGTGGGAAGAGTAAATGGTACAAGGTGCCTGGGTGTGTTTAAAGGATAAATAGTTGGGTCAACAATCCTAAAGATAGTGCGTGTGTTACCCACAATTCTTTCAGCTTTCATTTTCTCCATGTCAATATTCCAAAAAACTTTATCAGGGAGAATTTTCTTTTGAGGAACAAAAATTGCTGAATGATTATCATCAGCGTAGTCATAGTGAAACACGAGATTATTAGCAATGCACAGGGGATCCTTTAATTTCTCAGCAAGTTTTTCCCTAGTTCTATCTTCCATCTCATCAATCCCGTCATAGGATCTCACATCAGGAGGGGCATGGTTAGGCTCAAGCATAATGTTTGCATCATATAACGCAGGTTGAGCACCTATACCATTTCTAAGGAATTTGGCTTTTGGTTTAGAGGCATCCTGATCAATAAATTCATCACTTAATTTCCTATGATTTTGCATCATTTGAGCAGATTGAATGGTTTGGCCTTGCGTGTACAACTTATCTTCCAATTTATTTTTCAACACTTTGAGATTTGAGAAATCATTTAGAAGTTTTGTTTCTTTATCTTTGAACTCGTGTTTGAGTGTGGTTAAGCCCTTTTGAATCTCTTGTTTTTGTTTAACAGTTTGATCCAGTTGTTTTTGCAAAGATTGTAACTCTTTTTACAATTTTTCTCGCTTAAGATTATTTTCAGATATGTAAGCACGCCAATTGCCATTCCATGTTCTGCTCACGTTCAGTGAGTTCAAATCTAGCACGTTGTTCGTACATTGCTACATGATCCTTAAGGATGTTAAGTCTAGTGGTCAAAGAGTCATTAGGGATAAAGGTAGTGTTCTCATGCAACAAATAATCATCATTTAGAACAGAAGATGCACAACAAGGTTCAACAGACACTTCGTTGTGTTTCACATGTTGTTCACATGGGACAACATTGTTATTTCCCATGTCCACAACATCTTAATCGACATCTTTTGTCGGTTGAACTTTGTTAGGAATCTTTTGTTCATCAACCATGTCATACAGTTCGAGTACCTTAGCACATGACACCTCTTCATTTGCCGGTCTTCCACGTCATGTGTAGCAGGAGTCATTGAACTGTTGGTGGTGTCAAGCTTAGCAGTCTCTAATCCTCTGCCTTCGGCGACCATTGACCCAACATCTGACATTTTACCCGAATCCACAATACCATCACTTGATTGCACCCGACAAGCCTTTACCTTGTCTTCAAACTTAAGTTTCTGCTGTACTCCTTCCTCACCGTACTCCTTAACCTGACTCTCTAGAGATGAGAGTTGTACCTTATCTTGTTGATGAGCAGTATCCAAGACAGGTGTAAAAAGCCTTTTAGACGAGTCATTAGTAATTCTATTATCAGCAAAGGTGTCATTGCATTGCTCTGGAGATGAGTGTTGCCTTTTAACTTGTTGGTGAGAAGTATCCACATCTTGTGTAGAGAACCCTGCTGAAGATTCATTAGTAGTCCTTTCTAAAATGACAGTATCACTTGATTGCTGGAGATGTGCACGTGCCTCAATAAACTCCTTGACATTCCCAGTGAGCTGGAGTAAAGTGTCTCTGAAAGCATCCACTTCGAATCCAGTATGATTGGCAAACCGTTTACTCGTCATTTGAGAGTCATAATCATACTCCATTGTGAATCTTGAGTCAATGAATGCTTAGAGTTGTTTGAGAATCACACTGTAAGCTGCAGTGCAGCAGCTTTCAGAGAAATTAGTTCTATCCATTTGTTGTTGCAGCTGATCCAAGTATAGGGTCATTGTGACAGTGAATGACTCAATGTCATGTCCAAAGAGTGTCACGAATGCACGTCTATATCCTCCAGAGTAACATGTTTATTCAAAGAGACATTTGATATGGGAGTGAAGTAATCGAAAGCATTCTGTACAACTTTCAGTAATCGACGGTATAGGTGGATAAATATCGGATCCTGCTGCTCGAGTGTCGTCTAAAGGAGTACTTGCCTTGGTGGGCAGAGATATGCTGTTTAGTTGTGATTTGGTTTGGTTGATGCAAGTTTGGCTTTGAAAATTTGGTCAAAAAACTTGAAACCTCAATAACTTCACTCTGGAGCGTTTTTGGGCCTCGAAACTTCACCTGAATTGATATAATTGATTCATCTTGTCGTTCTCCTCGGTCTCACGGTCGTTTTGACAGGTATTTCGTCCAAAACGGAGTTACGGTTCAAAAGTTATGGCCGTTTGAAGGTTGGTCGTCAAAGGTCAACTTTGGTCAAACTACAACTTTAGCAAATCACTAGAAGAGGTAAACGCTAGTTGGAGATATTTGCAATCTGAAGGTAAGCACAAACTGGAGTTAATCGCAATCTGAAAGTAAACTCAAACTGGAGGTAACCGTAGGATGAGTTAACCGCAGAATGAGCTAACCGCAGAATGAGTTAACCGCAGGATGAGTTAACCGCAGAATGAGTTAACCACAGAATGAGTTAACCGCAGAATGAGTTAACCGCAGAACGAGCAAACCGCAAACCAGAGTTAACCACAGAATGAGTTAACCGCTGAATGAGTTAATCGCAGGATGAGTTAACAGCAGAATGAGCAAACCGCAAACCAGAGTTAACCGCAGAAACTTAACCGCAACCCACTAAACTCCAAAACAATTACTATCTTGCGTTTTGTCCTTATACCCAATAAAGTAAATGCAAACTAGCTAACCGCAGGAAACAGTAGCTAACCGCAACCAAGAAATAAAATAGTAGAGCTAACCGCAGTCAAGAATAACGCCCCAAAATCATTCCCAACTTCAAATACACGTTTGATGTAGCCTAACCAACTGAAAAACTATGTAATACTAACACCAATGATCACAAAAGTATACCCATAACGTATCAAATAACACTAGAAAGATCAAACCATGATGTTTTCAAAGAAAAACTCTTCTAACTCACAAAAACCACAAAAACCACACCAAATCCGAATATCCGAGGCCCTAAGATGAAACCATGGCTCTTGATACCAATTGTAGGATACTCATAATCATAAACATGTATGGTTACTTGTGGTTAGATTGACTCAAGAAGAAGAGATTTTAGAGAAAGAAAGTGGGAGCCTTTTCAAGTGAGAGAAATAAGGGAAATATATTAGCTTAATGTGAAAGGTCCAACCCTGTCCACTAGTGGAGAGGGGTATTTATACAAACAACTAAACGCCCCCTGAAACGGGCTGACAGTGGGTGAAGACCCGACCCGACACCACAAATACTAACTAATACTAGACTACGTTCTAACTAATATAATAAATACTACGAGCTACAACATGCTAAGCTATACTCGGGGTGACCGAGTCTTCAGATGAATAAACGTATTGCTAACAGTGTATGAAGAGGATATTCCGAAGACTACTTTTAGGACTCGTTATGGACATTTTGAGTTTACGGTGATGCCATTTGGGTTGACTAATGCACCTGCGGTATTCATAGATTTGATGAACCGCATTTTCAAGCCTTACTTGGATAAGTTCGTGATTGTGTTCATAGATGATATACTAATTTAGTCTAAGATGAAGGAGGAGCATGGAGAACATCTGAAGTTGATCCTTGGATTACTAGAGAAGGAGAAGTTTTACGCCAAGTTCTTAAAATGTGAGTTTTGGCTTGAGGAAGTGCACTTTCTTGGACATGTGGTAAATGGTAAAGGAATACATGTAGATCCTAGCCAGATAGAAGTGGTCAAGAATTGGAAGGCTCCTACGACGCCGTCTGAGATACGTTCTTTCTTAGGATTGGCTGGGTACTACAGAAGATTTATATCGAACTTTTCAAAAATTGCTAAACCCTTCACTTTGTTGACTCAGAAAAACAAGAATTATCTTTGGGGAGAAGAACAGGAGATGGCTTTTCAGTCACTAAAGGATAGTTTGTGTAATGCACCTATTCTGACGTTACCTGATAGGCCAGATGATTTTGTTGTGTATTGTGAAGCATCGAATCAAGGTTTTGGGTGTGTACTAATGTATAGAGGGAAGGTGATAGCCTATGCTTCCCGACAACTCAAGATCCATGAGAAGAATTATACTACTCATGATTTAGAGCTTGGAGTGGTCGTGTTTGCTCTCAAGAGTTGGAGGCACTATCTCTATGGCACAAAGAGTGTTGTCCACACGAATCATAAGAGTCTCCAGCATATTTTTACTCAGAAGGATCTGAATATGCGTCAGAGAAGATGGATAGAATTGTTTAGCGATTATGATTGTGAGATTCGCTATCATCCTGGAAAAGCGAATGTGGTGGCAGATGCGTTGAGTAGAAAGGAAAGGATTAAGCCTAAGCGTGTGCAAGCTATGAGCATGACATTACAATCGAGCATTAAGAGTAAGATATTGGCAGCGGAAGAGGAAGCTCTCAAGGATGAAAATGTGATAGTTGAGATGCTGCGTGGGTTAGACCAACAAATGGAGAAAAAGTAGGATGGTGGATTATATTTCTTGGATAGAATATGGGTTCCGTTAGTGGGAGATGTAAGAAAGTTGATCATGGATGAGGCTCATAAGACGAGATACTTAATTCATCCAGGATCTGACAAAATGATGAGATCAAATAAGTACATTTTATTAGCATCATTTATCCTATTTAATTGACTTATTTTATATTATTTTGTATGAGAATTGGTGCTTTAATGTTTACTTTAGTGATTCTTAGGTAAAAACAAGCAATAGGTGAAAGTTAATGATATTGGACGAATTATGGAGTTAAATGATCAAGATTTGAAAAGTCTACTGAAATTCAAGAGATGCATCGTATCTCTCTCAATAGATACGCCGCAACATCATACTTAGATGAATTCGAAGACCATTGCTTGACTTTGAAGAATGCGTCGCATCTAATTACAACATGCGCTGCATATGAAACCTTGGTCAACGAAGAATAATCAACTTGATCTACTCCAAAATACACCGCATCTGATTTACAACATGCGGCGTATCAGCTAAAGACTTCACCAGATTCTATCCAACACGTTAAAGAACATGCGCCGCATAAAGAAACAAGTTATGCCGCATCTTAAGGTGGTGTACGAATATTCCAGAATATAATAATCTTGGACCCCATGCGAAGTTAAGTAGATGCGCCGCATCTGTCATCAACATGCGCTGCATCGACCCCTCAGGCATAACCTATAAATACCCCAAGACAGATACGAGTTTTGTGTACAGAAAAACCCTAAGGAGACAAATTCAGTCGAAGAAGCATCACAAGACACGCCCCAAACGAAGACCTTAGAGCTGTAAGAAGGTCCTGCATGCGTATAATTCATTAATTAGTTTTGTTTATTGTATTAGTAAGCTTCAATCCATCAGGATTGATGGGCTTGTGGCCACCATACTGCTCCCCTTAAAATTGCTTTCCAATCGATTAAAGTTTATATGATTGATCTTTTTGGTGAATTATATTTGTGCATTGATAACCTCTGTGTTTAGTTGAGTCTTCTGGGCTACCATACCTGTTCCTCGCCTGCTTATCTAGTGTCTAGAAAGTAGGATAAACATAAGTAATCATTAAGGGTTTACTCGCCGATATATAAGATCCAACAAGACAAATTAGAGACAGATTAGATTACGATACTCATCATATAAAACCAGCAATATAACAAGTGACAAGCTACTTAATTATAAGGACAGGTCTTCTTACATGTTTCTATTATCTATCTGTGTACGTGATTGCTATTTGCTGATTCGTTCTCATTAGTTTTACTTTTATTGTTTACTAAATCCGTGTTAGTCTCTCAAGCTAAACCCCCGTTTTATTAGATTAGGATTGTAAAACTAACTTAGATATTAAAATACTGATTAAATCAACTAGATATTACGTTCCATTCTTAGTGTTCGACACTCAACTTACCACTATAAGCATATTGATCAGGTACACTGCTCGTTAAGTGTGTGTGTTAGTAATAAGTCGGCTAAATATAAATGTAAAACTTGAATTAGGATAATCACCACTGTGCTACACTGACATATCGCACGCATCAAATGTATTTTGATCTTAAAGATGCGTATTGGTGGCCAGGTATGAAGAGGGATATAGCTGAGTATGTTAGTAAATGTCTGACTTGTTTGAAAGTTAAGGCTAAACATCAGAAACCCTCTGGATTACTACAGCAACTGCCGATTCCTGAATGGAAGTGGGAGAATATAACGATGGATTTTAATACCAAGTTGCCTCGAATAGGTAATGGGCATAACACGATATGGGTCATTGTGGATAGACTGACAAAGTCTGCACATTTTCTGGCCATTCGTGAGGACTATGAGATGGAGAAGTTGGCAAGGATTTATATCAATGAGATTGTGGAATGACATAGGGTACCTATGTCGATTATCTCAGATCGAGATAGTAAGGTTACCTCGCGGTTTTGGCAGTCGTTACAAAATGCTTTGGATACACGATTTGATATGAGACTGCTTATCATCCACAGACGGATGGGCAAAGTGAGCGAACGATGACTTTAGAAGATTTGCTTAGAGCGTGTGCTATTGATTTTGGAGGAAGCTGGGATACTCGTCTACCTTTAGCTGAGTTTTCCTATAATAACAACTATCATTCCAGTATTAGGTGTGCACCATTTGAAATGTTGTATAAGAGGAAATGTAGATCACCTGTTCTATGGACAGAGGTTGGGACTAGCCAACTAATTGGTCCTGATTTGGTGCAAGAGACTACGGATATGGTTTTCTAGATTAAGGAAAGACTTAAGGCAGCGAGAGATCGCCAAAAGAGTTATGCGGATAATCGCCGTAAGCCGTTAGAGTTTCATGTTGGTGATTTTGTGATGTTAAAAGTGTCTCCTTGGAAAGGTGTTGTGCGTTTCGGTAAGAAAGGCAAGTTATCACCTAGATACGTAGGGCCGTTTGAGATTACGGAAAGGATTGGACTTGTGGCATATCGGTTGAAATTGCCTGAGGAGTTGAGTAATGTGCATGATCGTTTCTCGTATATAATCTAAAGAAATGTTTGGCGGATGCTAGTTTGCATGTGCCATTGGATGAAATTAAGGTTAATATGACCCTTCATTTTGATGAGGAGCCAATTTGAGATCATGGACCAAGAGGTCAAGAGTATGAAGCATGGTAAGATAACATTGGTGAAGGTACGTTGGAACTCAAAGCGTGGTCCTGAGTTTACTTGGGAACGCGAGGATCAGATGAGGTTTAAGTATCCGAAATTGTTTGCTGAGAAGATTGGTGAGACGAGTAGTTAAAATCTCGGGACGCGATTTCCCTAAGTGGGGGATGATGTAACAACCATGATTTTAGCAAGTTAGTTTGACTAATAGTCTCGACCTATTTAACTTTTACTTGGTGTGGCTTGTGTGTTTTGTTTGTTATATGTGTGATATAGGTGAGTTTTAACACTAAATCCCTTTACGTGGTGTTATTATTGTGAGTGTGTAAAGTCGATATTGGGATAAGTTCATTTTGGTCGCCTTAGTGGTGTGGAAATGACTTGTGTGGTTTTGGTGTTTTGAGGTCTTGTGTAACAAGTCTTCGTTCAAGCATTTGAGCGTTAGTAAGTTACGTGGAGTTCGGATTTGTTAGTTATATTTATATTTTTGTGTGAGATTATATTTTTGGAAACTTTGTTTTGAAAATGATAATTTTCGGAGTCGTCGTAAAAATGAAGGTTTAACTAATCTTACTGTCATGCTATGTTTTATAATCACATCGAACTGGTTGCCTTGTGTGATATTGTGTGTCTTAAACCTATGAATCTCACCAATATTATGTTGACATTTTTAAGCATCATTTTCAGGTGAGCATTCTAAGGCTAAGGTTGAGAGAAGCGACTAGACGAGACTAAACATTTGAGATCAATTTATCTTTATGTTTGATTTTGATTGGGATACTTTAATTTCTTTCAATTAGTACTTTACGTTCTATTGAAGATACCTTTTTGGGATATTGTTCTTGGTTATTTTATTTGGGGTATGCTTACGACACTTTGTGTCTGTACATTGCTCTATTTTTTTGCATGTAGTAATCCTCTATATAGACACCACGTGTTGTGATGATATCGAAGAAGTTACACTCGCGTTTTCGCCTTGGCGAGGTGTGACAGTCTACCAATCAATGTTCACACAGTTTATCAAGAAAAATCGATAACAGCAACCATTGTAAGTATTCTTTTATATTATAACAAGAATTATGACAGTCACAATTACAAAAACCATAGACACAAAAAAAAGAAAAAAAAACAAAATAAAAAAAGGAAATAATTTTTTTTGTTGAATTATAAATCAATGACACATTAAATGCAGGTACTCATGAAAAGAATTTGGAAACATCTTATGCACATGATCAGTTTAAAAATAACTCTTTAGAAGGTTCCAACAAATCTTTTGATACTAAAGGCAAACATATAGTCATAGAATCTTCTACTGAGGATGAACCCTATTCACAACTACCAACCTTTGCAAATATGCATGGTAGGTTAATTTCTTTTATATTACTGTCCTAATATTTTATAACATATACTCATATTTTAACTATCAATACATTAAACATTAGCTTGCTACATTATTAGTTCCTAACATTTACATTATATAAAACACAGTTGTTCAAATAAATGATTGAAATACCAATTTATACTCTAAAAAAGGAAATCTTCAGACCAAATCCAAACCGACAGAAAGGATACAAATTCTCAAAAGAAGAGGAACCAAACAGTACCTCAACTAACCATTTCAGCAAATGAAACAATGACAGCAGAGTGCGAAAACTATTATACACACGAGGGCATGAACATTTATGAGTCAACTTCTAAAGGTAATTTCCTAATCCCATCTATTTTAGAAAAATACATTTAACTTGCATATGTACTTTTTAACAATTTCTTTTTGTTTCTCTACCACTATAATAGGACGAAAAAGAAAATCATCAACAAAGCGTGTATTGAACAGCGCACGAAGATTAAATTACAGACGCTACTGTTTGACAGCATCTGAAAATCAAGGTGAGGAAAACTAGTTGTCATGATTTGTGCTTATACTTTGTAATGGTAAATAAACAATTTAATGGTATCCTAATTTTGTATGGCTCAGATGTATCGGATTTATACATTGATTTGGGTGACTGTGATCAAAAATGTGAATTATGCAATGCTGTTTTTTGGTATGAAGAAAGATTAAAAGGGGATTCGTCTCGCAGTAAACCCGTATATCATCGTTGCTATGGAGGTGGACAAGTGTACCTTGGAGAAGAATTAGACCCACCCAAGTATTTTAAAGAGTTATTCAAATATAAACATTTCATGGATAACATACGTGCATACAACCAAATGTTTAGCATGACTTCTTTCGGTGCAGAAATAGATGAATCAGTCAATGATGGAAGGGGGCCATATGTGTTTAAGATTTCAAGCCAAATCTACCATTTGATAGGTACATTATTGCCAAGCAATAATAACAATCCAAGGTTCCTACAACTTTACATCTATGATACAAAAATGAAATAGCAAACAGAATGAAACCATTTACCATTCAAGGTCAGACAAATTTGAAGCCTCAGATTGTTCAAAGGCTAATGGAAATCCTAGATGAGCACAATGAATTGGTACAAGTATTCAGAACAGCACGTGACAAATGTAACAAAGGCAATGTACCTGATTTAAAGATCCAGTTTACAATGTTGTTGGTGCTCGACAATATAAACTTCCTTCATTAGGAACTCTCACGGCAATAGTATTTGAGAATGGTTTGAATACCCAGACGGACTATGATGTCATCATTGAGTACAGAGACAAACAACCAAAAAGAATCAACAGGCTTCATAGTTCTTACATGTTTCTTCAGTTTCCTCTTTTATTCGTATACGGGCAACCAGGCTACAATACAAAAATGATGGTTACAAGCGTCAATGCACATAGAAAAAGAACAAAGTTATCCATGAATGAGTACTACACATACTAGTTACATGAAAGATGCAATGAATACGGACATATATTCAGATACGGCAGATTATTTCAGCAGTACGTCGTTTCAGTTTACTGTACACTAGAGCAAGATAGACTTGATTTCATACGAGCCAAGCAGAATACTATTAGAAGCGAATGCTTGGCAGGAATATGTGATGCAATGTCAAGAGGAGATCACACTGGATCTGATATAGGTCAAAGAATCATTCTTTTATCAAGTTTTACAGGTGGTCCAAGATACATGTACAACCACTACCTCGACACCCTTGCCATATGCCGTGTTCTTGGAAACTACATGTATGTCAATTGGCTAGAAATAAAAAGGCGCATGAAAATATATCCAGGCTTAACTCCATCAGACAGAGCTGACGTAGTATGCCGAGTGTTCGAGCAAAAGGTCGAGGACTTCATTTACATATTAAAAGAAGGCACCATTTTTGGTCGATGTACTTGAGGTATCTTATCATTTTATACTTTGTTAATGGAACCAAATATTGTTTTCTATGTATACTTACAAACAATTTTTTTTATTTTTTTTTCTTTCTTTGTTGTGCAGTTCTTTATACTATTGAATTCCAAAAACGTGGCCTGCCGTATTGCCACATGCTACTTTGGATAGATTCAAAGGACAAAATAAAATCGGCAAAAGAATTGGACAATTACATTTCAGCAGAATTACCTGATAAGGAGTCAGATCCTCAAGATAATAGAGTTGTTTCAGAGTTAATGATGTACGGTCCCTGTGGAAATGCTAAACCAAGTGCCCCATGTATGCAAGAAGGTAGCTACACGAAGAATTTTCCAAAAAAATACAACCAAACCAGTTACTTTGATCAAGATGGGCACATCCATTATCAGAGAAGAAACATGTCTGCTTATGTACCAAGATGCGAATTCAAGTTGGACAATACGTATGTTGTTCCTTATAATCGCCTTCTGTCTAATGTTTCATGCCCATATAAATGTTGAATATTGTGGTGGAGCATGCTGATCAAGTACCTCTTCAAATATATCTCTAAAGGCACAGACCGCATTGCAGCTAGAATTACACGACCTATTGGTGATCCAGGGCCGTCATCGTCTGCGCCTAAAATACAGATTGATGAAATAAAAAAATTTATTGACGGACAGTTTATCTGTCCATATGAAGCCTGCTGAATGATACTCAAGTTCGCTATCCACTATAGAGAGCCCGCAGTTCAGATACTTGCGGTACACTTAAAATATATGTAATCGGTTACTTTTCGTGACAAAGAGCCTCTTCAAGCTATTGTAGCAGATGATGGTAGAAAACTAACAACACTCACAGAATGGTTCTTATATAATGAGTTGTACGAAGATGGTAGACATTTAACATATTTAGATTTTCCTTCTAAATATGTATGGTATGAAAATTCGAAAACCTGGAGGCGTAGGCAACAAAAAACGAAATATTCAATAGGCCGTCTCGCGTACTTGCACCAAGCTACAAGCAAACTCTTTTACTTTCGAATGTTGTTATCGCATCAAAAAGGATGAAAATCGTTTACTGAAGTTAGGATTGTCAACAATCAGCTATTCCCTACTTATCGTGCAGCATGTCAGGCGTTAGGCTTATTAGATGATGACAAAGAATGGGATATAGCGTTACAAGAAGCAGCATTCTCAGCAACTGCATCACAACTGTCACAATTCGTAATTTCAAGTCCTTGTTCAGATGTCGAAATTTCATTATTCATCTCGGAAGTTACTATTCATCAGTTACTATTCACCGACCACTATTCATCATTTTACTATTCATCATTTTTTGTGTCAGTTTGAGATTTCAAGAAGCGTTCAGAAAATTTACTATTCACATGACACTATTCATTTCCGAAGAGAAAACACTATTCATGTACTTTATTCATTTCATCGTAAATTTAGTTTACGGATATTTAAATTCGCGTAACCGGTCAGGTTAAGCTGCGAATTCATGCATCGTCAATATTTACATTCGCGAAACCGGTCAGGTTTAGCTGCGAATTCATGAAATTATCGGTAGGGACACTTCATATAGACTAGAAATGGCTTGCATATTATCATTATAGCATTTGCATACTATTCCACACGTAGGATATTTAAATTAATACTTTTGGTATAATTGACATTTTACTTATAATTATTTATAAATAAACGTTAACAAGCGATCAATAATATGACTAACACGTCCGACACTCCCGACTAGGATCCCAATATATTTTTATATTCATTTTAATAATATAAAAATTATAATATTAATTTACCCGATATTTTGGAAATTTATTCAATTATTATCGTAAGTTTACTAAAATTACGACGGTTTCCGTAGAAATTAAATAATAATTATCCAAACAATCAATATTTATACCTGACATATTTTTACAATTTTTATAACTTTATTATGTCCCGGTTAACTCCGTTAAAATTTATTTTTAGTTAACTCGGTACCCGGTATTACCTAAAAACACTAAAATACTACCAAATACCTACTAACTTCTTACACAATGCACTCTTTTCTTCCACCCTCCATGTTGCCCCCCCCCCCCCCCCCCCTCCCCTCCATACTAATCATCTTACAATGTTGAAAAATCATCCCAACTTATTAAAGATTTGTCATAGTTTGTCTAGATAGAAAATATAAAACATAAACCTACAATTTTTCATTCATTTCACAAGATCAAAACTAGAAGACTTTCTTTCTTTTTCTCTCTTGGTGGTGCTCGGCCTAAACAAGAAAAACAAGCAAGAATCATAATTTTTCAAGATCTAGTAGATTATATAGTGTATTTTGTACTCCTTTTAGGGTTTTGAAATACAAACTCAAGGTTTACATAGGTTTTCATCCTCAAAATCTCATTACTCTTTCAAGTAAGTGTATGAAACTCATCTTTATGATTTTACCAAGTTTTTACAAGATTCATATGATATATATACTAGATCTACATGCATATGTTATTTATACCACTCCATTTTATACATATCTAACTTTTGAGCCCTAGAAATAAATTATAGTTAGATCCTTGTTAGATCCACTTGATTTGTGATGTTTAGGAACCCATGACACCCTAAGAAGGTGTATGGTAAGATTAGACTAGATTTGTGGTGATTGAAAGTGGTTTGGTTGAAGTTGGAACTAGATTAGAACCCTAGAAATGGTTTTTGAAACAATATATATACCTACTGTCCATATTTTTAAAACGTGGGAAACTCAGTAGGTGATGGGTAATTTTTGACCAAATATTTAGAAAATACTTTCAAAAACGAAGCCGTGGGCGAAATAACGGATTAAAACGAGCTTATAACGAAGGAGTTATGATTTTTGCAAGTTTAATGACGAAAACTATTTTTCTGAAAATTACATGCTGTTGGACGATTTTCAACGGATAAATAGAGGCGTTAGACGTAACCTAGAGGATCCGAGCTATCTAAAATATAGTAATACATACTAAGACGAATCCGTGGATATAAAGAACGAGGAAAATGAACTTAAAACGACAAAGTTATACATGTTCTAAAATCGTCAAAACTATATATATATTTAGTCACTACTAGAAATAATATAACTACGTACTAAATGCTATATTTTCTAGATTTCTTATTCAAGAGTTATATTCGTAACTAACGAAGTACGTACGACCCAAGGCTTATTTATACAACTACTAGACGTTATTTTAAGGTTTTCAAAACGAGGAATATAACACTAACATTATATATACGATATATTACGACAAGTTTCTATACTTCTAATTGGACTTATTTTTCCTAAGTATGGAAATTTCCTACTTTGACGATAACAAGTATTTTCAAGTTACGAGTGGTATAGGTATCATGTGCATGAATATTCATTACCTCATTTCATGATCTAAAGTAGATCATATTCATTCATTTAGGTTGCGGCTAGTGTTCGTGCCTTGTTGTCCCGATCATTTCATATCATTGTACTATCACTTCAGGTGAGTTTTTATAGCCCCGTTTTCAATTACATATTTGATTTCAAATCCCACGGGGGAGAATACATTGCATTACTTATTTTTCTGTACATGCCAAAGTATTAAACCTTACATTGCTTAAGTTGCCTTATTACCACGTCATGACAAGTCCCCTTTATTATCATGGACTGTTAATTAATCTATAAGCGAGAGTGAGTGAATAGATCTATTGAGGGTGACTCCTCCATTCGTGTTTGGGTTGCTCCAACGGGTACGAATGCATTTCATGTCTAATATATTAGAGTGTCTGGTAAACACTCATTTGGGGCCAAGTAACGTCTAGCTTCGGGGTCATGAGCTTAAGAGCCAATGTATTACTTTTGACATTTTGTCGGTTTACTTTATACTTGTGGCCAATGTACATACGATTTAACTTACAAACCTATGATTATTCACCAACATTGTTGTTGACCGTTTTCGCAATGTATTTTCAGGTAACTAAGACATATTCTTCATGACATGCATGGAGTCATATCATTGAGTAACAAGGATGACGCGTCTCATTTTGGATTTTCATGCACTTATGAACTATTGTTTGATTGTACTAAACTTATTTCTATAAACTTTTCAGGACTTTGGGACCTATGTTTTATAACTCTGGATATTTTAAATGAATCAAACGATGTATTTTCAAAACGACACTTTAGGTCGTTCAATATAACTGTAACTGTGGTGCTATGACAGTCATCCCCAGGTATTCCATTCCGCTGCCATTCAGGTATTTTGGGGGTGTGACAGATTGTGAGCTAAGGTTATAGCGAACTAGAATTTATCATGGACCCTAGACTATAACCATATCATCATAGCATCTCATCATTTCATCATAGGTGCATATTCATTAAACATGTTGTTTCATGCACACATTGTGCGAGTTATTTATACCCATACTCATATATATATATATATGATTATGTTGACCTGGTTCACAAGTGACATGTCTTCAGATACCCACCCTGTTATCCTTTCGTCAGATTTCGACATTGAAGATGCCTTGTCATCTTCCACTACCATTGTACTACCAGTTACACTTACGCCGCCATTAGCACCATTGAATTGCTATAGGAACAAGGTTTTCCTATCATTCAGCCCATACTTAGATTTCCGTTTGGCAGAGTATTCAGACTTAATCTTAATGGACATATTAGGATGCTTATTGCAAAGAAGATAGTATGTTTTCTTTCCTTCACTAGTAGGGCGCTTACTACTCAGGTACTACCACCACCGTCAGCTACTTATTACACTATTGGTCGTCCCATAGTGTGTACTTCAGTTTTACCTCTTAGATGTCGCGAGATTGTGCGAAAGAGAGTAGCATTCCATTTACTATTATCACCATCACATCTCAGAGACTCTACACCCATATATGATAGGCCGCTTAAGAAGCAACCACTATTTGACATACCACACGTTACACCACCTTATAGGTTTGAGGTTGGTGAGAATTTGAGAGCCTCTACTGCTTGACAACCTACTACTCTTCATCGTTAGACAATGATCTCTAATTATTTTAGATTACCCACGAGTGTTTGGACGATACACTCTGAATAATACCACAAGCCTCACAAACACAATAAGAATTGCAACCAATCGCCCAAGGGTGGCATCTATCACAAGGACTCTATATTATCTTAGATATGATCGACTCATACCTCCATGACACAATAAACCAACAAGGTGCTTTGAACGGTATTATACCATCATAATGGAACTCATCACAACTCTCCCTTCATTATCAAGTTGGATTACACCACATTTTAAGCCGATGATTACATCATTAGTCGCTCTAGCAACACTCCACCAACCAATGTGGTCACATTAGTAGTTTTGACATATAATTACAACTTTGGGAAGATACAAGTAAGACAATAGAATTAATAAAGACGAAGATGTCTTTACGATTAAATGGTCATGTTGACCAAGATAAAAGTGACTACCCTAGTTTTCGTGTTTCGGAGATAATAACAATTAAAGTAAGTCAAAGCCAAATTAAACTTTTGTACAAACAAAAAGATTTCTTGCGAACCTTACGAAGTACGACAAATTATTGATTTTCAATGGTTGGATTAAAACTCAAATTTTTTTTTTAGCAACAATCTTTTTGAATTCCCTTTTTCCAAAGACATATATATATGAGATATCGTTTTTATCAAAATACAAAATATTTCGTAGTCACATCTTTTACATGACGATATTCATTACAAACTTCAAATAAAGTCACTCCAAAATACATTTATGATCAAATTTTCACAATGTTTCACTCAAATAAATGTTGTTAATTTTAGAAACCATATCTCCAAGAAGGAACACGAATAGCTCATGAACGAATCTCGAAAGCAACCACTATTCCTACTTACTATTTAACCTTAGATGCGAAAGAAACCCCTCTACCAGAGATTACCAATATTGATACACCATGCCTTAACACTATTACTTCAAATTACAACTTTTTCGCTCATTCCATATTATAAGACCCTCACGCTAGTATGAGCTCGTTGGATTAAAAGATCAAGGTACAATTACTCAACAAAATTTATATTCTTTTCGGAGATCGATATAGCTTAGTCACATTGGGACAAGACCTCATTTACATGAAAGGACATCGAGAAGTTTCACCTGACCATAAGGCATTTAGCTTGCATT
This sequence comes from Artemisia argyi, assembly GCA_030686995.1. Taxonomy (NCBI): domain Eukaryota; kingdom Viridiplantae; phylum Streptophyta; class Magnoliopsida; order Asterales; family Asteraceae; genus Artemisia; species Artemisia argyi. The sequence continues at coordinate 107,825,586 of CM060681.1, read as the reverse complement.
CACAGAAAATTAAACATCATACGATGTGGTACCTACTTGACTCAGACCACCCGTACAACAATTTCCATTCTTATACGTTTTAGTCATGCCTAGAGGGATTAAGCATTTGAACCTGCGAGCTTTACCTAGTATAAATTCTCGAATACTTCAAATCATTGGCACCAATTTTTTCCCTATATCGTTTGACACATAGACTATCATTTTCAGTTGACTATAGATGCCTTAACGACACGTTCATCCTTCATGCTCTCAATATCACTACCATATTCTCGACCACTTCATAATCATAAACTACTGCCCTGTTATGAACTAGGATATTTACATTCTTTAAATAAGTGGATTAGTAGACTATTACCATTCCATAAGATTCACCTACGTATCCAATACACCATTCAACGAATTTTGTTTCAAACTATTTTACTACCCTATGGGGAAATTGTTTTACAGAATTTCTAAAGTATGCTATTTTGTTACCACTCTATAAATTGATTTTCTGTCATTACACCAAGTATTTAATATTATTACGCAGAATAATTTTCATGTTACCTTGAAAGGAAATATCAGGATACCATTTTTAATAACAATGCGTTGAACACCATCTAAAACTTTTGAGAAAAGTAATACTGTTTCGACTAGATCAAGCATCGCATCATTAGTCCACAATTATACATAGCCTGATCACCTATGTATAATTCAGGAAGGATTATGCCATGAAGTAAATAATTATTTTTTTAAAGTATTGCTAATAACAAACTTCATGTAAAAGCGTTTTAAACAAGTAAACTCTTTTATAAATGTCTCTTTCTGACAAACTTTCCCTTGGATACTTACCCCACCTGTCACTCACTTAGCCATTAAGTTGGAATTTCCATTGACTTCTTTAGGAGAGACTTTCCCTATCAAGTACTAGGAGGATTACTCGATACAAGAAAAACAATAAAAGGATTACGGAACTACTAAACCTAGACTAAGAAAATTCATAATCCAACAACAATCCTAAGATACCACGAGACCATCCGAACCACCATCTCCGACCTAGTTGTCTAGCTCTATCATTCAAAAGTACTAGCTAGATTGAGTTGCAAGATCGAACACACTGTGAAGGTACGCTAAGCAACACTATAGAAATAAACCAAGCCTCTTAACCGATATTGTAAAGCATTTCAATTAAACATGGCCTCATCCATACGCAAACTTCCCTGCAGTGAGTTTACGCCAAGAATAATTGATTCGAATTATGGATATCGATATAAGTGCCCTCAAGGCATTGTGTTCTCAAGAAATTCTCGATAACCTCACCTATACATCAAGAGAGGCATCAGGCCCAAGCATATCTCCCCAGCTTCATGTGGAAATGAAATAGACATTCATCGACATAGTATCAATTGACACTTCCATTTTGCCAACATGATGACAATTTCAATGATAAACCATTTCAGGACTTAAGTTGGTTGAATACCTAGGCTTGTAGTTTTGTCGGATAATCGCCAATAGGCATCTTCCAATATCAAGAACCAAACGTTAGACATCCATGCATTTATGCGAACATTATCTATCCTACTATTTTATCCTTGTTAGTATTTTTACTTTTAAATGAAGTTGATTTCAAAATTGTGTTTATACAAGTCACATATCTCGTAGAAAATAATTTTTGAATTGCCTATTTTGAACAAATACAATCCTTTTTAGTCAATATTTAGCAGAACCATTGTATAATGAGAAATATTTAAACATCAAACTCTGGTAAACAGTCCTACTCACAACATGTTTAAAAACCGTGTCACATTTCGTAACTATTGAATTCTGAATCATCAAGAAAGATATTATTTAGTAAACCATTTGTTCCATTTCCTAAATTCGTTTATTCAGAAAAAGATTTCGACCAAAAACTCAAAATCGCGAGATAAATTTTAAAAACAAATCACCATATTACATCGCTTATGCATTTAGGGCTTTGTGATTTGACAATAAGGAATATTAGAATATATGATGAAGAAAATTAGGAGGGACACCATAGATCGATTACAAACGTCGGTAATGGAGACCAAGCACAATAAGCAAAGAAAGACACATGTCTTAGCACCCATTAGACCAAAATGCAAGGAATCAAAATTTTTACCCATACTCTATCTTCTTCGTATAACACCCTTTTCGAAAGGCATAACGTTGTAGGATTAGTCACCAGATTCATTGTAACCGTTTCAATTAATCCTAATAAAGGTGATTGAATCACCTCAGACTTCTAGCAATCATTTTAAGATTTCCTTCGGAACCCCATTTAGATGTAAACACCGCCTATCATCCTCAGACCAATGGTCAGATCAAGAGGACAATTCAAACATAGGAAAGATATGCTCAGAGAGTGAGCGATTGACTCTAGAAATGGTTGGACTAACTATTTATCATAAATCAGATTCGTTTGCAACGATAGTTATCGCACGAGCGTAGATACTACACCATTTGAGGCACTCTATGGTCGAAGTACCAATTACCCATTTACAGATCGAAATTGGAAAGTTAAATTCACTGGTCTAGAACTAAATTATGGAACAACAAAGGAAATTTCACAAGTCAAGAACCAGTTACAAGCAATGTGAAGCTGGTAGAAGTTAGGTTGGTGCATGACACACATCATGCGGATTGAGTATCCCTGAACAGCAAACCATCTAGATTCAAGTGGGAGAACGAACTAAGTTGAAAGCTTTTCCTTGGAGAGGCATGAGACAATTTTGGGTAACACGAGAAATTGAACCTCTAGTATTTTGGACCATTTAAGATTCATTTTAGAATCGACCAGCTAGCATATAAAATTTGAGTTCTGGCAGAGTTCAGCAACATATATTACCCATATTACATTGTGAACCTCAAGAAGCACTGATCATCTATTGACGGACCGAACGCGGAAAAAGCCAAACTCATTATTCCTGTAAGTACTCATGAAATAACCAGGAATTTCCTGCAAATCAAGAATTAGTTACAAGTCGATAAGTTGTAAACCCTTAGAATTTTAAGTTGGTGGTAGGGTCACGTTAAAAGTTCTGCCTAGGAAAGGATTGATACCATTCAGAAAAAAAAATCCGGGAAGTTAAACTCGATGATTGCTGGACCATTTAATATTTCAGACAGAGTAGGCCAGTAACCCTCAGACTTAAGCCTTGTTGGAAAGTAGCAAGATTACACAAACATGTTTCATAATTTCAAATCCCGAGAAACGACTTTCAGATTAGTGACTCATGATTCCATTGGAAGGAATCGAACCCAATGACAAAGCTAAATCTGGTAGGAGAACTAGTAGAAATCATGGACCGTGAGGTCGAACGGTTGAAGCAAAGTCGAATTTCTATCATGAAAGTTCGCTGGAATTCTTGAAAAGGACCCGAATTTACTTGGGAACGGGAAGACCAAATGCAACTCAAGTATCCACGTCTTTTTACCGATATACTTCAGAGACCAACCAAAAATTGAACTTCAGAACAAAGTTCCTTTTAGAGGGGAAGACTGTCATAATTTGTAATTTCAAGTCCTTGTTCAGATGTCGAAATTTCATTATTCATCTCGGAAAGTTATTATTCACCGATCACTATTCATCATTTTACTATTCATCATTTTACTATTCATCATTTTTTGTGTCAGTTTGAGATTTCGAGAAGCGTTCAGAAAATTTACTATTCACATGACACTATTCATTTCCGAAGAGAAAACACTATTCATGTACTTTAATCATTTCATCGTAAATTTAGTTTACGGATATTTAAATTCGCGTAACCGGTCAGGTTAAGCTGCGAATTCATGCATCGTCAATATTTACATTCGCGAAACCAGTCAGATTTAGCTGCGAATTCATAAAATCATCGGTAGGGACACTTCATATGGACTAGAAATGGCTTGCATATCATCATTATAGCATTTACATACTATTCCACTCATAGGATATTTAAATTAATACTTTTGGTATAATTGACTTTTTACATATAATTATTTCTAAATAAACGTTAACAAATGATCAATAATATGACTAACACGTCCGACACTCCCGACTATGATCTCAATATATTTTTATATTCATTTTAATAACATAAAAATTAAAATATTAATTTACCCGGTATTTTGGAAATTTATTCAATTATTATCGTAAGTTTACTAAAATTACGACGGTTTTCGTAGAAATAAAATAATAATTATCCAAACAATCAATATTTATACCCGACATATTTTTACAATTTTTATAACTTTATTATGTCCCGGTTAACTCCGTTAAAATTTATTTTTAGTTAACTCGGTACCCGGTATTACCTAAAAACACTAAAATACTACCAAATACCTACTAACTTCTTACACAATGCACTCTTTTCTTCCACCCTCCATGTTGCCGCCTCCCCCACCCCCCCCCCTCCATACTAACCATCTTACAATGTTGAAAAATCATACCAACTCATTAAAGATTTGTCATAGTTTGTATAGATAGAAAATATAAAACATAAACCTACACTTTTTCATTCATTTCACAAGATCAAAACTAGAAGACTTTCTTTCTTTTTCTCTCTTGGTGGTGCTCGGCCTAAACAAGAAAAACAAGCAAGAATCATAATTTTTCAAGATCTAGTAGATTATATAGTGTATTTTGTACTCTTTTTAGGGTTTTGAAATACAAACTCAAGGTTTACATAGGTTTTCATCCTCAAAATCTCATTACTCTTTCAAGTAAGTGTATGAAACTCATCTTTATGATTTTACCAAGTTTTTACAAGATTCATATGATATATATACTAGATCTACATGCATATGTTATTTATACCACTCCATTTTATACATATCTAACTTTTGAGCCCTAGAAATAGATTATAGTTAGATCCTTGTTAGATCCACTTGATTTGTGATGTTTAGGAACCCATGACACCCTAAGAAGGTGTATGGTAAGATTAGACTAGATTTGTGGTGATTGAAAGTGGTTTGGTTGAAGTTGGAACTAGATTAGAACCCTAGAAATGGTTTTTGAAACAATATATATACCTACTGTCCATATTTTTAAAACGTGGGAAACTCAGTAGGTGATGGGTAATTTTTGACCAAAGAGTTAGAAAATACTTTAAAAAACGAAGCCGTGGGCGAAAGAACGGATTAAAACGAGCTTATAACGAAGGAGTTATGATTTTTGCAAGTTTAATGACGAAAACTATTTTACTGAAAATTACATGCTGTTGGACGATTTTCGACAGACAAATTGTAACAATTCGCAATTTCAGGTTAACTTTTATTCCCGAAAATTTCACTATTCACTTTTTGCTATTCACTTTTCACTATTCATCTCAAAAAATTTTATTTCATATTCTCGTAAGTTAAACTATTTTAACGATAATCCGAGAGTTTGACGCTCGTCGAATCATTTCTGCAAAAATCACAAAGCCGTGTCCGAGATTTTCTTTTAGGTTTAAACGTCTTTCCAGCATCCCGATATATCCATAAAACATTATAAACAATAGAAATATGATTTTCTATCATTTTATGACAATTCCAAAAGTTTTGGAATTTTACGTTTTTCAGTTCAGCGTTTTACGCGAATTACGCGTTTTAGACCCGTGTTTCCAGTTTTTAGCAGGGTTTTAGCACCCGATAGAACCTACCACTCATTTTATATTTTATTATGGAGTATATTGATAAGTTCTACCATATTTATAAGTTTCATATTTTTAGGATACCCGGTTTTACGTTTCGTGACTTAACAACTTACGGATAGCAACTTACGGAGTCAAAACTAGCTACATACTTAGGATAATACCATCAAAAGTCCACACCTTGTTCTCCAAGTTCATGAACCGCCACTAGGGGGGGGGGGCATTCACACTTGTGGTTAAATCTTGACCATTGATTCTTTAAATCATTACTAAATTACAACTTTGTCACCAAGTTATTGTAATTTCCTAGTAAGCTTCCTAACCTCCTCATTCATAGTATAAATAGCAAGCTAATCTCTTCCTTTCTTCATCACCAAAAACGCCACAATCAATACCTAGCACCATGATCCTTTGATCTTCAATATAGAAGTTACACTACAAAGTTCAAGGTCTTAGTATTCTCTACCTAGTTCTTACGTTTGTTTGGTGATTCCATGGTTGAATTAGGAGCTACACAAGGTTACTAGGGCTGAAGTTAAATGGTTTTCACAAGGGTTAGATCAAGGCTAGCAAGGGTTACAAGAGTTATGGTGAAGGGTTTACAAGATTAGGTTTAGTGTCCTAGTTCTATACTTGACTTCCTTTCTTAAGTGAAAGCCAAAAGTTGTAAGCAAACCCTAACATACTCCTTGCTTGATTATCATTTTCATGCTTATTATGTTTCTTTCATGCTATATATGGTCTTTGTATTGTGTTCATGATGTTTAAAAACGGATAAAACAAGTATTGGTATACATATGTTAACTTATGACAAGTAAACAAGCAAACTAGTGATTTTTATGGAGAACCACGACCAAAATAGTACAACTATGATATTTGACACTTACTTACTGTTAAAGAGGACTTAACAAGGAAAACATAGCAATTTGAATCACCCAAAATGAGTACCCGAGTCAAAAGTTATGACCATTTGAAGCTAGCGAAACCAAAACGGCAAAACTGCCTAAATAGCATTCTGATCAGATTTTGATTTTGAAAGTCACCCTTCTGGTCCGATTCATCAAAAAGTTAAAACACGAGAGTTGTCCGGAACGACGTTTTCGTTCAGGAACAAAGAAGCTCGAGCCCTGAAAATGCTTTCTGAGTAATAATTTTCTTCAAATTCTTAACAGCCCATTTTTAGACCAAAGTAACTATATAATGGTTATAATTACATGAGACCAAGAGGTCTAATGACCTAAAGCCAAGACCACAACCATGGCTAAAGCCAAGGTTGAGTCTCAAGACCATGGTAACAATGACCAAGGTCACGGCAAAGCCACGGCTAAAGACCATATAACTTTTAAAGATCAAAAGACTTATATATATATATGTTATCAAATACTACAATAGTAGGGAGCCTCATGTGAGGAGTTCATTAAGTAAGCCGTCGAGATGAGTTGTGGATTTACGAATTAAAGTGTCCTGGCTCCTTGAACGTTTACTCCATGACTTCTGAATTATGTCGGCCTGAACGGTAGTAAGAGATATACAACCTATACATGTTTCATAAACAATTTATATTCAAAGACTTACACTATATACTAAGTACTACATCATGAACATTATGCAAGACATATATAGGCAATTCTTCGTATTCTTAGACGTTACTCCAAACCTAAGTCGCAACGTTCTATTATAGGCTGCTCTTAGAGACTTTCGCGATTCGACTACCACTTTCATTTCTCATTACATAAGCTTAAGGTGAGTCGTAGCCCCTACTCTTTTCATACTTGTTTTAACTCTTGGGGGGATACATGCTCAACTACTTGCTTACTTGTACAAATACTCAAAACATTTATACTTGATTGCTTTATACTTGATTGTGTTATACTTGATTTCATTATACTTGATTGCATTATACTTGATTGCGTTATACATACTTGTTACACTATACTTGCTTAATTTAAATACAAGATTTGTATTTACGTGCATACACAATACTCTATGCTGTCAAAGGAGAGGTATTAATAGTACTAGTATGGGCCTACACCCCCCACCCAAGTCCAAGATTCGAGACGCTGGGTGACATGTACTATTTGGGATGGTGGTTCCCCGCCTATGGGTCCAAAATGACGTGACCATGGGTGAATATAATCCTGAGAAACTATCTTTAAGCAGTGGGTTGTGAACACACAGGTTACAAGTCTCTTATGGCGGGACTTGTAACTGAGTGGATTCACGATGCCTTTGCTGTGCGAATATTCTTTTAAGGCTTTTCAACTGTTTTAAGACAAACTCTATGAACTCACCAACCATTGTGTTGACACTTTAGCATGTTTATCTCAGGTTAGTAAGGCGATAGCTAGTGCGTGGAACTTAGAGTCAAGCTGCATATTCTGAAGACTTACGCTTTTATCATTTACCATTCAAAAACATTTTGTATACATTTATGTATCATACTTTGGAATCTCATGTTTGTAACTTTGAATTCATTAATCGAATGGTAACTTTTCAAAACGTCTCATTTAGAGTTCGTTTTCTATAACTTGTACTTTGTATTATGAAGTAGCACCCCTGTGACACAGTCTTCCGCTGCGGTATTTTGGGGGTGTTACACAAATAGAAGCGTTAGACATAACCTAGAGGAGCCGAGCTATCAAAAATATATTAATACATACTAAGACGAATCCGTGGATATAAAGAACGAGGAAAATGAACTTAAAACGACAAAGTTATACATGTTCTAAACTCGTCAAAACTATATATATATATATATATATATATATATATATATATATATATATATATATATTTAGTCACTACTAGAAATAATATAACTACGTACTAAATGCTATATTTTCTAGATTTCTTATTCAAGAGTTATATTCGTAACTAACAAAGTACGTACGACCCAAGGCTTATTTATACAACTATTAGACGTTATTTTAAGGTTTTCAAAACGAGGAATATAACACTAATATTATATATACGATATATTACGACAAGTTTCTATACTTCTAATTGGACTTATTTTTCCTAAGTATGGAAATTTCCTACTTTGACGATAACAAGTATTTTCAAGTTACGAGTGGTATAGGTATCATGTGCATGAATATTCATTACCTCATTTCATGATCTAAAGTAGATCATATTCATTCATTTAGGTTGCGACTAGTGTTCGTGCCTTGTTGTCCCGATCATTTCATATCATTGTACTATCACTTCAGGTGAGTTTTCATAGCCCCGTTTTCAATTACATATTTGATTTCAAATCCCACGGGGGAGAATACATTGCATTACTTATTTTTCTGTACATGCCAAAGTATTAAATTCCTTACATTGCTTAAGTTGCCTTATTACCACGTCATGACAAGTCCCCTTTATTATCATGGACCGTTAATTAATCTACAAGCGAGAGTGAGTGAATAGATCTATTGAGGGTGACTCCTACATTCGTGTTTGGGTTGCTCCAACGGGTACGAATGCATTTCATGTCTAATATATTAGAGTGTCTGGTAAACACTCATTTGGGGCCAAGTAACGTCTAGCTTCGGGGTCATGAGCTTAAGAGCCAATGTATAACTTTTGACATTTTGTATGTTTACTTTATACTTGTGGCCAATGTACATACGATTTAACTTACAAACCTATGATTATTCACCAACATTATTGTTGACCGTTTTCGCAATGTATTTTCAGGTAACTAAGACATATTCTTCATGACATGCATGGAGTCATATCATTGAGTAACAAGGATGACGCGTCTCATTTTGGATTTTCATGCACTTATGAACTATCGTTTGATTGTACTAAACTTATTTCTGTAAACTTTTCAAGACTTTGGGACCTATGTTTTATAACTCTGGATATTTTAAATGAATCAAACGATGTATTTTCAAAATGACACTTTAGGTCGTTCAATATAACTGTAACTGTGGTGCTATGACAGTCACCCCCAGGTATTCCATTCCGCTGCCATTCAGGTATTTTGGGGGTGTGACAACAACGCCGTACACTCTTTGCTCACATTATAATCTACTGTGAAGTTGCAGATCCAATACAATTATGGGAAATACACTGGAAGATCATGGCAGACGATATACCAAAAAGAGCTTCAGAAACATCTCACGTTAGAAACTTGCACATCAATGATCCAGAGATAAAAGGATATATTCTGTATGAGATAGAATTGATCCTCAATAGCTGCTCAAGATCACTGCAACAGTATGGTTTACCATTGCCTCCACAAGAATTGATAGATGATCTTCAGAATAGACTCTTGATGGAAGAAAAAAATGACAATCGTGCTGAGCTAAAAGAAGAAGCAGCTATTTCTGTTGGAAAGCTAAACAGCGATCAAAGACGAATTTATGATCTTATACTTTCTGCATCAAACAAAAAGCAACAAGAATTGGTCTTTGTCTACGGACATAGTGGGACAGGGAAGACTTTCCTATGGAAAGCAATAATAAACAAGTTACGTTCAGATGGCAAGATTGTCCTGGTTGTCGCCTCATCCGGCATTGCATCTTTGCTATTACCGTCTGGAAGAACAGCTCATTCAAGGTTTAAGTTACCACTAGAATTGACTGATGAATCAATGTGCCACATAAAAAAAGAATACCATGATGGCAAAATTACTCAATGAAACAGAACTGATAGTGTGGGATGAGGCACCAATGAACGATCGTAGATGTTTTGAAGCTTTAGACAAAACACTCAAAGATATTCTTGGGGATTCAGAGCATTTTTTTTGGAGGAAAAACTGTCATGCTAGGCGGTGACTTTAGGCAAACACTTTCAGTTAAAAAGAAAGGTTCTAAGTCATAGATTATTGCCTCATCAATTGGTAAATCATATCTTTGGTCACATTTCAAAGTATTCAAGCTTATACAAAACATGAGGCTGCTCCAAAATAACCTGAATGAAAGTCAAAGAAAAGCAATCCATGACTTCTCTTCATGGTTATTGGATATAGGTGACGGTAAGGTTGGAAAAGTTGATGAAACAGATCCAGATGACGCTGTCTGGGTTACAATACCTCCTCAATATCAAATCCCAGATAAGGAAAATGGTGTACAAACACTCATTGACTTTATCTATGATAAAGATACATTGAAAAACCCAACAGCCCAGCTGTTACAACAGAAAGCAATCATTTGCCCAAAAAATGAGACTGTTAATCTTATAAACGAGCAAGTGTTATCAATTGTCAAGGGAGACACTACAACATACATAAGTTCAGATGAAGCAATCCCGGTTGGAAAAGATGGTGCTGTAACTGAAATGCTATACCCACCAGAATACCTAAACACTTTCAAGTTCCCAGGTTTCCCACCGAATACCCTTAAACTAAAAATCGGAGCTCCAATCATGCTACTAAGAAATGTTAACCTAGGAGGGGGCTTTGCAACGTAACAAGAATGATAGTAAAGAATCTGATGTCAAAACTGATAGAAGCAGAAATAATAACAGGCACAAGAGTTGGAGAGAAAGTGTACATTCTGAGAATTCCTTTGACACATAAAAATCCAAATTATCCTTTCATTTTCAAAAGAAAGCAATTCCCGGTTAAAGTATGCTATGCAATGACAATAAACAAAAGTCAGGGGCAATCTCTAAACAAGATTGGCATATACCTTCCACAGCAAATTTTCAGCCATGGGCAACTATATGTTGCCTTATCACGAGCAACATCACCTCACGGTATAAAAATCTTGATGGCATCAGACCCCGACCACCCACCAAATGCAACCAAAAATATAGTTTACAAAGATTTTTTGAAAAAAAAAATCCCAAACAAAGGTCAATATTATTTAATTATGCATAGAGGAGGCCATTATTTGGTTTAACATGCTTAGAATTCACTTTAGTCTTACCTTATATGTTATCAGTTATTATCATTTATCATTTACTATTAACTTAACAGCTTAGGTTTTACTTATACTTCATCTATTTCTTGCAGTCTAAATTGTACCAATTTTTTTTCTTTGGTTTTTTTACCATCTACAGGATGACTGAAGTCAGCATCAGAGATCTAAACCCAACAGATAGAGGAAAAAATCCTATAAGCAAAAGTATACCGATCGTGGATACATCGTGACCCACCAGACATAACTGACAAAGGCTTCCGAGCTATTTTATTAGACAAACAGGTATCTTATGCATCTCATAAAATCATAAATAAGCATAACACATACAAATATATATCCACTAATACTATTATATGAATAGGGTGACGCGATACAGGCAAACATGGAAGCCACATAAATTAACCACTTTACACCAATTCTCATACCTGGAAAGACATACCGAATCTCAGGTTTCACATGTATTCCAACAGAGAATTGGCAACAAACTTTGCAGAACAAGACATCTCTATCATTTACCCGATTTACAAAGTTCGATGATATACAAGATGACGGTTTTCCATATCATTATTTCGGCTTTGTTTCTTACAACCAACTACCTGCCAGAGAGATAGATCCAAAAGACAAACCCAAAAGAACCCAACCAGTCCTAACGGGTAATAGTTATTACAATTTTAGTTTCATTAGTAATATATGTAACTACTTATAAAAATAATTCCTTAATTGACCAGACTATATAGGCTGCTACATAAGATCAGGGAACAAGGAAAAAATTAGAAATCCAAATAGAAACCAGGTTATGAGTCGCAAAGTTGAAATCCAAAACCTAAAGTAAGTACAGTAACAAAAATTTCTGTTTACACTTATAGACTAAACATTATACCGCCATCAGAATAGTTTTAACTTTTTCCTAACAACACTCGTCAATCTATTGAAATGACACTATGGGGAAACCTCGCAGAGACATTTAACAAAGACGCTATTGATGCACTACAAAAACCGGTCATAATAGCCGTAAGTTCCTGCAGAGTTTCGCGGTATCGAAACAACTTGCAACTTTCAGCTACACCAACAACTCACTACTATATAGACCCAAAAATCCCCGAACTTGAGAAATTTAAGTCAGAGTAAGATACAAATTTTACCTTTTATCAACTTAACTTCATATATTAGATTAGTATTATTAAAGATGCACATGTATAACAGGTACAGAGCTTTGTTCAACCTAATCCCGCCATTGCAAGTTATTAGGCAACCATCCCATGATAAAGAAAAGGAAAAAATGCGAAACAGGTTTCCCCTTGCCATGGGCATGCAACAAAGTCCACAAACTTATTCAGTAAGTTTTAGTGAAAACTATGATAGAATTCCATTACTAAAAAAAAAAAAAAAAAAAAAAAAAAAAAAAAAAAAAAAAAAAAAAAAACTATAACTAAATATGCTGTTGTACAAAATAGGGTGTTCGATTTACCTGTGAAAGAACCATAACAAGCCTTAATACAGCCCGCGAATGGTACTATAAATCATGCACCAACTCTACCCTTAAAGTTGAGAAAATTGAAGATGTGAGTGCCGAGTCCACGGACCTGTCATGGTTCCAACAAATAGGTAAACATATATTAAATAACAAACTTACAAAAAAAGAAAAAAAAAAGTCATCTGACAGAAATATTTCAAATATGTAGGTATAGGCACTCTGGTTAATCCTGCTGCTTTGGTAAATCTGAGTGAATCAAATTCTGACTGAAAGTGCTGCTATGAATCAATGTATTGGATAATGTTTGGGTTTTCTGATGTATTAAACGCAATAAGTTGATAAACTTTGTTTTTTGGTCTTTGAGAAACTGTGATTATATATGCTGAAAGTGCTTATGTGAAGCAGCTTTTGATAAAGAGGTTAAATAAAGTGATGAGCATAAGTTGTTTACCGATGTCAAAACACTTAAAACTGTGCTTATGCTCCCAACTTATGGTTCTAGTTATAGGTATTTGAAGAGAGAAACTAGATGAGTGATTAGAGTGTTTCTTTGCTTACAACTAGAAAATAACATAAACTAATGATAACATATTATAGAAGCATAAGATAGATTATTTCAGTATTTTATTGCTGCAGCTAGACTTATTTACCAGTGGCGAGCAATTCCAAACGTGGCCTTAGTATCTATGGTAACTATAAGTATTGAACTATTCGTAATGAACTCAATATGATAGTGTTTGAATCTGCTCATGTTTTAAGGAACTCAATATGATAGTTGGTTAGAGCCTTAGACTGGACACTGGTTCGATAATTAATAGCAGTTGAATGTGGGTCAGATCAGGACTGGGCCAGTTGTCTTTTGGGCTAGTTTAATGGAAAATAGTTGGATTAAAGCTGATATTGGAAGTAAGACTTTTAAAGATGGAGTTCATTATTTTATAGATTTTGCTAGGGCTAGAAGTATAAGAGGAACAATTCCATGTCCATGCCTTAAATGTTGTTTGTGTAAGCGGAAGGCAGTCGTTGCTGCTCATGCCCACATATTGCAATATGGATTTTTACCGGGGTACAAAACATGGACAATTCATGGAGAGAATTATTTACCTTCACAACACTCTCATCCATGTATTATGCATGAAACTTCGGTTGGTGAAGATGACATAAGAGGCCTAGTTCGAGATGCTTTAGGTGTAAGTTCCTTACCTTTGAATAACACACACGAAAGTGTTTCCATTCTTGAAGGGAATATCAACGAATCTGATCAAGAAACTACTCAAAGTTCTAATCATGTTGAGAAAGAAATTCCCTACAAATGGCTTTTAGAGGAATGTGACAAAGAATTATATCCTGGTTGCAAGTATTCATACTTGTCATTCACTTTACACTTGTACCATGTAAAATGCATTGGTGGCATATCGAATAACTGCTTCAGCATGTTGCTAGAGCTTCTAAAGGATGCATTTCCTCATCTTACAGCGTTACCATGATCTGCTATTGATGCCAAAAAGTTAACTACAGATCTTTGGCTCGGCTACAAGAAAATTCATGCGTGTCCCAACGATCATATATGCAAAGCTCCAAGATATAAATCTAGTATAGGTGATAAAGTAGGGGAGAGTTCAAAAATCTAGAAAGCCTAATAAGCCAGCAAACATTTTGCGTTATTTTCCGTTGATTCCAAGGCTGAAAAGGATATACATGTGTAAAAAAAACAGCAAAGGAAATGAGGTGGCATGACGAGGGTCGAACAAAAGATGGAAAGTTAAGACACTCGACAGATGCTCTTGCTTAGAAGGCATTTGATGCTCGATATTCTAAGTTTGCATCCGATCCTCGTAGTGTTAGGCTTGGCATTTCTAGTGATAGGTTTAATCCTTTTCGCACAATGAGTACAACATATAGTACATGGCCCGTGTTGTTGACTCCTTACAATTTACCTCCGTGGACATGCATGAAAAAACAATCTGTCATTCTTTCATCCATCATTCCAGGGGAGAAAGGACCTGGAAATGATAACGACGTTTATCTCCAACCTCTAATACGTGAGCTTAAATTGTTATGGGCTGGTGTGGATGCGTATGATGCTTTTTCTAAACAACACTTCAAGTTAAAAGCTTCACTTCTTTAGACCGTGAACGATTTTCTCACTTATATTAACTTATCAGGTTGGAGCACTGAGGGTCGCGTAGCATGCCCTGTTGGTGCAGATTCCACTCGTTCAACTTGGTTAAAGCATGGGAGAAAATTTTGTTATATGGGACATCGCAGATGGTTAGAGAAAGATCATAATTATCGATTACAAAATGATCGATTTGATGGTACAATCGAGAAGGAGGGTCCACCTTCTCAATTAACTGGATCTGGTATTTTGAAACAACTAAGCGGCGGTAGGTTTAAATATGGAAAGCCAGATAACTCATCGAAAAAGAGGACAATGGATGGTGCATGTTGTTCTACAAATGCACATCTTCATACAACGGAGGCAACAAATGAGGAGAGTGCATTTGAGGATGTAGAGAATGTCATAGAAGAAGATATTGATGGTGAGCACCAGTTGTGGAAAAAGAAAAGCGTGTTTTTTGAATTGCCATATTGGGAGTATAATTTACTTAGGCATAACCTAGATGTGATGCATATCGAAAAGAATGTTTGTGATAATGTGCTTGGGACTTTATTAAATTTGGATGGGAAGACTAAAGATAATGAAAACAGTCGCAAGGATCTCATGGAAATGGGAATTAGACATAAGCTTCACCTTGTAAATGGTCCTAACAAAAAGGCGTACCTACCCCCGGCATGCTACGCTATGACTAGTGTAGAGAAGTCCAACTTTTTGCAGATTTTGAAGAATCTTAAAGTTCCCGGTGGATATGCTTCAAATATTTCAAGGGGTGTCAACTTAAAGGATCGTAAGATTATGAACGTTAAGAGTCATGATGGCCACATTTTAATGCAAGACATTTTGCCAATTGCTTTGAGGGCTTCCATGTTTTCAAGATCACAGTCTCGAGTTGTGAAAGTGGTTTCTGATTTATGCTCATTTTTCTAAGGGTTGTGTAATAAAGTTCTTGATATGAATGAACTTGAAAAAATGGAGCATGAACTTGTGTAAACATTATGCGAGTTGGAGCAATTATTTCCTCCTAGCTTTTTTACAGTCCTGGTCCATCTAACTGTCCACTTGATATCAGAAGCCAAACTTGGCGGACCCATTCATTATAGATGGATGTATCCGGTCGAATGGTACTTGATGCAATTAAAGTCGTATGTTCGCAATAAGGCTCAGCCCGAGGGGTCAATTGCAGAAGCGTATATTAAAGACGAGTGCCTTACTTTTTGTTCAAGATATTTTGAAGGTGTTGAGACTCCCTTTAATCACCCTCCTAGGAATGATGAGAGAATTGTTGGAAAGGAGATGCACATGCTTAATTCGAGTGGTCGCAAGTTAGGAAAACTTGAGATTATTGAGCTTGTTTCGAATTCATTAAATCAAGCACATTGCTATGTTTTACTAAACCATAGAAAGATTCGACCTTTTCGTGAGTAAGTATAGTTTTTTTAAATATAGATATTCTTATAATTAAGTAAAGCTTTATGAAGTATAAGATTATATGATCTTTATCTTGTAATCATTTTTTTGGGTGAACAACAAGCTCTTAAGGGCCGACCTTTGGACTTAAAGACAATAGAAGAATTCCTTGTTGAGGAATTTCCACAGTGGCTTCATAACCAGGTTTCAATTTTTGTAGTTCTTATATTTCTAAGCATCTCCAATGTCCATAAACTAACAAGGTTATTAAACAATGGTAGGTATCCTTCTTAGAAAAGATCAAATTTGATGAAGAGGTGTTATCCCTCACCATTGGTCCAAGAGTTATTGCTAAACAGTTTAACGGATTCATCACTAATGGTTATAGATTCCTTACAAACAAGCGGGAAGAGCTTAAGAAGACCCAAAATTTAGGGGTCATTGTGGCTGTGGAAGGCAGATATTATTATGGAAAAGTTACCAACATAATTTGCTAGATTATTTATGTGGATACAAAGTTGTTCTTTTTCATTGTGATTGGGTTGATATTCGACCTTCAAGGGGGTTAACGAAAGATATATACAGGTTTCATCTTGTAAATTTTTCAAGGCCATTGGTACATACTGGTGAGAAATTGAGTGACGATCATTTTATAATATCTTCTCAAGCTAGACAAGTTTTCTACATAGATGATATAAGAGATGTTGGATGGTCACATGTGATACTAACAAAGGCGAGGGATATATATGACATGGGCTCTGATGAAAATAAAGATGAGGCTGACTCTTATACTCAGTGCATGCCATTTACTATTCCAATAATTGATGATCTTAACGTGGCACCAACTTGGCATAGAACAAATATTGAAATAGAAGGTGATTACCAGTAAACTATACCAGGGCGTGATCTTATAAGTTAGAACCACTCTATTAGTCTCGAACCTTGCTTTACTAATTTCTTCCCATGGTCTACAAGTTTCAAGTACATTTGACAATTTGGAGTTTATTTGAAGTATGTTTATGAAAAGTTTATTTTCGCAGGGGTTTCTGAGGTCTGACATTGATATTCCAGCAGTTGCGTGCAGACAGAAATAGACTTGCAGGTTTGTTTAATTATATTATTGTTATTATATGTTAACTTGGTTGTTAACTTGTTATGTGGGTTGTTGGCCAGTTGTCTTTTATTATTTCATCGAAATATCAATCGTTCTGCTAATCAATAACATAAATGAGTTAAGTGATGTTACAGATGCTATTTTTGTTGGTTTATGAATGTAAGCATGATTATGTTCATTGTTGTTCTGTCCTCAAACTTAATTAACCAGCTTGAACAAATACCCATTAGTCAACTCTAGAAATTTATTACTTGCTATTTCTTGTAAGAAAATTTGGTGTTATCCTTTGAAGTTTATTGTTACTCTTGTATATTGGCTAGTAATTGTTATTATAACATGTTTTTGGTTTCAACTTACAAGCTTATGTTCTGTTTTAGTTATTATATGTTAACAATATGTCTGTTTTGTTCTAAAACAGCTTAGAAGAAGATGTACAAATCTCAAAAAACCATGCAGCAACATTCCAAAACTTATGCACAAAATATCTCCTTACATCAATATTCAATGAAGTCAACGATGCCTTCCAATGAGCATGAAAAACAATCCTCACATCTTCCCATACCCAATCAACCAAATCTACAAACCTATAGAGAATCACATGAAAACTCTTTGTCCTCATCATGTTTCCTCAATACCCATGTTCGTCCTCCTTTCCAAACTACTCTGTATGAAAACGTTGCGTCCCGGTCATCTTCTACTCATTCACAATCCTTGCAATCCCACCCAATTCAGTATCAACCAACTTTGTGCCAGACCTATCCTCATCTCTTTTGGACAATGAACAAGATGAAGTTAATGAAGTTGATGAAGTCGATGAAGATGATGAAGATGATGAAGTTAATGATTATGAGATGAAGTTGTTGTACGAGGTTCAAATAATAGGTATGCTGGTTTATCTTATGCATAAGTAGTGATGATACATGTAAAATTCTGCTAAATTATAGTCATTTATTGTATTACTATCACGAATGTTTGTTTATTGGTGCAAATGATTGTGGGCTAGCGTATGCTGGTTCAATAGTATTTCACTTTTTATTTGATGACCTGCTGTTAATTGTATGTTATAGATGAGCATGGAAAGATTTTGAGGACACAGAAAATGACATGCAAACAAGTCTATTAACTAAATGAAGGTGAAAAGATTTTGGTTCATGTTAATGACAAGAATCAACTAATAAAAGGCGCAGGAAATATTTGCAGAAGATTTATGACCCTCCTACTGAAAGAATCTAACTTGTGCCCTCCGGATTCGAAGGATTGTAGAGAATGCAAAACACGTTCTGGTGTTAGGCTTCTATTAGAACTTCGAGTAATTTTTTTACGCACTTCCCTTTTTATTGTTCATGATGATGTTGCTTATTTAATCACTTTTTTTGTTAGTTGAGATTTAGCTTACCTGAGAGGGAATCTGTGGACGATGTCATTTTCAAAATTATGGACGTTAAGTTTCGGACCTTGAAGTATAGGCTAAAAAATAAGTTGTTTGGATTGGCTACTAAGAGACTAAATGAAGCTAATAACATTGTCGAAGACGGTGAACAAGAGGTGAACTATACTGATGAGGAGCTTTTTCAAGCACTCGATTTAATAGAGGCCCCAACATACTTTGTTGATCACCAGTGGCAAATGTACAAGAGTCGTCTTAGAACACATGTAGCAAAGGTAGACGACATTTGTATATTTTGTTTTAACAAACAAAGGTTTTACTAACATGCATTACAATGAAATGAAATTTAGAAAATGTCATTGAATGGGAAGAGAGCAAGAGGTGACCAAGTTCATATTCATACTACTGGTGCTCGTAGTTTTGTATGGGGGAGAGATGAATACATGAGTTTTATGTTAAGAAAGTTATAACCCATTATTTATTTTATTTTGGTACAATTATTGATAGCGTTTTTCACCTTAATCTGACAGTTAGTTAAATACAAAAAAGAACCTAACGATGTTGTGTTCTTTGGGCATGCTCATAAAACACGGAGGGGGTCATTTGTTATAGAAGCGTCAAGAAAGCTTATGGTATGTATTCAATTTATATTAGCAGATCCATTTTAGCTTATCCCCTTGGATCAACTTAAACACTTACCAAGTATAATACTAAAATCAACATCTGTTATTAATCCACTTAATTACACGTGATCGCAATTAGTGAGTTTACTGGTTGGTGGGATATGAGGTTACTATCAAGATCGTTCACTGGTTCAAACCATAGGAATAGCTTCTAGGTCTGAGTTTCATGGTTCAAACCATCAAAAACATGAAAGCTTGGTTATTTGATTATCACATTTTCAAAATATGGGTAGTCAGATATGAGTACTGATTTCAATCATCTAAGCTTGGTCCACTTATCAGTTGCAACAAAACTGATTTTGAACATCTTAAGTTCACTGTTCATTCTATTAAGTTAAATGTTATTGAATGTTTTAGGTTAAAGCAAAAGGAGAATTATCAAGTAAGACTTCAGCTATCAGTGGTTCTGGACCTGAGGATACTGAAGTAGATGCAAAAATTGCAAGGGATATCATACAAAAACTTAGACCTCGTGGAGCGACTGGAAATGGGGCTGGAGTGAAAAAATCACAAGTATCTAAGTTTAGTATCGAGTACAGAAGAATGAGGGGTGAAGCAATATCCAGTGAAAAGCGATTTCTGTTGGATAAAGTTGATTTTCAAAGTAAGACAATTGAAGCCCAAAGCAAGAAGATAGAATCTCTAACTAAGAAAAATGAAGCACAAAGCAAGAAACTGGAATCCAAAAGCAAGAAACTGGAATCCCAAAGCAAGCAGATAGAATTGCTAACGAAGAAAAATGAAACTCAAAGTATCAAGTTGAATAGTATGGAGGAAAAGATGAATCTATTCATGAGAGAGCTTCAACTTTTTAAAACTGCATTTTCGGATATATATAGTAAATCCAACACTCTCTCTAGTGCTTCACATGGAGACTATCAGTAATCAAGTCACAACATCGTTACATTCATTTCTATCATAATCAAGTACGCTTCTATGTTAAACATACTTCTATCAGTAATTTTTACTAGTGTGGTTGCTTTTATTATAAGTGATAGTGGCAATGGGCATACGTTAGTAAAAATAATTCCTTTTTGTGAATCAGTTTGACTGTTCTGTTTGACCCACACTAACAAATTCGCTTTGACCCATTACCTAAACTCCTGCAATTCCTGTTATTTTGGAGACTGATTGTAGAATTGTTCGTATGTTCAAAATTGACTTCAAAGTAATTTTGTGAGGACCAAAACCAATGAAATCAACATATATCTAATAGTTTCATCGGTCTCCCGCTTTCTTTCCATCTCACAATAGAATGCCATTTTTTACTACAATCATGTTACTTAGAAATTGATGTGCATCGCTAAATTGCTGAGAAAAATAGCTAATCATATTAAATGATGAAAGACGTCACAAGTCAGATTTTTTGGTCAATGATGTGTCTATGTGCTAATCTATACAGGTCTTCTTCAGTTCTTCTTCTAGGGGAGGATGTACCTTCTTTTTCTTGGAACTACTGCTCTCAGTCAGTGACCTTTTGTAGTCACAAGTCAGATTGTTAAGTTCTTCTTCAAGGGAAAGACATCACAAGTAAGATTATTTCAACGATTGTTTCACATTTATGTCTGAATTAGTGACCTTTTGGTTGGATGTACCTTTTGTAGTCAAATTTGTACATAAATTGGATCTTTGTCATTGCAATGATTTAGTTGTGTTGAATCTATGTTATTGCGTTGAATTAGTCAATTTGCAGTGTACTAGTTTGCAACAAACTATAGGGATTATAATTTAAAACTTGAAAAGCTGGAGGGTGATATATGTAAATTTTTAAAAATGACATTCTTTTTGTTTGTCAACACTATAAAACGTGGAGTTTTTTTAGTTGTCCACATTTGAAAGTGTGGAGTTTTTATGGTTGTCTACATTTAAAAGTGTGGAGTTTTTATGATTGTCCACACTAACCAACGTCAACTTCTTAACGCCTTACCACATTTTTAAACATGTAATTAGAGATTTTATCCATACTTTTTAGTGTGAGAGTTAAGTAATGTATCCAGGTTTCTAAGAGTGACAAATTTTGTGACACACAAAATCTCCACACAAGATCCAAATGTGGACTTTACAATTTTACGCACTTTTAGGCATGGAGATATAATCATTTAAATGTGTAAAAACATGCTCTGTTTTGTAGTGTTGACTTATTCTAGTCGGACCATACATGAACATGTTTAATTCTTTTTGAAACATACATACACACGTTAAACCTTTTTGTGTTAAAACCCATACGAACCTTAAAAACCATACGAGTAGAATATGTTGAAGAATAGCCGATTAATCACCATTATTTAGAGTCTATATGCCGAGCCTAAAGCCATACAATAAACGTGGTCAAAACAGAAAACGAAACACAAGGTTGTATAGGTCGATTAGATGAGTTTTACCTTCGTTATTTTATGTGACAAATTCGTATGATTATTTGTGATATTAAGATCCGATGATGAAAACAGAAATTAAAACGCGTTCGAAACAGAAACATTTAAAAAAAAGAATCGAGCAAAGATGGGATTACAATACCCTTGTAGTGTGTTGAAGCAAGAAAACAACCATGATCGAATTACCCATACCAGCCGAACAGCAATCCGAAACCCCTCGAACAGAAACCAAAACCCATGTTCGTCGCCCCATTCTCGAACAGAAAACGCCATGCACGTCAAACCTCCGCAAGTCACAAACTAACCTTCCTAGTACACCATTTGGATCAAACAGAAAAAGAAAACAAGAAGAATAGCTGCCGATTTGGTGGTGTTAGTGCTTTAGGGTTTTCATATTGGGATAATTACCAAAATAGATCAGCCGCCCAAAGCACTTTTCTTGAATAGATGTTTTAAAATCACTTTTCTCTAGCGGATCAGGGCAACTTGGCGACTGAGCGACTCAACAAGGGTGTGACACGTGTCCTATTATTTTATATTATAGTACATGTATGTGTAAGGTATAATGTATAGGGCAACTTGTACTTTTTGAGCGACTTGTATTGGACAACTTTTTTTTTTAATTCAATTTTATATCATCTTATCTACCCTAATCCTCAATTAACATACCTTATATCCTCACCTATTTACACATTTCTTATATCCTTCAAACACACATTCATCTTCTACCATCCTGACCACCACCAATCCTCACAACCACTATTCCTTTCCACAACCCATGATGTTAACCAACTCTTGAAGTTATATAATTGGCTTATGAGGTATTGTTTTAAGTTATATAATAAGATCTGTTACTACTAATCAGATATTCATTACTCTATCTCTCTTTTTAAACATAGGTAAGTTTGATTTCAGTAGTGTTGATTAACCGATCAGAGTGTGTGTGTTCAGTTCAAAGATTTAGAACCTGCAACCGTTCACTACCACCACCAGCAAAATGCTACGAAGATTCATAACACAAGCTGCTAATTTACCCCAACGACGTTGTTTCTTAATCAGCCGCCAATGTTCATCTTCTTCCGCCACGTCATCGTCTCAAGCTCCGGCTGAACCTTCGGTTGAACCACCACAGCCGGAAGTTCAGTTCAGCGATGACTACAGCTCTAAACCCTCTGCCAGGATATCCGTAGACCGGTCCGGATTGAACAACCCACCCGGTTCAACTTCTCTTTTAACTCTTATTAGTTAAATTCATGTTTTTATAAATAAATATTAATAGTTGTGATGTGTGATGAATGAATTTGTTGCAGAGCATTCTCATGAACCGACTGCTGATTCTGATCTTGTTAAGCATCTCAAATCCATTATTAAAGCAATTCAGTAAGCTCATTAACTTGTCTCTGTTAGTGTTTGGTATGCTCATGGTAAGTTTTCCCGTCCAGGTATACAACATTTCGATAATAAAAATGAGGACAAATTATGGCAGGAGTTTTGCGAGTTTGATAGGGCGATTGTATGTATATAATATTTTTCATCTCTTTTTGTTTTGGTGTTTATACATGTATGAATATATTTCATGTGTTCAATTGGTAGCGTGAAGCTGAAGTTACAAATCCTGAGTTTGTTAATGAAAAGAAAAGGTCAATTGAAGCTGATCATCCAATTGTTAGTGTGGTTGGTAACTTTGCTGTTGCTGCCTTTAACAAGGCTTGCAACAAGGTATGGTGCCTTCACAATGTCTTTAACTTTTGCTTTGTTTTAATATTTATTACTTATACACAAATATGTTTGATGTTAGCATGTTAAAAATGATGAACACGAGAACCTCCATGATTTTGAATTTATGGAGTGCAAATACGTAAAAGCATACCACTTTTATCACTTCTACCTGATCATAGAGGGCATCGAAGAAGGAAGTATTGGCACCTACTTGGCTGAAGTTGTTTGCAATAGCTTTGATGGTGTGAGCGTGTTGTGCAAGTTTGTTCTTACTGATTATGAACCATCAGGTATGTGGTTATTTCTTGATTTGGTTATGACTGATTGAACCCATAACTAGCCAACATTGAACCGAACTCTTAAATTTGGGTCATTTTTGGTTATTTCTCACATGTCCAAAAGTTTTCTAGTAGTTGAGTTAAGTTTACCATTTTTCTTTTTAGCTCAATGATAACATATAGTATCTAGTAAAGATCTAGTTTTAAGTTTCGATTTGTTGTTGTTCTTGCTTGATTTTAGTGCTAATTAGGATAGTGCAAGTTTATTCTACCTGATCTTTGACTTCCATTGGTCAAAGAACCAAAAAAAACTTACCTCTTTTCAAAACTGACCCAACAAAAAACTACCCAAACAGCAATTTTGGTTTTTGAATTTTCATGTTCACAATTTTTCACCAAATCTCACAAAATTTTTGGACAAGGTACTCTGATAGTTTCTTTACTTAGTAATATTTTTATTTTAATTTTTAGAATTTTTTTATAGGGCGTAACCCACTTATTAGGCCTGCAAAAACAGCTTTTCACATAAAAAGGTAAAAAAAATACCACTTTGATATTGATTTCTCATTTTCAATTCACAAGTCCATTAATCCTGAAACTTGGCATGTTAAAACTTTGGTTGGTTGGCTAGTTACTACTAATTTTTAGAATTTTTAGTTTGAGCTTATTGACAGCTTTTTGATAAGCCAAAAACACCTCATCAGGCCTGCACTCCATTAGTAGCTTAAGCATCTTATTTGTTGAAGCTTTTATAAGCTCCATACAAGCTTCAATCTTGCTATAATTTGCTTTAACATGTTCTCTGGCAGCTAGTTTCTAGGTGTGAGAGCTTTTTGGTTCATTTTGCTTATTGCTTATTGCTTATTGCTTAATTCTCATCCCCAAACCAAACCTTCAGGTCTGTAGGACTGTTTGTTTGTTTGAGCTTATGTTCTGTTTTTAAATGCTTAGTTGGATGTTTGCTGTTTATTCTAGCTTAGTTTTAGTTAATTATGATTAGTTAGTGTAACTTTAGCCCTTGTTAGTTGATTGAGTCAAGTTGTAGCTTATTTGAGCTCATGAGCTTATGAATAGTCAAGCTTTAGTTTGGTTTTCCAAAATTATAACAACTGTTGAGTTAACAAGCTTGTTTAAAAAGCTTCTCAGAAAAAGTTCTTTAACAAAAGATGTTGAAATTTGTTAGTTAAATGCTTTGCAAAAAGAAAAATTGAAAAAGGAAAATAAGCCTGCAAAAAGGAACAAGTACAGTTCCACAACACTGGTACACCACATGTCCCGGGCGTCATAGTGATGAGTGTTGAAGATGGCTATGATGGTGTTCCAGGGTTGACTTAGCTTGACCCAGTGTAAGGATTTTTTATATTACTATACCTTCATGAATTCAAGATACCATCAAATCATATAATCAAGATTTTTTATATGTATATAACAGCTATTCGTATGTTGTGGTTGTTATCAATGCTTCCCCTAATGATGTCTCGATCACAAGCCCAGTATTACGAGTGAAAGTTCTTCAATTGCATCCAGTGCAGGTAATTTTGTTAGAAATAAAATACCATGCTTGGTTTCATTTGTATTGTTAGTGTATTTATTTGCAACTGCCTGTACGCGCAGATGATGTCAAATGATAATTTAGTGAAGAACTCAACATATGATTCGTCATCAGGAATATTCATGATTCCTTCAAAGACTACTGTTATGTTTGTTGAGCCCCGAAACATTCAAGAGTAGATATAGTTAACTACTATTTGTCCCTGAAAAGAGTTGACTTTTGAGGTCAATCCAATTTTTTTTAACAACACTGATTTATATATTACTACTCATCCAACTTCAACAAGAATGTATCTATCTCTTGTGTATGTTATAAACATGGATTCAGTTGTAAAATTTCCTTGATAATAAGTAAAATCCATGTCAAATTTGAAGTAAAAAACATGTTTGACCTCATAAGTCAAATTTATCGTTGTATTATGAAACATGCAAAGTTGCAACATAATGAGCTTGTCAAAAAATTTGAGTTCCTGACCAAACGACGACTTAAGGTTATTGTGACTTAGCTGTTCTGATTCATTCCGAAATGCATACACTAATTTGTATAGTACAAGTTGGAAATCATGCCTAGGGAATTTGAGATCTGTGGATTGTTTGTTAGACTTTTACGATACATAATCTATTTAATTTTGTTAAAGTCAGCTCCTGCATAGTTGTGTGCACTGCTTTGATCACTTACTTGGAGTGGCTACTTGTATTTAATTATATATAGTTATATCCTCTAACAGCTTAATTATATATATCTCTGATAGAGACAATTTTTTATAAGTAATTGTAATAATACTTCTTGACATGATAGAGACAGTTAAACTTTCGTTTATCTACATTTTTTTTGTTAATTTCCAAACTTTAATCTTAATTTGTTGGTTACAGACCACATGATTCTACCATCATGGTTAGCCTGGCTTGTGGCAGTCTTTCAGGCATTGCATCATCAACAGGTTAGTGATTATAATGTGTTTAACAAGACCATCAGGCATCAGCTCAAACAAAGAGGTTCATCTAGTTGTGGGAGAAAAACAAGCCATAAATGTGTCCCTTAGAGCCAAAAATGATCATTTTAATTATTGTATGTAGTCTGTCTTTAAATTTTCTGCATCAGATATCGCTTGGATAACTACATTTTGTTGTTAATCTTGCTCTTTAAAATTTGCAGTTGGTTATTGTCGGGTCACTACAGGCTAGCTAACTTTGTTTATGGAGCGGAACATTGTGAGAGGCGTCCCTCTTTTGCCTGAGGTATGCTTCTCACTGTGGCTCCCTTTACCAGTTTGTTAGTGACAACAATAGCATAACTAAATCCTAACAGCTTCTAATGCAACTGAAAGCAGAAAACTATGTAACTGTCAACCTTGTCTGAGAGTTATCTCAGAACACGAATTTGTTTGTAGTTTTTTTTTTTAAGATGTTTACTTCTAGCTGCATATATGTTGGTGGTATTGTATTTTTTGGAAGGTATTTTTGGGTATTTGACAAGTAGTCTCTCATTTCCTAAAAGTATGATCTGTATGCTGCAGTATCATTCCCTTTGGATCTTGTGAGGCGGCGGATGCAGTTGGAAGGAGCAGGTGGTAGGGCTCGAGTTTATAAAACGGGTGTGTTTGGTACGTTTGGCCACATACTACGAGCTGAAGGTGTACGTGGCTTGTACAGAGGAATTCTGCCCGAATATTACAAGGTGGTACCCAGCATTGGAATCATGTTCATGACATACGAGAAACTTAAGCAAGTATTATTAGATATAGATGCCTGATAATAGCTGCCGTTCAAAAAAAAAAAAAAAAAAAAAAAAAAGATGCCTGATAATAGCCATGGCTATTTTGTTAACATGATTGGAAGTTTACCACAAAGAAAACCTTGGTATGCACTGTTATTCACATATATAAACCGTTTAAGCCTCTAAAACATCATTTCCCTTGTACAGATTAGATTGGAAACGAGAGACAACCCGTTAATCGTTTATTTCTCAGTTTACTAATTCAAAAATCCTCTGAATGTAAATTTTATATATTGAGATTATTACACTAGCTTGAGATCATGAAAGAAACATACCTTATGGGGGATATATATTTGAAGAAACAAACAGAAAAGATCAAATAGCTAAAACCATTTTTTTTCCGGGAAAACCAATCACCATAATGCACATTACTGTAATATATCTTGAGTATGAACTACAATGGGCAATAAAATTATAGTCTTATCTTCTTCTCCTTTTTTTTTTAATCAAAATATAATCTTTCTTTTAGTTTTTGTGTCTCTGTGTGTGTGTGTTAATTTCTAATTACAATACCCCAATACCAATTATATAAAGAAAACACTTATGAAGTTTATTGGAACAAAGAAGACTTATTTGTCAGCAACTCATATTTGCATCATGTATTCCTCGAAATGACCCCACAAAAACTTGGGGTCCTTTGTCAAGCCTCCATGTTCTGCCTTGTCCTTGAAGAACGATTTAGTAAATCTCCAATGACTCAATTAAATCAGATGAATGAATCAATTACAGGGGAAAGCTTCCAGTCATGTGAATGTGATCAAGTGTACGACGCAGGCCGTATGTATTCACGGCTGCGTTAGCAGCTCGGAATCCTCCTCCATATGCTGGGGAAGCATCATGAGCTATTTGATGCATGAAGAACTCACCGAGTTTATTCTCGACCCTTGACTTTCCACCTTTCTTTGAAACTGAAGAAGATGAAGAGGGGGTTGATGAGGTTGATCCGGGCATGATCTCTGATTCAAGCCACATATATGAAAGCACCTGAAATATAAGTTTTGGTAGCCTGTCCATATCATGAAATATAACCTTATTATGAGCATAAAGATGGATGTTCCTAAATTTCTTTTAAGGACAAGCGTGTCTAGTTACCTTTAAGACGTAACCAACCATGCATTAACTCGTGAGCAAGAATGGCACCAGTTAGTAATCTGCAATATGTGTTCATGTCACTTTGTTTCAAAAGATAGCGTCCACTGTTCACAGAAAAGGAAAAAAGCATCCAACTTTACCTCGGGAGACCATAAAGAACAAGAATGGCTGTAACTTCACATCTTCGTGTCAATTTCTAAGGTTGTGTTTTGATTCCTATTAACCCATGACCCCCAATTTTAGGCTTTTTGAGTATCTGTAACTCAGAAATAATAGAAGATATGCTCATCTGATCAAATACACCAAGTGATGAAGAAAGGTCGATTGGGAAAGAACAAAAAAGGAACTTACACTGGCAACAGTCTGCTCCTCAGAAAGGCAAAGACCCCGTGTCTCAGGCATGTGATGAAAGCCCTGAAAAGAAGATATATCCGGATCAGAAATTTTGAAGCTGAAAAACAATAATACAGTAACTGGATAAAGAAACGATCTTTTACATGTTTCTCCCCAACAATTGCTTCATTAAGGGCCTGTCTTTCGACTAGTAACATGGGAATTTGTTAAGTCTCATGTTCATTCCTTCATAGTAGTCCCTAATAGTGTGGTAAAGTGGTTGGCAGTCACCAGTATCCATTATCGCGGATTCCATGCATTCTAAACATAAACTCCGCCCATCTCCCAAAGATATGTATCTTGCATTCACAGACTTACAAACAGAAACATTGAAACACCAAATAAATTGATTTGATACTAATTAATAGATAAAATATTATGAAAGATTTCAGAATCAGTACCTCTAATCGTTCACAACTACAGCATCGTGCTGTGTTATCATGCTCATGTGCAGGACAATATTTCTGGGACCAGAATGGGTGGCATCGGTACTCAATCAATCCAGCTTCATTTGTTGGAATCTTTAACAAAAGTTAGATTCAAAGTTTAGCATTTTAATATCAATTGTCAATCAAAAGGTAGCTAAAATATGATAAGATCATTACATATTGAAAGCAGACTTCACATTTGGGATGTGTTAAGTCTTTGAAACAAGTCTTGTGGTATGCATCCTTCCCTGATAGAGAAAACTTGAAACAACAGAAAAAGAAACCAATAAGAAAACATTCAACACCATCATTGAACCTACAAAAACCAAATGGGAAATGTCAACAAAAAAGCCAGAAGTTTACCTCGTGTTCTGTGATTGGGTAACGACAAGCACGGCAACAAAAGCACTCGGGGTGGAAAAAGGTCCCCATGCATCCTATGTAATTTCCATAACCAATGTCACGATTGCAGCCACCACATAGTCTACAATTTTCATGAGAGGTGGAAAGAAGATCGTTCAAAGATATCCTTAATAGCCATTTTGGGATGAGAAAATGCATATTGATTAATAAAAAGGACATAAAAGAAACGCAACCCATAACTACCTATATGCCATTGGCTGATATTATCTAGGAACATATGGAGGATACGAAGAATGAAGGTCGTCCTGAACTGATTTTGCAAGATCGTCTTCATTCTTAGGTTGCCACACATAACCTGAACAACCCAAACACAGAAATATTTATCTGCAATCAATTAACATTAGATAAAAAAAAAAAAAAAAAAAAAAAAAAAAAAAAAAAAGTGAGTTACTAAAGGAATAACAACTTACCATTTGGTTTCTTCAATCCTTCCTCTAAAGAAAGTGCAATTGCTCGATCTAATTCTTCCTTCTCTTTATCAGTCCTTGAACGATTGTCCTAATGAAATTTGAAAGCTTTTAATATGCGATTTTTTGTTCAGTTGTATTTCAGAATACAAATTAATGTAACAAACCTCATTATGTAGACTTCTTGAGCAAATTCTCGCTCAAATTACCATTCAAATACTCGTCCTTGAGAGCTTTGATAGCCACATCCTGAGTACAAAACGTACCTTTATACCTGTAAAAGAAGAGGAAATATTAGAGATACAGTAATGGACCAATGATACAGGGGTGACAAAACGGCGGGTGAAACGAATTAGTACCACTCCATAAACACTTCTTATCTTTTTTTTTTGCTATTTAAATAATACTAGTGTTAAATATGATCAAAGGAAAAAAAATATGATCAAAGATGGAACCGTATAATCAATAAATAATTTGAACTTACAAATCACCATATGATCCACCGCAAATTCTGTATTCAAACTTCAACAGCTTTACATCAATTTCCCAAACATCAACCACAGACACGGATAATGGAACGATTTCTTGGAATTTTTTTTTTTTTTTTTTTTTTTCAACTCCTTAGAAGACAAAGGTTGTGAATCTTGTGACCAAGGTATCTCTTGCAGCGAGTTTCAACATGTAAGGAAATTTAAATGTCACAAAAGCAAAGGTTGCAAGATGGGTGAGTCAGGTGACTTGAGTATCCAGTTGATGTGCAATTTAGTACGGGTCAAAATGGTCAGGTCGGGTTGTCGAGTTGACAAGTAAACGCTTTTTGTCCAGGTCTTCCATAGATAATTCATGTACTAATTATAATTACTTAAACAATGTCACTGTAAAAATATATTGAATCTTTGGATAAGACATATAGGGTGTTGTATGCATTAGGAATAGATTGTATGTGACTTTTAATCTGTTTGACCTGTTCGACCCATTGTCTTGTTCCTCTTTTAGGTAAATACATAATTTGACCCATCTGATATCAATCAGAACCCAAACCAACCCATTCATACGTAAATATGTTGGATGTACCTCTACCCTCGTTATTTCCATGGCTGGCATATTTCTGAGTTTCTCAAACCTTTCAGAAATATTACCGAGACGGGTTGGCACTCATAGCTCCTTTTCCACCTTGCAAATCTGATTTACTCTCCTCAATAAAATGTTGCCGTCACAGAAGTAAGATGGGTCAAATTGGATTTTTTTTAACAAACCAATAGGCGGGTCGTGTTTAGACTTGAGAACCGATCAACTAAATTACTAGCAGACAGCGGTATCCAATGTGTAAAAACAGGTTACCCCTCATCTAAGTACCGTTAACGATCCAAGGCCCACTGTTACCTAAACTACCTAATTTTACACACATCTCAATAACCATTCTTCCTACAAGCCCCAACCTTTTTCTCCGATTTTAACTATCTTGATCCTAATTATTAACCAGACACTAAATTCGCATACTGTTATCGAATATGCAAATAATGTTAGCAAATTGAATTAATTCCAAACCTATTTCCACATAAAACAACATACAATAATACAATGTCCTAAAAAAAAAAAAAAACTGGTTATCCCAAGAAGTAGCAATCAAATGATTGGCCTTGGGACTAAAACACAAACTCGAAACACCATCACTTGGAGGAGACACAATCTATAAACATAACCATTAAAACCAGTTAATCATAATCAAATAAAAACAATCTTTAAATAATAATAATAATAATAATAATAATAATAATAATAATAATAATAATAATAATAATAATAATAATAATAATAAAGGACCCAAGTGAATATAAAGAGAATAACCTCAGCAGACTTGTTCGGATTGATGTTACCAGTAGAATTCATACCGAATGTAGACATAATAATATTAGAATAAGGAGATTGTTAAACCCTAACGGATAGTGGTTATTTGAATTGGTTTTGAGGGAGTGGATTATTAATGGGTATTTATAGGGAGTGTAACTTGTTTGATGATGTGCTTACTTTTTAAGCAGAGATACGGTGGTGGTGGTGGTGGTGATGATAGGTTGAAGAAGATATTATTGTGTGGTTTGAAGTTATACAGGAGGATAAATTTGTGTTATATATTGTAAGTATCATTAGAGATAAGTTAGTAGTTAATCTCTGTACACATGATTGTTAAAGTTGGTGAAAATTAAAAAAAAAAAAGTTGCTCAATACTAGTCGCCCAATAAAACGCTAGTTGCCCATATAATAAACCTTAAAATACCTTACACACCTTACACATACCTTACACATACCTTACAAATACATTATATTTTTTGTACTTTAATAATTAAATAATGGACACGTGTCAAACTCTTATTGAGTTGCTCAATTTTTTAGTTGCCCGATCTAATTTTTGAAAGTGAAATTTCAAAGTCTAAAAAGTGACTAGTCAAAAAGTCAACGATCTATTTTAGTAATTATCCCTTTCATATTTTGTTAGAGTGTGGTTAGTGTTTTGGTATTCTCGAATGGGAGAACATGTGGGAAGAAGATTCATAGCCGGTACTTAAATGTTTTAGGTTCTCAATGTTTTAGTTTTGGGTGAATACCGATTTGTGAGGGTACCTTCGGTTGATAGGGTCTAGGTAAATTAGGTAGTTTCCGAAAATTCTGGTGGGATAATTGCCGAATCATAGGAAGTAACTAGGGGTGATTTTCTTGTCCAAAAATAATTCACCTTATTTATAAAACATACGTGTGTACAATTTAATAAAAAATCGGTTCTAGTGTGTACATAAGATAAAATCATGTGACGTTTTATAAAAGATGTAGATTATGTCTAATTTAATTTATAAACGTGTGACATATTTAGAACGTGCACAAATTTTTTTTCTTTCATAATTTTAGTTTATCCGAATGAACGTTTATTAGATCAGTTATTAACGAAATTAATTACTTAGGTTATACCCACTATTCGTTCTTCAAAAGTTAAAGATTATAGGGGCATTTTGGGTATTTCAAATGTTTACGAATTCTGGGTTTTTATAGTACAAGAGCTATAAGCCATGAAAGGCTTGGTTCCATTTTGGAAGTCCCTTTGACGTTTTTTTCCTTTCCTAATCGAGCTCATAAGCTTAGTAAGTCCTCAAGCCTCTTTTCTAATCTCTTTATACTTCTAGTAACACATATATATAGTAATAATGAGAAACAAGGACAAAAACTATGTTTCATTTTTTTCTTTTCTGTTTTAACGTGAGCCCGAAACACCCCCTTTAATTTAATTATTATGTTTTCTCATTATATAAACGAGCTAGCTATCAATTAGCAGCCTAAAAGACACACCTTAACGTGTTATTAAACGACTAAGATCAAACCACAAGCTATCATAAAGTCTTGGATTCATTTGCTTTATTTTCTATCCTATCGAAATCGACCCAAACACCCCTTAATATGTGTAGTATTTTTGAAACCATGAGCTAAGACACTTAATAAAACATCTAGATACACTAGTATGCATGTTAAATAGCCACAAGGACAAGTTCACAAAGTTTTTAAGACACTTTCTGTTTGTCTTTTCCCTCCTTGATGTTCTTGATGAGGTGATCCAATTTGCCTTCTTTCACTAATTTATCAATTAGTTGGCGCAATTGGACACACTCGTTGGTGGTGTGACCCTTTTGTCCATGATATTCACAGTATCCGCTCCCTACGCACCGATCTTCGAGGGTGCGAATTGGTGGAGGTTTGGGAAGTTCGCACATTCTGTCACAAATATCTCCCTTGGAGTTTTCGTTAGTGGAGTGTATTTGTCATTATCTCGTCCGCTCTCCTGACTGCGGTAGCTTTTATTGCGGTGCTACTCTGGTCATTGGATTGTCTCCTAGGCTGTTCTTGTGACCTATAATTTGAGTAACTTTTCTTGATATCCGCAGCAGCTGCTTCCGCTTGGATAAAGGACCTTGTGCGCTTCATCAGTTCATCAAAGGTTTGGGGAACCTTATCATTTAACATTCTGATAAGTTCTGGGTTATTGATTCCATTCATAAACCATGGGATTTTTAGTATTTCGGGGCATGCCTTAATGTGTATGCATTCGTCCTTATAGCGCTCCACATAAGCGTTGGTGGATTCCCCTTAGCGTTGTTTTACCCTAGCTAGTTCGAAAGGGTTCTTGGCGCACTTCTTTCTTTGAGTAAAGTTCAAGCGAAACGCCTTTCGCAACTCTTTAAACCCGCCTATGCTTCTTCGTTGTAGCTTACTAAACCAGGTTCGCGCGTTCCCCACCAATGTAGAATTGAACATGTGGCACCACGCGGGTTGTGGCCTATTTTCGATGGTGGCAGCTGATTCGAAAATTTTTAGGTGGTTGATGCATGGGAATTGCACCAGGCTTTACCTCTCGAGGGATCTCGAGAAGCTTACAACCCCCACCAGGCAGTGTACCTGATCGATGTAGTATAGTATAATGACAAGTACCGGGGGATTGATCGTTCAGCTAGGAATAATGTCGCTAGGATTAGAAAACCTAAAGACTAGGTCTAGAGATGAGGGATGATTCTTTTTGTATTTTTATATTTTTAGGAAAGCAAGTAAAAATCTCGGGTTTAAAGGAGTTTGGCGGAATTAGTTGCTAGTCAACTAACCCAATACTAAGATGCAATCAAAATAAAATACTAGAAATGAAAATAAACTAAATTAACTAAAGTTGTGAGCAATATGTGGGAGAAATGTGTTTACTTAGATTTCACTACTCCCTAGATATCTTTTACACGTTAATTACTTGTTATAGTTGCGTGGATGACGAATTGTATTCCTTAATACCATTCATGGGGTGGCTTACTTACTTCCCCAATCCTATGAGTGCCTACTTCACTCCTATGTCGAGCCGGCTAAGAAGCTCCTAACATGGGATCATTAGAATTTACTCATGCATTAAATACAACCAATAAAACCTAGTACACATCGGTTCATGTTTCCTAAGACGTTCAAGCATGTTACACAATGGAGATCTACCCGTTTTCTTAAGCCTAACTTTGAAATCATTCATCCAATACTACCATAAACAAGTAATCAACACATAATTAACATCTAGGTTTCATTAGATCTAAGCAAACACAAGATAAATCTAGCCTAGCATGTTGAAATCTAGACAAGCACAAGATATAGACAACCAACACATAGACATATTTGATTGAATTAAGAGAAGACTTATCTCAATAGCACATGAAAGGATTCAAGGGGTAAAAACCCTTGAATTTACTGTAAAATACGAGCTAGGATTCACAAAGTTCGGCCCTAGGGTTTCTCCACACAAGTTCCTTTTTTAATGAATGAAAAATAGAAAACTATATATAGATTTTGGAAGGTGACGGCTTCAAGAACAAATGTCTAACGCCGTCATCTCGCCGCCAAATAGTTCCTCGGACTGCCTAGATGTGGATCTGACGCCGTCATGTGAACACCTTATGCAGGCCGTCATGATTTTAACTCTTCACGCTCTAGTTGTGACACCTTCAGGTTTCTTCTGGGTCGTCATGGTTTTTACTCTTGACGCCGTCAGGAATTTCCTCTTGACGCTGTCATACACTGTTTCCAGGATGGAAAATGAAGTCTTGGCGTTTTCTTCACTTTTATGCTCCAAAAACGTCCGAATTGCTTCCTTTTCCAGATTTCACTCCCAAAGTACCTAAAATCACAAAAGGAACGATTTAGGGTAATATTTGATCAAATAAATTCAATTCTGGGCTTAAATGACCCCTTAAAAGTGGTTTATTTTTCGCCTCATCATATACCCTTACACTTGAGATTTGCTTGTCCTCAAGCAAATGCGCTTTTATTCTAATCAAAATACAAGTTAGGGGTCATTTAACACTAATATAAAAGTAATTACAACAAATAATCTTTCCACTAAAGACCAAAGACAAGCACGGAGGTCATATACTAGCACATAGTGTTTAGATAGTCACATATCTCGGGTGTAATAAAGTATAAATTACAATATGAAAACGGAAGATATCTCTCACTACCTGTCATAGCAAAATAGATTACCATAGGCTTGGGAAAGGATCAAACCTCCACCACATGGCGTAAGCACCTAGGATAAACTATCAAAGAGGTCTTTTTAAAGGATTGTAACATTAGGTGTAGGGATATGAAATGCACAGTTTTGTTGGATATAGGCAGTCTTTACTGGTGGCGAGTTAACAACCTTGGTTAATTACATGTACAATATGGCGTTGCTAAGCCAAGACTAGACTCGACTTAAGCTAATAAATGAAAAATAACAAAAACATAAAATGAACATAGAATGAAAAGGGATGGTAGTCCGTATGTTTTTTCTCTTTTTCTTTTTCTATATATTTTTTTTTGTGCATACATTCTTACCCTACCATCCAAAATAATACACAATAGGGAATGAACATTCCCCTCACACTTGAATTTTTACATACTTTACAAATAACTAATCTAATGACTCGAATTAAGAAAATCAAAACACTTGGAGTACTTTTAAGATTAACGTACATATAGGGGTAATATATGATGGTCTTCCCCATTACTCCATAAAATTAGTACTTTACCCATGAGTCCCAATCGTCCCAAAACAATATGTACAAGGATATGACTCGACTTAGCAACCATGTAATCAATTAGATAATTAACTAAGGGTTTAACAAATAACAATAATGCACAAAAAATGAGCGCATACACGGAAGGCTAAGGCGATTTGGGTGTACATTTAAGTGGGGTGTAACAAATTCTTCCTTTAAGTAAGATGCTTAAAGTTAGAAATGAAAAGATAGGCTCGGAGGGGTATACTAGGGGTTTCATGTACTAAAAATGAGTACAACGCTAAGGTGTAGGAAAAATTAGTTGACTTAACTAGCCAAGTAATATGACTTAAATGGTCATGTAATTATGATACAGGTTTAACACAAGGGTGATCCTAATACCTCTTATCATGTAGTAAATCCTACTACACGAATGTAGTCTCACTAGCGGTCTCGGGATACATCACTAACGCAAGTTCTAGAATCTAAATGCTACCGGTACACTCATAAGCACTAATAGTAAATGCTTTTCCTATCAAATCTAAAGGAGAACCTCACATATTTGGGTGGAAAATTTTTCTGAATAGTACGGTTTTGTGCTAGTCATACAGTCTCCTATCCATGAGACGCTTGCTATGGCTAAAGTTTCACTCCTAAATGTTGTAAAAAAATTTAAATTTGGCGCTAAAATTGCACTAACAAGTATTTCTCATAGTTTTATTACACATCTACTATCAAACAAACAAACTCAAGCGAAAGTGTATTTGTAAGGTATCATCATTTTACCCTCCCCTTACACTTAGGATGAACATTGTCCCCAATGTTCAAGTAAAGAATGTAAAAGGGAAAAAGTAAAATGAATGAAATCAAATACTCCCCTGATTCGCTCGGTATGGATAATAAGGTGGCCAGGTTAGATCTTCCTCCAAGAAAATGAACAATCAAAGTTTCCCTTCCAGAAAATAAATCATCTTCTTGTCATACATAACCTGTAAATCCTGACAAAACAGACAAGACAACCTCGCATAAAATCGGCGGCAATCTACATATGTTACTAAATCCAAGAAAACAAAATAAGATATAATGCTTGTGGAATGATGTTTGCAGATTTCCTGGAGATTATAAAACTAATAATTCAACAAAAACTTTAAAACTCCGTTAGAAAAACAAAACTGGTAGAATTTCCAGATTTTTACACGTGACGCCGTCAAGAGTAAACTCGTGACGCCGTCAGAAGTGATCTGCAGAAATTCTTATGTTAAGTTTCCGGAAAATTTCTGGAAAAACTTCGTCCTACTTCCTGGAAAATCCTGCAAAACATCACTATGACTCGATACAAGCATTTGACTCTAACAAATACGAATATACATGTTCATTTAATATTGTGGAGAATCATGATCGGTTTGTTTCTTAAAAACATATTTGGGGTTTCCCCTTACACTTATCTTTTGCAAAAATACCTTTAGGTGAAGTTAAGATTAGGTAAAACAACAAAGTAAAGTATTTCCACTATTTAGTTTTGAAACATGATCTACCAACAATAAAAATAAAGCATGCATACGGAAGCAAATAACAAACAAACAAAATAAAAATCACACAAAACATGGGTTGCCTCCCAAGAAGCGCTTTTCTTTATTTACGAGACTTGTAGCTAGACTCAAGGTCATGGGTTACTACGTGACCTCATCCTCAAACGTTACATCTTCTTCACCAATCATTTCATTATTATTTTCTTGATAATGTTTTACACGTTGTATGTTAACAGAAAATTCTCTACCTTCATCGTCTAATAATACAACGGCTCCAGTTTTAGAGAAACTTTTCACCGTAAATGGTCCATACCATCTAGACTTGAGTTTCCCTGGAAATAATCTTAACCGGGAATTGTACAATAGGACTTTGTCCCCTTCTAAAAATTCCTTGGGTTTCTTAATTCTTTGGTCATGCCATCTTTTGGCCGTTTCTTTATATGTAATGGAAGATTCATAGGCTTCTAATCTAAGCTCATCATGCTCGTTTAATTGCAAGAACCTATTGGTTCCAGAAATTGTATAATCTAAGTTACATGCCTTAAGCGCCCAATAAGCCTTATGTTCTAATTCTACTGGCAAGTGACATGCCTTACCATACACCATGCGAAACGGGGTCGTTCGAATAGGTGTCTTGTAGGCGGTTCGGAATGCCCATAAGGCTTTGTCGAGTTTAAATGACCAGTCTTTTCTATTCTGACTAACCATTTTTTCAAGTATTCTTTTAATAGCCCTGTTTGTGTTTTCGACCTGGCAATTGGTTTGTGGATGATAGGCAGTGGAAAATCGATGGGATACCCCATACCTCCTCATGACCTTTTCCATTTGCGCATTGCAAAAGTGGGTCCCCCTATCACTGATGAGGGCTTTAGGAATCCCGAATCTAGCGAAAAGCTTTTTCAGAAAATGAATAACTACCCTGGCATCGTTGGTCCTAAGGGCTTGTGCCTCTACCCATTTTGAAACATAATCGATGGCAACTAAAATGTATTTGTTCCCCCCTGAAGATAGAAAGGGCCATGAAGTCAATTCCCCAGACATCGAAGACCTCACATACTTGTATAAAATTCTGAGGCGCTTCATCCCTATGTGATATGTTCCCGGCTCGTTGACATGCATCGCATGCCTATACCATTTCTTTGACAGCACGGAAAATTGTGGGCCAATAGAATCTCGCGTCAAAAATCTTTCGGGCGTTGGTGCTTATCCCATGATGCCCTCCAGAGGGACCAAAGTGACATTCCCTCATAATCTTCACTGCTTCACTTTCCGAAACATAATGTCTTATTATTTGGTCAGGACACCTTCGGAATAAAAATGGTTCATCCCAGAAGTAGTATTTTAACTGAGAAAAGAACCTTTTTCTTTCGTACCTAGTCAGGTGTTCTGGAACGATTCTGCTTGCGAGATAGTTGGCAAAATCGGCGTACCAAGGCTCCGAATCAATCATTGACATGAGTTGTTCGTCAAGAAATGAATCCCCAATCTCACTTCTATCGTGCTCATCCAAGGGGTTTTCAAGACGAGATAGATGGTCTGCGGCCAGATTTTCTGCCCCCCTCTTATCACGAATCTCAACATCGAATTCTTGTAACAACAAGATCCACCGAATTAGTCGTGGCTTAGCATCCTGCTTAGCAAAAAGATATCGAAGAGCCGAGTGATCAGTGAAAATGACTGTCTTTGAAAGGACAAGATATTGCCGGAATTTGTCGAATGCGAACACTACGACTAACAATTCCTTTTCGGTGGTAGAGTAATTCTCTTGAGCGGGATTCATGGTTTTGCTAGCGTAGTAAATAGGTTGGAATATCTTGTCACGCCGTAGGCCCAATACAGCCCCGACAATGAAATCACTAGCGTCACACATGATTTCAAACGGTAACTCCCAGTTGGGTGTAATCATGATTGGAGCTTGTGTGAGCTCCTTTTTTAAGAGATCGAATGCATCCTTGCATTCTTGGGAGAAATCGAATGGAGCATCCTTCATGAGCAATTGAGTCATTGGCCGAGCTATTTTGGAGAAGTCTTTGATGAATCTCCAATAAAACCCGGCGTGCCCCAAGAAGCTGCGTATTGCTTTAACAGTCGTGGGGTATGGTAACTTAGATATAGCTTCAACTTTAGCTTAGTCCACCTCTATCCCATTCCCTGAGATCTTATGCCCTAACACAATCCCTTCTTTCACCATGAAATGACACTTTTCCCAGTTTAACACCAAGTTGGTTTCCTCACAGCGTTTAAGCATTTTTTCTAGATTAGCAAGACAGCGGTCGAAGGAGTTCCCGAAGACCGAAAAGTCATCCATGAACACTTCCATGCTGTCTTCCATGAGTTCGTGAAAGATTGCGGTCATGCGTCGTTGAAAAGTGGCGGGGGCATTACATAGCCCAAAAGGTATCCTTTTGTAGGCGAACGTTCCATAAGGGCAAGTAAACGTGGTCTTTTCTTGGTCCTCAGGTGCTATGGGAATTTGGAAATACCCTGAGAATCCATCCAAGAAGCAATAGTACTCGTGTCCAGACAATCTCTCTAACATTTGGTCAATGAATGGTAAGGGAAAGTGATCTTTCCTCGTGGCATCATTGAGCTTTCGATAGTCAATGCATACCCGCCATTCAGTAACTGTTCTCTGGGGTACCATCTCACCCTTGTCATTCTTAACTACAGTCATTCCACCCTTCTTAGGTACAACCTATACATGACTAACCCATGGGCTGTCCGAGATTTGGTAGATCAATCCTGCATCCAGAAGTTTGATGACTTCTTTCTTTACTACTTCCTTAATGTTGGGGTTCACCCGCCTCTAGGGTTGTACGGTAGGTTTATAATCTTCTTCCATGAGAATCTTATGTGTGCAAAAAGTTGAGTCAATCCCCTTAATGTCGGCTACACTCCATTCAAGCACTCCCTTATATTTCTTTAGGACCTCTAAGAGTTTACCTTTTTGTTCATGTTCGAGGGAGGAATTTATGATTATCGGCAGTTGGTCCTCTCCCTGAAGGAAGGCATACTCTAAATGGTTAGGGAGTTCCTTAAGATCTAACTCAGGAGGTTCGATAATAGAAGGCTTAAGCTTGTTTTCGAGCTTTCGGAGCTCGAGATACTCCGTGGTCTCTTGTCTAGGGTAGAAGGAGACTACACCAACATCCTCCATCTTTTCCACCTCTAGCAAAGGTAGAAAACTCTCATCCCGTAACCAGCCTTCCTCAATTTTTGCATCAACACAGCTATCAATGACATCTGTGAGCTCATCAACCTCTTCAATGAAATAGAGCCGGTTAGCCGCTTCGAGAGAGAGATCCATAGAGTCCTTAATGTCGAAGGTTGTGCTATCGGTTCCCACTCGTAAGGTTAATTTTCCGTCATAAACATCAATGACTGCACGAGCGGTAGCAAGAAATGGTCTCCCTAAGATGATGGGTACCAAGTCATCCTCCTCCATCTCTAAGATTACGAAGTCGACCAGGAATTTGAATTTCCCAACTTTGACTAGCACATTCTCGCGTATCCCTACGGGGTACTTGACTGATCTATCAGCTAGTTGGATGTTCATATGGGTAGGCTTTAATCCAGAGTATCCTAATTTAAGGAACATAGAGTGAGGCATGAGATTGATACTCGCCCCCAAATCGGCAAGAGCATTCTTTATTGATAGAGATCCTATGGAGCAAGGCAAGGTGAAGCTGCCTGGATCGTCTACCTTTTTTGGTAGCCCTCGATGAGTCACCACCGAACATTCTTCCCCCAGGGTCACAAGACCATCAAGTTTCTTTCGGTTAGCGAGTAATTTTTTAAAGTACGCGCTATACTTCGGCATGTGATAACAAGCATCCAGGAGGGGTATGGTGACTACTGAGTCTTTTATATATGACAGGAATCTTTTATTATCATTCTCAGTTTTCTGGTTTTTTAATCGGGATGGGAATGGGATTCTCACAGGTTGGTTAGGTGAGGTTGATGGTGAAGGGGTCATAAAGGGAGGTTGGTTGGGAGTCTCGCTGCCCACATCCTCCTCCTCTTCGCAAGGCTTGTTTGGATTGGGAGAGATGGGGGATGAGCTCGGGTAAGGGGGGTCCTTGGTTGTTGTTCCAGCTCGAGTGGTTATCACGAGCATGGGGTCTTTTTGGCTTACTGACGGCATTTCAAGGTTATCGAGGGCTGAGTTAAGCTTGTTGAACCATTCTCCAATGTCATTCTGCTGCTCGTCAACAAGTTCATTAAGACCTTTTAATTGTAAGCCTTTTTCTTGAGTGAAGTGACCAAGGTCATCTTCAAAAGTGCTCCTGATTTCGAATTCAGGACCTTCCTCTCCTTCTTTTCTTTTTACCAGATTCCCCCAGAGGGTGTAATCGTCATTTTGGTAAAAAGGCAAAAGGGATGGATCAGTATAAATGTCACCACCTGACAAGCATGCATGCTCAGTCGTGGTTTCTCCTCCGCATTCCTCTACCTCATGCGGGCCCCCACAGTAGTCGCAGATCAAGTAAGGATTTGAAAGTTGTTTAGGTAACTGCGACCCAGCTAGGTACTCCATTATTTTGTGAATTTTTCTTAACCGATCTGAAGTGATTTCAGAAATGCTGACAGTCGACTCAGGTTCATCCCAAGTGTCATCCTGGTCTTGAGCATATTCTTCAATCCTATCCCATCCTTCTTCGGCACTAAGGTTGGCTAATCTCCCTTTTCTAGAATTGTTGATTCCATTCCGATCATTTGAGGAGAGATTGTTGTAGAAGATTTGGACCAAAAGCTAAAGTTCGATGCCATGATGGGGAACTTGTCTTAGTAAATCCTTGAATCTTGTCCACGATTTATGGAAGGGTTCATCCTTCCCTTTTCGGAAACGGAGGATCTTATCTCTAAACACTGTAGTTTTTCCAGGTGGAAAGAACTTCTCATAGAACTTGGATATGAGTTGCTCCCATGTGAAAATAGATTCAGAAGGGAGTTTATCATACCACTCTTGGGCTTTCCCATAGAGGGTGAAAGGGAAGAATCGTAATCGGGACGTGTCTCTAGTAGCCCCATCCATATGGAGGGTGTCTACTATTTTCAAGAAGTCCTGAATGTGTTGAATTGGGTCATCATCATCTAATCCACAAAACTTGCACACACTTTGGACAAGCGAAACATCGGTCGCATGCAAGACCTCATTGGTGTGTTCGTTTGGGTAGACAATGGCATTTGAGAAGCCACGAGGATTCGGGGAGGAGTAGTCCCTAAGGCGCTTAGGAATAGGAGTTGCGGGGGTATTCATCTCGTTGTTGGGTTGG
Organism: Artemisia argyi; assembly: GCA_030686995.1. NCBI lineage: Eukaryota > Viridiplantae > Streptophyta > Magnoliopsida > Asterales > Asteraceae > Artemisia > Artemisia argyi. Next base: position 107,782,145 of record CM060681.1, on the reverse strand, counting down.
GAGCTAGGGGTTGTAAGGTGATTTTCTGAATTTTCTTCAGAAAGAGGTGCATCAAAATCGATGGCAACGCTAGATGGTTCAGGAGTTGAGTGAGATCGTCTTAACCTACGCGTTTCTCTTTCGGGTTCTGCATAAGGCAAGACAAGGTTTCTAGTGGAACTACGACTCCTAGTGATCCTAAAGTTAGAGAATTCGTCTGTTGCCATAATGGCGGATGGTAGAGAGGTACAAACAAAAACACGAAGAATTAAGATAGACTAAAGAGAACCTAAAAATTAAAAATAAAATCTTACTAGAAAGGAATCTAGCAAGTAGACCTAATAAAAAGAGATTCTAACCTAGACAATAACTATTCCCCGGGCTGCGGCGCCAAAAACTTGATGCGTGGGAATTGCACCAGGCTTTACCTCTCGAGGGATCTCGAGAAGCTTACAACCCCCACCAGGCAGTGTACCTGATCGATGTAGTATAGTATAATGACAAGTACCAGGGGATTGATCGTTCAGCTAGGAATAGTGTCGCTAGGATTAGAAAACCTAAATACTAGGTCTAGAGATGAGGGATGATTCTTTTTGAATTTTTATATTTTTATATTTTTAGGAAAGCAAGTAAAAATCTCGGGTTTGAAGGAGTTTGGCGGAATTAGTTGCTAGTCAACTAACCCAATACTAAGATGCAATCAAAATAAAAGATTAGAAATGAAAATAAACTAAATTAACTAAAGTTGTGAGCAATATGTGGGAGAAATGTGTTTACTTAGATTTCACTACTCCCTAGATATCTTTTACACGTTAATTACTTATTATAGTTGCGTAGATGACGGATTGTATTCCTTAATACCATTCATGGGGTGGCGTACTTACTTCCCCAATCCTATGAGTGCCTACTTCACTCCTATGTCGAGCCGGCTAAGAAGCTCCTAACATGGGATCATTAGAATTTACTCATGCATTAAATACAACCAATAAAACCTAGTACACATCGGTTCATCCTTCCTAAGACGTTCAAGCATGTTACACAATGGAGATCTGCCAGTTTTCTTAAGCCTAACATTGAAATCATTAATCCAATACAACCATAAACAAGTAATCAACACATAATTAACATCTAGGTTTCATTAGATCTAAGCAAACACAAGATAAATCTAGCCTAGCATGTTGAAATCAAGACAAGCACAAGATATAGACAACCAACACATAGACATATTGATTGAATTAAGAGAAGACTTATCTTAATAGCACATGAAAGGATTCAAGGGGTGAAAACCCTTGAATTTACTGTAAAATACGAGCTAGGGTTCACAAAGTTCGGCCCTAGGGTTTCTCCACACAAGTTCCTCTCAATGAATGAAAAGTAGAAAACTATATATAGATTTTAGAAGGTGACGGCGTCAAGAACAAATGTCTGACGCCGTCATCTCGCCGCCTAATAATTCCTCGGACTGCCTAGATCTGGGTCTGACGCCGTCATGTGTACACCTTATGCAGGCCGTCATGATTTTAACTCTTGACGCTCTTGTTGTGACGCCTTCAGGTTTCTTCTGGGTCGTCATGCATTTTACTCTTGACGCCGTCAGGAATTTCCTCTTAACGCCGTCATACACTGTTCTCAGCATGGAAAATTAAGACTTTGGCGTTTTCTTCACTTTTATGCTCCAAAAACGTCCGAATTGCTTCCTTTTCCAGATTTCACTCCCAAAGTACCTAAAATCACAAAAGGAACGATTTAGGGTAATATTTGATCAAATAAATTCAATTCTGGGCTTAAATGACCCCCTAAAAGTGGTTTATTTTTCGCCTCATCAGTGGTCATCTGGATCACCTGTCCCATCATAAGTTTTAGCATTGGCGGGCATGCGCCTTCTCTTATCTTTTAAGAAATCGCTGATGCGCCGAGTGAACGCGTCAACCTTTTGGCGGCGCCAAGGACGTGACATATCTTCGTCCTCCTCCTCATCTCGATATCTTCTCCTGGACTTTCAATGTCATGTTTCTTTGTTCTCGTTGTCCGAGGAGTCACTTAAGGATGAGCTTACCCATTTGCGGTGCTTGCGCCAACTGTCCTCGAAATCCGAGCTTGAAGGGATTTTGCTTGGGGAGCGCTGTCGCCCAAGTGTATCATGAACTCTTCGACTGCTAAACCTTGGAGGACTTTCGCTTGGTGAGCGCTGTCGCCCAAGTCGATCATGGATTCCGCGACCACCAACCCTAGTATGAACATTGGTATGCCTTCCATCGTCTTCGTATTCCTCCAGGTACTGCAAGTGAGCTGCCTCATCATCCACAACTTTCCTTCCGTCCCTAGTGAATACTGGGGGTCGGCGGCTGTCTTTCTCGCGCCTCTCCTTACGATGGCGCAGTGGGGATGCTTCGTACTCAGGGCCGAAGTTGAGCCGGGCTTGCAGGCTCTGACTTGACCTTCTTTTCGCTTCCTCTTGCATAAGGGCAGCCAAGGTTTCGTAGTTTTGAGATACAAAATCACTTGGTGCTAATTCAGGCGCAACTCCTTCTAGCGCGAGGATGTCTCTTTCCATATTAGGACCCCTATCTCGGTTAGGTGCACATGGTGGCTCAGTGGGGTCTGTTTCTGGTACCGTTTGGTGAGGAGTGGTGAAAAGAGTGCGCTGTAGATCTTCCGCGCTAGTGGTTGTCGTGGTGGCCTGGGTAGTCCCTGCGGGCAATTCTACCGTTGGAAAGATCAGATCTGGGCCTGACCCTTGGTGCCTAGGCACGCTGGTTGTTCTAGGGGCCTGCCTGGGGGTTGAATTGCTTTGATGCTTCTTCCCCTGTGGGTCACCATGTGTTTTCTTCACTTGGGGAGTCCGCTGGTTTACGTTTCCATGCTTCGTCATTCTAGTTCTTAGTGTAGGGTCCCACGGATGGCGCCACTTGTTGATACAAAGTTGGGCGTTCCTTGTTTGGGTTCCTGTTCTCGTATCAATTGGATCTTAATGCTTGAGACCTACGCACTAAGAAAGCAAACAACACCGTTAGACTTATCGTGGGATTGTCTCCCACGATTATCCTCCGGCGTGAGAGTAAGTAATCAGTTTTAGGGTTATATTGAAGAGTTAGGGTTTTTAGATGATACCTTAATGAGAGCCGTGATATTATTTATATAGACACGAAATCCTTGTTGGTTTCGTGTTCCTTACTCTTCGGCGTATCTCGCCTTTATCCGGTCTATTGATCTTTATCCCATAAATAAGAGATCATTATCAAGACCATAAATAATATATTTTAGTTTGGGCTTTCGTGAGCCCAAATCATTATTATGATAGCCCAAATCATTATTATGATAGCCCACGCGTGATGGGCTTTGGCATTAGTAGTGTCCATTGGTCGGGTTCATGACCCGAGTGCGGACTATACGTCATCAGTTCAGATCATGTTTCTGTTCTTTTCTGTTAGTAACGAGCCAAAACAAACACCCTCTTTATGTTGTGATATTGTTTAAACTTAAAGCTACCATATGAGACCTTTTAATATGCTGAATAATCAGTTAGTAAGTATATGTATGAACTATGAGTTTTTACAAGGTTAAAATTTGTTTTTTCTCTTTTCTGTTTTGACGCAAAACCAGCCCAAGCACCCCTTTTTGAGCCAATTTTTAAGCTACAAGCCAAGGTCTATAAGCCCAACCAATAAGCTCTTTTAACAAGCTCCTTGGACACATCACCACTAACTTGGTTAAAGTATCTAAGTGTATCGTTTTAATTAGGTCTGTTTCCTTGTCGAGAGTCACAAAACCAAACATCCCTTTGATATACGTTTTTATCATTCACAAGAATATAAGCTATAAGCTACTAAGGAAATGAATTTAATAAGCCTAATAACCTGTAAACAAGCTACATAAAAGGTCTCATAAGGTTTCAAGGTCAAAATCTTGTTTTCTTTTTCTTTTCTTTCTTTGTCGAAACAAGCCAAACACCTTACTTTGGCTATTTAATTAACCTATAAGATAAAAGCATTAGACCTCAAAATTTTGCTACATGATAGAGCTCCTAGTCAAGATTAAAAAGTCATAAGACCATGACTAAAAACCCACAAGACATCACTTTGTTTCTCTCTTTCTTTTGGTCGCGAGCACAAATTAAACACACCCTTTTCATGGGCTGATATGCCCAGAAGCTCTTTTATAAGCCAATAAGCTTAAAACATACTCCTTACCACTTAATATAGCTCATAGAATTAAGCAACAAGCTGCCAACTATTTTCACTTTAAAAATATAACAAAAACGCAATAAGGATCTGTTTTACAAAACAAACTATGCATGGAGGGTTAAAAGTGAAAATTCATTTAGTTATAAGTAATAAGGACATGTTTTAAAAACCATTTAATGCATGGAGGTTGAAAATGACAAATGTTATTAAGTTATATACCAAGGGGTATATATTGTCAATACTTGAAACTATAAGGGTATAAAGGGTAACATTTTATATTATTATTACAGAAATGGACTTCTTGGCTCGGTTTTTGATAAAAACTAATATATGGAATATTTGCATCTTGATAATGATCGATAAAAACCTAAAAAGAAAATATGATAAATATTATCATCCACTAACTTTTGAAGAAACTTCATGTTGTCTCGTTCAACACTCAAGCATCAACAAAACTCTTGCGAACACAAGAATTAAAATTCACATGTATTTGATTACGAATACTGAAACTTGACATATCCACTAGGTCACGTATCATAGTAGTTTGTTCTCACAACTTGATTAGTATTTCAATCAGACTACTATAATTGCCGAGGTGAGTCATAGCCCCTCTTTTCTTATTTTTGAACTCTTTGGGGGAGAAACCTGCTTGTTTTACTTACAAATCTTGTTCGTTAATTCCTAAACATTCTAGATGATTTATGAAACACTTTATTTGTGTACTGAAACTTATAACATGTTGAACACAAAGTACTTTATGTATGTTATCCTGATTCTTATTGCCTAAGACACACTTTTGCCACTGAAAGTCCCTCATATCATGAACCTTTGTCACTTGCGAGTGAACGCGAATATAGTGAATAGATCTGTTGGCAGTTGACGCCCCATTTGTGTTAGTTGGATAGGTAGCCAAATGCACTTTATTTGAAGAACAATAGGATGTTGGCAAACTCCTACACGAGGGCACTATTACTTACATCATCCCTATGATGTGAGTAACTTACGTCGTTTTTATGATGTCACACATGTTAAGGGTTGCGTTCATGAGACTTAGAGCAATAATACGGTACTATAATTGCAACTACTGAATTTATGGGTGCAACGACAGGGCCAACTGTTTATTAAACTTAAAACGTGTGTTCAACTAATTTGCATACAAACACTATGGAATCACTCAACCTTTGACTATTGAAATCAACAGTTTTATTTATAAACTCTATGAACTCACCAACCTTTGTGTTGACACTTTTAGCATGTTTATCTCAGATCCATAATTAACGAGGATGGCACGGAGAGGCACGAATACTGATAGAAGGCTAAAATCTAATTATCATTCGAAACTTATTCAAAAAACTATAAAACTACTGGGACCTCATTTTGTAATAAAATCTTTTAAAAATGACTCGATTAGAGATCATTTTCTATTATTGTAACTGTTGTGCCATGAAGTAACACCCAACTTGAATTCCGCTGTGCATCCCGAAATTGGGGGTGTTACATGATAGGACCAGAAGAGAGTTACTAAAGGTTGATGTCATGGAAGTCGACGAAATACAACGAACCATGTCTAATGTATGGACAACTAGAAGGGGGTTGAATAGTTTACCGGTTTTTAACTTGATTAACTTTGAAACCTTTACGTGTAATCAACAATCGTAACTACTTAAACTATAACTAATATGCAAGAGTAAAGAAAGAAACAATCAAACTACAACACGAATGTTTATCATGGTTCGGCTACAAGGGCTCTTTTCTTTGCCCTACTCCACGCCCCGAGTTATCCAACTCGAGAGTTTCTACTAGTCCACAAGCTCCTTTCACCAACGGAGAAAACCTTACAAGTCGCTTACACAAGATTACCGACACAAAGCTAGATGTCGCGTTCTTTTACAAGGGTACAACCACTCCCGTTATTTCTTTTACAAGGGTACAACTACTCCCGTCACACTTTGTATTTTAAGGACTAAAATACTAACCGATCACTACTGAAATTACACAATCAAATGAAGTGTAAACTATGCAAGTTTACACAATGCTAAGCTAACAAGACTTGCAACGTTATGTTGAGACTTGTAACTTTTGGCATGAACTTGTGATCCTCTTTGCTACAAAAGATCTCACAAATGAAATGTTAATGAGTTAGATGAATGTAATGAGAATGTATGTGTAAAATATAATGAGAAGTGATGAGAAAATTCTTGAGCGTGGCTTGCTATTTATAGCCAACCAAGACAGTAGGCTGGCGGATCCGGCAGAACTAAAACAAGGGCTCCGCCCTTGTACCCACAGGGTTCCACCAGACCTGACAGTCAAACACTCAAGAAATCTTTCCATATCTATGCATATCAAATCAAGATTCACAAAGTCAAATTCAAGATAGTTTGTGTAAGAATCTTTCCAAATGTGTAAGAGATCTTCCAAAAGTCAACTTAGGGATTTTGAAAATCTTTTTAAGATTACACATGATGCATGCTATGATGTCATACAACATTTTCTATTTATAGAAATATGAAAATGTTATGTTTTATGTGAAATGTAAATGTAGCAAATGTAATGTTTAAATGAAATGAAGTCTAGTTATGAAAGACTTAAACTATATTCCCGACTTGCTAAGAATTAAAGTTTATACTTTGTCATTAACAAAACTTAGCAAAGATCGTAAAATATAAATAACATTTTTAGGCGATATTTGTATTAACAATCTCCCCCTTTTTGTTGAGGACAAAACAAAAACTTTATTTTAAAGCAACGCACTAACTATAGTGTTAAGTCTTTAAAAATTTATATTTAAACTTGTTTAATTTGAATGATGAGAACTAGTTTAAGTTTAAATATGTTTTTCTCCCCTTTTTGTCGAAAAAAAAGAAGAGTTGCGTAGCGGAATGATGCAAGCTAAGTGCTTCCCCTTGGATAATACTCCCCCTAGTTGGGGTGCCAAGATTGGGAATCATGGATCTTGAACCTACAAGAAAACGTTAGTTTTTGAAAAAGACTAAGCAACCACCACAAGTTATGAGAAGATAACCAAGTATATCACCATCACAACAACTAAATGGTCAACCAACAATGGACACAATATAGTAGAACCGATTTCATTCCTAGTAAAATTTGACTTTTGAAAAAGTCAAAGACAAGAAATAGAAAAATCAACATCCTACTTCTAAAAATAAAAAAAAGCAAAAAGGGAAAAAAATAACAAGAAAATGAAATCCTACATGTATAAAAAGGAAGTCATCCAACATAGTCTTAATTGAGGCAAAGCCTCCAAATGCATGCTCTATGAGTGGTTTGGATGAGAAAGAGCATCTAGGCGTTCTAGAATGTATTGGAGAGTAAAGCGGGTTTCATATTGGACTTGGTGAAGCATTATCTTAATACTTTCACTTATTTTTGTCACTCGCTCACAATGTGAGCATCCATGGCAAGGATTGGGTAAGATTGGATCATTTATTGATGGTTGTGATGGTGGTGGTGGAACATTGGCAGTTTGTTGAGATTAGATGGGGTTGGCAGTGGAGGATAGCAAGGTGGTTTGGAACTCCATTGCTTGATGGAGATGGGAGTCTACCATGATTTTGAAAGCATAGAGGTTGTCGAGGCGAACATTGATCTCCTTGTGGGTGTTGGGTGGGTTGTTCCACAAAGAGGCTTCTATTTCCTCATATGAGGGAAAGATGGACTCAAAGTGTTGGGATGGACATTGTGATGGTGGTTGAGATGCTTGAGATGATGGTGGATCATGGTGTTCAAAGTTAGCTTCTCCATAGAGAGGGCCATGAATATCCTTGAAGATGGGGTGAAACAACAACGGTTTTTGTTGGTGAGGATCTTGTTGTTGTGGTGGTTCTTGGTCAAATGGTTCATTTGGCTCAAAGAATTGCCATTGTTGATGGTTTGCCATTCGTTCAATTGAGCCAAACGAAGGAAATGGTGGTGGATTGGTTGATCTAGGTGGAAGGTCATCAAGGTCTTGCAAGAAAGGATGTGGTGATATTGGTGGAGTGCCAAAGAGCTCCATTGGTTCAAGCTTTGGTGATTTGGGTGGTGATAGAGATTTGGATGGTTGAGTCGGAGCTTGTGGTGGAGTTGGATCACTTGGAGTTATTGTTGGTGGTGGAGTGGTGATCACATTGTTAAGCCTTGGTGAAGGTGTAGGAGTAGCTAGGTTGAAGAAATTCTCATCTTTGATGGGTGAAGAGATGATGAGTGGTGATTCATCCGAAGATGAGGAGCTTAAGTTGATGGTTGTGTTAAAACAACATGGTTTGACACTAATCCTTGTGGTTCTTCTAATGGGTCTAGATGGTGGAGAGGAGTTTGTTGACTTTGTCATTGTCAAAATGATATTTTAGAAGCTTAAGATTAGAGATTGAGATGGTGATGGTGTGATTTGAAAGTGTTCCAAGATGGTCAAATTTATAGTGTTGAAGAATTATTGAAAGGAGTGTTTGGATTTGATGTTCTACCATACAAATTTTGAGGTTTCTAATGATTTTGAAGGTTGTCATATCATTTGAAGTCAACCCAATGGAAAATGGTGGAGTAAGAAGACCAAGATATGCACTAAATGCTATGTGGTCATGTCAAATGATTTGGACCAGATGTTCCACGAATTTCAAGAAACCTTTTGGAGGGTTTCTTGGTTTATGTAGAAGGGATCCTTGAGTTAGTTATGGTTGAATTTGATTTTTGGCGGGAAATGGGTTCCTATTGGTTCTAGAGACTACAAAAGGTCCTAATGCACTTAACAAATAGTAAGAAATGTGTTTCTAACTAAAAAGGATGGTTTGATGTTGTTTAGAAGTCGGAATTTTGAAAAATTTCTGTAGGTGCTGGCAGAACCCTGATTTGGGTTCCGCCAAATCTGTGGGCCAAACCTGGGTTTACCCAAAAAATGCACTGGCGGAACCCAATTTTTGGTTCCGCCAGATCCGCCAGACCTGGAAAATTAACAGAACAGTGTTTTAAGGGTCGAGACGTTTTCCAAATTTTCTTGGAACATAAACTTAGTCCTATATCTGATTAGGAAATGACAAAAATGAATATGAAAACATTCTTACCAATAGACTTTGACCGGGGGCTAGCGAATTTCGCTAAACTTAGTGAAATTTTCATAAACTTGAAAATTTGACAACATGCCAAATGTTGTCTCCCTGCATACATGTTAGTTTATATAAAGCTAAGACATAACATATTATCCCTACGAGTACATAAATCCATAAAACATATTGTAATACAACCAAATTGTTCAAAAGGCACCTTGTGCCAAACACCCCTAACCCCGCACTCATTGATAATCCAAATTTTTGTTGAGCTTTCTAAGGAACCTCCCGAAGCACTTGAACATCCCCTTGGTTTGCTTGAACTCCTCGGACTCATTAGGAATACTTGGAAGTTGTGAGAGGTACTCGAGAGGAGGAAGCCTAGAGTTAGGTAAGTTGGTTCGTCCTCACTCAATGATGATGATGATGATGAAGTTGGAGGATGAGGACGTTCCCTTTGGGCTTTGGAGACTCTCTTGTCACTGAGTGGAACAAAGGTATATGGAATGAGAGAGTAATCAAGACGATGACCACTTTGAGTTGGTGGCATTGGAGCAAAGTGTCTAAAAAGACAAGTCAAGAGCATTCCATATGGCATGGTAGTGCTGCCTTGAATGGGAATGTCGGCCATCCTTTTGGCTATGTAGTAAGCCAAGTTTAAGGGTTGGTGCACGGACACGGAGTAGAGCATATAGCAAAGGCAAAGATTGATGTAATCCCTATTCCCTATAGCGCTAATGACATTGGCTCTAATGATTTCCTCCCACTTCTTAAATTGAGGCTTAAGCTCGTTAAGCTCCATTCCATAAGGGTCCTTATCAACCTCATTTCCCGACCTAGTTCTCCTAGTGTTAGAAGTCCTAACAAAAAGATGATCACGAATAACATCCTTGGATACAAGAGGAGTATCATAAGGATGGATGCGGTCAATGACCGAGTCAAGAATTAAGAGGGAGTGTTTGTCCGAATAGAGACAAGTACCGTGATTCGAAACTCCTAGGACTTGTGTAAATTCATTGAGCGAGATGTTGTATTGGTGACCACTAATCAAGAAATTTAAATACATGAGACCAAAATCATCGGTGGAGAGAGTGATGGAAGCATAGAACTCTAGAATTAATCTAGGAAAAATAGGCTCATCAATGTTAAAGGGGCAATCAAAGTGGATGCCGGCAAGTTTCCTACTGATGTTGGTGTTTTCTAGGAAAGAGGGGTCCATGGTTCTACCCTCATGAACATATAGTTTTTCTAGAGACTTGAAGATTTTGACTTGAGTGGGGGTGAGTCAATTGGTTTTGTGGTGTTTCAGTAGGTAATTAAGGGTATCCTTGTGGTCATAGTGAGTTGCGGGAGGCATGATGATTCCTAAAAACAAAAATATCACCTTTTTAGACTAAGTTGACGTGAATTTTAATGTTGAAGTTCTAGTGTGTGTGCCTTGTAACAATTCGCAATTTCAGGTTAATTACTATTCCCGGAAAATTTACTATTCACTTTTACTATTCATTTTACTATTAATTTTTACTATTCATTTTTCCCGAAATTTTCCCAAAAGTTGATTTTTATTTGATATTCTCGAGTGATAAATCATTTCCATGGCAAATTAAATGTTTGACACTCGTCAGATCATTTTCGTGAAAGTTATTAAGGAATTACACGTTTTAGGGTAAAACGTCATTCAGAAATTCTACGCACAACGAAACTCGACCGCGTTAAGTGACCCCGCATCGGAAAAATGTTTGGCACACTCATGATTTATTTGAGAATAAATCATGACTGAGAAAAACATGACCAAAAATAAACCTCGGCCGTGAAAAACTGGAATTTTCAGTTTTAAGCGTTTTTACTCAGCCGTAACCTTAGCCTATACCTGCACCGCGTTTCTAAGGCAATTTGAGTTTTCAACTTATTACAATAAGTCAACATATTTTTCCCTCCTCCTTTGACCAAAAATCATTCCTTGATTTTATAAGTCATTCCTTGATTTTTAGGCTTACGGTTTGATGTTTAAAATACATTTAATACCAACCGACACTAGACTGAGCCCAGTCTAGACATTATAAGTCATTTTAAATCATTTATATCCTATTAGAAAAGTAACATTTTACTTTTCTCAATTTTACGCAATATTCGTACATTTTACGTATTACGCGTTTTAGACCCGTATTTCCAGTTTTAGCAGGGTTTTACCACCCCAATGGAACCTACAACTCATTTTATATTTTATTATGGAGTATTTTGACAAGTTTAACCATTCTTCCAAGTTTCGTATTTTTACGATACCCGATTTTACGTTTTGTGACGTAACAACTTACGGTTAGCATTTTACGGAGTCAAAACATACTAGATATCTTGGATAATATCTTCCAAAGTCCAACCCTTCCTCCCCAAGCATTACAAACCGCCACTAGGGGGGGGGGATTCACACTAGGTGTCTTGATCTTATGCAAGAGGCCTTAAGATTAGTACATGTGTTAACACTTGGAGAGCAAGTGTTGATTAGTCTCATATTGTAACCTCCTCAAGCTCCCATAAATAACCTTCCCCTCTCTTGTTGCCGCCCCATATCCACCACACCAACACCATCTTCTTAGCAAAATTTACTCCAAGTTTCATTCAAGATTCAAGAGCATAACAACACATAAACACTAGTTAGGTTTTGATTCATCAAAACTACTTCCAATCTTTAGAACTTTGGTGATTTCTCTTGAGTTTGAATCCACTCAAGTCACCTCAACTTTCATCATATCTCTTTCAAGAATACAAGTGTAGAAAGATTGCTTGAAGTGAAGTGGGTTGAAGCTAAAGTCTATCAAAGTCCTTTTCCTTACATGCTACTTACCTTTCTTTGTAGAAAGCCAAAGTTGTAAGCAAACTCTAATACACTTCCTTGCTTAAATATCATATTCATGCTATTTACATATCATTCATGCTATATTATGTCTTGTATTCATGTCCATGATGTATAAAAGTGAGTAAAACAAGTTGTTGTAATTGATTGACAAGATAAGTTATTAAAACAAGTAAACTAGTGAATTTCTTGGTAAGACCTGATCAAAATGGTAAAATTATGATATTGGATCATTACATATTATAGTATAGGACTTAACAAGGAAAACATAGCAATTTGAATCACCCAAAACGAGTACCCGAGTCAAAAGTTATGGCCATAAGAAGTTAGCGAAACCAAAACGCCGAAACTGCCAATACCCTACTGTTTTGCATTCTGCCATTTTGAAAGTCACCCTTCTGGTACGATTCATCAAAAACTTAAAACATGAAAGTTGTCCGGAACGACGTTTTCGTTCAGGCACATAGAAGCTCGAGCCCTGAAAACGCTTTCCGAGTGATAATTTCTTCAAATTCTTAACAGCCCATTTTTAGACCAAAGTCATTACATATAGATTATGGTTTATGAAGACCAAAGAGGTCTTATGACCTATAATCAAGACCACAACCATGGCTAGAGCCAAGGTTGAGTCTCATGACCATTTAATAAGGACCAAAGGTCATGGCAAGGCCATGACGAAATGACCATGTAAGCTTACTTAGGCGTAAACATGAAACAAGGAGTTGACGATAACTTGAACAAGCAATTTTGATCTACTTCACTTAAAGGAACCATGAGATATTACAAAGAAAAATGGTCATACAAGACTTATGAAACTTCCCCTAATAACAATCTTCATGTAAAAATAAACTTTCCTAAGTTTATTCAAATATCGGACATGTAACTTTTCGGATCAAAACTTATATCTATATATTTTATCAACTACTACAATAGTAGGGAGCCTTATGTGAGGAGTTCATTATGTAAGCCGTCGAGTTAAGTTGTGGATTTACGAATTAAAGTGTCCTGGCTCCTCGAACGCTTACTAACATGACTTCTGAATTATGTCGGCCCGAACGGTAGTAAACGATATATAAAACATACATGTTTCATGAATCATTACTTTCAAAGACTTACACTATACATCATATCACATCATGGACTAAATGCAAGATATATATATATAGGCACTACTTCATATTCTTTACTCCGATCCTAAGTCGCAACATTCTATTATAGGTTGCTCGTAGAAACCTACACGATTCAACCATTACCTTCATTACTTGCTATCTTACTTAAGGTGAGTTCATAGCCCCACTTTCCATTACTTAATTGTTTTACAAACCCTTGGGGGGAATACATGCTATTTTTAACCGAGCACAATGTTTTTAAATTGTATGCTTGCCTGGTTGTTTTATTATCACTAAGTACCAGCCTTGCTAAACCGAGATCCCTTATTATGAACCATTTAATCACTAGCAATAGTAAGCGCGAATATTATGAATAGGCCTATTGGGATTGACGAATCCCATTTGTATTGACTAAGTTCATACAAATGCATTAATATTTGAGACATGGGTATGACAGCAAAGTACCTACCGGGATAAATCTGCCGATCGATATTGGTACACGTTAACGTTTTGGTATCATAAGCTTCGTGTATAATACATTTTATGGGCGTATAATAACGTAGCCTGCCTGTTTAGTTTTCCAAACATTGGTGTGAGTCTATAGCTCACACTACCAACATATTGTGTTCAAACATTAAACAAACTCTATGAATATCACTCAACCTTTGTGTTGACCTCTCAAGCATGTATTTCAGGTTCATGACGATCAAGGATGGCACGGAAGGGCACGGATACTCAAGAGGGCTATAAATTTTATTATCATTCGAAAACTCACTTAATGTGATTTGTAAACATGGAACCAATTGGGACCTCATTTTGTAACCTCTGATATTTATATAATTTGAATGATAAATCTTTTAATACGACTCGGTTAGAGATCATTTTCTATTATTATGACTGTTGTGCTATTGAGTAACACCCAAGTTGAATTCCGCTGCATCCATGAATTGGGGGTGTTACAGATTGGTACCAGAGCCATGGTTATAGAGAAACGGGTCTAAGTGAGACCTAAACTATAACTACAATCACAAGCAAAAATATTTTATAGCCTTCCGCTCTCCGTGTCTTCCATCCTCCTGACGATTATGGACTTAGTAAGCATGTTATGCTACACAAACATATTAGTATATTTATATATACCCATTTTGAGCATTTCCCCGTAGACATTTCTATGATACACAAACATAATTGCATATTAATATATGTACCCTAAACATAATTGAGCATTTCCCCTTAAGCATTATATACTACATGAACATATTAGTATATTGATTTATACACACGTATCACATTTTGAGCACTTCCCATAAACATTGAATTGTTCTAACATAGAAATTCTTTTCATAGAAATCATGTGCGTACCCATTTCTCCCGATTATGTGCCCACTCTACCTAATAACTTCCAAGTCTTACCACCCTCACCCGAGTTCGGATTTGACTTCGTAAATGCCTTCGCTTCTGATGACGAAGAAGAACCCTTCGAAGATTCAACCGATGAAGAAGAGGAGGAACCAATGCCAACTAATTTTGCGTTGAATATTTCTAATTATTTTGAACAAAATTGGGTTGAGGCAGACTCCGAGGAGGATAATGAGTATGAATATGTACTAGAGCCATTACCACCAATTCCCTTTGATATCCCTACATGTGATGATTTGGATCACTCATTATGGATCGTATCACGACCACCATTGATCCAACAAGAAAGTCAACATGAAAACTACAGCTTCTCAAACTTCATCGACTCGTACCTCTATGACACACTAAACCAAGAAGTTGCCGATCAATCAGAGCTGCTCGGATCTTGTAACCCGCCATAGACTAGTGTGATGATACTAGTTATCTTTTGTACTACTATACTGATTAGACTCAGTTAGTAAATGTTAGGAAATCCATGTAATAACTAGCGATAGTAAAAACGTTGTAATTACTAAACTGAAAGTATCAGTTAGTAAATTTTGAAGAAACTTGTAATAAGTTTCGATTTTGTAAATCAACCAACGTTGTATGAATAAAACTCTTGTTTTATACTATCATGTGTTATGCCTTTAAATCTTCAAACATAATTATTCTATCACCATCTTAGAAAAATCACTTCATTGATACCACCCTATAAATCAATATCATGCCTTCATTTCCAACTTTCATCACAAACTACTAAATCTCAACATACCAAATTGAAGAACACAAACCTTCTTAACCTTCTCACCATCATCATCTTCACAACCCTTAATCCCACAAGCTCACTTTCTGATCTTGATGCACTTTTAAAGCTCAAATCATCCTTAGTTACACCACAAGCACTCTCATCAGCTTTACAAAATTGAATACCATCTAAAACTTTTAAGAAACACAATACTACGTAACTAAACCGAACATCACATTATCGGTCCTAAATTATACATAGCCTGATCACCTATGTCTAATTCAGGAGGGATCATGTTATGCTGGGAGCAGTCACCTGTATGTTTTCTTAGAAACGAACTTCTCACTTATTATCTTAAGACAAATTTCGTGTGAAATTCATGAAGTATTCATCCGATAGAGTACGACAATTAATCACTCTTACTCTACCTTTCCCACATAAAAGTAAACCTCATCTTACGCCATACCCTGAGCCGAAAGGAACGGGTTAAACCACTACGAGTCCGAGCCTTAGTTTTAACCATAAATTCAAACTTTCCTGCTCAAATCCTTCACGTTCAAGCTGAGGCAGTGAAACAAGAAGACATCCAAAAAGGAAAAGTTGGATGGCATGATACAGAAGAAATTCGAAACCCGTTCAGATGGAACTCTATGTTTCCAAGGTCGAAGTTGGTTACTACTTTATGGTGGCCTACGAGACTTGATCATGCATGAACCTCACAAGTCCAAATACTACATACATCCAAAATCTGATAAGATGTATTATGATCTTAAACTACTCTATTGGTGGCCAAACATTAAAGCCGATATTGCAACATACGTTAGCAAATGTCTTACATGCTCCAATGTAAAAGCCGAACATCAAAAACCATCCGGTCCATTGCAACAACCAGAGATTCCTATGTGGAAATGGGAAAGAGTTACTATGGACTTCATTACCAAGCTCCCAAAGACATCAAGCGGTTATGACTCCATCTGGGTCATAGTTGATCATCTCACAAAATCCGCACACTTTATACCAATCAAAGAGACTTACAAAATGGAACAACTTACTCGACTGTAGGTCAAAGAAATAGTCTCAAGACATGGTACACCGATATCCATCATATCGGACCGAGATGGTAGATTTACTTCCAATTTCTGGCAGTCACTCCAGGACGCCTTTGGAACAAATCTAGACATGAGTACAGCATATCATCCTCAGACCGATGGTCAGAGTGAACGAAACATTCAAACACTTGAAGACATGCTTCGAGCTTGTATAATAGACTTTGGAAAAGGATGGGATACTCATCTACCATTAGTCGAATTTTCCTACAATAACAGCTATCATACAAGTATTAAAGCAGCTCCATTTGAAGCACTTTGCGGTCGAAAATGTCGTTCACCTGCTTGTTGAGCTGAAGTGGGAGAAGTTCAACTCACTGGTCTAGAACTCATCCGTGAAACAACGGATAAGATTGTACAAATCAGAAGTCGACTACAAGCCGCAAGAGATCGACAGAAAAGTTATGCCGACACACGACGCAGACCCCTAGAATTCCAAGTCGGAGATAGGGTTATGCTAAAAGTATCGCCTTGGAAAGGCTTGATACAATTCGGTAAACGAGGAATACTAAACCCAAGATACATCGGACCATTCAAAATCCTAGCCAGGGTTGGCCCTGTGGCGTACAGACTTGAGCTTCCATCAGAACTCAGTAGTGTACACCCCACTTTCCATGTATCTAACCTAAAGAAATGCTTGTCAGATGAATCACTAGTGATTCCACTCGATGAAATTCAACTCAATGACGATCTTCAATTTATTGAGGAACCCATAGAAATCTTGGACCAAGAGGTCAAACAACTCAAGCAAAGCCGTATTCCAATTGTCAAAGTTCGTTGGAACTCACGATGTGGTCCTGAATATACATGGGAACAAGAGGACCAGATACGTAAGAAATACCCACATCTTTTTACCAGCAAAGCTTCTACTCCCAACGCAAATTGATCTTCGGGACGGAGCTCTCATATGGGGTGGAGACTGTAACAATTCGCAATTTCAGGTTAATTACTATTCCTGGAAAATTTACTATTCATTTTACTATTCATTTTACTATTCATTTTTACTATTCATTTTTCCCGAAATTTTCCCGAAAGTTGATTTTTATTTGATATTCTTGAGTGATAAATCATTTTCATGGCAAATTAAATGTTTGACACTCGTCAAATCATTTTCGTGAAAGTTATTAAGGAATTACACGTTTTAGGGTAAAACGTCATTCAGAAATTCTACGCACAACGAAACTCGACCGCGTTAAGTGACCCCGCATCGGAAAAATGTTTGACACACTCATGATTTATTTGAGAATAAATCATGACTGAGAAAAACATGACCAAAAATAAACCTCGGCCGTGAAAAACTGGAATTTTCAGTTTTAAGTGTTTTTACTCAGCCGTAACCTTAGCCTATACCTGCACCGCGTTTCTAAGGCAATTTGAGTTTTCAACTTATTACAATAAGTCAACATATTTTTCCCTCCTGCTTTGACCAAAAATCATTCCTTGATTTTATAAGTCATTCCTTGATTTTTTGGCTTACGGTTTGATGTCTAAAAGACATTTAATACCAACCGACACTAGACTGAGCCCAGTCTAGACATTATAAGTCATTTTAAATCATTTATATCCTATTAGAAAAGTAACATTTTACTTTTCTCAATTTTATGCAATATTCGTACATTTTACGTATTACGCGTTTTAGACCCGTATTTCCAGTTTTAGCAGGGTTTTACCACCCCAATGGAACCTACAACTCATTTTATATTTTATTATGGAGTATTTTGACAAGTTTAACCATTCTTCCAAGTTTCGTATTTTTATGATACCCAGTTTTATGTTTTGTGACGTAACAACTTACGGTTAGCATTTTACGGAGTCAAAACATACTAGATATCTTGGATAATATCTTCCAAAGTCTAACCCTTCCTCCCCAAGCATTACAAACCACCACTAGGGGGGGGGGGGATTCACACTAGGTGTCTTGATCTTATGCAAGAGGCCTTAAGATTAGTACATGTGTTAACACTTGGAGAGCAAGTGTTGACTAGTCTCATATTGTAACCTCCTCAAGCTCCCATAAATACCCTTCCCCTCTCTTGTTGCCGCCCCATATCCACCACACCAACATCATCTTCTTAGCAAAATTTACTCCAAGTTTCGTGCAAGATTCAAGAGCATAACAACACATAAACACTAGTTAGGTTTTGATTCATCAAAACTACTTCCAATCTTTAGAACTTTGGTGATTTCTCTTGAGTTTGAATCCACTCAAGTCACCTCAACTTTCATCATCTCTCTTTCAAGAATACAAGTGTAGAAAGATTGCTTGAAGTGAAGTGGGTTGAAGCTAAAGTCTATCAAAGTCCTTTTCCTTACATGCTACTTACCTTTCTTTGTAGAAAGCCAAAGTTGTAAGCAAACTATAATACACTTCCTTGCTTAAGTATCATATTCATGCTATTTACATATCATTCATGCTATATTATGTCTTGTATTCATGTCCATGATGTATAAAAGTGAGTAAAACAAGTTGTTGTAATTGATTGACAAGATAAGTTATTAAAACAAGTAAACTAGTGACTTTCTTGGTAAGACCTGATCAAAATGGTAAAATTATGATATTGGATCATTACATATTACAGTAGAGGACTTAACAAGGAAAACATATCAATTTGAATCACCCAAAACGAGTACCCGAGTCAAAAGTTATGGCCATAAGAAGTTAGCGAAACCAAAACGCCGAAACTGCCAATACCCTACTGTTTTGCATTCTGCCATTTTGAAAGTCACCCTTTTGGTCCGATTCATCAAAAACTTAAAACACGAAAGTTGTCCGGAACGACGTTTTCGTTCAGCTTTTAAGAAGCTCGAGCCCTGAAAACGCTTTCCGAGTGATAATTTCTTCAAATTCTTAACAGCCCATTTTTACACCAAAGTCATTACATATAAGTTATGGTTTATGAAGACCAAAGGGGTCTTATGACCTATAATCAAGACCACAACCATGGCTAGAGCCAAGGTTGAGTCTCATGACCATTTAATAAGGACCAAAGGTCATGGCAAGGCCATGACGAAATGACCATGTAAGCTTACTTAGGCGTAAACATGAAACAAGGAGTTGACGATAACTTGAACAAGCAATTTTGATCTACTTCACTTAAAGGAACCATGAGATATTACAGAGAAAAATGGTCATACAAGACTTATGAAACTTCCCCTAATAACAATCTTCATGTAAAAATAAACTTTCCTAAGTTTATTCAAATACAGGACATGTAACTTTTCAGATCAAAACTTATATCTATATATTTTATCAACTACTACAATAGTAGGGAGCCTCATGTGAGGAGTTCATTATGTAAGCCATTGAGTTAAGTTGTGGATTTACGAATTAAAGTGTCCTGGCTCCTCGAACGCTTACTAACATGACTTCTGAATTATGTCGGCCCGAACGGTAGTAAACGATATATAAAACATACATGTTTCATGAATCATTACTTTCAAAGACTTACACTATACATCATATCACATCATGGACTAAATGCAAGATATATATATAGGCACTACTTCATATTCTTTACTCCGATCCTAAGTCGCAACATTCTATTATAGGTTGCTCGTAGAAACCTACACGATTCAACCATTACCT
Source organism: Artemisia argyi (assembly GCA_030686995.1). Taxonomy (NCBI): domain Eukaryota; kingdom Viridiplantae; phylum Streptophyta; class Magnoliopsida; order Asterales; family Asteraceae; genus Artemisia; species Artemisia argyi. The sequence goes on along the minus strand of CM060681.1, from coordinate 107,762,142 downwards.
TCATTACTTGCTATCTTACTTAAGGTGAGTTCATAGCCCCACTTTCCATTACTTAATTGTTTTACAAACCCTTGGGGGGAATACATGCTATTTTTAACCGAGCACAATGTTTTTAAATTGTATGCTTGCCTGGTTGTTTTATTATCACTAAGTACCAGCCTTGCTAAACCGAGATCCCTTATTATGAACCATTTAATCACTAGCAATAGTGAGCGCGAATATTGTGAATAGGCCTATTGGGATTGACGAATCCCATTTGTATTGACTAAGTTCATACAAATGCATTAATATTTGAGACATGGGTATGACAGCAAAGTACCTACCGGGATAAATCTGCCGATCGATATTCGTACACGTTAACGTTTTGGTATCATAAGCTTAGTGTATAATACATTTTATGGGCGTATAATAACGTAGCCTGCCTGTTTAGTTTTCCAAACATTGGTGTGAGTCTATAGCTCACACTACCAACATATTGTGTTCAAACATTAAACAAACTCTATGAATATCACTCAACCTTTGTGTTGACCTCTCAAGCATGTATTTCAGGTTCATGATGTTCAAGGATGGCACGGAAGGGCACGGATACTCAAGAGGGCTATAAATTTTATTATCATTCGAAAACTCACTTAATGTGATTTGTAAACATGGAACCAATTTGGACCTCATTTTGTAACCTCTGATATTTATATAATTTGAATGATAAATCTTTTAATACGACTCGGTTAGAGATCGTTTTCTATTATTATGACTGTTGTGCTATTGAGTAACACCCAAGTTGAATTCCGCTGCATCCATGAATTGGGGGTGTTACATGCCTATATGCAAACAATGTGGAGATGCGGTTATCTCGACTCTTTTAAATGCTTAAAATGTTTTATCATGGAAATTTTGTACTTAAAACTAGAGATAACCCAAGCTCTCCTAATTCAATGTAGCTTCGTTTGAATGTACCCGAAAATGCATATTAGTTATGTATTCCCTTTAGCATTCAAGAGATATTATGCAAGCGATGTTTTAAACATAATGTTTTTAATTTGTCCAATAATGTAAGACGAAAAAAATATTTGTCCTATTTGTGAAAAGTCATTTTTGCAAACATTTAACATGGGGTGTTTTAGTAAACATGCTAAAATCTTCTAAGAATGCAACTCCTGACTATGGGAAACATGATTAGTTTTGTTTTACAACTAATGCTCTACATGAATTTCTCAAGTTGATGCATAACCCAAAGTTTTAGTTATTGTGCAAAAATAAAATTCCTAGACCCGAATCAGGAGTGTAATTATGTTAAGAGTACTTACAATGATGATTAGAGAGCAAGGTTGATGGAGGAGAGATCAAAGTTTTGTGTGTAGAGGAGTTGTGAAGTGAATAGTAACTGTTTTTGGAGTGGTGGTGTAGGATATGAAGTGTTTAGTTTAATATATAAAATGAAAAAGTTTCTGCAGCTTGGCGGATCCGGCGGAACCAAATAAAGGGTTCCGCCCCTTATGTCTCAAGGTTCCGCCAGTTCAGCAGAATGAAAAACTAGATGGATTTGTTTTGATTTTTGTAATTTTATTCTAATGTTCAAAACTACAATGTAGGTTCCATAAGTCCTAGTCCAAGTCTAAGAAGGTTAAACGGATCTCGTTTTAGAGGTTTTGTGAGAATATTTGTTAATGTTGTCTTCGGAGGATACTTTCTCAATTGAGATGTTTCCTTTTTGGATATTGTCACGAAGGAAGCGATGACGGATCTCAATATGTTTAGTACGAGCATCTTGGACTAGATTCTTACTAAGGTCGATGGCTCCTTTGTTGTCGCAAAGGATGGAGATGTCATTAAGTTGAATTCCATAGTCGACAAGAGCTTGCTTCATCCAAAGAGCTTGTTGACATGCTTTTCCGGCCGATACGTATTCGGCTTCGGTTGTTGAGATAACTAGATCCGTTTGCTTCTTAGAGAACCATGAGGTGAGACAATGTCCAACAAAAGTACAAATACCACTTGTGTTTTTTCTATCCGCATAGTCACCAGCATGATCCGACTCGGCATACACTATGGTTTCTACTCCCGTTCCTTTGGGATACCATAATCCTAAATGTGTAGTACCTTTAATGTATCTAAAAATCCTTTTAACGGCTTCAAGATGAATAGTTTTAGGATCTTCTTGAAAACGAGCACATAGACAAACACTAAACATAATGTCGGGTCTACTAGCTGTATGATAAAGTAGACTACTAATCATACCTCTATATTAGTGCTATCTGCGGATTCACTTTCCTCATCCTTGGTGAATTTAGTTTCCGAGGACATAGGTGTTTTGATTGGTTTTGAATCTTCAAGACCAAATTTCTTAAGCATGTCTTTTATATACTTAGATTGATTAAAAAAATATTTCATCATCTAATTGTTTGATTTGGAGTCCTAAGAAAAAGTTGAGTTCTCCCATCATACTCATCTCAAACCCATCATGCATGATTTTAGAGAAATCGGCACATAAATCTTGACAAGTTGATCCGAATATGATGTCATCAACGTAGATTTGGACTATGATAATATGTGATCCTTTCTTCTTAGTGAAGAGAGTATTATCAACTAAGCCCATGGTATACTTATGGTCAACTAGGAAAGTTTTAATTCGATCATACCATGCTTTTGAAGCTTGCTTAAGTCCGTATAAAGCCTTTTTATGTTTGTAAACATGATTATGGTTTTCAAAGTCGGTGAAGCCTGGAGGTTGAGCAACATAAACTTCTTCATTTATAAAGCCATTTAAAAATGCGCCTTTGACATCCATTTGAAAAAGTTTAAAGTCATGTGCACATGCATATGCAAGTAAAATTCTAATTGACTCGAGCCTAGCAACCAGAGCAAAATTTTCATCGTAGTCAATGCCTTCTTGTTGATTATATCCTTGTGCTACTAGCCTAGCTTTGTTTCTAGACACTACACCCTTCTCATCTATTTTATTACGAAATACCCATTTTATTCCAATTATTGTTTTACTTTTTGGTTGAGGAACTAGTGTCCAAATGTCATTTCTAATAAATTGGTTTAATTCTTCTTGCATGGGTATTACCCATGACTCATCTTTTATAGCTTCGTTTATGTTCTTCGGTTCAATGGTTGACACGAAACAAAAGAAGTTACTCTCATTTTGGACTTTTGATCTTAGTGTTCTTTCATTAATGTTTCCTATGACACTATCTAATGGATGACTTTTAGATTCTTTGATATTGATGATTTCTTTATTTAATAGTTCATCTTCTTTGTCATTATCTAAGTTTTCTTGACTTTCCATTATTTGACTTTCAACTAAGTCATCATCTACCAAAGGTGATGTCTTAGAAGGAGGTGGACTCTCGTTGAATGTTACGTTCAACGATTCCTCGACTCTTAAAGTTTCTTTGTTTAAGATGATATAGGCTTTGCTAATTTGTGAATATCCAAGAAACACACCTTCATAAGACGTTGGGTCAAATTTGGTGAGATAATCCTTGGTGTTAAGTATAAATCATTTACTCCCAAACACTCTAAGTATCCTAACTTAGGCTTTTTACCTCTATATAATTCATATGGAGTTTTGTCTAAAAATGGTCTAATCAAGACACGATTTAAAATGTAGGTTGACGTGTCAACAACGTTGCACCAAAAATATTGTGGAATATTTTTTTCATTAAGCATTGTTCTAATCATCTCTTGAAGAGTCTGGTTTTTACATTCTACTACACCGTTAGATTGAGGAGTGCGTGGTGCCGAAAAATGAGTTATACCATTTTTATCACAGAAATTTCCGAATTGTATTTCATTGTCAAATTCTCGACCGTAATCCGTTCTAATAGTAATAATGCAAGTTCCTACTTGATTTTGAATTTTCTTACTTAGAATTTCAAATTGGTCAAAAGATTCGTTTTTACTTTTCATAAATTTTGTCTAAGTATATCTTGAATAATCATTCACTACGACCAAAGTGTAGAAGTTACCTCCATAACTTTGTATAGCGGATGGACCAAACAAATCCATATGTAAAAGTTCTAGACACCTAGATGTGGACACCATATTTTTAGCCTTGTGGCTACTATGGACTTGTTTACCAACTTTGCAAGCATCACAAAAGTGTTGGTCATATTTCAACTTGGGTAGGTTTCTAACTAGATCTTTAGAGGAGAGGTTTTGGATTAGTCTCATATTAGCGTGTCCTAAACGTCTATGCCATAGAGTTGAAGATTCATCTAATGAAGTGAGGCAAAGTTTGTCTCTAGATGTTTGATCAAGCTTCATGACATATACATTGTTCTTAAAGACACCTTTGGCTATGGTTATACCGTCTTTAAGTATTTTACTTCCATTTTCACTAAAATGGATGTTATACTTTTTACGGCAAAGTTGACTAATACTAAGGAGATTAAAACTTAGGTTATCAACATGAGCAACATCATCAATAGAAAGCGATGAGAGATTGTACCTTTTCTGATGATTTTGCTTTTTACTTTGCTACCAAATGTAATGTTACCTCCATCATATACTTGATATGTTGAGAAGAGGCTTCTGTTTCCCGTCATATGTCTTGAACACCCACTATCCTTGATCCATTCATCCAGTTCCAAACTAACCTTCAAGCATGCCTATTTTAAACAAAACACTCAAACGTTTGGTCCCCAATATCTCATGGGTCCATTTTGGTTAAACATACCATTAACTTGATCCATGTACGGAAATGGGAGATACAGGTTCCATGACATGTAGTTTGGAGTTTGATAATGTGTAGGCACATTTTGGTTCCAACTATGATGGTAGTTTGGTTATGAGTTGTAGTTGCTCTTTGGAAAGGGGCATTTGGGAATAGGAGTTTTAGACCTCGGTTTAGTAGTTTTGGTTCTAAACTCATTTCTAGCAAGTCCTACTCCTAATTTAATAGCAGGTTTTAGTTTAGTTTATGTTGAACTAGTACTAGGTCTTTTTGAGACTTTAACAAATTCAGTACGAGTGGAGTTAGAAACTTTCTGTTCTGCACCAGGCCTCGCGGAACCTTTGGGTTCAACGGGCGGAACCAAATTTTTGGTTCCGTCTGATCCGTGAGAGCCTGCAACAGTTTTGGCAGTTTCTTGTGCTTTTTCGTCTAGTTTTGTTAGATTACTTGATGTTCCTAACTTTATGAATCCTAGTCCCGTTTTATCAAATGGTGACTTTTGAAGTTTCATTATTTCATCCGCACAAGAAATACTTTTATCGAATCTTTTAAACTTTGTGGTTTGTTTTATTAGACAATTTTGAGTAATTTTAAGCCTCTCAATTTCAAGTTTAAACTCTTGACATGATTTGCACATTGTGTCAATGCTTTTACTCTTTTCTAACCTCTTAGCCTTTTTCTTTTAATTCTTAAACTTCATTTTCCAAAAATTTCCTTTTAGTTTTCAAAATTTTGTTTTTGTTTATGATTTTCAAGCTAAGTTCACAAAGTTTGTTATATTTGTTTTGCAATGTGTCATAATCAATAGAAGAACAAGATGAATCAGATTTTACCTCATTTGATTCTTGAGCCATGAGTGCAATCTCGTCATTCTTTGTCTTCTCATCGTCATCTTCACTATCTCTCCAAGCACTACTTACAACAACTTTTTGAGTTTTACTTTTGGGTGGTTTTGGACATTCTCCTATGAGACGACTTGCGTCTCCACACCTAAAGTGTAACAACCCACAAAATCTCATCACTATCATTCCCATTACAAATACCTATAGCAGGTATTTCATAGGTAAATTTTTGCTTTTTATGTGCATTCATTACTTGCATGACTCTCTAGACCTGCTCACGTATCCACACAAGCTAAATAACTCAACACTCACATCCTATAAACCCCTGTTATGTCAAGCATAAGATCACAACAACACCAAAATAAGTAATCTACCAATCTAACGCACTAAACATATCACAAAACCCATATGAACCCTAATTAAGCCCTAATTAGGTCTATGTGCTTACTAAACCCTATATGCTTAACTAAACTAGTTTAAAAGTGTCCAAGGCTTAAGTATGAGTTACCTTAGGAACATTAGGATACCTTAGGACCCTTAGGCATTAGTACAACCCATTAGAGCTTAGGTATAAGTCTCTTAGGCACAAAACCATAACTAGGTGATAACTTCCCGGAAACTCGGTCAAACCTTCCCAAATCTTTCCCATAAGCTACCACCACTTAGTATAAGCCCCTTAGGACTTAGGATTAGTCACTAGACACTCATAGGAACCTAATTTAGGCACTAAACCCTTGGTAAAACCCTAATCACTTACTAAACCAAATTAGGTCTAAACTAAACCTAAACTAATCTTAAACCTAAACTAAGTACCCAAGCATCCCAACCAAGTAACCTAGCACCCTAACACCTCTAAGCACCCTCCCTAGCACCTCCCTAGTAGGAAAATGATGCGTGGGGTTTGCACCAGGCTTTACCTCTGAAGGGATATTGAGAAGCTTACAACCCCCACCAGGCAGTGTACCTGATTGATGTAGTATAGTATAATGACAAGTACCAGTGGATTGATCGTTCAGCTAGGAATAGTGTCGCTAGGATTAGAAAACCTAAATACTAGGTCTAGAGATGAGGGATGATTCTTTTTGTATTTTTTATATTTTTAGGAAAACAAGTAAAAATCTCGGGTGTGAAGGGTTTGGGCGGAATTAGTTGCTAGTCAACTAACCTAATACTAAAGATGCAATCAAAATGAAATATTAGAAATGAAAATAAACTAAATTAAACTAAGGTTGTGAGCAATATGTGGGAGAAATGTGTTTACTTATATTTCACTACTCCCTAAATATCTTTTACACGTTAATTACTTGTTATAGTTGCGTGGATGACGGATTGTATTCCTTAATACCATTCATGGGGTGGCGTACTTACTTCCCCAATCCTATGAGTGCCTACTTCACTCCTATGTCGAGCCGGCTAAGAAGCTCCTAACATGGGATCATTAGAATTTACTCATGCATTAAATACAACCAATAAAACCTAGTACACATCGGTTCATGTTTCCTAAGATGTTCAAGCATGTTACACAATGGAGATCTGCCAGTTTTCTTAAGCCTAACATTGAAATCATTCATCCAATACAACCATAAACAAGTAATCAACACATAATTAACATCTAGGTTTCATTAGATCTAAGCAAAAACAAGATAAATCTAGCCTAGCATGTTGAAATCAAGACAAGCACAAGATATAGACAACCAACACATAAACATATTGATTGAATTAAGATAAGACTTATCTTAATAGCACATGAAAGGATTCAAGGGGTGAAAACCCTTGAATTTACTGTAAAATACGAGCTAGGGTTCACAAAGTTCGGCCCTAGGGTTTCTCCACACAAGTTCCTCTCAATGAATGAAAAATAGAAAACTATATATAGATTTTAGAAGGTGACGGCGTAAAGAACAAATGTCTGACGCCGTCATCTCGCCGCCAAATAATTCCTCGGACTGCCTAGATCTGGGTCTGACGCCGTCATGTGTACACCTTATGCAGGCCGTCATGATTTTAACTCTTGACGCTCTTGTTGTGACGCCTTCAGGTTTCTTCTGGGTCGTCATGGATTTTACTCTTGACGCCATCAGGAATTTCCTATGGACGCCGTCATACACTGTTCTCAGCATGGAAAATTAAGACTTTGGCGTTTTCTTCACTTTTATGCTCCAAAAACGTCCGAATTGCTTCCTTTTCCTGATTTCACTCCCAAAGTACCTAAAATCACAAAAGGAACGATTTAGGGTAATATTTGATCAAATAAATTCAATTCCGGGCTTAAATGACCCCCTAAAAGTGGTTCATTTTTCGCCTCATCATATACCCTTACACTTGAGATTTGCTTGTCCTCAAGCAAATGCGCTTTTATTCTAGTCTAAATACAAGTTAGGGGTCATTTAACACTAATATAAAAGTAATTAGAACAAATAATCGTTCCACTAGAGACCAAAGACAAGCACGGAGGTCATACGCTAGCACCTCACAAATAGTGTTTCGATACTCACATCTCTCGGGTGTAATAAAGTATAAATTACAATATGGAAACGGAAGATATCTCTCACTACCTGTCATAGCAAAATAGATTACCATAGGCTTGAGAAAGGATGAAACCTCTACCACATGGCGTAAGCACCTAGGATAAACTATCAAAGAGGTCTTTTAAAGGGTTGTAACGTTAGGTGTAGGGATATGGAATACACGGTTTTGTTGGATATAGGCAGTCTTTACTAGTGGCGAGTTAACAATCTTGGTTAATTACATGTACAATATGGCGTTGCTAAGCCAAGACTAGACTCGACTTAAGCTAATAAATAAAAAATAACAAAAACATAAAACAAACATAGAATGAAAAGGGATGGTAGTCCGTATGTTTTTTTCTCTTTTACTCTTTCTATTTTTTTTTCTTTTTCTTAATTTTTTTTTTTTTTTTTTTTTTTTTTTTTTTTTTTTTGCATACACTCTTACCTTACCATCCAAAATAATACATCGTAGGGAATGAAAATTCCCCTTACACTTGAATTTTTACATACTTTACAAATAACTAATCTAATGACTCGAATTAAGAAAATCAAAACTCTTGGAGTACTTTTAAGATTAACGTACATATGGGGGTAATAAATGATGTTCTTCCCCATTACTCCATAAAATAAGTACTTTACCCATGAGTCCCAATCATCCCAAAACAATATGTACAAGGATATGACTCGACTTAGCAACCATGTAATCAATTAGATAGTTAACTTAGAGTTTAACAAATAACAATAATGCACTAAAAATGAGCGCATACACGGAAGGCTAAGGCGATTTGGGTGTACATTTAAGTGGGGTGTAACAAATTATTCCTTTAAGTATAATGCTTAAAGTTAGAAACGAAAAGATAGGATCGGAGGGGTGTACAGGGGTTTCGTGTACTAAAAATGAGTACAACGCTAAGGGTGTGGGCAAAATTAATTAACTTAACTAGCCAAGTAATATGACTTAAATGGTCAAGTAATTATGATACGGGTTTAACACAAGGGTGATCCTAATGGCTCTTATCATGTAGTAAATCCTAATACACGAATGTAGTCTCACTAGCGGTCTCGGGATGCATCACTAACGCAAGTTCTAGAATCTAAATGCTACCGGTACACTCATAAGCACTAATATTAAATGCTTTTCCTATCAAATCTAAAAGCGAACCTCACATATTTGGGTGGAAAATTTTTCTGAATGATACGGTTTTGTGCTAGTCATACAATCTCCTATCCATGAGACGCTTGCTATGGCTAAAGTTTCACTCCTAAATGTTGTAAAACATTTTAAATTTGGCGCTAAAATTGCACTAACAAGTATTTCTCATCGTTTTATTACACATCTACCATCAAACAAACAAACTCAAGCGAAAATGTATTTGTAAGGTATCATCATTTTACCCTCCCCTTACACTTAAGATGAACATTGTCCCCAATGTTCAAGTAAAGAATGTAAAAGTGAAATAAGTAAAAAGAATGAAATCAAATACTCCCCTGATTCGCTCGGTATGGATAATAAGGTGGCCAGGTTAAATCTTCCTCCAAGAAAATGAACAACCAAAGCTTCCCTTCCAGAATATAAATCATCTTCTTGTCATACGTAACCTGTAAATCCTGAGAAAACAGACAAGGCAACCTCGCATAAAATCGGCGGCAATCTACATATGTTACTAAATCCTAGAATACAAAATAAGATATAATGCTTGTGGAATGATGTTTGCAGATTTCCTGGAGATTATAAAACTAATAATTCAACAAAAACTTTAAAACTCCGTTAGAAAAACAAAACTGGTAAAATTTCCAGATTTTTACACGTGACGCCGTCAAGAGTAAACTCATGACGCCGTCAGAAGTGACCTGCAGAAATTCTTATGTTAAGTTTCCAGAAAATTTTTGGAAAAACTTGGTTCTACTTCCTGGAAAATCCTGCAAAACTTCATTATGACTCGATACAAGCATTTGACTCTAACAATTACGAATATACATGTTCATTTAATATTGTGGAGAATCATGATCGGTTTGTTTCTTAAAAACATATTTGGGGATTCTCCTTACACTTATCTTTTGCAAAAATACCTTTGGGTGAAGTTAAGACTAGGCCAAACAACAAAATAAAGTATTTCCACTATTTAGTTTTGAAACATGATCTACCAACAAATAAAAATAAAGCATGCATACGGAAGCAAATAACAAACAAACAAAATAAAAATCACACAAAACATGGGTTGCCTCCCAAGAAGCGCTTTTCTTTATTTACGAGTCTTGTAGCTAGACTCAAGGTCAAGGGTTACTACGTGACCTCATCCTCAAACGTTACATCTTCCTCACAAATCATTTCATTATTATTTTCTTGATAATGTTTTACACGTTGTATGTTAACAGTAAACTCTCTACCTTCATCGTCTAATAGCGCAACGGCTCTAGTTTTAGAGGAACTTTTCACCGTAAATGTTCCATACCATCTACACTTGAGTTTCCCTGGAAATATTCTTAACCGAGAATTATACAATAAGACCTTGTCCCCTTCTGAAAATTCCTTGGGTTTCTTAATTCTTTGGTCATGCCATCTTTTTGCCCTTTCTTTATATGTAATGGAAGACTCATAGGCTTCTAATCTAAGCTCATCAAGCTCGTGTAATTGCAAGAACCTATTGGTTCTGGCAATTTTATAATATAAGTTACATGCCTTAAGCGCCCAATAAGCCTTATGTTCTAATTCTACTGGTAAGTGACATGCCTTACCATACACCATGCGAAACGGGGTCGTTCCAATAGGTGTTTTGTAGGCGGTTCGGAATGCCCATAAGGCTTCGTCGAGTTTAAATGACCAGTCCTTTCTATTCTGACTAACCATTTTTTCAAGTATTCTTTTAATAGCCCTATTTGTATTTTCGACCTGGCCGTTGGTTTGTGGATGATAGGCGGTGGAAAACCGATGGGATACCCCATACCTTCTCATGACCTTTTCCATTTGCGCATTGCAAAAGTGGGTCCCCCTATCACTGATGAGGGCTTTAGGAATCCCAAATCTAGCGAAAAGCTTTTTCAAAAAATGAATAACTACCCTGGCATCGTTGGTCCTAAGGGCTTGTGCCTCTACCCATTTTGAAACATAATTGATGGCAACTAAAATGTATTCGTTCCCCCTGAAGATGGAAAGGGTCCCATGAAGTCAATTCCCCAGACATCGAAGACCTCACATACTTGTATAAAATTCTGAGGCGCTTCATCCCTATGTGATAAGTTCCCAGCTCGTTGACATGCATCGCATGCCTGTACCATTTCTTTGACATCACAAAAAATTGTAGGCTAATAGAATCCCGCGTCAAAAATCTTTCGGGCGGTGGTGCTTATCCCATGATGCCCCCTAGAGGGATCAGAGTGACATTCCCTCATAATCTTCACTGCCTCACTTTTCGAAGCACAACGTCTTATTATTTGGTCAGGACACCTTCGGAATAAAAATGGTTCATCCCAGAAGTAGTATTTTAACTGAGAAAAGAACCTTTTTCTTTCGTACCTAGTCAGGTGCTCTGGAACGAGTCTGCTTGCGAGATAGTTGGCAAAATCGGCGTACCAAGGCTCCGAATCAATCATTGCCATGAGTTGTTCGTCAGGAAATGAATCCCTAATCTCACTTCTATCGTGCTCATCCAAGGGGTTTTCAAGACGAGATAGATGATCTGCGGCCAGATTTTCTGCCCCCTCTTATCACGAATCTCAACATAAAATTCTTGTAACAACAAGATCCACCGAATTAGTCATGGCTTAGCATCCTGCTTAGTAAAAAGATATCGAAGAGCCAAGTGATCAGTAAAAATGACTGTCTTTGAAAGGACAAGATATTGCCGGAATTTGTCAAATGCGAACACTACGGCCAACAATTCCTTTTCAGTGGTGGAGTAATTCTCTTGAGCGGGATTCATGGTTTTGCTAGCATAGTAAATATGTTGGAATAACTTGTCACGCCGTTGGCCCAATACAGCCCCGACAGCGAAATCACTAGCCTCACATATGATTTCAAATGGTAACTCCTAGTTGGGTGTAATCATGATTGGAGCTTGTGTGAGCTCCTTTTTTAAGAGATCGAATGCAGCCTTACATTCTTGGGAGAAATCTAATGGAGCATCCTTCATGAGCAATTGAGTCATTGGCCGAACTATTTTGGAGAAGTCTTTGATGAATGTCCGATAAAACCCGGCGTGCCCCAAGAAGCTGCGTATTGCTTTAACAGTCGTGGGGTATGGTAACTTAGATATAGCTTCAACTTTAGCTTTGTCCACCTCTATCCCATTCCCTGAGATCTTATGCCCTAACACAATCCCTTCTTTCACCATGAAATGACACTTTTCCCAGTTTAACACTAAGTTGGTTTATTCACAGCGTTTAAGCATTTTTTCTAGATTAGCAAGACAGCAGTCGAAGGAGTTCCCGAAGACCGAAAAGTCATCCTTGAACACTTCCATGTTGTCTTCCATGAGTTTGCGAAAGATTGCAGTCATGCATCGTTGAAAAGTGGCAGGGGCATTACATAGCCCAAAAGGCATTCTTTTGTAGGCGAACGTTCCATAAGGGCAAGTAAACATGGTCTTTTCTTGGTCCTCAGGTGCTATGGGAATTTGAAAATACCCTGAGAATCCATCCAAGAAGCAATAGTACTCGTGCCCAGACAATCTCTCTAACATTTGGTCAATGAATGGTAAGGGAAAGTGATCTTTCCTCGTGGCATCATTGAGCTTTCTATAATCAATGCATACCCGCTATCCAGTAACTGTTCTCTGGGGTACCATCTTACCCTTGTCATTCTTAACTACAGTCATTCCACCCTTCTTAGGTACAACCTGTATAGGACTAACCCATGGGCTATCCGAGATTGGGTAGATCAATCCTGCATCCAGAAGTTTGATGACTTCTTTCTTTACCACTTCCTTAATGTTGGGGTTCACCCGCCTCTGGGGTTGCACGGTAGGTTTATAATCTTCTTCCATGAGAATCTTATGTCTGCAAAAAGTTGAGTCAATCCCCTTAATGTCGGCTACACTCCATGCAAGCACTCCCTTATATTTCTTTAGGCATCTAAGAGTTTTCCTTTTTGTTCATGTTCTAGGGAAGTGTTTATGATTACCGACAGTTGGTCCTCTCCCTGAAGGAAGGCATACTCTAAATGGTTAGGAAGTTCCTTAAGATCTAACTCAGGAGGTTCGATAATAGAAGGCTTAAGCTTGTTTTCGGGCTTTCGGAGCTCGAGATGTTCCGTGGCCTCTTGTCTAGGGTAGAAGGAGACTGCACCAACATCCTCCATCTTTTCCACCTCTAGCAAAGGTAGAAAGCTCTCATCTCGTAACCAGCCTTCCTCGATTTGTTCATCAACACAGCTATCAATGACATCCGTGAGTTCATCGACCTCCTCGATGAAATAGAGCCGGTTAGCTGCTTCGAGAGAGAGATCCATAGAGTCCTTAATGTCGAAGGTTGTGCTATCGGTTCCCACTCGTAAGGTTAACTTGTCGTCATATACATCAATGACTGCACGAGCGGTAGCAAGAAATGGTCTCCCTAAGATGATAGGTACCAAGTCATCCTCCTCCATCTCTAAGATTATAAAGTCGACTGGGAATTTGAATTTCCCAACTTTGACTAGCACATTCTCGCATATCCCTACGGGGTACTTGACTGATCTATCGGCTAGTTGGATGTTCATACGGGTAGGCTTTAATCCAGAGTATCCTAATTTAAGGAACATAGAGTGACGCATGAGATTGATACTCGCCCCCAAATCGGCAAGAGCACTCTTTATTGATAGAGATCCTATGGAGCAAGGCAAGGTGAAGCTGCCTGGATCGTCTACGTTTTTTGGTAGCCCTCGATGGGTCACCACCGAACATTCTTCCCCCAGGGTCGCAAGACCCTCGAGCTTCTTTCGGTTAGCGAGTAGTTTTTTAAAGTATGCGCAATACTTCGGCATGTGATAACAAGCATCAAGGTGGGGTATGGTGACTACTGAGTCTTTTAGATATGACAAGAATCTTTTATTATCATTCTTAGTTTTCTGGTTTTTTAATCGGGATGGGAATGGGATTCTCACACGTTGGTTAGGTGGGGTTGATGGGGAAGGGGTCATAAAGGGAGGTTGGTTGGGAGTCTCGCTGCCCACATCCTCCTCCTCTTCGCGAGGCTTGCTTGGATCGGGAGTGATGGGGGACAAGCTCGGGTAAGGGGGGTCCTTGGTTGTTGTTCCAGCTCGAGTGGTTATCGCGAGCATGGGGTCTTTTTGGCTTACTGACGGCATTTCAAGGTTATCGAGGGCTAAGTTAAGCTTGTTGAACCATTCTCCAATGTCATTCTGCTGCTCATCAACAAGTTCATTAAGACCTTTTAATTTTAAGCCTTTTTCTTGAGTGAAGTGACCAAGGTCATCTTCAAAAGTGCTCCTGATTTTGAATTCAGGACCTTCCTCTCCTTCTTTTCTTTTTACCAGATTCCCCCAGAGGGTGTAATCGTCATTTTGGTAAAAAGGCAAAAGGGAGGGATCAGCATAGATGTCACCACCTGACAAGTATGCATGCTCAGTCGTGGTTTCTCCTCCGCATTCCTCTACCTCATGCAGCCCCCCACAGTAGTCGCAGATCAAGTAAGGATTTGAAAGTTGTTTAGGTAACTGTGACCTAGCTAGGTACTCCATTCTTTTGTGAATTTTTCTTAACCGATCTGAAGTGATTTCAGAAATGCTGACAGTCGACTCAGGTTCATCCCAAGTGTCATCCTGGTCTTGAGCATATTCTTCAATCCTATCCCATCCTTCTTCGGCACTAAGATTGGCTAATCTCCCTTTTCTAGAATTGTTGATTCCGTTCCGATCATTTGAGGAGACATTGTCGTAGAAGATTTGGACCAAAAGCCAAAGTTCGATGCCATGATGGGGAACTTGTCTTATTAAATCCTTGAATCTAATCCACGATTTATGGAAGGGTTCCTCCTTCCCTTTTCGGAATCGGAGGATCCTATCTCTAAACGCTGAAGTTTTTCCAGGTGGAAAGAACTTCTCATAGAACTTGGATATGAGTTGCTCCCATGTGAAAATAGATTCAGACGGGAGTTTATCATACCATTCTTGGGCTTTTTCATAAAGGGTGAAAGGGAAGAATCGTAATCGGGACGTGTGTCTAGTAGCCCTATCCGTATGGAGGGTGTCTACTATTTTCAAGAAGTCTTTAATGTGTTGAATCGGGTCTTCCTCATCTAATCCACAAAACTTGCACATACTTTGGACAAGCCAAACATCGGTCACATGCAGGACCTCATTGGTGTGTTCGTTTAGGTAGACAATGGCATTTGAGAAGCCACGAGGGTTTAGGGAGAAGTAGTCCTTAAGGCGCTTAGGAGTAGGAGTTGCGGGGGTACTCATCTCGTTGTTGGGTTGGGAGCTAGGGGTTGTAAGGTGATTTTCTGAATTTTCTTCAGAAAGAGGTACATCAAAATCTATGGCAACGCTAGATGGTTCAAGAGTTGAGTGAGATCGTCTTAACCTACGCATTTCTCTTTCGGGTTCTGCATAAGGGAAGACAAGGTTTCTAGTGGAACTACGACTCCTAGTGATCCTAAGGTTAAAGAATTCGTCGGTTGCCATAATGGCGGATGGTAGAGAGGTACAAACAAAAACATGAAGAATTAAGATAGACTAAAGAGAACCTAAAAATAAAAATAAAATCTTACTAGAAAGGAATCTAGCAAGTAGACCTAATAAAAAGAGATTCTAACCTAGACAATAACTATTCCCCGGGCCGCGGCGCCAAAAACTTGATGCGTGGGGTTTGCACCAGGCTTTACCTCTCAAGGGATCTTGAGAAGCTTACAACCCCCACCAGGCAGTGTACCTGATCGATGTAGTATAGTATAATGACAAGTGCCGGGGGATTGATCGTTCAGCTAGGAATAGTATCGCTAGGATTAGAAAACCTAAAGACTAGGTCTAGAGATGAGGGATGATTCTTTTTGTATTTTTTATATTTTTAGGAAAACAAGTAAAAATCTCGGGTGTGAAGGGTTTGGGAGGAATTAGTTGCTAATCAACTAACCCAATACTAAAGATGCAATCAAAATAAAATACTAGAAATGAAAATAAACTAAATTAAACTAAGATTGTGAGCAATATGTGGGAGAAATGTGTTTACTTAGATTTCACTACTCCCTAAATATCTTTTACACGTTAATTACTTGTTATAGTTGCGTGGATGACGGATTGTATTCCTTAATACCATTCATGGGGTGGCGTAGTTACTTCCTCAATCCTATGAGTGCCTACTTCACTCCTATGTCGAGCCGGCTAAAAAGCTCCTAACATGGGATCATTAGAATTTACTCATTCATTAAATACAACAAATAAAACCTAGTACACATTGGTTCATGTTTCCTAAGACGTTCAAGCATGTTACACAATTGTCACACCCCCAATTTACCTGACTTGCAGCGGAATGGAATGCCTGGGAGTGTAACTGTCATAGCACCATAACAAGGAAATATTGAACGACCTAAAGTGTCGTTTGGAAAATACATATCGTTTGATTTATTTAAAAGCATCCAGTGCTACAAAACATAGGTCCCCAAAGGTTGAAACGTTTACAGAAAACAAGTTCAGGAAAAGTCAAACGATAATTTACACAAGTGCATGAAAAATCCAAAATGTAGTGCGTCATCCCTGGCACACCCTAATGTTACTCCATGCATGTAATATGATGATGCCTTAGTTACCTGAAAATACATTGCGAAAACGGTCAACACGAATGTTGGTGAATAATCATAGGTTTATGAAATGTAATGTTTGTACGGCCACCACAAGTATAAATGCATGACAAAAGTCACGTAAAATAGTACAATAGACCTTAAGCTCATGACACCGAAGCTATGACTGATGAAATTCTATGCCCCTCCCGAATGTTCTGCCAAACACTCAAATGTAAAAGACATGACATGCATCCGCTTACTGTTGGTAATCACTACCACGGATGGAGGCGTCACCCTCGATAGATCTATCCACTCACTCTCGCTTAACGGTAAATTAGCGGTTCATGATGTTACAGGGGACTTATCACATGGCAGACAAGCTACTTAAGCTATGTACATAGGTTTTGATACTTGGGCTCGTACTAAAATGGTGCAATGTATTCTCCCCCGTGGGATTTGAAAACAATAAAAATGTATACGGGGCTATGAAAACTCACCTCAACTGATGATACTGATGATAATATGAAGTGAACAACAATGCACGGTTAGCTGCCGCAACCTAATATGAATGATGAACGATCTCATTTAGATCACCAAATGATGTTATGAATGTCCATGCTCATGTTCCCATACCACTCTACTCTTTGGAAAAACACTTGTGTTATCAAAATATATAATCCAAGAATTTGGAAAAATATTGCTATTAGAAAATATAATAAGCTAGTTGCAATATATATATACTTATACATATATCGTATGTTTCCATGTTAGTGTTGAAATCCTCGGGTTGTAATCCTTGAAATATCGCCTTGAAATGATGAAAATATACTTGTAATAACTAATACTTCATTAGTTATAAAACTTGGTACTTGGTATTATTTCTAGCTTATAAAGTACTACATAGTTTTAGTGCCAATTTTTATTAAAAGCTGTCAAAATAAAAATGGGTTTAGCCGATATTCAAACGTGAATATCTTTGTCGTTATATGTCCGTTTTACTTGTTCTTTATATCCACGGTTACGTCTTAGTATGTAGTAATATATTTTGGAAAGCTCGGCTCCTCCGGGTTACGTCTAAAGCCTCTTTTTGACCAATGAAAAACGTCCAACAGCAACTATTTTCCAGAAAATACTTTTCGTCAACAATCTTGCAAAAATCATAACTTCTTCGTTATAAACTCTTTTTAATCCGTTCTTTCGCCTACGGATTCGTTTTTGAAAGTATTTTCTAAAAATTTTGCCAAAGTTCCCTTGGTGTTTACTGATTTTCCAGGTTTTCACAAAATGGGACAGCATGTCTAAAACATGCACCAAATCAAGTTTTCAAAGTTTATAACTAATTTCTAACATCACCAAACCTCTTGTAATCACCACATAGCTAATCTAATCCTACCATACACCTTCTTAGGGTGCCATGGGCTCCTAACCAAGTTATTATAGCAAGGGAATTCATAAATAAAAAGTTAGGGTTTGTATGTTCCATTTTTGACAAAATAAATGGTGGTATAGCTAGTTGTACATGGTTTTTAGCATGGAACTCATGCAATACAAGTAAATATAAGATGATTCATGTAAAAATAAAGTTGATAACTTACTTGATAAAATGAGATGATTAGATGGCTAAAAACCTTGGATTACTTGTGTATTTCTTGTTTGATTCTTGATTAGGCAAGTATAAGGAACAACTTTGGTGCTTTAGCTTTTGAAAAACCTTCACTTGATCTTTGATTTTGGGTTTGGTCGTGGAGTGCAAGAGAGAAAGAGGATGAGATGATTTTTCTTCTTATCTAAAAAATGTAAGAAATGATTTTTGGTTTTTGGTTAAAGTAAGTATTTAGAGGTTTATTAGTATAATACTTAGGAAATTAATGCATGAGGTTAAGGGGTGTTCATGTGGCCGGTTATGGTGAGCCAAGGGGGGGGGGGGGGGTAGGGGTACTTGGGATTTATTTAGGAAATTAGTGTAAGGTTAAGTGTTATTAGGTGTTATTTGTTAAAATCGGGTACCGGGTTTAATAGAAATAAATGTTCACGAAGTTAACCGGGATGAAATAAAGTCATAATAATGATAAAAATATATTAAAAATATGTTGGGTACATTTACTGAGTGATCGGGTGATTATTGTTTAGTTTTCACGAAAACCATCGTTATATTCATAAGCGTACGTTATAAATAAAATAAATTTCTAAAATACTGGGTAACTGAATGTTATAACTTTTATGATGTTTAAAATGGATATAAAAATATGTCGGGACCATTGTGGGAATATTTAGATATATTCGTCGTGTATAAACCGGGTGTTAACGTTTAGTATAAATACTTATACGTAAAAACGTTAAATGTATCAAATATATAAATTTGAAAATCCTGAGAGTGGTATAACATGAAAATGCTGTTATGATGATATGCAGACTATCTCCAGTCCGTATGCAGTGTTATTAACACTAATGAAATGAATTCGCACCTAAACCAATCCGGTTACGCGAATTTGAATACCCGTAAACTAAATTTACGATGAAATGAGTAATGCAAGTGAATAGTGAAAACTTTTCCGAAAATGAATAGTGTTCAGTGAATAGTAAATTTCCCAAAAGTTTCTCAGAATATCAAACTGACCTCAAAAATGATGAATAGTAAAACGATGAATAGTGTTTTGATGAATAATGATTTATGAATAGTAAAAAGTCAAAGTTTGGGAAAATGACCTGAAATGGTAAATGACCTGAAATGGTGAGTTGTGACATCCGCCCACCCAAATAGGAATTCAGTCCCTGAATTCAGCTAGTGTTGGTCTCGGTAATAGGTTTGGTGAAAAGGTGTGGATACTTGCGTTGCATTTGGTCTTCTCGTTCCCAAGTAAACTCAGGACCTCTTCGAGAATTCCAGCGAACCTTAACGATCGGAATTCTACTCTGCTTTAACTGTTTGACCTCTCGGTCCATGATTTCAACTGGTTCCTCCACAAAGTTAAGCTTGTCATCTATCTGAATCTCTTCTAATGGTATAATTGAAGACTCATCTGAAAGGCATTTCTTGAGGTTTGAGACATGAAATGTATTGTGTACGTTGCTGAGTTCTGATGGTAGTTCAAGCTTGTAAGCTACTGGACCAATCCTTTCCAGTATCTTAAATGGACCAATGTATCTCGGGTTCAACTTCCCACGCTTTCCAAATCGTATCACGCCCTTCCAAGGCGAGACTTTCAACATGACCTTGTCTCCAACCTGGAATTCCAATGGTTTACGTCTAACATCTGCGTAACTCTTCTGTCGACTTCTAGCTGTTTCAAGCCTATCTCGAATCTGTATTATCTTCTCTGTTGTTTCCCTAACCATCTCTGGACCTGTGCATTGTACCTCTCCAACTTCTGCCCAACAAACTGGTGAACGACACTTACGACCATAAAGTGCCTCAAATGGTGCTGCTTTAATACTTGAATGGTAACTGTTGTTATAAGAGAACTCGATTAATGGCAAATGGTTAGCCCAACCATTCCCAAAGTCAATCACACACGCTCGCAGCATGTCCTCCAGTGTCTGAATAGTTCTCTCACTCTGACCATCAGTCTGTGGATGGTAAGCAGTGCTCATGTCTAACTTGGATCCAAAGGAATCTTGTAATGACTTCCAAAAGTTTGAAGTAAAACGACTATCCCTGTCTGAAATGATAGAAACTGGTGCCCCATGCCTCGAGACTATTTCCTTGACATAAAGTCTGGCAAGCTGTTCCATGGAATAAGTCTCTCTAATAGGGATAAAATGTGCTGATTTAGTAAGACGATCAACAATTACCCAAATAGCATCGAAACCTCCTGACGTCTTGGGTAGTTTAGTAACAAAGTCCATTGTAATACGTTCCCACTTCCATTGTGGAATTTCTGGTTGTTGAAGTAGTCCTGACGGTTTCTGGTACTCGGCTTTCACTTTAGCACAAGTAAGGCATTTGCTGACATATGTAGCTATTTCTGCTTTCATGTTCGGCCACCAATACAGCTTTTTGAGATCCTGATACATCTTGTCAGAACCTGGGTGAATAGAGTACTTTGACTTATGCGATTCATGCATAATCAAATCTCGTACTCCACCATAGAGTAGTATCCAACTTCGATCCTTGAAGCATAACACTCCATCTGCTCTCTTAACGAAACCATTCTTGTTTTCTGGCATACCATAAAGTTTCTCCTGTGGCCGATTTTCCTCCTTGAGAGCCTCACTCTGAGCTTCTAAGATTTTTGATGGTAATGGTGAAATAATAGTCATTCCTAATGACCTGACCCTCAAAGGTTTGAGTCGTTCCTTTCTGCTAAGTGCATCTGCTACGACATTTGCTTTTCCTGGGTGATATCGGATTTCACAATCGTAATCACTCAACAATTCTAGCCAACGACGTTGTCTCATGTTGAGTTCCTTCTGATCAAGTATATGCTGTAAGCTCTTGTGGTCGGTAAAAATTACACATTTAGTACCATAAAGGTAGTGTCTCCAAATCTTGAGTGCAAAAACAACAGCACCCAACTCCAAGTCGTGTGTAGTGTAATTCTTCTCGTGTGTCTTAAGCTGTCTAGATGCATAAGCTATCACCTTCTCGTTTTGCATTAGCACAGCTCCAAGTCCTTTATGCGAAGCATCGCAATATACCACAAAGTTCTCAATACCTTCTGGTAGTGACAAAATCGGTGCACTACAAAGTTTCTGCTTCAATAACTGAAATGCAGATTCTTGTTTCTCTCCCCACTCGTACTTCTGATTCTTTTGTGTCAGCTTAGTCAGCGACTTCGCTATCTTAGAAAACCCTTCGATAAACCTTCTGTAATATCCTGCAAGTCCTAAGAATTGACGAATTTCTGTAGGAGACTTGGGCGTAGCCCAATCCTTTACTACTTCAATCTTTGCTGGATCGACTTGTAATCCTTGGCTATCAATGACATGGCCAAGAAATTGAACTCTTTGTATCCAAAAGTCACACTTTGAAAATTTGGCATACAATTGCTCCTTCTTGAGTAGTTCCAATATTGTTCTGAGGTGTGCTTCATGCTCTTTCTTACTCTTGGAATAAATCAGGATATCGTCAATGAACACAATCACATACTTATCAAGATATGGTTTGCATACTCTGTTCATGAGATCCATGAATACCGCAGGTGCATTCGTTAATCCAAAAGGCATCACTTGAAACTCATAATGGCCATAACGTGTTCTGAATGTTGTCTTCGGGATATCTTCTTCCCGAACTCTGAGTTGATGGTAACCTGATCTTAAATCAATCTTGGAATAGAAACAGGAACCTTGTAGCTGATCAAACAAGTCATCAATCCTAGGTAGTGGATAACGATTCTTCACCGTTAACTTGTTCAGCTCACGATAGTCTATGCACATTCTGAAAGATCCATCCTTCTTCTTCACAAACAAAACCGGTGCTCCCCAAGGCGAGGAACTCGGTCTAATGAATCCTTTGTCTAAAAGCTCTTGTAACTGGTTAGACAATTCTTGCATCTCAGAAGGTGCAAGTCTATATGGTGCTCGTGCAATTGGTGCAGCTCCTGGCACCAATTCAATCTGAAACTCAACCTGACGTGTAGGTGGAAGTCCTGGTAATTCTTCCGGAAAAACTTCTGGAAATTCCTTAACAATTGGCACATCTTCAAGTCGTTTCTCATCAGACTTCTTTTCCGTTATATGAGCCAAGAATGCATAACAACCCTTCTTTATGTACTTCTCGGTTTTAATGCATGATATGATACTGAGTCTAGTTCCACTTCGCTCCCCGCGAACAACCAAAGTTTCACCTCCATAAGAAAGATGAACAACTTTCTCATCACAAATGATCCTTGCACGATGTCGAGACAACCAATCCATTCCGATAACGATGTCAAAACTTCCAAGTTCTACGGGCATAAGGTCTATATTGAATGGGTGATTTAGGAAATTGATGGTGCAACCACGGATAACGGTGTTTGTGTTAACTAAAGACCCATCGGCTAATTCAACAATGTAGGGAATGTCTAAGGTAGTTGGTTCTATGTTAAGTAAAGGTGCAAATGTAATAGAAACAAAACTTCTATCCGCTCCTGAATCAAATAAAATGGATGCATAACGATTATTAACGAGGAACGTACCCGTAACAACATTCGGGTCCTCACGGGCATCTTCTCCTCCCATAACATAAGCCCTTCCTCGAGCTACTCCTCCCTGATTCCCAGTTCTTTGATCATTCCTCCTTGGGCAATTGTACTGGAAATGACCCAACTCTCCACAACCATAACATGCTCCTGGTTGGTTCTGATTAATTATTCCTCGTGGTGCTTTGCAGTCCTTAGTCCAATGACCGACCTTTCCACAGTTCTGACAAGCTCTAGGACAATTCCCAGGGTTATGATGAGTTCGACATTTGTTACACTTGGGTAGTTTTCCATTATATCCTTTTCCTTCTGTTGGTCCTGCAGCATAGACCTTTGCCGCTTCCTGCCTCTTAGGTGCTGGTTGGTTAGCATTCCCACCTTGGTTATTATCACACTTCCTCTTGTTGTTATTGTTGTTTTGGTTATTGGGGTAGTTGCGGTTTCGGTTATTGTTATAGTTGTTGTTGTTGTTGTTTCGAGTGTTGTTGTAGTTGGTATTGTTGGAACGGTTATTGTTGTTATTTGCAGCAGACTTTCCTTTCAACACTTGGACCATAAGTTTCTGAGTTATACGAATGGCCTCTTCCATTGTTTGTGGGTCGAAAGACATCACATCCCCTCGGATGCTTTCGGGTAATCCCCCAGTAAAGTTCTCCATCTTTTTCTCAGCGTCCGGAACCATAGTTGGACACAGTGTAGCCAACTCCTGAAACTTCCTGATATAAGTTTCAATATCATCTCCTTTAGTTACTAACTGGTAGAATTCTGTTTACAACTTTTGCACCTCAGTACGAGGGCAAAACTTCTTAGTCATTAGCTTTTTGAATTCAGCCCAAGTGAGTTTGTAAGCATTCTCCATACCAATGGGCTGAGCATACGAATTCCACCAAGACATGGCTTCATCCAGCAGCATACCTGTAGCAAACTTTACCTTGTTAACCTCCTGACAACCACACATGAGAAAGACGTTCTCAGTCTTCTCAAACCAGCGGATTAAAGCAACCGCTCCCTCAGTGCCCTTATACTTGATAGGATCACTAATCTTGAAATCCTTCCAAGTACATTCACGCCTAGTAGTGGGTTGAACCACTTCAGCAGTAGGTGGAACCTCAGCAGTCCTAGCAGCAACTTCAGCTCTCTCAGTCTCTAGAGCTTCTGCTATACTATCCCTGACCAACTTGCGGATAGCTGCTTGTGTCATAGCGGGTGTTTCCGATGTAACCTTTGCTTTCTTTGGCGCCATACTTCTGATAAATAATAATCGACAACAACCATGAGAAAACTATAATAGAAATAGTCATCGTACAAAAATATACGCCCACAACATGTATATATACAACCACAACAAGTATAAATACAACCACGACATGTACGAGTACAACCACAACCTGTAATAATACAACCATGACACGTATAGATACAACCACAACAAGTATAAATACGTTAACCATAAAGAGCAACCATGAAACATCATAAATATAATCACAACACATGAATATAATACATGAAAATTTCGGCCTACATGGACCGATATATATATATATAGCACAACATTTCCAACATAGTAGAGTCGCACTTGATATATTTGTTTGTACAACAACCAAAAGACTACAAGTTCTTGAACTATGTCCCACACCTCGGGACTAGGAAATAGTAAAAGCTAATACAATACTAGTCTATGTCTATGCTCCTCCAGGTGCTCCAGATGGTCCAGGCTCTCCCCTCAAGCGGCGAATCTCACGATCCATCGCAACCACGATCTCCTCCAGATGCTGAACTCGTAACTGAGAAGAAACATCCCTGCGCTCCAAAATGACCAACCTCTCTCGAAGCAATGCCAACTGATTTACCTGCTCCCACTGAGTCTCCTGTGTCGCCTGAGCTCTATCTCGAATCTCAGGTAACTCATCCCTAAGTAGCTCAATCTCCTCCTGGTGCCTCAACTGTCGTGCCTCAAGTCCATGGTATGACACATCAATACCAACCCTGCCCTGAACCAAATCCTCAACCTGCTCCTCGACAGTCTCAAGTCGAGTAGTAATGATCTCGTCAACTCTATACCCCAACCTATCTACTTGCTCCTGCTGAGCACCCATCTGATCCTCTAATGTGACGGCTGTAGGGCTCCTAGCCGTAGCCGCTCTAGAACTCTCACCTATGTGGTATACTGGTGGTGGTTCTGCTGATTCTGACTCTGTAGTGGTAGGTGAATCTGGAGTGGTAAACCTTGCGCGTTTCCTGAGCGGCAAGAGTGAGGTGGATATAGGGGTAGCAGTGGGTATGGCTGGTGGTGGTGTAGGCACAGTAGGACTAGGTAGGGTCCTATAAGTAGATGTAGCATAACGAACTCTCTTACTAGCAACCTGGATAGTCTTATCCCTACGAAACATAAGTCTCGGCTCTGAATGGATAGTAGTAGTAGGAGATGGTGTGTCTGTGGGTACACGGGTGACATCAAGTGGTACAGTAGGATGGACATGAGGAGTAGGAGCCGTCTCCTCTTCCTCGAAAGGCTCGGTGTCATCATCTGATGCCAAAAGTGGCAACTCAGGTACGAGAGGACTAGGTGGTGGTGAACGGGCTGTAGAAGACATAGAGTCTTCAATATCGGAGTCTGTGATGGTGTACAGTATAACAACATTTGGGTTTGCAGACATGGTTCTGTGATAATCAAGGTGAAATAAAAATAAATAACTCGTAATGAAATCACCATAAACAATGAACATGCACTTATGATGAAATGATGAGATGCTATGATAAGGTGGTTATAGTCTAGGGTCAATGATACATCCTAGTTCTCTATAACCTTAGCTCTGGTACCAATCTGTCACACCCCCAATTTACCTGACTTGCAGCGGAATGGAATGCCTGGGAGTGTAACTGTCATAGCACCAGAACAAGGAAATATTGAACGACCTAAAGTGTCGTTTGGAAAATACATATCGTTTGATTTATTTAAAAGCATCCAGTGCTACAAAACATAGGTCCCCAAAGGTTGAAACGTTTACAGAAAACAAGTTCAGGAAAAGTCAAACGATAATTTACACAAGTGCATGAAAAATCCAAAATGTAGTGCGTCATCCCTGGCACACCCTAATGTTACTCCATGCATGTAATATGATGATGCCTTAGTTACCTGAAAATACATTGCGAAAACGGTCAACACGAATGTTGGTGAATAATCATAGGTTTATGAAATGTAATGTTTGTACGGCCACCACAAGTATAAATGCATGACAAAAGTCACGTAAAATAGTACAATAGACCTTAAGCTCATGACACCGAAGCTATGACTGATGAAATTCTATGCCCCTCCCGAATGTTCTGCCAAACACTCAAATGTAAAAGACATGACATGCATCCGCTTACTGTTGGTAATCACTACCACGGATGGAGGCGTCACCCTCGATAGATCTATCCACTCACTCTCGCTTAACGGTAAATTAACGGTTCATGATGTTACAGGGGACTTATCACATGGCAGACAAGCTACTTAAGCTATGTACATAGGTTTTGATACTTGGGCTCGTACTAAAATGGTGCAATGTATTCTCCCCCGTGGGATTTGAAAACAATAAAAATGTATACGGGGCTATGAAAACTCACCTCAACTGATGATACTGATGATAATATGAAGTGAACAACAATGCACGGTTAGCTGCCGCAACCTAATATGAATGATGAACGATCTCATTTAGATCACCAAATGATGTTATGAATGTCCATGCTCATGTTCCCATACCACTCTACTCTTTGGAAAAACACTTGTGTTATCAAAATATATAATCCAAGAATTTGGAAAAATATTGCTATTAGAAAATATAATAAGCTAGTTGCAATATATATATACTTATACATATATCGTATGTTTCCATGTTAGTGTTGAAATCCTCGGGTTGTAATCCTTGAAATATCGCCTTGAAATGATGAAAATATACTTGTAATAACTAATACTTCATTAGTTATAAAACTTGGTACTTGGTATTATTTCTAGCTTATAAAAGTACTACGTAATTTTAGTGCCAATTTTTATTAAAAGCTGTCAAAATAAAAATGGGTTTAGCCGATATTCAAACGTGAATATCTTTGTCGTTATATGTCCGTTTTACTTATTCTTTATATCCACGGTTACGTCTTAGTATGTAGTAATATATTTTGGAAAGCTCGGCTCCTCCGGGTTACGTCTAAAGCCTCTTTTTGACCAATGAAAAACGTCCAACAGCAACTATTTTCCAGAAAATACTTTTCGTCAACAATCTTGCAAAAATCATAACTTCTTCGTTATAAACTCTTTTTAATCCGTTCTTTCGCCTACGGATTCGTTTTTGAAAGTATTTTCTAAAAATTTTGCCAAAGTTCCCTTGGTGTTTACTGATTTTCCAGGTTTTCACAAAATGGGACAGCATGTCTAAAACATGCACCAAATCAAGTTTTCAAGGTTTATAACTAATTTCTAACATCATCAAACCTCTTGTAATCACCACATAGCTAATCTAATCCTACCATACACCTTCTTAGGGTGCCATGGGCTCCTAACCAAGTTATTATAGCAAGGGAATTCATAAATAAAAAGTTAGGGTTTGTATGTTCCATTTTTGACAAAATAAATGGTGGTATAGCTAGTTGTACATGGTTTTTAGCATGGAACTCATGCAATACAAGTAAATATAAGATGATTCATGTAAAAATAAAGTTGATAACTTACTTGATAAAATGAGATGATTAGATGGCTAAAAACCTTGGATTACTTGTGTATTTCTTGTTTGATTCTTGATTAGGCAAGTATAAGGAACAACTTTGGTGCTTTAGCTTTTGAAAAACCTTCACTTGATCTTTGATTTTGGGTTTGGTCGTGGAGTGCAAGAGAGAAAGAGGATGAGATGATTTTTCTTCTTATCTAAAAAATGTAAGAAATGATTTTTGGTTTTTGGTTAAAGTAAGTATTTAGAGGTTTATTAGTATAATACTTAGGAAATTAATGCATGAGGTTAAGGGGTGTTCATGTGGCCGGTTATGGTGAGCCAAGGGGGGGGGGGGGGGGTAGGGGTACTTGGGATTTATTTAGGAAATTAGTGTAAGGTTAAGTGTTATTAGGTGTTATTTGTTAAAATCGGGTACCGGGTTTAATAGAAATAAATGTTCACGAAGTTAACCGGGATGAAATAAAGTCATAATAATGATAAAAATATATTAAAAATATGTTGGGTACATTTACTGAGTGATCGGGTGATTATTGTTTAGTTTTCACGAAAACCGTCGTTATATTCATAAGCGTACGTTATAAATAAAATAAATTTCTAAAATACTAGGTAACTGAATGTTATAACTTTTATGATGTTTAAAATGGATATAAAAATATGTCGGGACCATTGTGGGAATATTTAGATATATTCGTCGTGTATAAACCGGGTGTTAACGTTTAGTATAAATACTTATACGTAAAAACGTTAAATGTATCAAATATATAAATTTGAAAATCCTGAGAGTGGTATAACATGAAAATGCTGTTATGATGATATGCAGACTATCTCCAGTCCGTATGCAGTGTTATTAACACTAATGAAATGAATTCGCACCTAAACCAATCCGGTTACGCGAATTTGAATACCCGTAAACTAAATTTACGATGAAATGAGTAATGCAAGTGAATAGTGAAAACTTTTCCGAAAATGAATAGTGTTCAGTGAATAGTAAATTACCCAAAAGTTTCTCAGAATATCAAACTGACCTCGAAAATGATGAATAGTAAAACGATGAATAGTGTTTTGATGAATAGTGATTTATGAATAGTAAAAAGTCGAAGTTTGGGAAAATGACCTGAAATGGTAAATGACCTGAAATGGTGAGTTGTGACAACAATGGAGATCTGCCAGTTTTCTTAAGCCTAACATTGAAATCATTCGTCCAATACAATCATAAACAAGTAATCAACACATAATTAACATCTAGGTTTCATTAGATCTAAGCAAACACAAGATAAATCTAGCCTAGCATGTTGAAATCAAGACAAGCACAAGATATTGACAACCAATACATAGACATATTGATTGAATTAAGAGAAGACTTATCTTAATAGCACATGAAAGGATTCAAGGGGTGAAAACCCTTGAATTTACTGTAAAATACGAGCTATGGTTCACAAAGTTCGGCCCTAGGGTTTCTCCACACAAGTTCCTCTCAATGAATGAAAAATAGAAAACTATATATAGATTTTAGAAGGTGACGACGTCAAGAACAAATGTCTGACGCCGTTATCTCGCCGCCAAATAGTTCCTCGGACTGCCTAAATCTGGGTCTGACGCCGTCATGTGTACACCTTATGCAGGCCGTCATGATTTTAACTCTTGACGCTCTTGTTGTGACGCCTTCAGGTTTCTTATGGGTCGTCATGGATTTTACTCTTGACGCCGTCAGGAATTTCCTCTAGACGCCGTCATACACTGTTCTCAGCATGGAAAATTAAGACTTTGGCGTTTTCTTCACTTTTATGCTCCAAAAACGTCCGAATTGCTTCCTTTTCCAGATTTCACTCCTAAAGTACCTAAAATCACAAAAGGAACAATTTAGGGTAATATTTGATCAAATAAATTTAATTCCGGGCTTAAATGACCCCCTAAAAGTGGTTCATTTTTCGCCTCATCAGAAAACATGTAGGTGCATCACCTACTTGTCACCTACTTAGGTCTCAGCTAAGTTAAACACCAGAAACACCTCACCACCGCCCCTAAGCCACCCTAAGCAGCTTACAAGCACCCCCCACCACCTTGTGGCTACCAATTCGCCACACACCCACCTCGTCACCTATTTGTCACCCCAAAACCATTATAGGGTCACGAAACTGCCACACCACCCTACGCTACCTTATAGCTATCATGAATCACCACCAGAGACTACACGAGTCACTGGTAGCTTTGCTTAGTCAATCCCCCTCCTCGTGACACCTATCCCCGTATTCTTTGGACTCTAAGGTTTACGAGGGCTATAATACCCCCGTACCCTTCATCACTTCAAACCACACCATCACACTTCTATACCTCACACATTCTGTAGTTAGTAGTAGTATTAGGACCCTAGTAGCCTTAGAATTCGAGTACTAGTGACCTTGCATGCTTGTTGTGTCGTTTATGCCCTAGGAAACCCTAAAACCCCTCGTTAACCCTCTCCTAGTCACGTAAGCTTTTATACTTGCATCTATTAGTTATCTTTCTGTACTAGGGTAGATATAGGTTTCCTTAGATCACCTAGGATCCCTTGCCGAAGCCTTGAACACTAGAACTAGTTAGTTTTCTTTTTAAAACCCTAAATTAGGTCGAATTACATTTTATATGCTATAAGTCCTTTCCATAAGCTATAAGCTAGTTTAAGTAACTTAAATAAGCTAATATTAGTTAAACATAAGCTAGGAAAACTTTTTATTTTATAAAATATAGTTTGGATGGAATTAGGACTAGTTTTGCAAAGTTTTACATGCATAGAGGTATATATGGTAAATTTTTGAAAATATTAAGTCTAGGGACTATTTTTGACATTTTTTTAGAAGTTATAAGTATGAGGACCCTTTTTGCAAAGTTATAAAACCCTAGGATAAAAAGTTAAATAGTTATAAACTTAAAAGGACTACTTTTGCAAAAGTTATAGAGTTAAGGGTATAAATGGTGAATATTTATATGTCCAAGGGTTATTTCTGTCATTTTCTCAAAATATAGAAGTTTAGGGACTAATTGTGTCAAATATATAAACTATAAGTATAAATAATATAAGTATTATAAGTTTAGGGTAGATTTTGTAAATATATAAACTATAAGGGTTTAATGTGAAATATTAAAGTTAGAAGCATAACACAATAGTAGGGAGCTTCATGTGAGGAGTAGTATGTGGATATTTCATTTTGACGAGTTTGTTGGGTTTACGATTTAAAGTGCCCTGGCTCCTCAAATGATTATTGTATATACTTCTGAATTATGATGGCCCAAACTGTGTTATGTTATAACTAAATTCTAAATAAATACATAACTCAATAGTAAGTAGCTTCATGTGAGGAATATTAACTTCTGAATTATGATGGCCCGAACGGTATTATGTTGATAACATAATACAATAGTAGGGAGCTTCATGTGAGGAGTCTTATATTTCTGAATTATGATGGCCTGAACGGTGTTATGTTATACCTAAAACTCTAAAAACCCTAAGAATGATTATTTAAGAAACCTAAACTAAAAAACTAGAGCTTGACATACATCCAAACCTACAACATACCAAGATACGTGAGTAAGGCAGTCTAGTTCCCGAGTCACTTTTCGCATCAATCAGATTTCCCTAAGCCCAGGTGAGTTTCATAGCCTCACATTTTTTTAAAACTTTCACTCTAAATGCTTTACAAACCCTGTGAGGGGGATACATGCTACTTAGTTTACTTAAAACCGAATAAAGTCTTTTTCTTGGGTTGTTGCACGAGTAAACTATCTGTCACTACTACATAACTAAAATTCATGAATCTAATCGTTTGGGATATTTTACCAACGCTAACGCGAATATAGTTGATAGATTTACTGGAGTTTGACAACTCCCATTGATACTACATCTTTCTAGATGGTATCAATAAGTACTATATTTGAACCCACTGAAGGATTAACTTTGGCAAAGTTATTGTGGAAAACTAGAAGGGGGTTGAATAGTTTTACGTCTTTTTGGATTTATTTTCAAAATCTTTTGTAGCTTATAAAAACTTTGATTCGATCTTACGTGAATTCAAATGTCAACACATACAAGCAAGTCTAATCTAATAATATAAGTATTGAAATGAAGAAAAGATAGAGTTAGAAATATCAAACCACAACACGCGAATTTATAGTGGTTCGGCTACAAGGACACCTTCCTTGCCCTACTCCACTCCCCGAGTACCACACTCGAGAGTTTTCTTCACTATGTCAACAAACTCCTTATGGTAGAGAAACCTTACACACCTTGGCTTACACCTATTAACGACACTAAGCTAAATGTCGTGTTCTAATCGTAGCTAGAACCAATCTCACAACTTCTTCACGACTTCACACCTTCTTCACACCTTCACAACTTCTTCAAGATAGCTTCACAACCTCTTCTTCTTGTCTACTTCACACCTTCTTCTATGAACAACAAAATCACAACTACTACACTACTTTACAACACACCTAGTATCTACAATCAACTAATTCACACAACACTTTACAAATATCTAGCACTACAACAAGTTGATACTAACTAATCACAACACTACTACAATGTATGGATGTTGAGGAGTGTTCTTCTTTTTGCACTTGAGTGGATGAAGCTTTGGATCACTTGGAAACAAAGACTTATGAATTATATGATCAAAGGATTTTTGAGATGGAAATGGAGATAAGATCAGAAGGTTTTGAGTGCAAAAAGGTGAGGAAAATTTGTGAAATGAATCAGTATTTAAAGGGGAGCAAAATACTGTTCTGGAGTGTTGCCGGTCCCCTTAATTAGGGGCCAGTCCCCTTAATGATTAAGGTGGCCGCCTTATGAATTAAGGGGGCCGCCCCCTCCAGAACGTTGGAGTATTTTGTCCTTTTGTGGGGAAGGTTTTTCTGGATAAATTTTTCCATTTTTGGTTAGAAATTTAAAATCATATATTAATAATGATTTAAACATATTCTTTTAATTCCAAAAATAATTTTGTATAAGATATAAAATGTTTAAGCCATTTTATAAGAGTTCTAGTGATTAGAAAAATTTCCTTTGATCATGTAATACATAAGTTGCTTAGTTTATGCATACCTTAAGTGATATAAGTTGTAGAAGTAAATATTTGTTACTAAATACTTGTTTATGTCATAATCCTGACTCAATTTAGTTTACATTTTCTGATTATCAAAACATAGAGTTATTGAGAAATATTAATAACGTTTTTAAAACATTATTTATATCAACAATCTCCCCCTTTTTGATGATTACAAAACTTAAACTTATTAACTCAAAAATTAGTTTTTAAACAAGTGTTTTAGTGAGTTTATATTTACTTCTCCCCGTTTTTGTAGAATCAAAAAGGTTTTCCGACAAGATTCAAACGTGAAATATTGACGGGATGAAAACTACCCCTTGATGTGTACTCCCCCTCGTTTGGGGGCACCAAGGAGACGAGCTATGGAATGCTTGCAAGACAAAAATATTAGAAGCACAAGTATATACATGCAAAAATATATAAGGTGACAAGAATATAAATAAGCATGATTTAAAAGAAGCATTCATATTAAAGCGAAAGTTGTGTCAAGACACAACAATATAAGTAGCATCAAGAAAGATTACAAATAGGATAGCTCCTACATAAACTAACAACTAGAATAATATTCCATTATGCAAAGAGTACATGGGCTTCATAGAGCTGGCAAGCAAAAGGGTGGTAGAGACTTTATTTATTAAGCATATCATATGCTTAATTTGGAGAGCATGATGGTGATGGTGGAGAAATGGGTGAGAATTGTGGTGTGGGAATAATGGGTGAGGATGGTGGAATTGGTGGTGGTGGTGGGTTGGTAAGCAAGTGTTCAATATATGAAAACGTATATTGAATTTCATCTCTAAGACCAAAGATTATGGTTCGGTTGTGGATGCAACAAAGGCGAGTTTCTCCATGAGCTTCAAGTAAGCTCCAAGGAACGGGATTGACAAAGAATGGTGGTGTAATTGGTGGAGATGAGATATGAGCATCAAGTGGTGTTATTGGTGAAAGTCAGATGGTAAGATAGGTGGAGATAGGTTCTTGTGTAGGATGTGGTGATGAGGCTTGTGGTGATGACAAGTGTGAGTTTATGTAGTCATTGATTGAGGTAGTTGAGGGTATGGAGGATGATGAAGTTCCATGAGTGGAAGGTGTTTTGTATGGTGCATTAGGTGCACTTGGAGATGAGCATTTAGGAGGAGATGATGGAGTTGTGTTGTCTTCATTAGTTAAGTCAATGAAGAGTTGTTTTGGAGGGATGATAACAATCTTTTGTTTCTTGGAGGCCTTAGAGTTGGAGGTGCTTGGTGGAGACATGATGGTTTGGATTGAAAGAGATGAAAAATGAGATGAATATTGTTAGTTTGGAGGGAATTTATAATATGAAAGTGGTTGATTTAAGTAAATTTTTGAAATGGTTTAATAGGATTCTAAAATCAGTTGGGTCAAAAGAGGAAATGGTAGCTGAAACTAGAGAAAGAGGTCCCAAGATGCAAAAGAAAACAGTAAACCCAGTTCCAGATGGCCGGTCCCCTTAATTGTAGGCCGGCCCCCTTAATAATTAAGGGGACCGCCTAGGAAAATTAAAGGGGCCGCCCATCTGGTGTTTTCCCAGACGACCAAAAATCAAAAATTTGCAGAAATGGTTGGTTTTTCAAGTGTGTGTTTCCAGCAAGCTCTATTTGAAGCATATACTCTAGGAATGATGAAATATAAGCATATATAAACAAATCATGCATGCAAACAAATATATTATAAGCCAAATTTAAAAGAAACATAATACTAGCATTAAATAATGATCAAGATCCTAGCATGATAGTAGTTAAAACCTAAGCATCATTCAAGAGATAAACATGAAAGAACACAAGCATCTCCGAATAGATCGGACAAACAACAAACCACACAAATGTCTAATAGAGTAAAAATATTATTAAGTAGCAATACACCAACAACTCTACTTCTTCTTCTTGCCCATCATCTTCCTGAACATCTTTCCTACGGACTTGAATCCTGCTCGAATTTCTTCATGCATTTGTTGTTGTCGGTTAATGATGGACGTTTGACGAGTAAAGAGGAGTTCATCGGTACGCTCATGAGGAAGAGGAATTTGATATTCGGAATAGTCAATTTCAGGGAGATCATCAACAAAGGTCGTGGGGGATGGAGTACTAACACATGAGGTGTCTTCCTCCTCATCATCATCATTGCCTCGATGAGATGTTGACCCACGAAGCATAGAAAACAAAGGACCATGAGATTTCCCTTTGTCACTTCGAGAACGACGAGTACGAACAAGAGTGAGTTGGTTTAGAGTGGGAGGAATTTGCACATAGAAATCATTTTGAAGATCTTGGTAATGTTCCATGACATGACGATAAAGTCGAGTGAGGAACATACCATAAGGAAGATTGGCATTTGGAGTATTTTTGGCAGTCATGATTCGATTGACAAAGAGATAAGCTAGATTGTAGTTTTCTTCAGCAACTATACAATACAACATGTGGGCGATACTGACCATGAGATGATCACGGTGACCGCCGGTACCAAACGCATTCTTGTGAATGAGTTCTTCCCAATTTTTCATGTCGGGGCTTAGCTCTTTAAGGAGAATTTGATTTTCATGAATATTGACATTCCTCGTCTTGAATCTGCAACTAGTCGTATCACGTTCTAGTTCAAGCAGTCGACGAATGTCTTCAGGACTAGGAATTTCAGAATAGTATGGACCATCATGAGGACGATTTCGTTCAAGTGAGGAAAGATCCCATTCATTAGAGTACACAACTTGGCCGGTGTATGGGATTCTGAGGATTTGTCCAAACTGATCAAGAGTAAGAGTGATGAATTGATGTTGGATCATGAAAGAAATGAGAAGATGGCCATAGGGATCGGTTTGCACCGTCACTTGGCTATGGAAGTCGAGGATAAAGCGAGGAATGAATGGTTCGTTGATTTTGAAAAGGCATTCAAGACGGATATTGGTCAATGAACGTTCGATATGATCAGATTCATAGTAGGATGGATCAACAATTCTACCCTCGTGAATGTTTCTATTTTCAATGGGACGATAGTAACATGCAACGGCGGGAGACATGCCGGGAGTAGAGGAAACTTGAGGAATGTATTGTTTGGTTTGAGAAACATCACCAACCGTGGTCTTAGGCATTTTCACCTAAACAATATAACAACAAAAATAAAATTAGGACAAAAACAATTAACATGCATATGATTATATGCAATACATGTGGAACGGAAGCCTACTTCGACCTAAAAATATCCTAGGAAGTAGTTTCACAATGTTTCTTGTTTTTAATTTTAAACTCGTTTAAAATGTATTTTATGATGTCAAAGTGAGTTGTGGAATACGCTCGATATAATGTCAATTCTATCCAAACATCACTTTAGATATCATAATTCATTTCGAAATTAGGCTAGATATATATTAGACTATATATCTTGCTTTTTCTTATGAGTTTGACTAACATAAAACTTGTTTAAAGAGTGAAAACATGAATTTTTGTTTTCGAAATGTCTTTTTCAAGATAAACCAAACGCTCTCTTAATTAGATTAATATCGCCTAAAACATCAATATATATATATATATATATATATATATATATATATATATATATATATATATATATATTGATTATATATCTTGATAACTTCTATAGACTTAACTTATGTTAATAAGTTTATCAAACTAGTTTTATGTTTTAAGTAAATTCATATAAGTACGATTCGTTCATGAACCAAACGCCCATGTTGTCTTCATGATACATTTTATAATGAATTGAAAAGTATATTTTGATTGTTTAAAATATTAGATTGCTAAAATGTAGTAAGTTTTAACTAGTTTTTAAAAGTTATATCAACAATGTGTCTTTTAAAGAGTGATATTAACAAGGGTTTATGCAAGATTAAAATTTTTGACAATATGATGTGTTAGACTTAGTTTGAGTTGCAATTCTACATTCTAATCCTATGGGAAGCATTTGGTTATTCAATTCCTAACTACAATTTTAATGAGATTCGGATTGAAATAAATTTTAGTAAAATACCTAATTATTGATTAGACACTAAATTGAATGAAATGTGATGAAATGTATGTTGGAAAACTTACAAAAGGTGTTGTTATATGTTTGGTTAGCGTTTTCCCCTTGTGCAACGACCCCGGATTGGTGATTTGGTGAAGGATTTTGGTGGTTTTGGTTGTTTTGGTTCGTTCACTACACAGGTGGGTGGAGAAATTATAAACAAATGGAGTGTTTGGCAAATGATTTAAGGTGGAAAACGATTTTGGAAGTATCAGATGGCCGCCCCCCTTAAACATTAAGGGGCCCACCCCCGATTACAAGCCGGTCCCCTTAACTATTAAGGGGGCCGCCTGCCAATAATTAAAATATTTGCGAATTGAATTCTGATAGTAAAATATTTTTATGTATATAATTAGATTTATGTTATATCGAAACTATATTGGAGTTTATGAGCACGAGTAAGGAGTACTTGACATCTTTAATTAACATTTCGTTAATCAAGATATGTCTTGATAATTTTGGATAAAATGATCAAGATGTCAAGATTACAAGGGATTAAAGAGATGTGATGGAATGTGTGTTTATATAAGTATATATGTATATATATGTATTATATATATATATATATATATATATATATATATATATATATATATATATATATATATATATATATATATATATATATATATATATATATATATATATATATATATATATATATATATATTTACTATGTGTTAATGGATTATGGAATGAGGAAATGGAAGAGGTGGAGGCTGACGGCGATAGGAGTTTGTTTCATTCATAGTATATGTGTGCAAAGGTTCTTCTTTCTACTCTTGTGTTGATCCACTTGACTCACATCCCTTCATCATCATGAGTCTTCTAATAGTGGACATAAAAGATCTTCGAGTTGAACGTCAAAGTTCAAAAGAGCTAAAGGGGAAGGAAAAGGTTCGAAAACGAACAATTTCCTGGAGTTCTAGAAAGTCAACTAATAACGTATCTAGGTTATGTGCACGCATATGTATATGTGTGTGTATATATATATATATATATATATATATATATATATATATATATATATATATATATGTGTGTGTGTGTGTGTGTGTGTATTATTTATATAGTATTATAAGTATATGTATATATATGTTCAAGAAAAAAATAAATTATATCTACGCAAGCAAAGCAACAAAGAAAAGATTTTCTACGCATGGTAATGAGTAGAGAAAGAATGGCGTACCCGGCGGTCTTTAAAAAGAAAGTCTTCTAAATCTTCAAGATGATAAATAGACTTTGCAAAGGTCTATGGCGATAGAACCCCAAGTTAGTGAAAAAAAATGTTGATCTAGCAATTTGGTCCCCATTGCCTCTTTGGTTCAAAGTTGTTTGGTCCAAACATGTTCAACATTTGGCTAGGATGCATGAGAGGTGGTAGTATTCCCCAAGGGTTGTAACTTGGTTGATAGTTCCACATATGATTATTAGGGTTGTTGTAGTTTTGTTTATTTTGGTTTCTTCTTGGTTGAGGTGTTTTAGATCTAGGATAAGAATTATTTGGTTTCCTAGGTGGTGGAGTTTTAGATCTTGTTTTAGGTTTAGACGATCCTACATCGGTCTTTAAAGACGGTTTATAAAACGGTTTATTTCTTCAACACTAGCAAGAGGTATTTTCTTATCATTTATGAGTATATACTTAGGATTAGATTTTAGAGGTTTTAGTTCATTAAGTTCACTTTCAAATTTGGCATTATTAATTTTGCTTGTTGAAGCTTCGGTTGAGTTAAATCCTAAACCAGTTTTATCTCCAGATACTCTTTGAATACTTATTATTTTACTAAGTGAGTGACTACTATTTTCAAATTTATCAAGTTTGCGAATTTCTTCCCTAAGTATTTCGTTTTCACCTTTAAGCTCTTGACATGATTTACATTCTTCAAAAATTTCCTTACCTTTTCAAGTTGATGTATTTTAATTTTTAGTTCTAGTACTTCATTTTTCAATTGGCTGTTTATGCATTTTAGTGATTTGTTTTTAGCCATTACTTGTTGTCCTAGTTTGCATAATCTATTATATTCACTATCTAAATCTTTTTCATCTAATGATAAGTTTTCATCACTAAAGTATTCGGTTTCGGAACGTACCTCACTTGGTGTCTTCGCCATGAGACACTTCTCTTCCTTTGTCGTTTCTTACTTATCTTCATCGCTATCACTCCAAGCTCCTCCAACAAATGCTCTTTGATTTTGATCTCTTGTCATCATTGGACATTTTCCAATGAGGTGATTCGGATCACCACACTTGAAACATTTTCTCTCATTCTTGATATACTCGTCATCTTTATTCTTTTGAGATGCTCTCCTTTCATCGTGTGGTTGTCTAACGAATCTTCCTCGCCTTTTGAAGAATTTCATGAAATCTCTTATGGCCATGGCGTATTTTTCGTCATCACTTTCGGAAGATGAGCTATCTTCGTTACTAGATTCCTTTCTAGCTTTCAAGGCGATTGACTTGCTTTGATCTCGTTTTCCTTTGACCATTTATGAGTCCTTCTTTATAATTACTTCGTAGACTTTCAAATTTCCAATTAATTCATCAAGTTGCAATGTTGACAAATTCTTAGATTCTTCAATAGCCGTCACTTTAGCTCGCCATTTTGGGTGAAGGGCCCTAAGAAACTTCCTAACAAAATTCTTACTAGAAAATTCTCATCAAGTGCTTTTAAACTTGTGATCATAGTGTTAAATCTAGCGAAAGCATTATCAATTGATTCCTCTTCCGGAATCGTGAATTGCTCATATTGTTGAACAAGTAGATATATTTTATTATCTTTGACTTGACTATTACCTTGGTGAGTGTCACAACTCACCATTTCAGGTCATTTACCATTTCAGGTCATTTTCCCAAACTTCGACTTTTTACTATTCATAAATCACTATTCATCAAAACACTATTCATCGTTTTCGAGGTCAGTTTGATATTCTGAGAAACTTTTGGGAAATTTACTATTCACTGAACACTATTCATTTCCGGAAAAAGTTTTCACTATTCACTTGCATTACTCATTTCATCGTAAATTTAGTTTACGGGTATTCAAATTCGCGTAACCGGATTGGTTTAGGTGCGAATTCATTTCATTAGTGTTAATAACACTGCATACGGACTGGAGATAGTCTGCATATCATCATAACAGCATTTTCATGTTATACCACTCTCAGGATTTTCAAATTTATATATTTGATACATTTAACGTTTTTGCGTATAAGTATTTATAGTAAACGTTAACACCCGGTTTATACACGACAAATATATCTAAATATTCCCACAATGGTCCCGACATATTTTTATATCCATTTTAAACATCATAAAAGTTATAACATTCAGTTACCCAGTATTTTGGAAATTTATTTTATTTATAACGTACGCTTATGAATATAACGACGGTTTTCGTGAAAACTAAACAATAATCACCCGATCACTCAGTAAATGTACCCAACATATTTTTAATATATTTTTATCATTATTATGACTTTATTTCATCCCGGTTAACTTCGTGAACATTTATTTCTATTAAACCCGGTACCCGATTTTAACAAATAACACCTAATAACACTTAACCTTACACTAATTTCCTAAATAAATCCCAAGTACCCCTACCCCCCCCCCCCCCTTGGCTCACCATAACCGGCCACATGAACACCCCTTAACCTCATGAATTAATTTCCTAAGTATTATACTAATAAACCTCTAAATACTTACTTTAACCAAAAACCAAAAATCATTTCTTACATTTTTTAGATAAGAAGAAAAATAATCTCATCCTCTTTCTCTCTTGCACTCCACGACTAAACCCAAAATCAAAGATCAAGTGAAGGTTTTTCAAAAGCTAAAGCACCAAAGTTGTTCCTTATACTTGCCTAATCAAGAATCAAACAAGAAATACACAAGTAATCCAAGGTTTTTAGCCATCTAATCATCTCATTTTATCAAGTAAGTTATCAACTTTATTTTTACATGAATCATCTTATATTTACTTGTATTGCATGAGTTCCATGCTAAAAACCATGTACAACTAGCTATACCACCATTTATTTTGTCAAAAATGGAACATACAAACCCTAACTTTTTATTTATGAATTCCCTTGCTATAATAACTTGGTTAGGAGCCCATGGCACCCTAAGAAGGTGTATGGTAGGATTAGATTAGCTATGTGGTGATTACAAGAGGTTTGGTGATGTTAGAAATTAGTTATAAACCTTGAAAACTTGATTTGGTGCATGTTTTAGACATGCTGTCCCATTTTGTGAAAACCTGGAAAATCAGTAAACACCAAGGGAACTTTGGCAAAATTTTTAGAAAATACTTTCAAAAACGAATCCGTAGGCGAAAGAACGGATTAAAAAGAGTTTATAACGAAGAAGTTATGATTTTTGCAAGATTGTTGACGAAAAGTATTTTCTGGAAAATAGTTGCTGTTGGACGTTTTTCATTGGTCAAAAAGAGGCTTTAGACGTAACCCGGAGGAGCCGAGCTTTCCAAAATATATTACTACATACTAAGACGTAACCGTGGATATAAAGAACAAGTAAAACGGACATATAACGACAAAGATATTCACGTTTGAATATCGGCTAAACCCATTTTTATTTTGACAGCTTTTAATAAAAATTGGCACTAAAACTACGTAGTACTTTTATAAGCTAGAAATAATACCAAGTACCAAGTTTTATAACTAATGAAGTATTAGTTATTACCAGTATATTTTCATCATTTCAAGGCGATATTTCAAGGATTACAACCCGAGGATTTCAACACTAATATGGAAACATACGATATATGTATAAGTATATATATATTGCAACTAGCTTATTATATTTTCTAATAGCAATATTTTTCCAAATTCTTGGATTATATATTTTGATAACACAAGTGTTTTTCCAAAGAGTAGAGTGGTATAGGAACATGAGCATGGACATTCATAACATCATTTGGTGATCTAAATGAGATCGTTCATCATTCATATTAGGTTGCGGCAGCTAACCGTGCATTGTTGTTCACTTCATATTATCATCAGTATCATCAGTTGAGGTGAGTTTTCATAGCCCCGTATACATTTTTATTGTTTTCAAATCCCACGGGGGAGAATACATTGCACCATTTTAGTACGAGCCCAAGTATCAAAACCTATGTACATAGCTTAAGTAGCTTGTCTGCCATGTGATAAGTCCCCTGTAACATCATGAACCGTTAATTTACCGTTAAGCGAGAGTGAGTGGATAGATCTATCGAGGGTGACGCCTCCATCCGTGGTAGTGATTACCAACAGTAAGCGGATGCATGTCATGTCTTTTACATTTGAGTGTTTGGCAGAACATTCGGGAGGGGCATAGAATTTCATCAGTCATAGCTTCGGTGTCATGAGCTTAAGGTCTATTGTACTATTTTACGTGACTTTTGTCATGCATTTATACTTGTGGTGGCCATACAAACATTACATTTCATAAACCTATGATTATTCACCAACATTCGTGTTGACCGTTTTCACAATGTATTTTCAGGTAACTAAGGCATCATCATATTACATGCATGGA
Source organism: Artemisia argyi (assembly GCA_030686995.1). NCBI lineage: Eukaryota > Viridiplantae > Streptophyta > Magnoliopsida > Asterales > Asteraceae > Artemisia > Artemisia argyi. The sequence continues at coordinate 107,719,921 of CM060681.1, read as the reverse complement.
GTAACATTAGGGTGTGCCAGGGATGACGCACTACATTTTGGATTTTTCATGCATTTGTGTAAATTATCGTTTGATTTTTCCTGAACTTGTTTTCTGTAAACGTTTCAACCTTTGGGGACCTATGTTTTGTAGCACTGGATGCTTTTAAATAAATCAAACGATATGTATTTTCCAAACGACACTTTAGGTCGTTCAATATTTCCTTGTTATGGTGCTATGACAGTTACACTCCCAGGCATTCCATTCCGCTGCAAGTCAGGTAAATTGGGGGTGTGACAGATTGGTACCAGAGCTAAGGTTATAGAGAACTAGGATTTATCATTGACTCTAGACTATAACCACCTTATCATAGCATCTCATCATTTCATCATAAGTGCATGTTCATTGTTTATGGTGATTTCATTACGAGTTATTTATTTTTATTTCACCTTGATTATCACAGAACCATGTCTGCAAACCCAAATGTTGTTATACTGTACACCATCACAGACTCCGATATGGAAGACTCTATGTCTTCTACAGCCCGTTCACCACCACCTAGTCCTCTCGTACCTGAGTTGCCACTTTTGGCATCAGATGATGACACCGAGCCTTTCGAGGAAGAGGAGACGGCTCCTACTCCTCATGTCCATCCTACTGTACCACTTGATGTCACCCGTGTACCCACAGACACACCATCTCCTACTACTACTATCCATTCAGAGCCGAGACTTATGTTTCGTAGGGATAAGACTATCCAGGTTGCTAGTAAGAGAGTTCGTTATGCTACATCTACTTATAGGACCCTACCTAGTCCTACTGTGCCTACACCACCACCAGCCATACCCACTGCTACCCCTATATCCACCTCACTCTTGCCGCTCAGGAAGCGCGCAAGGTTTACCACTCCAGATTCACCTACCACTACAGAGTCAGAATCAGCAGAACCACCACCAGTATACCACATAGGTGAGAGTTCTAGAGCGGCTGCGGCTAGGAGCCCTACAGCCGTCACATTAGAGGATCAGATGGGTGCTCAGCAGGAGCAAGTAGATAGGTTGGGGTATAGAGTTGACGAGATCATTACTACTCGACTTGAGACTGTCGAGGAGCAGGTTGAGGATTTGGTTCAGGGCAGGGTTGGTATTGATGTGTCATACCATGGACTCGAGGCACGACAGTTGAGGCACCAGGAGGAGATTGAGCTACTTAGGGATGAGTTACCTGAGATTCGAGATAGAGCTCAGGCGACACAGGAGACTTAGTGGGAGCAGGTAGATCAGTTGGCATTGCTTCGAGAGAGGTTGGTCATTTTGGAGCGCAGGGATGTTTCTTCTCAGTTACGAGTTCAGCATCTGGAGGAGATCGTGGTTGCGATGGATCGTGAGATTCGCCGCTTGAGGGGAGAGCCTGGACCATCTGGAGCACCTGGAGGAGCATAGACATAGACTAGTATTGTATTAGCTTTTACTATTTCCTAGTCCCGAGGTGTGGGACATAGTTCAAGAACTTGTAGTCTTTTGGTTGTTCTACAAACAAATATATCAAGTGCGACTCTACTATGTTGGAAATGTTGTGCTATATATATATATCGGTCCATGTAGGCCGAAATTTTCATGTATTATATTCATGTGTTGTGATTATATTTATGATGTTTCATGGTTGCTCTTTATGGTTAACGTATTTATACTTGTTGTGGTTGTATCTATACGTGTCATGGTTGTATTATTACAGGTTGTGGTTGTACTCGTACATGTCGTGGTTGTATTTATACTTGTTGTGGTTGTATATATACATGTTGTGGGCGTATATTTTTGGACGATGACTATTTCTATTATAGTTTTCTCATGGTTGTTGTCGATTATTATTTATCAGAAGTATGGCGCCAAAGAAAGCAAAGGTTACATCGGAAACACCCGCTATGACACAAGCAGCTATCCGCAAGTTGGTCAGGGATAGTATAGCAGAAGCTCTAGAGACTGAGAGAGCTGAAGTTGCTGCTAGGACTGCTGAGGTTCCACCTACTGCTGAAGTGGTTCAACCCACTACTAGGCGTGAATGTACTTGGAAGGATTTCAAGATTAGTGATCCTATCAAGTATAAGGGCACTGAGGGAGCGGTTGCTTTAATCCGCTGGTTTGAGAAGACTGAGAACGTCTTTCTCATGTGTGGTTGTCAGGAGGTTAACAAGGTAAAGTTTGCTACAGGTATGCTGCTGGATGAAGCCATGTCTTGGTGGAATTCGTATGCTCAGCCCATTGGTATGGAGAATGCTTACAAACTCACTTGGGCTGAATTCAAAAAGCTAATGACTAAGAAGTTTTGCCCTCGTACTGAGGTGCAAAAGTTGGAAACAGAATTCTACCAGTTAGTAACTAAAGGAGATGATATTGAAACTTATATCAGGAAGTTTCAGGAGTTGGCTACACTGTGTCCAACTATGGTTCCGGACGCTGAGAAAAAGATGGAGAACTTTACTGGGGGATTACCCGAAAGCATCCGAGGGGATGTGATGTCTTTCGACCCACAAACAATGGAAGAGGCCATTCGTATAACTCAGAAACTTATGGTCCAAGTGTTGAAAGGAAAGTCTGCTGCAAATAACAACAATAACCGTTCCAACAATACCAACTACAACAACACTCGAAACAACAACAACAACAACTATAACAATAACCGAAACCGCAACTACCCCAATAACCAAAACAACAATAACAACAAGAGGAAGTTTGATAATAACCAAGGTGGGAATGCTAACCAACCAGCACCTAAGAGGCAGGAAGCGGCAAAGGTCTATGCTGCAGGACCAACAGAAGGAAAAGGATATAATGGAAAACTACCCAAGTGTAACAAATGTCGAACTCATCATAACCCTGGGAATTGTCCTAGAGCTTGTCAGAACTGTGGAAAGGTCGGTCATTGGACTAAGGACTGCAAAGCACCACGAGGAATAATTAATCAGAACCAACCAGGAGCATGTTATGGTTGTGGAGAGTTGGGTCATTTCCAGTACAATTGCCCAAGGAGGAATGATCAAAGAACTGGGAATCAGGGAGGAGTAGCTCGAGGAAGGGCTTATGTTATGGGAGGAGAAGATGCCCGTGAGGACCCGAATGTTGTTACGGGTACGTTCCTCGTTAATAATCGTTATGCATCCATTTTATTTGATTCAGGAGCGGATAGAAGTTTTGTTTCTATTACATTTGCACCTTTACTTAACATAGAACCAACTACCTTAGACATTCCCTACATTGTTGAATTAGCCGATGGGTCTTTAGTTAACACAAACACCGTTATCCGTGGTTGCACCATCAATTTCCTAAATCACCCATTCAATATAGACCTTATGCCCGTAGAACTTGGAAGTTTTGACATCGTTATCGGAATGGATTGGTTGTCTCGACATCGTGCAAGGATCATTTGTGATGAGAAAGTTGTTCATCTTTCTTATGGAGGTGAAACTTTGGTTGTTCGCGGGGAGCGAAGTGGAACTAGACTCAGTATCATATCATGCATTAAAACCGAGAAGTACATAAAGAAGGGTTGTTATGCATTCTTGGCTCATATAACGGAAAAGAAGTCTGATGAGAAACGACTTGAAGATGTGCCAATTGTTAAGGAATTTCCAGAAGTTTTTCCGGAAGAATTACCAGGACTTCCACCTACACGTCAGGTTGAGTTTCAGATTGAATTGGTGCCAGGAGCTGCACCAATTGCACGAGCACCATATAGACTTGCACCTTCTGAGATGCAAGAATTGTCTAACCAGTTACAAGAGCTTTTAGACAAAGAATTCATTAGATCGAGTTCCTCGCCTTGGGGAGCACCGGTTTTGTTTGTGAAGAAGAATGATGGATCTTTCAGAATGTGCATAGACTATCGTGAGCTGAACAAGTTAACGGTGAAGAATCGTTATCCACTACCTAGGATTGATGACTTGTTTGATCAGCTACAAGGTTCCTGTTTCTATTCCAAGATTGATTTAAGATCAGGTTACCATCAACTCAGAGTTCGGGAAGAAGATATCCCGAAGACAGCATTCAGAACACGTTATGGCCATTATGAGTTTCAAGTGATGCCTTTTGGATTAACGAATGCACCTGAGGTATTCATGGATCTCATGAACAGAGTATGCAAACCATATCTTGATAAGTATGTGATTGTGTTCATTGACGATATCCTGATTTATTCCAAGAGTAAGAAAGAGCATGAAGCACACCTCAGAACAATATTGGAACTACTCAAGAAGGAGCAATTGTATGCCAAATTTTCAAAGTGTGACTTTTGGATACAAAGAGTTCAATTTCTTGGCCATGTCATTGATAGCCAAGGATTACAAGTCGATCCAGCAAAGATTGAAGCAGTAAAGGATTGGGCTACGCCCAAGTCTCCTACAGAAATTCGTCAATTCTTAGGACTTGCAGGATATTACAGAAGGTTTATCGAAGGGTTTTCTAAGATAGCGAAGTCGCTGACTAAGCTGACACAAAAGAATCAGAAGTACGAGTGGGGAGAGAAACAAGAATCTGCATTTCAGTTATTGAAGCAGAAACTTTGTAGTGCACCGATTTTGTCACTACCAGAAGGTATTGAGAACTTTGTGGTATATTGCGATGCTTCGCATAAAGGACTTGGAGCTGTGCTAATGCAAAATGAGAAGGTGATAGCTTATGCATCTAGACAGCTTAAGACACACGAGAAGAATTACACTACACACGACTTGGAGTTGGGTGCTGTTGTTTTTGCACTCAAGATTTGGAGACACTACCTTTATGGTACTAAATGTGTAATTTTTACCGACCACAAGAGCTTACAGCATATACTTGATCAGAAGGAACTCAACATGAGACAACGTCGTTGGCTAGAATTGTTGAGTGATTACGATTGTGAAATCCGATATCACCCAGGAAAAGCAAATGTCGTAGCAGATGCACTTAGCAGAAAGGAACGACTCAAACCTTTGAGGGTCAGGTCATTAGGAATGACTATTATTTCACCATTACCATCAAAAATCTTAGAAGCTCAGAGTGAGGCTCTCAAGGAGGAAAATCGGCCATAGGAGAAACTTTATGGTATGCCAGAAAACAAGAATGGTTTCGTTAAGAGAGCAGATGGAGTGTTATGCTTCAAGGATCGAAGTTGGATACCACTCTATGGTGGAGTACGAGATTTGATTATGCATGAATCGCATAAGTCAAAGTACTCTATTCACCCAGGTTCTGACAAGATGTATCAGGATCTCAAAAAGCTGTATTGGTGGCCGAACATGAAAGCAGAAATAGCTACATATGTCAGCAAATGCCTTACTTGTGCTAAAGTGAAAGCCGAGTACCAGAAACCGTCAGGACTACTTCAACAACCAGAAATTCCACAATGGAAGTGGGAACGTATTACAATGGACTTTGTTACTAAACTACCCAAGACGTCAGGAGGTTTCGATGCTATTTGGGTAATTGTTGATCGTCTTACTAAATCAGCACATTTTATCCCTATTAGAGAGACTTATTCCATGGAACAGCTTGCCAGACTTTATGTCAAGGAAATAGTCTCGAGGCATGGGGCACCAGTTTCTATCATTTCAGACAGGGATAGTCGTTTTACTTCAAACTTTTGGAAGTCATTACAAGATTCCTTTGGATCCAAGTTAGACATGAGCACTGCTTACCATCCACAGACTGATGGTCAGAGTGAGAGAACTATTCAGACACTGGAGGACATGCTGCGAGCGTGTGTGATTGACTTTGGGAATGGTTGGGCTAACCATTTGCCATTAATCGAGTTCTCTTATAACAACAGTTACCATTCAAGTATTAAAGCAGCACCATTTGAGGCACTTTATGGTCGTAAGTGTCGTTCACCAGTTTGTTGGGCAGAAGTTGGAGAGGTACAATGCACAGGTCCAGAGATGGTTAGGGAAACAACAGAGAAGATAATACAGATTCGAGATAGGCTTGAAACAGCTAGAAGTCGACAGAAGAGTTACGCAGATGTTAGACGTAAACCATTGGAATTCCAGGTTGGAGACAAGGTCATGTTGAAAGTCTCGCCTTGGAAGGGCGTGATACGATTTGGAAAGCGTGGGAAGTTGAACCCGAGATACATTGGTCCATTTAAGATGCTGGAAAGGATTGGTCCAGTAGCTTACAAGCTTGAACTACCATCAGAACTCAGCAACGTACATAATACATTTCATGTCTCAAACCTCAAGAAATGCCTTTCAGATGAGTCTTCAATTATACCATTAGAAGAGATTCAGATAGATGACAAGCTTAACTTTGTGGAGGAACCAGTTGAAATCATGGACCGAGAGGTCAAACAGTTAAAGCAGAGTAGAATTCCGATCGTTAAGGTTCGCTGGAATTCTCGAAGAGGTCCTGAGTTTACTTGGGAACGAGAAGACCAAATGCAACGCAAGTATCCACACCTTTTCACCAAACCTATTACCGAGACCAACACTAGCTGAATTCAGGGACTGAATTCCTATTTGGGTGGGCGGATGTCACAACTCACCATTTCAGGTCATTTACCATTTCAGGTCATTTTCCCAAACTTCGACTTTTTACTATTCATAAATCACTATTCATCGTTTTACTATTCATCATTTTCGAGGTCAGTTTGATATTCTGAGAAACTTTTGGGAAATTTACTATTCACTGAACACTATTCATTTCCGGAAAAGTTTTCACTATTCACTTGCATTACTCATTTCATCGTAAATTTAGTTTACGGGTATTCAAATTCGCGTAACCGGATTGGTTTAGGTGCGAATTCATTTCATTAGTGTTAATAACACTGCATACGGACTGGAGATAGTCTGCATATCATCATAACAGCATTTTCATGTTATACCACTCTCAGGATTTTCAAATTTATATATTTGATACATTTAACGTTTTTACGTATAAGTGTTTATAGTAAACGTTAACACCCGGTTTATACACGACGAATATATCTAAATATTCCCACAATGGTCCTGACATATTTTTATATCCATTTTAAACATCATAAAAGTTATAACATTCAGTTACCCAGTATTTTGAAAATTTATTTTATTTATAACGTACGCTTATGAATATAACGACGGTTTTCGTGAAAACTAAACAATAATCACCCGATCACTCAGTAAATGTACCCAACATATTTTTAATATATTTTTATCATTATTATGACTTTATTTCATCCCGGTTAACTTCGTGAACATTTATTTCTATTAAACCCGGTACCCGATTTTAACAAATAACACCTAATAACACTTAACCTTACACTAATTTCCTAAATAAATCCCAAGTACCCCTACCCCCCCCCCCCCCCTTGGCTCACCATAACCGGCCACATGAACACCCCTTAACCTCATGCATTAATTTCCTAAGTATTATACTAATAAACCTCTAAATACTTACTTTAACCAAAAACCAAAAATCATTTCTTACATTTTTTAGATAAGAAGAAAAATCATCTCATCCTCTTTCTCTCTTGCACTCCACGACCAAACCCAAAATCAAAGATCAAGTGAAGGTTTTTCAAAAGCTAAAGCACCAAAGTTGTTCCTTATACTTGCCTAATCAAGAATCAAACAAGAAATACACAAGTAATCCAAGGTTTTTAGCCATCTAATCATCTCATTTTATCAAGTAAGTTATCAACTTTATTTTTACATGAATCATCTTATATTTACTTGTATTGCATGAGTTCCATGCTAAAAACCATGTACAACTAGCTATACCACCATTTATTTTGTCAAAAATGGAACATACAAACCCTAACTTTTTATTTATGAATTCCCTTGCTATAATAACTTGGTTAGGAGCCCATGGCACCCTAAGAAAGTGTATGGTAGGATTAGATTAGCTATGTGGTGATTACAAGAGGTTTGGTGATGTTAGAAATTAGTTATAAACCTTGAAAACTTGATTTGGTGCATGTTTTAGACATGCTGTCCCATTTTGTGAAAACCTGGAAAATCAGTAAATACCAAGGGAACTTTGGCAAAAATTTTAGAAAATACTTTCAAAAACGAATCCGTAGGCGAAAGAACGGATTAAAAAGAGTTTATAACGAAGAAGTTATGATTTTTGCAAGATTGTTGACGAAAAGTATTTTCTGGAAAATAGTTGCTGTTGGACGTTTTTCATTGGTCAAAAAGAGGCTTTAGACGTAACCCGGAGGAGCCGAGCTTTCCAAAATATATTACTACATACTAAGACGTAACCGTGGATATAAAGAACAAGTAAAACGGACATATAACGACAAAGATATTCACGTTTGAATATCGGCTAAACCCATTTTTATTTTGACAGCTTTTAATAAAAATTGGCACTAAAACTACGTAGTACTTTTATAAGCTAGAAATAATACCAAGTACCAAGTTTTATAACTAATGAAGTATTAGTTATTACAAGTATATTTTCATCATTTCAAGGCGATATTTCAAGGATTACAACCCGAGGATTTCAACACTAACATGGAAACATACGATATATGTATAAGTATATATATATTGCAACTAGCTTATTATATTTTCTAATAGCAATATTTTTCCAAATTCTTGGATTATATATTTTGATAACACAAGTGTTTTTCCAAAGAGTAGAGTGGTATAGGAACATGAGCATGGACATTCATAACATCATTTGGTGATCTAAATGAGATCGTTCATCATTCATATTAGGTTGCGGCAGCTAACCGTGCATTGTTGTTCACTTCATATTATCATCAGTATCATCAGTTGAGGTGAGTTTTCATAGCCCCGTATACATTTTTATTGTTTTCAAATCCCACGGGGGAGAATACATTGCACCATTTTAGTACGAGCCCAAGTATCAAAACCTATGTACATAGCTTAAGTAGCTTGTCTGCCATGTGATAAGTCCCCTGTAACATCATGAACCGTTAATTTACCGTTAAGCGAGAGTGAGTGGATAGATCTATCGAGGGTGACGCCTCCATCCGTGGTAGTGATTACCAACAGTAAGCGGATGCATGTCATGTCTTTTACATTTGAGTGTTTGGCAGAACATTCGGGAGGGGCATAGAATTTCATCAGTCATAGCTTCGGTGTCATGAGCTTAAGGTCTATTGCACTATTTTACGTGACTTTTGTCATGCATTTATACTTGTGGTGGCCGTACAAACATTACATTTCATAAACCTATGATTATTCACCAATATTCGTGTTGACCGTTTTCGCAATGTATTTTCAGGTAACTAAGGCATCATCATATTACATGCATGGAGTAACATTAGGGTGTGCCAGGGATGACGCACTACATTTTGGATTTTTCATGCATTTGTGTAAATTATCGTTTGATTTTTCCTGAACTTGTTTTCTGTAAACGTTTCAACCTTTGGGGACCTATGTTTTGTAGCACTGGATGCTTTTAAATAAATCAAACGATATGTATTTTCCAAACGACACTTTAGGTCGTTCAATATTTCCTTGTTATGGTGCTATGACAGTTACACTCCCAGGCATTCCATTCCGCTGCAAGTCAGGTAAATTGGGGGTGTGACAGTGAGTTATTAATAAAGAGTTCCAAATTTCTTTTGCGGTTTCACACATAAAGATCCTTTCGTACTCTTTACGTGGTAGCGCATTATAAATAACCATTTTTGCTTCATCATTTTTAGCAAATTTTCTTTTTAAATCATCATTTTGTTTTTCAAAAGGTACAATTTCATCTTTCTTTGATTCGGGTTTATTTTGAATAGGTAAAAAATCACCATTAGTAATAACATGCCAAAGATCTAGATCTTTTGATTTCACATAAGTTTTGAATCAATTTTTCCAATATAAAAATCCATCACTTTCAAATAGTGGTGGTATTTGCATAGATTGCCCTTCTAAATATTTTTCAGATTCCATAGATCGTTACAAGTTTTAAAATACAATATATTTTAAAGATCTTGCAAGACGTGGCTCCTGATACCAATTGTGGAAAACTAGAAGGGGGTTGAATAATTTTACGTCTTTTTGGATTTATTTTCAAAATCTTTTGTAGCTTATAAAAACTTTGATTCGATCTTACGTGAATTCAAATGTCAACACATACAAGCAAGTCTAATCTAATAATATAAGTATTGAAATGAAGAAAATATAGAGTTAGAAAGATCAAACCACAACACGCAAACTTATAGTGGTTCGGCTACAAGGACACCTTCCTTGCCCTACTCCACTCCCCGAGTACCACACTCGAGAGTTTTCTTCACTATATCAACAAACTCCTTATGGTGGAGAAACCTTACACACCTTGGCTTACACCTATTAATGACACTAAGCTAAATGTCGTGTTCTAATCGTAGCTAGAACCAATCTCACAACTTCTTCACGACTTCACACCTTCTTCACACCTTCACAACTTCTTCAAGATAGCTTCACAACCTCTTCTTCTTGTCTACTTCACACCTTCTTCTATGCACAGCAAAATCACAACTACTACACTACTTTACAACACACCTAGTATCTACAATCAACTAATTCACACAACACTTTACAAATATCTAGCACTACAACAAGTTGATACTAACTAATCACAACACTACTACAATGTATGGATGTTGAGGAGTGTTCTTCTTTTTGCACTTGAGTGGATGAAGCTTTGGAAAACTTGGAAAGAAAGACTTATGAATTATATGATCAAAGGATTTTTGAGATGGAAATGGAGATAAGATCAGAAGGTTTTGAGTGCAAAAAGGTGAGGAAAATTTGTGAAATGAATCAGTATTTAAAGGGGAGCAAAATACTGTTCTGGAGTGTGGCTGGTCCCCTTAATTAGGGGCCGGTCCCCTTAATGATTAAGGGGGCCGCCCCCTCCAGAACGTTGGAGTATTTTATCCTTTTGTGGGGAAGGTTTTTCTGGATAAATTTTTCCATTTTTGGTTAGAAATTTGAAATCATATATTAATAATGATTTAAACATAATCTTTTAATTCCAAAAATAATTTTGTAAAAGATATAAAATGTTTAAGCCATTTTATAAGAGTTCTACTGATTAGAAAATTTTCCTTTGATCATGTAATGCATAAGTTGCTTAGTTTATGCATACCTTAAATGATATAAGTTGTAGAAGTAAATATTTGTTACTAAATACTTGTTTACGTCATAATCTTGACTCAATTTAGTTTACATTTTTTGATTATCAAAACATAGAGTTTTTTAGAAATATTAATAACGTTTTTAAAACATTATTTATATCAACAATCTCCCCCTTTTTGATGATTACAAAACTTAAACTTATTAACTCAAAAATTAGTTTTTTAACAAGTGTTTTAGTGAGTTTATATTTACTTCTCCCCCTTTTTGTAGAATCAAAAAGGTTTGCCGACAAGATTCAAACGTGAAATATTGACGGGATGAAAACTCCCCCTTGAAGTGTACTCCCCCTCGTTTGGGGGCACCAAGGAGACGAGCTATGGAATGCTTGCAAGACAAAAATATTAGAAGCACAAGTATATACATGCAAAAATATATAAGGTGACAAGAATATAAATAAGCATGATTTAAAAGAAGCATTCATATTAAAGCAAAAGTTGTGTCAAGAAACAACAATATAAGTAGAATCAAGAAAGATTACAAATAGGATATGTCACACCCCCAATTTACCTGACTTGCAGCGGAATGGAATACCTGGGGGTGTCTGTCATAGCACCACAGTTACAGTTACATTGAACGACCTAAAGTGTCGTTTGGAAAATACTGCATTTGATCATTGAAATAATTCAGAGTTTACAAAATGAGGTCCCCAAAATGTGTTGCATGTTTATGAAAAACAAGTCGTACTAGATCAAATGTTTACATAAGTGCATGAAATAATGATGAGACGCGTCGACTCCGCGACTCCATGAAGGTCCAAATGCATGTCTCATGAGCTACCTTAATAACCTGAAATACATTGCTAAAACGTCAACACGAATGTTGGTGAATTCCATAGGTTTGTAAAATGTACTGATGTACGGCCACCACAAGTAAAAGTGCAAGATAAAAATCTCGTGAAAATTGTACAATAGCCTTAAGCTCATGACACCGAAGCTATGACTGATGAAATTCTATGCCCCTCCCGAATGTTCTGCCGAAACATTCAAATGTAAAAGACATGACATGCATCCGCTTACTGTTGGTATCCACTACCACGGATGGAGGCGTCACCCTCGATAGATCTATCCACTCACTCTCGCTTAGTACTTGAAATTAACGGTTCATGATGTTACAGGGGACTTAACACATGGCAAGGTAACTTAAGCTATGTACATGTTTGAATACTTGGGCTCGTACTGAAATAATTGATGCAATGTATTCCCCCCGTGGGATTTGAAAACAATCAAAAATGTTGAATTGAAAACGGGGCTATGAAAACTCACCTTAACTGATGAAACTGTGATGAAATGAAATGAACACCAATGAACAATTTGCTGTCGTAACCCAATATGATGGTACCATGAACATGTACTGAGCTGAAAAACAAGGCGCGCATACTAGCCGCAACCTAATATGAATGATGTACGATCTACTTTAGATCATGAAATGATGTTATGAATGTCCATGCACATGTTTACTATACCACTCTACTCTTTGAAAAACACTTGTATTGCCAAAAATATATAATCCAAGAATTTGGAAAATATTGCTATTAGAAAATATAAATAGCTAGTTATAATATATATATACTTATATATATATAACGTAAGTTCTCATGTTGACGTTGAAATACTCGGGTTGTAATCTTTGAAATGATGAAAACATACTCATAATAACTAATACTACGTTAGTTATAAAGCTCGGTACTTGATATTACTTCTAGCTCAAAAATGTACTTCGTAGTTTTTGCGCCAAATTTAATAAAAGCTGTCAATTATAAAATGGTTTTAGCCGATATTCAAACGAGTATATCTTTGTCGTTACTTGTCCGTTTTACTTGTTCTTTATATCCACGGTTTCGTCTTAGTATGTAGTAATATATTTTGGAAAGCTCGGCTCCTCCGGGTTACGTCTAAAGCCTCTTTTTGACCGACGAAAAACGTCCAACAGCAACTAATTTCCAGAAAATACTTTTCGTCAACAATCTTGCAAAAATCATAACTTCTTCGTTATAAGCTCTTTTTAATCCGTTCTTTCGCCTACGGATTCGTTTTTGAAAGTATTTTCTAAAAATTTTGCCAAAGTTTCCTTGGTGTTTACTGATTTTCCAGATTTTTACAAAACGGGACAGCATGTCTAAAATAGGTTCCAAATCAAGTTTCCAAGGTTAAAAACCAATTTCTACCATCACCAAACCTCTTGTAATCACCACATGACTAATCTAATCTTACCATACACCTTCTTAGGGTGCCATGGACTCCTAACCAAGTTATTAGAGCTAGGGGATTCATAACAAATAAGTTAGGGTTTGTATGTTTGTTTTTAGCCAAAATAAAGTGTGGTATAGCTACTTGTACATGGTTTTTAGCATGATACTTATGTAATACATGTAAAAATAGGATGATCCATGAAAAAATAAAGATGAAAACTTACTTGACAAAATGAGATGATTATTGGATGATTATGCTTGATGTTCTTGTGTTTTTGTTGCTTGATTCTTGATTAGACTTGTAAAATGAACAACTTTTGTGTTTTACTTCATGAAAAATGATGGATGGATCATGGTGTTGTGGTTTGGTCGTGGGTTGAAGAAAGGAAGAAGATGAAATGGTTTTTGATCTTAGCTAAAAAGGTGTGTTATGATTTGTGATTTTGGTAAATGAAATGATTTTAGAGGTTTATTAGTATAAAACTAATGAATCAATGCACATGGTCAAAGGGTGTGGTCTTGGCTGGTTTTTGGGTGTGAAAAGGAGTAGCCAAAACGGTTTTGATCACTTAGAAAATATAGTGTAGCGTTAAGTGTTATTACGCGTTATTCGTTAAAATCGGGAACCGGGTTTAATAGCAATAAACGTTCACAAAGTTAACCGGGATGAAATAAAGTTATAATAATGTTAAAAACATATTAAAAATATGTCGGGTACATTTACTGAGTGATCGGGTGATTAATGTTTAGTTTTCACGAAAACCGTCGTAATATTCATAAGCTTACGTTATAAATAAAATAAATTTCCAAAATACTGGGTAACTGAATGTTATAACTTTTATGATGTTAAAATGGATATAAAAATATGTCGGGACCATTGTGGGAATATTTAGATATATTCGTCGTGTTTAAACCGGGTGTTAACGTTTACTATAAATACTTATACGTAAAAACGTTAAAGGTACTGAATATGGAAATTTGAAAATCCTAAGAGTGGTATAACATGAAAATGCTGTTATGATGATATGCAGACTATCTCCAGTCCGTATGCAGTGTTCTCAACACTAATGAAATGAATTCGCACCTAACCCAATCCGGTTACGCGAATTTTGAATACCCGTAAACTAAATTTACGATGAATTGTGTAATGCTCGTGAATGATGAAATCTTTTCCCGCAATGAATAGTGTTTCGTGAATAGTAAATTTCCCAAAAGTTTCTCAGAATATCAAATTGACCTCGAAAACGATGAATAGTAAACTGATGAATAGTGTTTTGATGAATAGTGTTTGATGAATAGTGTTTTTCCAAAGTTCGGGAAATGACCTGAAATGATCTGAAATGGTGAGTTGTGACAGTCTTCCCCCCTAAAAGGAACTTCGTCCCGAAGTTCAGTTTATGTTGGTCTCTGAGAATATATTGGTGAAAAGGTGATGATATTCGAGAATTCCAGCGAACTCTAACGATAGGAATTCGACTCTGTTTCAACTGTTTGACCACATGGTCCATGATTTCTGTTGGTTCTCTTACAAGGTCTGAGATTGTCATTTGGGTTGGATCCCTTCCAATGGAATCATGAGTGACTCATCTGAAAGTCATTTCTGGGGATCTGAAAATGTGAAATATGTTCGTGTTATCCTGTTGTTCTCTGGCAATGTTCAAGTCTGACGGCCACTAGGCCTACTCTGTCAAAATATAAATGGTCCAGCGTATATTGGTGTAACTTTCCAAGTTTTCTGAACGATAACATGCCTTTCCTAGGTAGAACTTTCTGCATAACTCTGCAGAACTTGAAGTTTTAATGGTTTACGACTTATTGAACTTGTAGCTGATTCTTGACTTGTAGGAAATTCTGGTTATCTCATGAATGCTTACTGAACTAGTGAGTTGAGCTTTTTCTGAGTTTGGCCCATCAATCAATGGTTTGCGCTTCTTACTGTTTTAAATGTGACACTGGTAATATATACTGCTGAATTCTGCCAGAACTCAAGTTTGTATGCTAGTTGGTCGATTCTAAAATGAATCTTAAATAGTCCAATATGCTAAAGGTTCAACCTTTCTTGTTTTCCAATTTGTATCGTGCCAATCCAAGGCAATGCTTTTAACTTAGTTTGTTCTCCTACCTGAATCTGGTTGGTTTGTTGTTCAGGATATCCAATCCAAATGATGTGTGTTATGTACCAATCTAACTTCTGCCAGTTTCCCGTTGTTGGTGTGATAACTATTGTTGTAGATGAATTTGATTTATGTTAAGTGATTAGTCCAACCATTTCTAAGGTCAATCACTCATGCTCTGAGCATACTTTCCTATGTTTGAATTGTTCTCTCGCTTTGACCATCGTTCTGAGGATGATAGGTGATGTTCACATCTAAATGGGTTTCTGAAGGAAATTCTGAAATGATTACCTGAAGTCCAAGTTGAATCGGTTTCCTTAACAGGAAAAACTGAAATTGGTACAATAAACCTTTGTGACTAATTCCACAACGTTCGGTCCTTCGAACTTGGCGTTATCTGAAGGGATAGCATATAGGTAAGAATTTGATTCCTTGTGTTTTGTTCCAACGGATGATAAAACATATGTTTTTCTTTGCCTATTGGGTTTGGTCTCCACTACTGAAGTTCGTGATCAATTTGTGATGTCCTCCTAATTCCTTCACCACATATACCAAATATTCTCTATTGTCCAGTCACAAATCCTAAATGCATAAGCGATGTTGTAGAGAAATTGGTTCTGGAAATTTGTCTTGCGATTGTGAGTTTTAGTTGAAATCCTTTTCTGAATAAACGAATTTAGAAAAATGGAGCAAATGATTTACTGAGTAATATTTTTCTTGATGATTCAAAATCCAGTAGTTATGAAATAGGAACTGTTTTCAAACATGTTGTGATTAAGACTGCTTACCAAAGTTTGATGTCTATGTAAATTTCTCATTGTACAATAGTGTTGCTAAAGATTTACCAAAAAGGATCGTACTTGTTCAAAATAGGAATTTCAGAAATCATTTTTCCACAAGGTATGTGATTTATGTGAACGCATCAACTTTATTTAAAAGTGAAAACACTGAAAAGGATAAAATGGTAGAATAGGAAATGTTCGCTTAAATGCATAGATGTCTAACACTTAGTTCCTGAGGTTGCATAATGTCTATTGATGGTTATCTGGCATAACTACAAGCATAGGTATTTAGACTAACTTAAGTCCTGAAATTGTTTATCGTTGTAATAGACAAGACGAAGGTATCACTTGATGTTGTGTCGATGAATATCTATTCTGTTTTCCCATGTAGATGAGGAGATATGTTCTGGTTTGATCCCTTGCTTGGTATGAAAGTGAGGTCATCTGAAATTTCTAGACATAATGACTTAGAGGGATCTACATTGTTATTCTTGTTTCAAACAATTGTCCTTTGTGAAAACTTACTGCGGGAAAGTTTATGTATGGATGAGGCCATGTTCAAATGAAATGCTCTACAGTCTCAATTAGAAGCTTGGTTTATTTCTATTGTGTTATCCTACGGACATTTACATTGAGTCCAATCCTGTAGCTCAGTCTAGCTAGTACCCTTGAATAATAACATTGGACAACTAGGTTAAAGATGGTGATTCGGATGGTCTCGCAGTATCTTAGAATTTGTTGTTGAGTTATGAATTCTCTCACTATATGCTTCTAGTCCTGGTTAGTAGTTCTGTAATCCTTTCGTTGCTTCTATTGTATAAAGGAATCCTGCATGTAATTGATATGGAAAGTCTCTTCTAGGGAATTCAATGGGAAGAATCCAACTTAATGGCTAAGTGAGTGACAGGTAGGGTAAGTATCCAGGGATAGTTCGGCAAAATGGATGTTTATGAATGAGTTCCTTTGTTTACAAAACTTTTGGATGAAGATTGTTATCAACAATCCTTTGAAAAGGTAATTATTTCCTTCATGGCATAATCCTTCCTGAATTTTACATAGGTGATCAGGCTATGTATAATTGAGGACTAATGATGCGATGTTGGATTTTGTCAAAATATCATAACTTTTCTCAAAAGTTTTAGATGGTGTTCAACGCATTGTTATTAAAATGGTATCCTGATGTTTTCTTTCAAGTAACATGAAAATTGCTTCGCGTAACAATAGTAAATACTTGGTGTAATGACAGAAAAATCAATGTATAGGATGGTAATAACATAGCTTACTTCAGAAAATTTTTCTGTAAAACGGTTTCCCCATATGATAGTAAAATAGCTTGAATGGTGTATTGGATACGTGGGTGAATCTTGTCGAATGGTAATAGTCTACTAATTCGTCAAAAACGAAATCAACCTAATTCCTGATGAGATAATGCTAAAATGTTGCGAAACAATTGAAGTCTGAGCAAATGGGAATGGAAAAGGAAATGACAATGATGGTACTAGTGAATGGAATACTACCCTCTTTCGCGCTACCTCGCGACATCCAAAAGGTAAAACTAAAGTACACACTGTGGGAAGGCCAATAGTGTAATAAGTAACTGATGGTGGTGATAGTACCTGAGTAGTAAGTGCCCTACTAGTGATGGAAAGAAAACACACTATCTTCCTTGCAATAAGCATCCTAATATGTCCATTAAGATTTATTCTGAATACACTACCAAAAGGCATTCTATGTACGGGCTGAATGATAGGAAAACCCTGTTCCTATGGCAAATCAATAGTACTAATGGTGGTGTAAATGCAACTGGTGGTATAATGGTAGTGGAAGATGACAAGGCATCTTCAATGTTGGAATCCGATAAAAGGATGTCAGGGTGAGTATCTGAAGACATGTCACTTGTGAACCAGGTCAATAAAATGATATACATATACGGATATGAGTATAAATAACTCGCACAGGGTATGTATGAAACAACATGTATCATGATTATGCACTTATGATGAAATGATGAGATGCTATGATGATGCGGTTATAGTCTAGGGTCCAAGATACATCCTAGTTCGCTATAACCTTAGCTCTGATGCCAATCTGTCACACCCCCAATTTACCTGACTTGCAGCGGAATGGAATACCTGGGGGTGTCTGTCATAGCACCACAGATACAGTTACATTGAACGACCTAAAGTGTCGTTTGGAAAATACTGCATTTGATCATTGAAATAATTCAGAGTTTACAAAATGAGGTCCCCAAAATGTGTTGCATGTTTATGAAAAACAAGTCGTACTAGATCAAATGTTTACATAAGTGCATGAAATAATGATGAGACGCGTCGACTCCGCGACTCCATGAAGGTCCAAATGCATGTCTCATGAGCTACCTTAATAACCTGAAATACATTGCTAAAACGTCAACACGAATGTTGGTGAATTCCATAGGTTTGTAAAATGTACTGATGTACGGCCACCACAAGTAAAAGTGCAAGATAAAAATCTCGTGAAAATTGTACAATAGCCTTAAGCTCATGACACCGAAGCTATGACTGATGAAATTCTATGCCCCTCCCGAATGTTCTGCCGAAACATTCAAATGTAAAAGACATGACATGCATCCGCTTACTGTTGGTATCCACTACCACGGATGGAGGCGTCACCCTCGATAGATCTATCCACTCACTCTCGCTTAGTACTTGAAATTAACGGTTCATGATGTTACAGGGGACTTAACACATGGCAAGGTAACTTAAGCTATGTACATGTTTGAATACTTGGGCTCGTACTGAAATAATTGATGCAATGTATTCCCCCCGTGGGATTTGAAAACAATCAAAAATGTTGAATTGAAAACGGGGCTATGAAAACTCACCTTAACTGATGAAACTGTGATGAAATGAAATGAACACCAATGAACAATTTGCTGTCGTAACCCAATATGATGGTACCATGAACATGTACTGAGCTGAAAAACAAGGCGCGCATACTAGCCGCAACCTAATATGAATGATGTACGATCTACTTTAGATCATGAAATGATGTTATGAATGTCCATGCACATGTTTACTATACCACTCTACTCTTTGAAAAACACTTGTATTGCCAAAAATATATAATCCAAGAATTTGGAAAATATTGCTATTAGAAAATATAAATAGCTAGTTATAATATATATATACTTATATATATATAACGTAAGTTCTCATGTTGACGTTGAAATACTCGGGTTGTAATCTTTGAAATGATGAAAACATACTCATAATAACTAATACTACGTTAGTTATAAAGCTCGGTACTTGATATTACTTCTAGCTCAAAAATGTACTTCGTAGTTTTTGCGCCAAATTTAATAAAAGCTGTCAATTATAAAATGGTTTTAGCCGATATTCAAACGAGTATATCTTTGTCGTTACTTGTCCGTTTTACTTGTTCTTTATATCCACGGTTTCGTCTTAGTATGTAGTAATATATTTTGGAAAGCTCGGCTCCTCCGGGTTACGTCTAAAGCCTCTTTTTGACCGACGAAAAACGTCCAACAGCAACTAATTTCCAGAAAATACTTTTCGTCAACAATCTTGCAAAAATCATAACTTCTTCGTTATAAGCTCTTTTTAATCCGTTCTTTCGCCTACGGATTCGTTTTTGAAAGTATTTTCTAAAAATTTTGCCAAAGTTTCCTTGGTGTTTACTGATTTTCCAGATTTTTACAAAACGGGACAGCATGTCTAAAATAGGTTCCAAATCAAGTTTCCAAGGTTAAAAACCAATTTCTACCATCACCAAACCTCTTGTAATCACCACATGACTAATCTAATCTTACCATACACCTTCTTAGGGTGCCATGGACTCCTAACCAAGTTATTAGAGCTAGGGGATTCATAACAAATAAGTTAGGGTTTGTATGTTTGTTTTTAGCCAAAATAAAGTGTGGTATAGCTACTTGTACATGGTTTTTAGCATGATACTTATGTAATACATGTAAAAATAGGATGATCCATGAAAAAATAAAGATGAAAACTTACTTGACAAAATGAGATGATTATTGGATGATTATGCTTGATGTTCTTGTGTTTTTGTTGCTTGATTCTTGATTAGACTTGTAAAATGAACAACTTTTGTGTTTTACTTCATGAAAAATGATGGATGGATCATGGTGTTGTGGTTTGGTCGTGGGTTGAAGAAAGGAAGAAGATGAAATGGTTTTTGATCTTAGCTAAAAAGGTGTGTTATGATTTGTGATTTTGGTAAATGAAATGATTTTAGAGGTTTATTAGTATAAAACTAATGAATCAATGCACATGGTCAAAGGGTGTGGTCTTGGCCGGTTTTTGGGTGTGAAAAGGAGTAGCCAAAACGGTTTTGATCACTTAGAAAATATAGTGTAGCGTTAAGTGTTATTACGCGTTATTCGTTAAAATCGGGGTACCGGGTTTAATAGCAATAAACGTTCACAAAGTTAACCGGGATGAAATAAAGTTATAATAATGTTAAAAACATATTAAAAATATGTCGGGTACATTTACTGAGTGATCGGGTGATTAATGTTTAGTTTTCACGAAAACCGTCGTAATATTCATAAGCTTACGTTATAAATAAAATAAATTTCCAAAATACTGGGTAACTGAATGTTATAACTTTTATGATGTTAAAATGGATATAAAAATATGTCGGGACCATTGTGGGAATATTTAGATATATTCGTCGTGTTTAAACCGGGTGTTAACGTTTACTATAAATACTTATACGTAAAAACGTTAAAGGTACTGAATATGGAAATTTGAAAATCCTAAGAGTGGTATAACATGAAAATGCTGTTATGATGATATGCAGACTATCTCCAGTCCGTATGCAGTGTTCTCAACACTAATGAAATGAATTCGCACCTAACCCAATCCGGTTACGCGAATTTTGAATACCCGTAAACTAAATTTACGATGAATTGTGTAATGCTCGTGAATGATGAAATCTTTTCCCGCAATGAATAGTGTTTCGTGAATAGTAAATTTCCCAAAAGTTTCTCAGAATATCAAATTGACCTCGAAAACGATGAATAGTAAACTGATGAATAGTGTTTTGATGAATAGTGTTTTTCCAAAGTTCGGGAAATGACCTGAAATGATCTGAAATGGTGAGTTGTGACAGGATAGCTCCTACATAAACTAACAACTAGAATAATATTCCATTATGCAAAGAGTACATGGGCTTCATAGAGCTTGCAAGCAAAAGGGTGGTAGAGACTTTATTTATTAAGCATATCATATGCTTAATTTGGAGAGCATGATGGTGATGGTGGAGAAATGGGTGAGAATTGTGGTGGGGGAATAATGGGTGAGGATGGTGGAGTTGGTGGTGGTGGTGGGTTGGTAAGCAAGTGTTCAATATATGAAAACATATATTGAATTTCATCTCTAAGACCAAAGATTATGGTTCGGTTGTGGATGCAACAAAGGCAAGTTTCTCCATGAGCTTCAAGTAAGCTCCAAGGAACGGGATTGACAAAGAATGGTGGTGTAATTGGTGGAGATGAGATATGAGCATCAAGTGGTGTTATTGGTGAAAGTTAGATGGTAAGATGGGTGGAGATAGGTTCTTGTGTAGGATGTGGTGATGAGGCTTGTGGTGATGACAAGTGTGAGTTTATGTAGTCATTGATTGAGGAAGTTGAGGGTATGGAGGATGATGAAGTTCCATGAGTGGAAGGTGTTTTGGATGGTGCATTAGGTGCACTTGGGGATGAGCATTTAGGAGGAGGTGATGGAGTTGTGTTGTCTTCATTAGTTAAGTCAATGAAGAGTTGTTTTTGAGGGATGATAACAATCTTTTGTTTCTTGGAGGCCTTAGAGTTGGAGGTGCTTGGTGGAGACATGATGGTTTGGATTAAAAGAGATGAAAAATGAGATGAATATTGTTAGTTTGGAGGGAATTTATAATATGAAAGTGGTTGATTTAGGTAAATTTTTGAAATGGTTTAATAGGATTCTAAAATCAGTTGGGTCAAAAGAGGAAATGGTAGCTGAAACTAGAGAAAGAGGTCCCAAGATGCAAAAGAAAACAGTAAACCCAGTTCCAGATGGCCGGTCCCCTTAATTGTAGGCCGGCCCCCTTAATAATTAAGGGGACCACCTAGGAAAATTAAGGGGGCCGCCCATATGGTGTTTTCCCAGACGACCAAAAATCAAAAATTTGCAGAAATGGGTGGTTTTTCAAGTGTGTGTTTCCAGCAAGCTCTATTTGAAGCATATACTCTAGGAATGATGAAATATATGCATATATAAACAAATCATGCATGCAAACAAATATATTATAAGCCAAATTTAAAAGAAACATAATACTAGCATTAAATAATGATCAAGATCCTAGCATGATAGTAGTTAAAACCTAAGCATCATTCAAGAGATAAACATGAAAGAACACAAGCATCTCCGAATAGATCGGACAAACAACAAACCACACAAATGTCTAATAGAGTAAAAATATTATTAAGTAGCAATACACCAACAACTCTACTTCTTCTTCTTGCCCATCATCTTCCTGAACATCTTTCCTACGGACTTGAATCCTCCTCGAATTTCTTCATTCATTTGTTGTTGTCGGTTAATGATGGACGTTTGACGAGTAAAGAGGAGTTCATCGGTACGCTCATGAGGAAGAGGAATTTGATATTCGGAATAGTCAATATCAGGGAGATCATCAACAAAGGTCGTGGGGGATGGAGTACTAACACGTGAGGCGTCTTCCTCCTCATCATCATCATTGCCTCGATGAGATGTTGACCCATGAAGCATAGAAAACAAAGGACCATGAGATTTCCCTTTGTCACTTCGAGAACGACGAGTACGAACAAGAGTGAGTTGGTTTAGAGTGGGAGGAATTTGCACATACAAATCATTTTGAAGATCTTGGTAATGTTCCATGACATGACGATAAAGTCGAGTGAGGAACATACCATAAGGAAGATTGGCATTTGGAGTATTTTTGGCAGGCATGATTTGATTGACAAAGAGATAAGCTAGATTGTAGTTTTCTTCAGCAACTATACAATACAACATGTGGGCGATACTGGCCATGAGATGATCATGGTGACCGCCGGTACCAAACGCATTCTTGCGAATGAGTTCTTCCCAATTTTTCATGCCGGGGCTTAGCTCTTTGAGGATAATTTGATTTTCATGAATATTGACATTCCTCGACTTGATTCTGCGACTAGTCGTACCACGTTCTAGTTCAAGCAGTTGACGAATGTCTTCAGGACTAGGAATTTCAGAATAGTATGGACCATCCTGAGGACAATTTTGTTCAAGTGAGGAAAGATCCCATTCATTAGAGTACACAGCTTGGCCGGTGTATGGGATTCTGAGGATTTGTCCAAACTGATCAAGAGTAAGAGTGATGAATTGATGTTGGATCATGAAAGAAATGAGTAGATGGCCATAGGGATCGGTTTGCACCGTCACTTGGCTATAGAAGTCGAGGATAAAGCGAGGAATGATTGGTTCGTTGATTTTGAAAAGGCAGTCAAGACGGATATTGGTGAATGAACGTTCGATATGATCAGATTCATAGTTGGATGGATCAACAATTCTACCCTCGTGAATGTTTCTATTTTCAATGGGACGATAGTAAAATGCAACGGCGGGAGACATGCCGGGAGTAGAGGAAACTTGAGGAATGTATTGTTTGGTTTGAGAAACATCACCAACCGTGGTCTTAGGCATTTTCACCTAAACAATATAACAACAAAAATAAAATTAAGACAAAAACAATTAACATGCATATGATTATATGCAATTCATGTGGAACGGAAGCCTACTTCGACCTAAAAATATCCTAGGAAGTAGTTTCACAATGTTTCTGGTTTTTAATTTTAAACTCGTTTAAAATGTATTTTATGATGTCAAAGTGAGTTGTGGAATAGGTTCGATATAATGTCAATTCTATCCAAACATCACTTTAGATATCATAATTCATTTCGAAATTAGGCTAGATATATATTAGACTATATATCTTGATTTTTCTTATGAGTTTGACTAACATAAAACTTGTTTAAAGAGTGAAAACATGAATTTTGGTTTTCAAAATGTCTTTTTCAAGATAAACCAAATGCTCCCTTAATTAGATTAATATCGCCTAAAACATTAATATATATATATATATATATATATATATATATATATATATATATATATATATATATATATATATATATATTGATTATATATCTTGATGACTTCTATAGACTCAACTTATGTTAATAAGTTTATCAAACTAGTTTTATGTTTTAAGTAAATTCATATAAGTACGATTCGTTCATGAACCAAACGCCCACATTGTCTTCATGATACATTTTATAATGAATTGAAAAGTATATTTTGATTGTTTAAAATATTAGATTGTTAAAATGTAGTAAGTTTTAACTAGTTTTTAAAAGTTATATCAACAATGTGTCTTTTAAAGAGTGATATTAACAAGGGTTTATGGGCGATTAAAAATTTTGACAATATGATGTGTTAGACTTAGTTTGAGTTGCAATTCTACATTCTAATCCTATGGGAAGCATTTGGTTATTCAATTCCTAACTACAATTTTACTAAGATTCGGATTAAAATAAATTTTAGTAAAATACCTAATTATTGATTAGACACTAAATTGAATGAAATGTGATGAAATGTATGTTGGAAAACTTACAAAAGGTGTTGTTATATGTTTGGTTAGCGTTTGCCCCTTGCGAAACGAACCCGGATTGGTGATTTGGTGAAGGATTTTGGTGGTTTTGGTTGTTTTTGTTCGTTCACTGCACAGGTGGGTGGAGAAATTATAAACAAATGGAGTGTTTGGCAAATGATTTAAGGTGGAAAACGATTTTGGATGTATCAGATGGCCGGCCCCCTTAAACATTAAGGGGACCGCCCCCGATTACAAGCCGGTCCCCATAACTATTAAGGGGGCCGTCTGCCAAACATTAAAATATTTGCGAATTGAATTCTGATAGTAAAATATTTTTATGTATATAATTAGATTTATGTTATATCGAAACTATATTGGAGTTTATGAGCACGAGTAAGGAGTACTAGACATCTTTAATTAACATTTCGTTAATCCAGATATGTCTTGATAATTTTGGATAAAAGGATCAAGATGTCAAGATTACAAGGGATTAAAGAGATGTGATGGAATGTGTGTTTATATAAGTATATATGTGTATATATATACATATATATATATATATATATATATATATATATATATATATATATATATATATATATATATATATATATATATAGATTTACTTTGTATTAATGGATTATGGAATGAGGAAATGGAAGAGGCGGAGGCTGACGGCGATAGAAGTTTGTTTCATTCATAGTATATGTGTGCGAAGGTTCTTCTTTCTACTCTTGTCTTGATCCACTTGACTCACATCCCTTCATCATCATGAGTCTTCTAATAGTGGACATAAAAGATCTTCGAGTTGAACGTCAAAGTTCAAAAGAGCTAAAGGGGAAGGAAAAGGTTCGAAAACGAACAATTTCCTGGAGTTCTAGAAAGTCAACTAATGACGTATCTAGGTTATGTGCACGCATATGTATATGTATATATATATATATATATATATATATATATATATATATATATATATATATATATATATATATATATATATATATATATTATTTATATAGTATTATAAGTATATGTATATATATGTTCAAGAAAAAAAATAAATTATATCTACGCAAGCAAAGCAACAAAGAAAATATTATCTACGCATGGCAATGAGTAGAGAAAGAATGGCGTACCCGGCGGTCCTCAAAAAGAAAGTCTTCTAAATCTTCAAGATGATAAATAGACTTTGCAAAAGTCTATGGCGATAGAACCCCAAGATAGTGAAAAAAAATGTTGATCTAGAAATTTGGTCCCCATTGCCTCTTTGGTCCAAAGTTGTTTGGTCCAAACATGTTCAACATTTGGCTAGGATGCATGAGAGGTGGTAGTATTCCCCAAGGGTTGTAACTTGGTTGATAGTTCTACATATGATTATTAGGGTTGTTGTAGTTTTGTTTATTTTGGTTTCTTCTTGGTTGAGGTGTTTTAGATCTAGGATAAGAATTATTTGGTTTCCTAGGTGGTGGAGTTTTAGATCTTGTTTTAGGTTTAGACGATCCTACATCGGTCTTTAAAGACGGTTTATAAAATGGTTTATTTCTTCATCACTAGCAAGAGGTATTTTCTTATCATTTATGAGTATATACTTAGGATTAGATTTTAGAGGTTTTAGTTCATTAAGTTCACTTTCAAATTTGGCATTATTAATTTTGCTTGTTGAATCTTCGGTTGAGTTAAATCCTAAACCAGTTTTATCTCCGGATACTCTTTGAATACTTATTATTTTACTAAGTGAGTGACTACTATTTTCAAATTTATCAAGTTTGCGAATTTCTTCCCTAAGTATTTCATTTTCACCTTTAAGCTCTTGACATGATTTACATTCTTCAAAAATTTCCTTACTTTTTTCAAGTTGATGTATTTTAATTTTTAGTTCTAGTACTTCATTTTTCAATTGGTTGTTTATGCATTTTAGTGATTTGTTTTTAGCGATTACTTGTTGTCCTAGTTTGCATAATCTATTATATTCACTATCTAAATCTTTTTCATCTAATGATAAGTTTTCATCACTAAAGTATTCGGTTTCGGAACGTACCTCACTTGGTGTCTTCGCCATGAGACACTTCTCTTCCTTTGTCGTTTCTTTCTCATCTTCATCGCTATCACTCCAAGCTCCTCCAACAAATGCTCTTTGATTTTGATCTCTTGTCATCATTGGACATTTTCCAATGAGGTAATTCGGATCACCACACTTGAAACACTTTCTCTCATTCTTGATATACTCGTCATCTTTATTCTTTTGAGATGCTCTCCTTTCATCGTGTGGTTGTCTAACGAATCTTCCTCGCCTTTTGAAGAATTTCATGAAATCTCTTATGGCCATGGCGTATTCTTCGTCATCACTTTCGGAAGATGAGCTATCTTCGTTACTAGATTCCTTTCTAGCTTTCAAGGTGATTGACTTGCTTTGCTCTCGTTTTCCTTTGACCATTTATGAGTCCTTCTTTATAATTACTTCGTAGACTTTCAAATTTCCAATTAATTCATCAAGTTGCAATGTTGACAAATTCTTTGATTCTTCAATAGCCGTCACTTTAGCTCGCCATTTTGGGTGAAGGGCCCTAAGAAACTTCCTAACAAAATTCTTACTAGAAAATTCTCATCAAGTGCTTTTAAACTTGTGATCATAGTGTTAAATCTAGCGAAAGCATTATCAATTGATTCCTCTTCCGGAATCGTGAATTGCTCATATTGTTGAACAAGTAGATATATTTTATTATATTTGACTTGACTATTACCTTGGTGAGTTATTAATAAAGAGTTCCAAATTTCTTTTGCGGTTTCACACATAAAGATCCTTTCGTACTCTTTACGTGGTAGCGCATTATAAATAACCATTTTTGCTTCATCATTTTTTGCAAGTTTTCTTTTTAAATCATCATTTTGTTTTTCAAAAGGTACAATTTCATCTTTCTTTGATTCGGGGTTATTTTGAATAGGTAAAAAATCACCATTAGTAATAACATGCCAAAGATCTAGATATTTTGATTTCACATAAGTTTTGAATCGATTTTTCCAATATAAAAATCCATCACTTTCAAATAGTGGTGGTCTTTGCATAGATTGCCCTTCTAAATATTTTTCAGATTCCATAGATCGTTACAAGTTTTAAAATACAATATATTTTAAAGATCTTGCAAGACGTGGCTCCTGATACCAATTGTGGAAAACTAGAAGGGGGTTGAATAATTTTACGTCTTTTTGGATTTATTTTCAAAATCTTTTGTAGCTTATAAAAACTTTGATTCGATCTTACGTGAATTCAAATGTCAACACATACAAGCAAGTCTAATCTAATAATATTAGTATTGAAATGAAGAAAAGATAGAGTTAGAAAGATCAAACCACAACACGCGAATTTATAGTGGTTCGGCTACAAGGACACCTTCCTTGCCCTACTCCACTCCCCGAGTACCACACTCGAGAGTTTTCTTCACTATGTCAACAAACTCCTTATGGTGGAGAAACCTTACACACCTTGGCTTACACCTATTAACGACACTAAGCTAAATGTCGTGTTCTAATCGTAGCTAGAACCAATCTCACAACTTCTTCACGACTTCACACCTTCACAACTTCTTCAAGATAGCTTCACAACCTCTTCTTCTTGTCTACTTCATACCTTCTTCTATGCACAACAAAATCACAACTACTACACTACTTTACAACACACCTAGTATCTACAATCAACTAATTCACACAACACTTTACAAATATCTAGCACTACAACAAGTTGATACTAACTAATCACAACACTACTACAATGTATGGATGTTGAGGAGTGTTCTTCTTTTTGCACTTGAGTGGATGAAGCTTTGGATCACTTGGAAACAAAGACTTACGAATTATATGATCAAAGGATTTTTGAGATGGAAATGGAGATAAGATCAGAAGGTTTTGAGTGCAAAAAGGTGAGGAAAATTTTTGAAATGAATCAGTATTTAAAGGGGAGCAAAATACTGTTCTGAAGCGTGGCCGGTCCCCTTAATTAGGGGCCGGTCCCCTTAATGATTAAGGGGGCCGCCCCCTCCAGAACGTTGGAGTATTTTGTCCTTTTGTGGGGAAGGTTTTTCTGGATAAAATTTTCCATTTTTGGTTAGAAATTTGGAATCATATATAAATAATGATTTAAACATATTCTTTTAATTCCAAAAATAATTTTGTAAAAGATATAAAATGTTTAAGACATTTTATAAGAGTTCTAGTGATTAGAAAAATTTCCTTTGATCATGTAATGCATAAGTTGCTTAGTTTATGCATACCTTAAGTGATATAAGTTGTAGAAGTAAATATTTGTTACTAAATACTTGTTTACGTCATAATCTTGACTTAATTTAGTTTACATTTTGAGATTATCAAAACATATAGTTATTGAGAAATATTAATAACGTTTTTAAAACATTATTTATATCAACAGTTATCCTTCCCGTCCCCTCATGGTTGGTCTGCAGATCCCATGACCCTGACTGTTAATGTGTGGTTCATGAGCTTAGTGCAACACACCCCACTCTTGATAATTGTGCATGCATCACAATTATCACACACACAACATTTTCCCAGATGGGTGTAATAACGGTACCTAGGGAACTTTTATTCACTAACACTTAAACCTATGACTCTCACTCAACACCTAGTGTTGACTTTTAAGCATGTATTCTAGGTATATCACTTCTACGGAGATATGGCAGAAAGAGGCACTGAACTCGGAGGACTTTCAAACCGGTTATCATTCAAACATAATTTAACACCTAGACTTTGGGGCCTCATCAATAGTAAAAGTATATCTTTTACTATAAAATCTCTGATAATTAAATGAATGATAACTAAATTTCTAAAAACGTCTCTTTTCGAGTCGTTTTCTATTACTTTAACTGTGATTCCATGAAGTAATACCCCAACCCTAAATCCGCTACGAACCTTGAAAATGGGGGTGTTATAGATTGGTATCAGAGCTTCAGTTGTAGAGAACAAGGTCAAAACCTAAACTACAACTATTTTTCCTAACCCGAGAAAGTCCTCAATGCCCCTACCATTCTTCGTAACTATGCATGCTAAGGTTAGTATAGTAATTGCCTGCTTAACTGCTAAATGGTTTACAGTATTTTACTATTATATAGTTATGTCTACTCCCCGCTATTCTACTCCCGTCTCATCTAGTTTACATCCAGAGAATGATCTTTCCTTTCCGAATGTACTAGATTATTCCCCTAAACCATATTTTCCCGATCACTTAGAAGACTCTAGGAATAGTTTAGATACACCTTCACCCTTAGGTTATATACCTTTCTTAGATAACCCACATTTAAAACACTTAAGAGATTTCTATGCTAAGGTATCACCTATTACTCCCCTAAACCCTATTTTACACCCACACCTAGATTAGAACCACATGGTTTGTTTCTCCCTAGAGAACCATGTATACCTAGAAACCCTATCCCTACTTATACCCCTAGATATGACCCTAGGCAACCCTATACTTTACGACCTAAACCTTAATTTGTAAACCCTCCCATTTCATCCTGGAAAGATGAATTTGGAGAAAACCCCACTAGGACAACTTTAGAAAATCAGGAAAATCAGTTAGAGGAAATTTTAAATAATTTAGATGAAATTTTCATTGACCTTCTTGAGAAGATAGAAAAAGGTCATGATAATAATCTAGGTAATCAACCTGACTATAGTAGTTTAAGAAATACCCTACAAGAAACTCGTCTTAAGGTAGCTAAAATACAGAAAAACCAAATAACACACCACCATAAGATAGCCTTTGCCTGCTTTAGGATTTGTACTTTAGAAAAGATAATTGATGATGATGAGGAAAATCATCAATCTAACCTAGAAAACACAAACTCTTGGAATTAGGAAAAATCTTAGAAACCCCTAAGTAATATGCCTTTTATAGCCTTAAGAGTTATGCCTTAGAATAATTAGTGCCAATAGGATATGTAAGATAGGAAATCAATAAAATAGTTAAGTTTTAGAAACTACCTAGTGCCCCTTAATTAGGATAATTTAGATAAACTAGATTAAGGGATGCCTCTCCCATATTACCCTAGGTCATCCCTAACCCAATAGTAACCCCTAGGAGAATAGATATAACCCGTAGAACATGACAAGTTATGTACTTGTTATAACCTACCCCGAACCCTTACCTCTAGGAATTTAGGAAAACTACCCCGATGCCTTAGATACATAGATTCTCTAAACTGTTTTAAACTCCCCTCGTAATTCCTCCTTTCCTAAAATCCAATCCCTTCAAACACTCTCCCTTATCAATGGTGAGAATTCTTATTCTACACTATAGAGATCTGAATTGTTTCACCACTGATCTCTAAATCCTCACTACTTTCTTAGCTTTCTTAAGCTATCTTTTTCCTAGTTAGAGAATCTACCCCTAACTATCCCATATGCAAATATATGATAGTCATATACAAGTATATTCCTATCCTTTCCCTCTTTATTTCCTTAGATTACTATGATTCCCGAGTTAGTTTTGTTGGGAATTCTGCTAAATAAGAATTCTGCTGAAGAGCTGGTTTTTGCTGAAGCAGTATATCTGCTGAAGAATAGTTTCTGCGTAGTTTGTTATTTAGTTAGGATATGCATGAGTTTTATTAGGAAGTGATAATGCATATCTCTTTAAGTCTATAGAAGATACGTTTCTTGTGAAACGGTTTAGGGTTCCTTGTCTATAAAAGGAACACATTATTATGTATTACGTACATGTTTTTGAAAAACAAGTTTTAGTATTATTCAAAGATCCATAGAGGATCAAAGCATTCTTAGTATTCTGTGTTTATACTTGTGTTTAATTTCTGCTTTAAGAATACAAGTTATAGAGACTTTCTATTAGTGTGTTTGTGATTACATAAACATTACTAACGATCCACGAGTGCTCAAAGATCCATCAAGGTCTTAGGTTCAACAAGTGGTATCAGAGCCTCGGGAGAGTCTCTGTGATACTAAGAACGATTTTCTTACACCCTCACAACTAAAACAATGGCTGGATCAGACGATGAATCAGAAGTTACTCAAAATCAAAACACAACATCTTTCCAACAACTAACTCTCACAAATAGCAATGCTAAATTCCCATACCTTAAAAACGCGGAGGAGTATGAATTAT
This sequence comes from Artemisia argyi, assembly GCA_030686995.1. Classification (NCBI taxonomy): domain Eukaryota; kingdom Viridiplantae; phylum Streptophyta; class Magnoliopsida; order Asterales; family Asteraceae; genus Artemisia; species Artemisia argyi. The sequence goes on along the minus strand of CM060681.1, from coordinate 107,687,982 downwards.
GGGCTATGAAGATGCAAAATTGGATCACCAATATTGACTGGAATCTTTGGGAAGTTGTCTGTAAGGGTAACAGTTTGAAGAAACACATCAAAGATGCTGATGGGGTTGTTACCATTATGGGTCCTAAAATTGCTGAAGAAATACTATCTGTTCAGAGAGAGAATAATGTTAGAACTATTCTCCTTCAAGCTATACCAGATGATCACATGGGTGACTTTCACTTCATGGAAGATGCTAAGGACATATGGATACCAATCAAGGCTAGATTTGGTGGGAATGATGAGTCAAGGAGGATGAAGAAATCCATGCTGAAACAGCAGTTTCAAGAATTCCAAATCTCTGAGGAAGAAGGCATCCACAAGGGTTATGACAGGTTCCATAGGATTTTGAGTCAATTAAATTAGCTGAAGGCCAGGCCAGACAATGAGGATTGCAATGCAAAGTTCCTACGATCTTTGACACCATCTTGGTTGCAAGTAAGCATTGCAATCAAAGCTAAAGGTGGATTGGATATGATCTCTTTTGATGATCTCTACAACAGACTTAAATCTCTTGAGCCTGATGTCAGAAGTCCCATTCGTACATCCATTCACTCAGCCTTTGTTAGCACCTCATCCAATCCTATGACTCATGCCTCAAGCCCATTTTCCTCAGCATCATCTTCCCACATCACCACTAAATCAAATTCTTAACCAAAATCCAGTAATATAATGGAAGAGGTACTTCACTCTTTTGTTGTTGATTATGAACATCAGCAGCAACTTACTTATGAGGATTTTGAACAGTTGGATCCACTAGATATGGAAGACATGAACTTGAAGTGGCAGTTGGCCATGATTTCACTAAACATCAAGAGGTTTGAGAATAAGTCTGGGAGAAAGTTTGGTTTCAAGGGAATAGATCCAACAAGATTTGACAGAAGAAAGGTCAAGTGTTATACTTTTTGTCAGATGGGTCACTTCTCAAGAGAATGCAAGGATAGGAATGCTGGTGATGAGGTTAGATATACTACCTATTAGCAGAATCAAGTGGAAGCTGGAACCTCTAAAGCCTTGGTCACTCTGGATGACCATGTCAACTGGACGGTTCATGAGCCTGTTAATGATGAAGCTTCTGGTTCTGAGCAGATTTCTATGCTGGCAAGCTGTACTACAGAGGATCACCATGATCAAGTTGCCTTAATGGGCATCTCTCAGGTACATAACTGTGTTTTTGGTTGTAGTGAAAGATATAATGAACTTAAGGAAGCTTATGATGAATTAAAACCTAAATATAATGAATGCTATGTAGAAGTTGAGGCTTATAAACAGGCTTTAAAAACTTTAGAAAGACAAAAAAATTTGGTTTCAAAAGAATCAGCTTGCTTATGAAGAAAAGATAAGGGTGTTAGAAAGTGATTTAGAATGCACTAAGATTGAGTTAAAGCGTACTGAGAAAGAAAAAGATAACGTAGCTTCAAAAAACCAAGTGCTAAAAGAGAAACTAGATGAGGAAGTAGCTAGACATAAGACATTGTTAATATAAGGTGACAATTTAGCTAGCTTACTCTATGGTAGTCAATCTGTAAACTCTGGAAATAGGCTTAGGTTTTAAGAAGTATGTTGGTTTGGAAGCTAGGAATGATCTAGGTAAATCAACACCAGCAGGATTAGCTAATTATGTAAAAGAAGGTAGCTTACATGCTGTATCTGGACCTATTAAATGAGAACACATGCCCACTGACCTTTCCATCTCTATAGACTTTGATGGATCACACCATCTTTATGGCAAAAAGTCAAGTGACTTGCCAGACCCTGATTCTAAATCTACTGACTTTCTCTCTTGTTCTGACAGTGACAAGTTCTCTGACCAAGGGTCTACTACATATACCAGTTGTGATTCAAGTGAAAAGTCAGACCTTCCCAAGACCTCACCCAAGACTCCCTACAAGCCTGTTAGAGTTACTGCTGATTCAAAGATAGTTTCCTCTGAAGACTTGTCATTTAATTCTTTGCAAAATAATGTTTTTAATTCTGACAAAAACAATTCTATTAATGTTTGTGGTTTGAATGCTTTTGCGTGTAATGGAACATCTTTCACTTTGAATAAATCTTCTAAAAAGAAGAAATGCTTTGTGTGTGTAAGTAAATTTTATTTAATTAAGGATTGTACTTTTCATGAGCAAAGAATGGGTGTATGTGCTAGTCAAAAGAAACCTAGACCAATGTGCAAAAATGTTAATGATATACCATCTTTTGTTCCACAAGCAACTCATAAAACCAGCAAACATAATTCCGCTGATAAACCTTCTCATTGGAGAAGATCGGTTACTAGACCATATGTGAGACCAACTAGTTCTTATTTTCAAAATGGTTATTGGCCTAGATATTTTGACTCAATGTATGTTGGAAGAGGATATTGGGATACTGCTGTGAAGCCCTCAGCAGGTTGTTCTTGGACTAAGAAGGGACCTATTTTTCAAAGCAGGCCCAAGAACAATGGTGGATCTTATGCATCTCCATGGCCTAACTCTTATGATCCACAAGGCAGGCTCAAGTCAGCAATGACTTGAGTCTCCAATGTGTACTAACATTTTGTATAATTTTTGTTGTTGTTGTAGGATAATCCTCTGTAAAGTAAAGAATTAGGAATAGTAGATAGTGGTTGTTCCAGGAGCATGTCAGAAAACAAGGATAAGATGCATGATTTTGTACTCATAGAAGGAGGAGGCAATGTGACTTTTGGTGGAGGAGATGGTAGACTCACTGGGAAAGGGACAATCAGAACACTTCTGTTGGATTTTGAGAATGTATACTATGTAAAGGAACTGAAACATTTCAACTTGTTCTCAGTATCACAAATTTGTGACACCAAGAATAAAGTCTTCTTCTCTGAGGATGAATGTCTTGTGCTCTCTAAAGACTTCAAACCTCCAGAAGATACAACCATTCTGCTAAGAGTTCCCAGAAACTACAATTTGTACGCATGCAATTTGAATGATGTCCAACCTGAAGGTGATCTAACATGTTTGGTGGCTAAAGCATCCCTGGATGAGTCTACAAAATGGCATAGAAGGATGGCTCATGTGAATTTCAAGACCATTAACAAGCTTTCTAAACTTGATCTTGTTCATGGACTTCCTTCAAAAGTCTTCACCAATGAACATAATTGTGTTGCCTGTAACAAAAGAAAGCAATACAGAGCCTTACACAAAGCCGTTACAGCTGTGAGCACTATCTCAGAACCTCTTCAGTTGCTGCACATGGATCTATTTGGCCCAACTCAAATCAGAAGTATTGATCATAAGTACTTATGCCTGGTAATCACTGATGACTATAGCAGGTTTTGTTGGGTATTCTTTTTGAAAACTAAACATGAAACATCTCCAATTTTAAAAGAATTCATTATCCTTATTGAAAACCAGTGATGAGGCAAAAAGTGTACCGCTTTTAATGGGTCATTTAATCCCGAATTCGAGATTATTTGATCAATTATTGCCCTAAATCGTTCCTTTTGTCATTTTAGGTACTTTTGGAGAGAAATCTAGAAAAGGAAGCATTTTGGACGTTTTTGGAGCATAAAAATGAAGGAAACGGCAAAGTTTCAATTTCCTTACTGGAACAGTTGCTGACGACGTCAAGGTTCTACAAGTGACGGCGTCAAGAGTGGCAAAAGAGGTGGATGAGGAAATTATAACGTGACGATCCAGAATGTTTTTAAGCTTATTGGCTTGACGGCGTCACCAAGGCCGTCAGGGTCCAATTACACGTGACGGCCCAGAGTGTTTCTCCGCATGACGACGTTAGAAATGGATCTAGGCAATACAAATTTCATCATGGCGGCGAGTTTACGGCGTCAAAGGCTAACACGTGATGCCGTCAGGATGCATAGTCTATATATATTTTTCCAAATTTTCATTTTAATGTGTGGAACTTTGAGTGGGATATTAGGGCATAAACCCTAGACGAATTTTACAGCTTTTTCAAGGGTTTCAACCCCTTGATTCTTCCATGTTCAATTGATGATAAGTACTTACTCAAATCATTCAATATGTCAATGTGTTATGTGATTATATCTTACGCTTGTCTTCTCTTTAACATGCTAGGCTAGGTTTTTATTGTGTTTGCTTAGATGTAGTGAAACCTAGATGTTGATTATGGGTTGATTGTTTGTTTATAATTGTTACGGATGATTGTATTCAATGTTAGGCTTAAGAAAACTGGCAGACTTCCATTGGTAACTGATGAGTGCTCAAACACTCAGCATTTTTGGTCAATGTTAGCTGCAAAACATTTAAAAACACTCAAAAAGGCATCAAAATACTGAAAATATCCCAGGGATCGTGTTTTATATGTTTCAGATGCAAAATGATTAAAAACAGATGAAAAACAAACAAAGCTTGCATAATTCGCAGTTTCAGTCCCCCAACTTTTAAAACTTGTCAAAATTAGTCCTTGAGCATTTATTTTGAAAGATAAGTCAAGCCAAGTCCTTTAAAAGTCAAAAAGTATCAAAAAAGATCCTTGGGAAAGAAGTTTTGAAAATTTACAAGTTTAGTCCTTAGAGTTTCACTATTGGCAGATTTGGTCCCTGATGGGATATTTTTGAAAGAAAAATCAATTAAGGTCCTTGGGGATTCACAAGTTGTCAAAATTAGTCCTTTTAAGTTCAAGTTTGCAAAATGGCAACTTAGGTCCCTAAAGTTTCAAAAATGGCAAATATGGTCCTTGGGTATTCAAAATGGGAAATTTACATTTATAACCCTTGTACTATTCAAACTTGGCAAATAAACTTCTTTTGATAAATTTTCGAAACTTGCCAAATCATGCCCCAAACTTTTGGATAATTACATTTATGGTCCTTATGATTAAATACAAAAACCAAATGGACCCTTTATTTATCCAAGTCCAGATAAATAACCAAATCCAAACAAAACACAATCTGATCCACTCCCTAGCCCACCTTAGCCCATACCCAAGCCCAAAACCAAACCGTTTAATATTTCCCCAGTCAAAGTGGTCAAACGACCACTGTTCATCTCCTTCACCTTTTCCCCCATTCCCTGCTTCCATGTCCCCTCCAACTCCTCCTTTTCACCAACTTCACCTCCAACCCCCCTCCTCCATTAATATACCAACCCCCAACATTAATTAACCCACCTGCCAAAACCTACCCCCACCAATTGCAAAATCTGCATTTCCCGCCAAAACTAAAATTAAGGATCAGGATTGATTAGAAGCCATCCAATGGCTGGGAATGAAGTGGGAATGTGAGAGGAAGTATCCAGGGCCTATAAAAGTGAAAGAGAAGCAGAAAAGCTAGTTATTTAGTTAGTTTTTATTTTCTTAGTGTAATTTTAGGTCGAATGTAATTTAAATTAGTGACATATTTCTGATTTGGTCTTGTAATCCCTTTTTTAGTACTAAATTTATCTTTTTAATAAAAGTAATTCAGTTCTTGTTGCAATTCATTCACAGTCCAATTTTATTATTTAGACTAAAACTCAATTGTGCTCAAATAGCTTTCATAAGCTTCAATAAGCTTAAGTTTGGTTTATTGAAGCTCAATATAGCTTAACATAGCTGTTTGTGAGCTTAGTGTTCAACAGTAACTGATTTAGTAATAGTTTCCAATAAGTCAACAAAAGTCAACAAGAAGGTATTATTGTGATAAAGGGACTCAGCAGGGTGTTTATGGTTACTTTCTGTTTCATTCAGCTTGGTGGCAAGCTTTTATGTGCTTTAGGCTTCTATTTGAGATGTGTAACTTTGATTTTTATCTTAAATCAATCCTGTGGTTTTCATGATAGTTTCAGTTGCCTAATTGTTCTTTTTCTAGTTGTTGTGCTTGTTTCTTGTTCAAAATAGTTTGCATTTAGTCACCATAGTTTATACCACTAGTTAGCTTCAGTAGGATCCCTTAGTTCACCATTTGCTTCACAAAAATTCCAACAGTCAAAATAATAAGGGGTGTTTGGTTTAGACTGCTTACCAAGCTCTTAGTTGTTATTGTTGTTTATTATTGTTGCTACATGTCATTCTAGGTCTAATTAAGTGATAGTAACTATAAAACTCAGGTTTCAAGTACCAAAAGTCAAAGATCCATATAAATTTTCATATATGTGCACTATGTGGATTTTGTGATCCATAAATCACATTAGCTTATAAGCTGTAGTATTAGCCTAATTTGGCTTTATTTCAGTTTGTTATAACTTATTTAGTCATCAAATTAGGGTCTAAAGCTCAAATTAGTCAAAGGAAGGTTTTATTTAAAAAGTCAAAAATTTACTTTGTGTAGAATTTCCAAATTTCCAAGAATTTTAGTGAATTTTGTGTTGAGTTTCAGGGCTCAAGCTTTTTACATGTTTTAGTTTGCCAGCTAGTCTTTAAGAATCAGCAAAGTCCTTATTTTTAAGATTTTTTCTTGAGCTTATTTAGTTGGCTTAAAGTAACCTGCAGGGCTTATCCATGCCCTGCACCACAGACCATGATCAGACCCCCATTTTTAATGGCATCTCCTGGCTTCCATAGTGGGCCCCACACCCTGAATCTTGGCTTATTGGAAAGCCAATAAGCCAAGCTTTAGTGAACAGTGCTTATTTCCTATATTAGAGCTTATTTCATAGGGCTGCATGCTCCATTTTGTTTGTCCCATTCTGAGTGCATGCTGAGCACTTAGATTTTGTATCAAAGTTCCAAGCCTTCCCTTGTGTTCATTAGTGGGCCCCACATCTTATTCCTTGGCTTTTTGAAAAGCCAATAAGCATAGCTTTTAGAATCTAGACTTACTTTGGCCTTCCATTCCACCTAGTGGTCCCCACTAGGGCTGCTACTTGGCCAATCAGGCTTGTTTGGCATTCAGGTTTGGGTGTAAGTGCTTATTGCTTATTCCCAACTTATTCCTTGTGCTTTTTTGGTTTCTTTTGCTTATTTCCAAGTCCCCTCATACTATTTGAGCTTATTTATCATCTTGGTTCTCATTGTGTAGTTTTTTATAAGCTTATTCAAACAACAAAAAGTCCTAATAAGCTTATTCACAATCTGTTAAGCAATTTTCAATCCATAGTGCTTAATTTTGATATTCAGCCAAGTGTCCTTCATTGAAGTTGTTTATTTTAAGTGTTTATAGAGTTTTGTAAAAGAAATTTTCAGAAAAACCAAATATAAAAATAGTGATAGCTTCTATTTAAGCCATATGGCTTATTTTCAGCTTTTTCAAAAAGCAAATTTCATTTTTATAATTTTCCTAGGTTCCTGCTAACATAAATTTATTTTAGTAATTTTTTCATATTTTTCTCTTTTAATTTAGTATTTTTACAATTTAGTTTAGTTTTTATTAATTAATAATTAGTTAATAATTAATAATAATTGTTGAAAAAGTCTTAAAAATATATTTTCTATTTTAAAATTAGTTTTGTATTATTTTGGATTTTTCCAAGTTTAACTTTTATTTTTCTAAGTTAATTTCATAATTATTTGTATTTTAGTATAATTTAAATAATTAAAAGTAAATAGGAAATTAGTAATTAATTAATAATAATTATATAAATAGTGTAAAAATTACTTTTCTTTTTCTAAAAATTTTCTTATATCATTAGGATTGTAAAAATGTAATTTTCATATTCGTAGGCATTTTATTTCTTAAAAACTCGCGTTTTATTTCGTACGTTCACGTAACTTTAATTTGAACGTACGTGTTTTTAAGTTTTAAACGTTTTCGGGTTTTCTAATTTTACAATCTTGTTAACATAGCTTATTTAAGCTATTTCCTTGTATATTTCAGTAGTGTAATCAATCACAACCCTTTTATGTCCAAACTCACCCGATCACAAACCCGTTTTGATAACAATTTGCACCTCGTCGGGACATAACGACCCGGGGTAACACTGTATTCCACGGAGATTGAGCCTAAGGAGTTTGACTATATTGACCACATCCGTGGTTGACTTTAGTTGACTGATTAGCACCAATCAGTAACTTTCTTGAACGTTTTAAGAAACATGATCGGAGGTGTACTACGATTTTTGGTTGTATTTAATGCGTAAGAGAATTCTAATGAGCCAATGTTAGGAGCTTCTAACGACTCGACATAGGAGTGAAGTAGGATCTTATAAAGTTAGGGAATATTGTACATGGCCCTACGACTGGTATTAAGAAATATAACCCGTCATCCATGCAATTGTAACAAGCTAATCAACCTGTAAAAGATATCTAGGGAGTAATGAAATCTAAGTAAACACAACTCTTTGATTGGCTCCAAACGGTCAACCTAAATTGACCAAGTCAATGGTCAATAAGGCAAACAGCCTAGAGTCAATCTCCGTGGAATACAGTGTTTCCCCGAGTCGTTATGTCCCGACGAGGTGTGGATTGTATTCAAACGGGTTTGTGATCGGGTGAATTTGGACAGAAAGGGGTTGTGAATGGTTACACTACTGATTTATATAAAGAAATAGCTTAAATAAGCTATAATAACAAGACTGGAAATTTGGAAAAACCAGAAACGCTTAAAACCTAAAACGCGTACGTTTACATTTAAAATAACGTAAACGTACAAAATAAAAAGTGAAAACTGAAATCTGAAAACCCACAGGGGGTGAAAATGACTTTTTTACAAACTTAAGGATAAAAGAAAAATTTTGGAAAAATAAAATGGATTTTTACACTAATTAATTATTTAATATTAATTAAATACTATTTAATACTAATTATTAATATTTAAATGACTTAAATACAATATAATATTATTTTAATACTAGAATAATGAGAATTAAACTTCTAAAATTATAAAATAACTAAAAACAAATTTTAAAATTAAAAATATGTCTTTTGTCTTTTTGTGGATTTTATATTAATTAATTACTAATTTAATATTAATTACTTAATTAAACTAATTAAAATTATAAAAAAATACTAAAAAGACTTAGAAAATTATGAAAAAAATTATAAACCTAATTAACCATCACAGGAATCCTAAAAAAATTATAAAAAGTTTGTTTTACATATTTTTACACTATTTTACTAATTAATATTCTAAATATTAAATAATTACTAATTAAACTATTTAAATTATAAAAACTAGAAGATGAATAGTAGAAATTATAAGAAAATTCCTAAAATTATTTTATAACTTATAAAAGCTAGAAAAAATATAAAAACTAGGGTTTACTGATGAGTGCTCAAACACTCATCATTTTTATCGTATTTAAACTGCCAAAACATCCGAAAACACTCAGAAATGCATCAAAATACTAAAAATATCCCAGGGATTGTATTTTATACGTTTCAGATGCAAAATGAGTAAAAACAATGAAAAACGAACAAAGTTTGCACAATTGGCAGTTTCAGTCCCCCAACTTTCAAAAATTTACAAAACTAGTCCCTGAACTTTTGTTTTGAAAGGAAAGTCAACCTAAGGCATTTAAAAGTCGAAAATTATCAAATTTAATCCTTAGGTGAAAACTTTGGAAAAATTGCAAGTTGAGTCCCTGCAGTTTGGAAATTGGCAAAATCAGTCCCTGGGAGTTTTTAAAGAGGAAAATATCTTTTGTGGTCCTTGGAATATGGATATGTGGCAAGAAACACCCCTTGATATACTTTGGAAGGGTGGCAAAATTTGGTCCTTAAAATTCTGCATATTTACAAAATTGGTCCTTGTTACAAGCTTAATACCAAACGGACCCTTTTGTATTATATCCAATCCAAACACCAAATCCACCCCAACCTTGGTCCATAAAAATATTACCCAAGCCCACACCAACCAAGGCCCAACCCCCAACCCCCATTTTAAATAAAAATAGCACCAGGGTCAACACCAGTCAACCTCACTCCCTTCTCCTTCCTCCTTTTTGCCCGCCAAGAAACAAACACAACCCCTGCTACTCCAACACTTTTGTCCCCCCCTCCTATCCTACCTTAGCTACCCTACTCCACTATCCCCCCAAAGTCAACCCCAAACACCATCATTACCACCCCCTCCTCCAACTCAGAAATCCACAGGGTACTCAAAGTTGAATCAAGGGCTGAGATGAAGCCTAGTTCAATCAAGGGTTGGGATTCATTCCAAGTAAGCACATAAGGGTCCCCAAGCACTTTTATCTCACACAGAAAGCACACAAGAGAAGAAGGAGGGAACCCTAGTTTTCTTTTTAGTATAAATAAGTGATATTGTATGCCATTTAAGGCTTAGTAGGTAATTTACTGTAAAATGGGTTAGATTATGTTTTAGTTTATCTGTCAATCTAGTATTGTAACTTGTATTTCCCAGTTAATAAAAATTTCGATGTTTTAAAATTACTTTTCTAAACTATTGTTTCAGCATATTTGTTTAATTCAACTGCTTAATTATATCTGCTTGTCTGATGCTGCTTATTGGTGCCTGAACCATACTTCCTTGGTGTTTGCCAATCTTTTGTACCTCCTTTTTTAATTCAATGGAAGTTTAGAAAATTTGTTACTTTTCTGTTACTGTAGCAACTGCTTAATCTTATGCTTATATAGTGTTCAATTCTGGCTTACTTTTGCGTATTAGGTTCAGTTAAAGTTCCCTTTATAATTTGTTATTAGAGTTTTCAGCTTAGAATACTATTGCCCCTCTGAAAGATTTCAAGAGTGATCCATTCAGGAGTGTTTGGAATTGCATTTTAGTCATAGTAAAAATCTGCTTTCAACCATTATGGTTTTCAAGTCAGTTTGATTAAGCTTCAAAATAGTCCATGTAGTAGTTTTTAAGAATTCTCAGGTAGTTTTACCAAGTCTTTCAGTTTTGAAGTTACTTTCCAAACATTCAAGTTTTTAAATCCCCTGTTAACCCTTGTGTTGAAAATCTTTTTAAAAGTCTCTTTTAAGTGTTACTCTTGGTTCAATTCAATCTGATGTACAAGTTCTAGTTTGTTTGGTTAAGTGTCAAAAAGCTTTAGGTTACTAGGCATGTCAGTCAAAACTCGCCCATTTTGAACCCATTGCAACCCTGCACACCAGTTCATAAGCCCCTTTGCACTTTAATTTTTAGATAGTTTAGGTTAGAATTAGGCCTGGATTTCTTATTATATTATTAGTTTGTAGCATAATATTTATTAGTTTTAGCTCATCTAGATTTGAAGTAGCTTATTGATAGTTTATTTGTACTTGTTGCTGCCAAACAGTCCATAAACAAGCCTCTTTAGACTAAATTTTAGATAGGCTTAAGTTAGCGTTAGCTTTTTAAATTGTTGTACAAGTTTTCAGTAGTTGAACTTCCTTTGCTTGAGCTTGTTTTGGATCTTAAGTCTCATTAAGTTACCCACTTTGACCCATTTGAACCCCTGCTCCTTCAGCAGCCACATGCCCAAAACCATTTTGACCATCATTTTTAATTTGTTCATTTTTAGGAGCTAAGACCTGGAAATTGGTTTGTGGTTTATCTTACAGCTTGTTAACCGTTTCATATTTTTGGATCAATTTTTGGATTTTTTTTTAAGCATGTGCAGGCCCTCAAAGTCCCCTCTGACCCCATTGCTGCTATATGCATGTCAGTCATTAACCATGGTTTGTTTTAGTTTGTGTTTTTGTATTTAGGGTAAATTTAAGTTATTTTGTGGTTGTAAGCTTATTTCAAGCTGCTGCTAGCCTCTTATGTGATAAACAGATGGCATAGTCCCTTGCGTTTGCTCACTTCCCCATTAGGTCTGCTATTTCTAACCTGTCCAAACACATCCCATATAAGCTGTGCACAAGCCTGCTTAGTTGACTGTCCCAAACAGGTCCCTTGAGGCTGTTTTGTGATTTAGCCTTGTTGAATTACTCATTTCCTATTAGCTAGCTTATCTGCTGCTTATTTAATTTAGGCACTTTAGGTTAGGTTAGTATTTAGTAGTTGCATCTTATTAAGTCTAATCCATGCTAATTTTGGTGTATTTGCACCAAATCAGTAGCATCTAGTTTTTTTATATAAGCAAACTGTTGTGATAGCTTAAGCTTATTCTTAGCTTATCAGCTGAGTTTTATTGCCTGAAAGTTACATTTGGTCAGCTTGTGGTTTACTTTTGCAGCCTTCATCTCCTTGTTGATGCCCATTTAAGCTTTTGACACAATCTAACACACTGATCCACATCAGTGTGTTGTGCCCATTTCACAAGCCTACAGCTTGTTGGCTAGTCAAGCTTCTCCTGAGCTCTTTCACTTTTTGGGGAGCTTGTAGTACAGGGTTGTTAATTCAAAGCTTATTTTAGCCTTTAGAGCTTATTGTATAAGCTTATCAGCAGCCTGCATAAGACCATAAGACTTGTTTAGTTGTAACTTTTTGGATAAGCTTATTTCTGCTTGTTGACTTGAATCAGTGAGATTCTTCACTTGTTGTAGCTTAATCAAAGTCACTCAGCTTTTCTTTAGCTTAATTTAGGTCTGAGTTCAGTGCAAAGCTTATTTGGTTGCTTATTGTATGTGAAAAATCCATTTCTAGCCATAAAAGCTCAACTGTTAAGCTAATTAGGACCCAACCAGCTTATTTTCAAGTTTCATTGAAAGTTCCTTTACAAACGTTGCATGTTTTCAGTTGTTTAACAGTTGTGTAAAAGAAAATTTAGAAAAATCAAAAGTAAAAAAAGTGATAGCTTCTATTTTAGCCAATTTGGCTTATTTTTCTGCTTATTTATAAGAAATTTCTATTTTTATATTTTTGTTGAGTTCCTGCTAGTTTAAAATAATTTTAGGAATTTTTCTGGATTTTTCTCTTTTCATTTACTATTTTTAATAATTAATATTAGTTTTATTAATAATTAATTAATATTAGATAATTAAATAGTATAAATAGTTTTTATTAAGTACTCCTATGTTTTTATATTTTTCCTAGGTTTTATATGTCATAAAATATTTTCAGAAAAAGTTTTAGAAATTTCACTATTCATTCGCTATTTTTCTTTAATTTAATTAGTTTAATTTGTATTTAAATCTTAAATAATTAATAATAAATAGAGAAAAAGTAGGAAAAATATATTTTTAATTTTAAAATTACTTTTATATTATTTTAGAATTTTTAGAATTAAATTTTCATTTTTCTAGCTTAAATTCATAATTAGTGAATTTTAAATATAATTAATTAGTTATTAAATAGTAATTAATTAAATAGTGTAAAAATTATTTTACTTTTTCTAAAAATTTTCTTTTATTATTAGGATTGTAAAAATGTAATTTTCATGTTCGTAGGTATTTAATTTCTATAAAACTCGCGTTTTATTTCGTACGTTAACGTAAATTTAAATCAAACGTACACGTTTTTAGTCTTAGCTCACGTTTTTAGTATATCTGATCGTCAGTAATTTGTTATATAGTGTTTCTAAGTTATTTTCATTCCTCATCTCGTAGCGTAATCATTCACAACCCCTTTCTGTCCAAATTCACCCGATCACAAACCTGTTTTGGATACCATCCACACCTCGTCAGGACATAACGACCCGGGAAACCCCTATACTTCCACGGAGATTGACTCTTGAGCTGTTTGACTTGATTGACCACATCCGTGGTTGACTTTAATTGACTGCTTTTGCCTCAATCATTTATTTATAAAAACTAATTTTGCTATTTAATACTTGATTATTAATTAATTATTAATAAAACTAATATTAAATCTAGTTAATACTAAATGACAAAATAAAAATCTTGAAAAATTGCTGAAAATACTTTAAGGTAAAAGGAAATTAATAAAAATATAAAAATGTAAGGTGCTTAACAAAAATCTAAAAAGGAAAATTAAAAAGATAAATAAAATTAAATAGAAACTATCACTTAAAATTAAATTGGTTTTTCTGGATTTTTCTGTTACAAACCTATTTTATACTTAAAATTAAAAAACTTTTGTGAAGATGGACTTGCTAGTGCTTAATAATAAGCACTTTGGATTGCTTAAGCCATGACAGTTGACTTTGGTCAACTGTCATAGCTAAAAGCTTTGAAATAAGCTCTAAGCTGAGACCAGGGGTGGTTTAAGATGCAAACAAGTGAGATAGCTTATAATGAAGCTGAAGCAACAAAGAATTGGCACAAGAACAGCCAATAAGCTGATAAGCAAACTCAAGTTAACCTCAGACCACTACAGACCCTGCAGGAATTTAGAGCCTAGATTCAGGGATCCAAATTAGCTTGAGATGCCAAGACAAGCCTGGAATAAGCAAGCCTGATGTGTGAGGTTCTCAAAAAGCCCAAGGCTTCTCAGTGGGACCCACTAAGGAAGACAGGGGGACTTGGAAGATGGGTTGATTGAATGGTTCTGTGTAGCAGGGCAATACCTTGCCCTGCAACCTACTTTGGACATCAATTCAACCACTAAGAAAATATCACAAAAATAAGCAAATGTGTGGATTCAGTAGACTAGGTGGAACAATACAACATGTAAAAATTATAAAGCATGAATCCAAACACAAAATTCACTAAAATTCTTGCAAAAAATGAGATTCTGCATAAAGGTAAAACTTTGACTTTTTTTCATAAAGTACTTATATTGACTTTGGTGACTTTTGATCACTTCTAATGAACTGATTATGTAATATTATGCTATATTGAGACTAATTAAAGCTATCTTAATAACTTGTGATTCCAAATGAATGAATCAACACCCAAAATCCTTAACAGTGCACCTTAAATGAACTTAAAAGAAGATTTTGACTTTTTTCAAATAACTTGTGAATTTTCTTACTGAAATGTTACAATTCGAACAAAGGTAACATGTTGAAACCAAATACAACCACTGAAACACATTAGAAAGCTACAAACTCTTCTATGCCAAACACACCTTAAGTATGCTGATTACGCTCACTTTTTAAGTTCCAAGCTTAATTTTGCCAACCTATTGATTAATCTGACAACCTTAACTATATTGAAGACCCAATGAACCATAAAATCTAAATACTAACAACAAGAAAGTAGTAGTGCAATTTAGGCTAGTATAACAGTGAACCAGCAAACTTCAAACTACGTCAACCTAGGCCACCAACTAAGCTTATCTTACAATAATTTGCATGAATGAGTAAAGACATATAGAAATCAAGCACAAATAAGCACAGCTACAGTAGATTGCACAAGTGAAGGTAAAACTTACAAAGAACTTGTGATGCTGTAAACAATGAACCATGGAACTATACCTACCCCAACACCTCCCTGAGGTTACTAAAACCTTGCAGATCCACAATCCACTATGTTTCCCTTGCTTCTTTCTTCCCCAATCTGATTTTTCATTTTCTTTTTTATTTTTCTGATTTTTTTTATTTTTGAGTTATACAAACCAAACTGAGTTTAAATGGTTTCTAATAGCCCTTAAAGCTATTCAGGAAGCATATTGAGTCCAAAATGACAAGAAGTAACACTAATTAAGCTAGGTGGTATTTTTGGATTTTAAACTTACAAAATTGAAGTCATAGAAACACACTGTAATTGTAACTGGAAATGGATTCAAATTATACTGAAAAGATTGAATACAAGGTTTAATCTAAGAATTACAATGAAATTGGCTAAATTAAGCTAATACGACATGAATTTAAAACTAAAACCTACATTACACTACTGCTACTCTAATAATCTCCTTCTCTTCTTGGTATTTTGACTCTTATAGCCTGAGGAGTGATGTACTGTCCATCCCACTTCAATTTGACCCTCGGATTGGCTTTATGCAATCTTGGCCCTTCAAATCCTTTTGGCTGGAAAAAATAATCTTGGCAATTGTGGGTTTCTTGGAGGACTTTAGGGAGCATTAAATGGATTTGTTTGGTTCTGTTTGGAGGGGGACAAGTAGAGGTGGAAGTATGGAGGGTGGAGTGTTATCTGAGTTTTACAAGCCAAGTGGGGAGGTGGAAGGGGTGAGTCAACTAGGGTGTTTGACCCTGGGGTTAATAAAAAAACGGGAGGGAGTATATATTTTGTTGTTGGGCTTGTGTTGATGGGCTGGTGATATAAGGTGGGCTGGGGTGGTTTTGTTTTTGGTGTTGGATTTTATGAATAAAAAGGGCCCATTTGGTAAGTAGCAAATCATAAGGACCATATGTGTAAAATCTGCAAAGTTCAAGGGCTGGTCATGTAATTTCTTCAAAGTGTTATAAGGACTAATCATGTCATGTTTTGATAACCCAAGGACCAAAATTGTAATTTTTCCAAAAATGAATAACCCGGGGGCCAAAATTGCCAAGTTTCAAAGTTGAGGGGTTGTTTTTGCCAATTTGTAAAAACTTTTATCCAAGGATCAATATTGAACATTTTTAAATTTCCAAGGACTTAAGTTGACTTTTTTTTGAAATAATTTGACTAGGGACTAATTTTGACAATCTTTGAAAGTTCAGGGACTGAAAATGTCAATTGTGTAAACTTTGATCATTTTTCATTTGTTTTCAATCCTTTTGTCCCTGAAACATATAAAAACACAATCTAATGATATTTTCTACATTTTGATGCATTTCAAAGTGTTTTTGACTGTTATTGTGGGTTTAACAATGTAAAATATATGTGTTTTTAAACACATATCACTCTTCTCATTATTGTTTCCACCACATTAGTATAATAGTTTAGTTTTCTTTTCTTTTATTTTATTTCGATTGCATTAGTAGTTAATTGGGTTAGTTGGCTAGCAACTAATTCTGCCCACTCTTTCAAAACCCGAGATTTTACTTGCTTTCCATAAAATATAAAAATACAAAAAGAATCATCCCTCACCTCTAGACCTAGTTTAGTAGGCTTTCTAATCCTAGCGACATTATTCCTGAGTTGAACGATCAATCCCCAGTACTTGTCACTATACTATACTATAACGATCAAGTACACTGCCTGGTGGGGGTTGTAAGCTTCAAAAAGAACCCTTGAGAGGTAAAGCCTGTTGCGAGGGCGCAATTCCCACGTATCAAGTTTTTAGCGCCGTAACCCGGGGAATAGTTATTGTCTAGGTTAGGATTTCTTTTTATTAGGTCTACTTGCTAGATTCTTTTCTAGTAAGATTTTTATTTTTATTTTTAGGTTTTCTTTAGTCTATCTTATTTCTTCGTTTCTTTGTTCGTAACGTTTACCATCCGACATCATGGAAGGTGGTAATATCTTTGATCCCATCAACCCACCACAACAAAACCACCCACAAACCCCACCACTAGGAAACCAACCTCCTAGAACCCGAACATTAGGAGAGTATTCCCGTCCTAGTCACCAAGGCTATCGAAACTCCATTGAGCTCACTCAAGGAGCCAATGTGTCTCCCTTGCGATCTGACACCATCCGGTTGGTGCAAAGCGGATGTGCATTCCATGGACTTCGTTCCGAACATCCTAATCAACATCTCAAGGATTACCTTAAAATCGTAGATTCCATAGACCTTGATGTTGCAACTAGAGAGTCGACCCGATTACGCCTATTCCAATTCTCTCTACGTGATCAAGCTAGTCAATGGCTTGAACGTTTACCCGCGGGATCCATCACCTCATGGGATGATCTCACTTCTCGTTTCCTTGCTCAATTTTTCCCACCGGGGAGAACTACCAAGCTTAGAAATGATATCTTGATGTTCCAACAACGTCAAGGTGAAACTCTATATGAAGCATGGACTCGTTTCAAGGACTTACTCCAAAAAGTCCCTCATCATGACATAGATCTTTGGCTCCAAGTCCAAATCTTCTATGACCATATTGATATCTCCACAAGGCGAACCATTGACCAATCGGCCGGTGGCAAGCTACGTGACCTAAGTGGGGAAGAATCATGGGAACTCATTGAAGATCTTGCTCCCTATGACAACGAAAGTTGGGATGATCCCAGTGATTTGAACAAAACGGTCAAGGCAATATCTTTGCCTTTGAACAATTCTAGCACTCCCGACCGTAGGATCATGGAACTTGAAGACCAAGTCAAGTTTCTCATGAAATCCTACGAAGCTCCTAAGCCCTCAAGCCAAGTGAACAAAATCACTTCTTCATGCGAATTATGTAGTGGTCCCCATGACACTCGTGATTGCATGGGACTCCCCGGACAAGCTTTTGCGGATTACGCATCCTCGCGTACCGGCAAAGCGGGAGACAAGTGGTACACTTTCCAACCCGAGCTAAACCCTTACGGTGATTCCTACAACCCTTCTTGGAAAAATCACCCGAACCTTAGGTGGAAACAAAACCAAAACATGCCCCAAAACAATTTTTCCAATCCACCTAATCGTTACCAACCAAACGGTCCACCCTCTAACCGTGCTTTCAACAACAATCCTTCGAATAACTATGGTAGTACCAATAATCTTGAAGGATTGATGTCCAAGTTTATGGCGTCTCAAGAAGCTCGCATATCTAAGTTTGAAGCCGATTTCAAACAAAAGCAAAGAGAGATGACCACTAAAATTGACACATTGTTGAAAGTTTTCAATGACCGAGAAATGGGAGCACTCCCAAGCGACACGGTCAAGAACCCGAAACTAAACGTTAATGCCATATCATCGGTTTTGTCACCTACTTCTTGTCCACAATACTATTCGGTCAAAGCAATGAGCACGTGTTTCAAGCAAACCCAAATTCTTCAAAAGGACCAATTGAATAAAACATCCGATATTAAACCGGTCAATAACATTGTTGAAACACCTCCTACACAAGACCTTGACGATGAATTAAAGGAGCTCCACCTTGAACGCCCCGTCATTGATGTCTTAGCCCGTGCTCCCTACTATAGTGCCCTCCTAGAAAAATATGAGAAACTTAAATTGGGTAAAAATGGGACCGCCTTCGTTCAAAAAAAGTTGCCTAAGAAGCTTGATGATCCGGGTATATTTGTTTTTCCCTGTAAGATAGGAAAATCCGAAGCTTTCGACACACTAGCCGACTTAGGATCAAGCCTCAACTTGATTCCCTTATCCCTTTTCACCACTCTTAAGCTAGGAAAGTTAGAGGAGATGGAAGTAATAATTGGTCTAGCGGATGGAAGTATTGCCCACCCGGTCGGAACGATCAAGGATGCAGTAGTTCACGTAGGAAAATTAACTATCTTAGCGGATTTTCATGTCCTATATATGGTTAGGGATACTACATGCCCATTGTTAGTAGGAAGAGGATTTTTAACAACCCCTAGTCCCATGATAGATTGTATGGAGTCTAAGATAGCGGTAGGAAATGGTGAGACTTGGTCGGTTTATGATATTAAGAAGCATAGCTACGATTGCGAGGATGAACCGACACCACATTGGGTAGAGATTAATAGGAGACCATCTAGATATGGACCTTTGATAGAAAGGAACTTTATAGGACCTCAACGCCCATTCTATCTAGAAAAAGATTTCCTTGATAAGACACATTCGGTGGAACAACTCATAGCTAGAGATGAGGAACTAAACCATTTTGAGGATCCCCTAGTCTTTAGGAAAATGATTGAGTTCTTAAGCGTAATGCCTATCAACCTAGAGATGAACAAGTGGACAAGGGAAGGGGATAAGTGTAAATGGAATTGGGACAAGCCACCTAAGGAAGGTGACAGATCATGGCATATGAAGATGATTTTATATGATCCGGATGGAGAAAAGTTTGAGGAGTCATACCGTACCAAGAAAACTGATAGGAAGTTGAAACCTAAGTTTGATCCCAAAGATGTCCTCGACGAGGAGCTCACACATATAGAATGACCCATGACCTTGAGTCTAACTACAAGACTCGTAAATAAAGAAAAGCGCTTCTTGGGAGGCAACCCATGTTTGTGTGTTTTTATTTGTTTGATTTTTATTTGCTTTATGTTATTTGTTTCCGTATGCATGTTTTATTTTTATTGTTGGTAGATCATGTTTCAAACTAAATTGTGAAAATGCTTTATTTTGTTGTTTAACTTCGTCTTAACTTCATATAAAGGTATTTTGCAAAAGCTAAGTGTAAGGGGAAACCCCAAATTTGTTTATAAGAACGAAAATGATCTTGATTCGCCACAATATTAAATGAGCATGTGTATTAGTATTTGTTAAAGTCAAATGCTTGTATCGAGTCATAATGATGTTTTGCAGGATTTTCCAGGAAATAGGACATAAGTTTTTCCAGAAATTCTCCGGAAACTTAACATAAAAATTTCTGCAGGTCACTTCTGACGGCGTCAGGGTCTAACACCTGACGACGTCACGTGTAAAATTCTGGAAATTTTGCGAGTTTTGTTATTCTAACCGGAGTCTTAAAAGTTTTTGTTGATTTGTCACACCCCCAATTTACCTGAATGGCAGCGGAATGGAATACCTGGGGGTGACTGTCCATAGCATCACAGTTACAGTTATATTGAACGACCTAAAGTGTCGTTTAGAAAATACAGCGTTTGATCATTAAAACATTCAGAGTTTACGAAACATAGGTCCCAAAAGATGTTGCCAATTTAGAATAAACAAGTTCAACAAGATCAAACGTATCATAAGTGCAGAAAATATAGTGAGACGCGTCGACTCCGCGACTCCATGAAGGTCCAAATGCATGCCACATGAGCTACCTTAATAACCTGAGAATACATTGCTAAAACGTCAACACGAATGTTGGTGAATAATCATAGGTTTATAAGTTAAATCGTATGTACAATAGCCACAAGTATAAAGTAAGGTGACAAAATGTCAAAAATGCTACATTGATCTTAAGCTCATGACCCCGAAGCTAGACGTGCTAAAATTTGCCCCAAAGGAGTGTTTATCAGGCACTTAAATAATGTTAGACATGAAATGCATTCGTTTTCCTTATGGAGCAACCCAAACACGAATGGAGGCGTCACCCTCGATAGATCTATCCACTCACTCTCGCTTGGCAATATAATTAACGATCCATGATAATAAAGGGGACTTGAAGTGATAGCACTAACAACTTAAGCAATGTATGGAATTTAATACTAGGGCATGTACAAAAATAATTGTGCAATGTATTCTCCCCCGTAGGATTTGAAATCAAATAAGTAATTAAAACGGGGCTATGAGAACTCACCTCGAAATGATGGTACAAAGATGGTACAATGATGGTAAAGTAGTCGGGACAATGAGGCACGAACACTAGCCGCAACCTAAATGAATAATCGTGATCTAATTTACATCATGCCGTGATGTAATGAATGCACATGCACATGATACCTATACCACTCGTAACTTGGAAATACTAGTTATTGTCAAATAAAATACTTTCCATACTTAGGAAAAATAAGTCCAAATAGAATTATAAAAACTTGTCGTAATATATCGTATAAAAATGTTAGTGTTATATTCCTCGTCTTGAAAACCTTAAAATAATGTCTAGTAGTCGCGTAATAAACCTTGAGTCGTACGTACTTCATTAGTTAAAATAAACTCCTTGAATAAGAAATCTAGAAAATATATCATTTAATACGTAGTTATATTATTTTCTAGTAGTGACTAAATATATATATGTAGTTTTGACGATTTTAAAACGTACATAACTTGGTCGTTTTAAGCTCATTTTACTCGTTCTTTATATCCACGGATTCGTTTTAGTATATACTAATATATTTTTGATAGTTCGGCTCCACTAGGTTACGTTTAACGTCTCTATTTGCCCGTTGGAAACTGTCAAACAGCATGCAGTTTTTCCAAAAATAGTTTTCGTCGTTAAATTTACAAAAATCATATCTCCTTCGTTATAAGCTCGTTTTAATCCGTTCTTTCGCCAAAAGTTTCGTTTTTGAAAGTATTTTCTAAATCTTTGGTCAAAAATTATCCATTACCTACTGAGTTTCCCACGTTTTAAAAATGGTGACAGTAGGTACATATATTAGTTCTAACTTCAACCAAACCACTTTCAATCACCACAAAACTAATCTAATCCAACCATACACCTTCTTAGGGTGTCATGGGTTCCTAAACTTCATAAACAAAGTGGATCTAACAAAGATCTAACTATAATCACTTTCTAAGGTTCAAAAGTTAAAATTTTGTAAAATAAAGTGGTATAAATAGCATATGCATGTAGATCTAGTATATATATCATATGGATCTTGTAAACTTGATAAAATCATAAGGTTGAGTTTCTTATACTTACTTGAAGGATGAAGAGATTGGAGGATGAAAACCTAAGTAAACCTTGAGTTTATCTTTCAAAACTCAAAAAGGTATACAATCTAAGCTTAAATGTTACTAGATCTTGAAAAAATAATGTGTCTTGCCTTGTTTCTTGTTGTTTGCCGTGAACCAAAAGGAGAGAAAAGAGAGAAGAAAGTCTTGCTTTGGTTTGAGAAATGAGATAAGAAAATGGTTGTTTATGTTTTATATTTTATCATTTAGACAAGAAGTACATACATTTAATGAGTTAGTAGAATTATTTCAAAGTGTAAGAAATTTGGTGAGGGGGGGGGGGGGGGGGGGGACGGAAATTCATGGGTAGGAAGAAAAGATGAGGTTTTGTGTATTATTAGGTAAGTTAAGTTAGATATTATTAGTTTTAGAGGATACCGGGTACCGAGTTAACTAGAAATAAATTTTAACGGAGTTAACCGGGGCATAATAAAGTCATAAAAATTATAAAAATATGTCGGGTACAAGTATTGAGTAATTTGAAAAATTATTGTTTAGTTTTTACGAAAACCGTCATAAATAAATTAGGCGTACGATATAAATTAAATAAATATCCAAAACACCGGGTAAATTAATATTATAATTTTTATATTATTAAAATGAGTATAAAAATATATTGGGATCATAGTCGGGAATGTCGGACGTGTTAGTCACATTATTGATCGCTTGTTAACGTTTATTTAGAAATAATTATACGTAAAAGTAAATTATACCGAAAGTATTAATTTAATTACCCTACGAGTGGAATAGTATGCAAATGCTATTATGATGATATGCAGACTATTTCTAGTCCGTATGAAGTGTCCCAATGATAATGCATGAATTCGCTCCTAAACCAATACGGTTACGCGAATTTAAATACTCGTAAACTAAATTTACGATGAAATGAGTAATGCACGTGAATAGTGTTCTTCTCTCGGGAATGAATAGTGTAAGGTGAATAGTAAAATTTCTGAACGCTTCTCAGAATATCAAATTGACCTCGAAAACGTTGAATAGTAAAATGATGAATAGTAATCAGTGAATAGTGACTGATGAATAGTAGAATGTCGAAGTTTGGAAAAATGACCGGGAATTACGAGTTGTGACAGTCTTCCCTTCTAAAAGGAACTTCGTCCCGAAGTTCAGTTTGTGTTGGTCGCTTAAGTGGTATTGGTGAAAAGGTGATAATATTTGAGAATTCCAGCGAACTTCCACGATAGGAATTCGACTCTGCTTCAACCGTTCGACCTAACAGTCCATGATTTCTATTGGTTCTCTTACCAAGTTTACGTTTGTCCTTGGGTTGGATTCCTTTCCAAATGGGATTATGAGTGACTAATCTGAAAGTCCTTTCCTGGGATTTGAATAGATGAGACATGGTTATGTAATCCGGCTGTTCTCTAACAAGGCTCAAGTCTGATGGCTACTAGGCCTACTCTGTTGGAAATATTACGTGGTCCAGTGTATATCGGGTTTAACTTCCCAAATTTTTTCCGAATAATATCATGCCTTTCCTAGGCAGAACTTTCAACATGATCTGGCTACCAACTTGAAGTTTTAATGGTTTACAACTTATAGAATTTGTAATTGATTCTTGACTTGTAGGAAATTTCTGGTTATTTCATGAATGCCTACAGGAATAGTGAGTTTGGCTTTTTCCCGAGTTTGGTTCGTCAATAGATGATCAGTGCTTCTTCAGGTTTATAATGTAATATGGGTAATATATGTTGCTGAACTCTGCCAGAACTCAAATCTTATATGTCAGCTGGTCGATTCTAAAATGAATCTTAATTGGTCCAATATACTAGAGGTTCAATCTCTCGTGTTTACCAAAATTGTATCATGCCTCTCCAAGGCAAAGCTTTCAACTTAGTTCGTTCTCTCACGTGAATCTAGTTGGTTTGTTGTTCAAGGATACCCAATCCGCATGATGTGCGTCATGTACCAACCTAACTCCTACTAGTTTCTCGTTGCTTGTAACGGGTTCTTGACTTGTGAAATTTCCTTTGCTGTTCCATAGTTTAGTCCTAGACCGGTGAATTTAACTTTCCGATTTCGGTCTGTAAATGGGTAATTGGTACTTTGACCATAAAGTGCCTCAAATGGTGTAGTCTCTATGCTCGCGCGATAACTATGGTTGTAAAAGAATCTGATTTATGGTAAATGGTTAGTCCAACTATTTCTAGAGTCAATCGCTCACTTTCTAAGCATAACTTTCCTATGTTTGAATCGTTCTCTCGTTCTGACCATCGGTCTGAGGGTAATAGGCGGTGTTTACGTCTAAATGGAGTTCCGAAGGAAATCTTAAAATGATTGCTAGAAGTCTGAGGTGATTCGATTACCTTTATCAGGAACAATTGAAATGGGTACAATAAATCTTGTGACTAATTCCACAACGTTCTGCCTTTCGAACTCGGTGTTATCTGAAGGGGATAGAATATGGGTAACAATTTTTGATTCTTTGTGTTTTGGTCTAATGGATTGCTAAGACATGTGTCCTTCTTTGCCTACTGTGCTTGGTCTCCATTACTGACGTTTGTAATCGTTCTATGGTGTTCCTCCTAGTTTCGTTCATCACATATTCCAATATTCCTTATTGTCAAATCACAAAGCCCTAAATGCATAAGCGACGTAGCATGGTGATTGGTTTTCAAAATTTATCTCGCGATTTTTGAGTTTTTGGTCAAAATCCTTTTCTGAATAAACGAATTTAGAAAATGGAGCAAATGGTTTACTAAATAATATCTTTCTTGATGATTCAAAATTCAATAGTTAGGAAATGTGACGCGGTTTTCAAACATGTTGTGAATAGGACTGTTTACCAAAGTTTGATGTTTATATATTTCCCATTGTACAATGGTTTTGCTAAATATTGACTAAAAAGGATCGTATTTATTCGAAATAGGCAATTCAAAAATTATTTTCTACAAGATATGTGATTTGTATAAACACAAATTTTAAATCAACTTTATTTAAAAGTGAAAACACTAACAAGGATAAAATGGTAGGCTAGGAAATGCTCGCAAAAATGCATAGATGTCTAACGTTCGGTTCCTGATATTGGATGATGCCTATTGGTGGGTATCTGGCAAAACTACAAGCCTAGGTATTCAACCAACTTAAGTCTTGAGATGGTTATCGTTGAAATTGTCATCATGTTGGCAAAATGTATATTCGGGTCTGATTCCTTTCTTTGTATAGGAATGAGGTTATCTGTAATATCTAGAGAACACAACTCCTTAGGAAATCCTATATTGATATCCTTAACTCAAATCAATTATCCTTGGTGAAACTTATTACAGGGAAGTTTGCGTTTAGATGAGGCCATGCTTAATTAAAACACTCTATAGTATCGGTTAGGAGGCTTGGTTTATTTCTATAGTGTTGCTTAGCGTACCTTCCCAATGTGTTCGATCCTATCGCTCGGTCTAGCTAGTACCTTTGAATAATAAAATTGGACAACTAGGTCAGAGATGGTGATTCGGATGGTCTAGTGGCATCTTAGAATTATTGTTGAGTTATAAATGGTCTTGGTGTATACTTCTGGTCTAAGTTAGTAGTTCCGTAATCCTCTTATTGTTTTTCTTGTATCGAGTAATCCTCCTAGTACTTGATAGGGAAAGTCTCTCCTAAAGAAGCCAATGGAAAGTCCATCCTAATGGCTAAGTGAGTGATAGGTGAGGTAAGTATCTAGAGGAAAGTTTGTCAGAAAGAGACATTTATAAAAGAGTTTATTTGTTTAAATTGCTTTTAAATGAAGGTTGTTATTAGCAATACTTTAAAAAGATAACTATTTCCTTCATGGCATAATCCTTCCTGAATTATACATAGGTGATTAGGCTATGTATAGTTGAGGACTAATGATGCGATGCTTGATTTAGTCAAAATAGTATTATTTTTCTCAAAAGTTTTAGATGGTGTTCAACGCATTGTTATTAAAAATGGTATCCTGATATTTCATTTCAAGTAACATGAAATTTATTTCGCGTAATAATATTAAATACTTGGTGTAATGACAGAAAAATCAATTTATAGGATGGAAACCAAAATAGCTTATTTTAGAAATTCTGTAAAACAATTTCCCCATAGGGTAGTAAAATAGTTTGAAATAAACTTTGTTAAATGGTTTATTAAATATATGGGTGAATCTTTGGAATGGTAATAGTCTACTAATCCACTTATTTAAAGAATGTAAGCATGTTAGTTCATAACAGGGCAGTAGTTTATGATTATGAAGTGGTCGAGAATATGGTAGTGATATTGAGAGCGTGAAAGATGAACGTATCTTTAAGGCATCTACAGTCAACTGAAGGGGATAGTCTATGTGTGAAAGGATATAGGGCAGAAATTTGGTGCCAATGATTTGAGTCAAGTAGGTACCATATCGAATGATGTTTGATTTTCCATGAATGCAAGCTAAATACCTTATGGTCAGGTGAAACTTCTCGATATCCAATCATGAAAATGAGGTCTTGTTCCAATGTGACTAAACTATATCGGTCTCCGAAAAGAATATAAATTTTGTTGAGTAATTGTACCTTGATCTTTATCCAACAAGCTTATACTAGCATGAGAGTCTTATAATATGGAATGAGCGAAAAAGGTCGTAATTTGAAGTAGTGGTGTTAAGGCATGGTGTATCAATATTGGCAATTTCTGGTAGAGGGGTTTTTTCGCATTTAAGGTCAAATAGTAAGTAGGTATAGTGGTTGCTTTCGAGATTCGTTCATGAGTTATGCGTGTTCCTTCTTGGAGATATGGTTTCTAAAATTAACAACATTTATTTGAGTGAAACATTGTGAAATTTGGTCATAAATGTATCTTGGAGTAACTTTATTTGAAGTTTGTAATGAATATAGTTATGTAAAAGACGTGACTACAAAATATTTTGTATTTTGATAGAAACAATATCTTATATATATATATATATATATATGTCTTTGGAAAAAGGAAGTTCAAGAAGATTGTTGCTCAAACAAAAATGAGTTTTAATCCAACCATTGAAAATCAATAATTTGTCGTACTTCGTAAGGTTTGCAAGAAATCTTTTTGTTTGTACAAAAATTTAATTTGGCTTTGACTTACTTGAATTGTTATTATCTCCGAAACATGAAAAGTAGGGTAGTTACTTTTATCTTGGTCAACATGACCGTTTAATCGTAAAGACATCTTCGTCTTTATTAATCCTATTGTCTTACTTGCATCTTCCCAAAGTTGTAATTACATGTCAAATCTACTAATGTGACCACCTTGGTCAGTAGAGTGTTGCTAGAGTGACTAATGATGTAATCATCGGCTTAAAATGTAGTGTAATCCAACTTGATAGTGAAGGGAGAGTTGTGAGTTCCATTCTGATGGTATAATACCGTTCAAGGCATCTTGTTGGTTTATTGTGTTATGGAGGTATGAATCGATCATATCTAAGATAATATAGAGTCCTTGTGATAGATGCCACCCTTGGACGATTTGTTGCAATTCTTATTGTGTTTGTGAGGCTTGTGGTATTATTCAGAGTGTATCGTCCAAACCCTCGTGGGTAATCTCAAATAATTAGAGATCATCGTCTAACGATGAAGAGTAGTAGGTTGTCAGGCAGTAGAGGCTCTCAAACTCTCACCAACCTCAAACCTATAAGGTGGTGTAACGTATGATAGATGGTAATGGTATGTCAAATAGTGGTTGCTTCTCAAGCGGCCTGTCATATATGGGTGTAGAGTCTCTGAGATGTGATGGTGATAATAGTGAATGGAATACTACCCTTTTTCACGCTATCTCGCAACATCTAAGAGGTAAAGCTGAAGTACGCACTATGGGACGACCAATAGTGAAATAAGTAACAAACGGTGGTGGTAGTACCTAAGTAGTAAGCGCCCTACTAGTGAAGGAAAGAAAACATACTATCTCCATTGCAATAAGCATCCTAATAAGTCCATTAAAATTAAGTCTGAATACTCTACCAAACGGCATTCTATGTATAGGCTGAATGATAGGAAAACCTTGCTCCTATGACAAATCAATAGTGCTAATGGTGGTGTAAGTACAGCTGGTGGTATAATGGTAGTGGAAGATGACAAGGCATCTTCAATGTCGGAATCCAACGAAAGGATAAAAGGGTAGGTATCTGAAGACATGTCACTTGTGAACCAGGTCAATATAATCATATATATATATATATATATATATATATGAGTATGGGTATAAATAACTCGCACAGTGTGTGCATAAAACAACATGTATAGTGAATATGCACCTATGATGAAATGATGAGATGCTATGATGATGTGGTTATAGTCTAGGGTCCATGATACATCCTAGTTCGCTATAACCTTAGCTCTGATGCCAATCTGTCACACCCCCAATTTACCTGAATGGCAGCGGAATGAAATACCTGGGGGTGACTGTCCATAGCATCACAGTTACAGTTATATTGAACGACCTAAAGTGTCGTTTAGAAAATACAGCGTTTGATCATTAAAACATTCAGAGTTTACAAAACATAGGTCCCAAAAGATGTTGCCAATTTAGAATAAACAAGTTCAACAAGATCAAACGTATCATAAGTGCGGAAAATATAGGGAGACGCGTCGACTCCGTGACTCCATGAAGGTCCAAATGCATGCCACACGAGCTACCTTAATAACCTGAGAATACATTGCTAAAACGTCAACACGAATGTTGGTGAATAATCATAGGTTTATAAGTTAAATCGTATGTACAATAGCCACAAGTATAAAGTAAGGTGACAAAATGTCAAAAATGCTACATTGATCTTAAGCTCATGACCCCGAAGCTAGACGTGCTAAAATTTGCCCCAAAGGAGTGTTTATCAGGCACTCAAATAATGTTAGACATGAAATGCATTCGTTTTCCTTATGGAGCAACCCAAACACGAATGGAGGCGTCACCCTCGATAGATCTATCCACTCACTCTCGCTTGGCAATATAATTAACGGTCCATGATAATAAAGGGGACTTGAAGTGATAGTACTAACAACTTAAGCAATGTATGGAATTTAATACTAGGGCATGTACAAAAATAATTGTGCAATGTATTCTCCCCCGTGGGATTTGAAATCAAATAAGTAATTAAAACGGGGCTATGAGAACTCACCTCGAAATGATGGTACAATGATGGTAAAGTAGTCGGGACAATGAGGCACGAACACTAGCCGCAACCTAAATGAATAATCGTGATCTAATTTAGATCATGCCGTGATGTAATGAATGCACATGCACATGATACCTATACCACTCGTAACTTGGAAATACTAGTTATTGTCAAATAAAATACTTTCCATACTTAGGAAAAATAAGTCCAAATAGAGTTATAAAAACTTGTCGTAATATATCGTATAAAAATGTTAGTGTTATATTCCTCGTCTTGAAAACCTTAAAATAATGTCTAGTAGTCGCGTAACAAACCTTGAGTCTTACGTACTTCATTAGTTAAAATAAACTCCTTGAATAAGAAATCTAGAAAATATATCATTTAGTACGTAGTTATATTATTTTCTAGTAGTGACTAAATATATATATGTAGTTTTGACGATTTTAAAACGTACATAACTTGGTCGTTTTAAGCTCATTTTACTCGTTCTTTATATCCATGGATTCGTTTTAGTATATACTAATATATTTTTGATAGTTCGGCTCCACTAGGTTACGTTTAACGTCTCTATTTGCCCGTTGGAAACTGTCAAACAGCATGCAGTTTTTCCAAAAATAGTTTTCGTCGTTAAATTTACAAAAATCATATCTCCTTCGTTATAATCTCGTTTTAATCCGTTCTTTCGCCAAAAGTTTCGTTTTTGAAAGTATTTTCTAAATATTTGGTCAAAAATTATCCATCACCTACTGAGTTTACCACATTTTAAAAATGGTGACAGTAGGTACATATATTGTTTCAAAAACCATTTCTAGGGTTCTAATCTGGTTCTAACTTCAACCAAACCACTTTCAATCACCACAAAACTAATCTAATCCTACCATACACCTTCTTAGGGTGTCATGGGTTCCTAAACTTCATAAACAAAGTGGATCTAACAAAGATCTAACTATAATCACTTTCTAAGGTTCAAAAGTTAAAAGTTTGTAAAATAAAGTGGTATAAATAGCATATGCATGTAGATCTAGTATATATATCATATGGATCTTGTAAAACTGATAAAATCATAAGGTTGAGTTTCTTATACTTACTTGAAGGATGAAGAGATTGGAGGATGAAAACCTAAGTAAACCTTGAGTTTATCTTTCAAAACTCAAAAAGGTATACAATCTAAGCTTAAATGTTACTAGATCTTGAAAAAATAATGTGTCTTGCCTTGTTTCTTGTTGTTTGCCGTGAACCAAGAGGAGAGAAAAGAGAGAAGAAAGTCTTGCTTTGGTTTGAGAAATGTGATAAGAAAATGGTTGTTTATGTTTTATATTTTATCATTTAGACAAGAAGTACATACATTTAATGAGTTAGTAGAATTATTTCAAAGTGTAAGAGATTTGGTGAGGGGGGGGGGATGGAAATTCAAGGGGTAGGAAGAAAAGATGAGGTTTTGTGTATTATTAGGTAAGTTAAGTTAGATATTATTAGTTTTAGAGGATACCGGGTACCGAGTTAACTAGAAATAAATTTTAACGGAGTTAACCGGGGCATAATAAAGTCATAAAAATTATAAAAATATGTCGGGTACAAGTATTGAGTAATTTGGAAAATTATTGTTTAGTTTTTACGAAAACCGTCGTAAATAAATTAGGCGTACGATATAAATTAAATAAATTTCCAAAACACCGGGTAAATTAATATTATAATTTTTATATTATTAAAATGAGTATAAAAATATATTGGGATCATAGTAGGGAATGTCGGACGTGTTAGTCACATTATTGATCACTTGTTAACGTTAATTTAGAAATAATTATACGTAAAAGTAAATTATACCAAAAGTATTAATTTCATTACCCTACGAGTGGAATAGTATGCAAATGCTATTATGATGATATGCAGACTATTTCTAGTCCGTATGAAGTGTCCCAATGATAATGCATGAATTCGCTCCTGAACCAATACGGTTACGCGAATTTAAATACTCGTAAACTAAATTTACGATGAAATGAGTAATGCACGTGAATAGTATTCTTCTCTCGGAAATGAATAGTGTCAGGTGAATAGTAAAATTTCTGAACGCTTCTCAGAATATCAAATTGACCTCGAAAACGATGAATAGTAAATGATGAATAGTAATCGGTGAATAGTGACTGATGAATAGTAGAATGTCGAAGTTTGGAAAAATGACCGAAATTACGAGTTGTGACATGATTCTTTAGATTTATAAACTCCAGGAAATCTGCAAACATTCATTCCACAAGCATTATATCTTAAATCGCTTTTTAGGATTATTAATATGTATAGATTGCCGCCGATTTTACGCGAGGTTGCCTTGATTGTTTTTTCAGGTTTAACAGGTTATATATGACAAGAAGATGATTTATATTTCTGGAAGGGAAGCTTTGAACATTCACTTGAGTTTGTTTGTTTGATGGTAGGTGTGTAATAAAACTAAGAGAAATACTTGTTAGTGTAATTTTAGCGCCAAATTTAAAATTTTTTACAACATTTAGGAGTGAAACTTTAGCCTTAATAAGCGTCTCTTGAATAGGAGTTGTATGAGTAGCACAAAACCGTACCATTCAGAAAAATTTTCCACCCAAATATGTGAGGTTCGCCTTTAGATTTGATAGGAAAAGCATTTATTGTTAGTGCTTATGAGTGTACCGGTAGCATTTAGATTCTAGAACTTGCGTTAGTGATGCATCCCGAGACCGCTAGTGAGACTTCATTCGTGTAGTAGGATTTACTACATGATAAGAGGCATTAGGATCACCCATGTGTTAAACCCGTATCATAATTACTTGAACATTTAAGTCATATTACTTGACTAGTAAAGTCAATTAATTTTTCCCACACCTTAGCGTTGTACTCATTTTTAGTACACGATACCCCTAGTACACCCCTTCGAGCCTATCTTTCGTTTCTAACTTTAAGCATCTTACTTAAAGGAAGAATTTGTTACAATCCACCCAAATGTGCCACCAAATCGCCTTAGCCTTCCGTGTATAGACTCATCTTTAGTGCATTATTGTTACATGTTTAAACCTTTAGTTAATTATCTAATTGATTACATGGTTTCTAAGTCGAGTCATATCTTGTACATATTGTTTTGGGACGATTGGGACTCATGGGTAAAGTACTTGTGTTTTGGAGTAATGGGGAAGAACATCATTTATTACCCCCATATGTGCATTAATCTTAAAAAGTACTCAAAGTGTTTGGATTATCTTGATTCTAGTCATTAGAATAATTTATTGTAAAGTATGTAAAAATTCAAGTGTAAAGGGAATGTACATTCCCTATTATTTATTATTTTGGATGGTAGGGCAAGAGTGTATGCAAAAAAAAAAAAAAAAAAAAAAAAAAAAAAAAAAATCAAAAAAATCAAAAAATCAAGAAAAAGAAAAAAAAATAGAAAAAGAAAAAGAGAAAAACATACGGACTACCATCCCGTTTCATTTTATGTTTGTTTTATGTTTTTGTTATTTTTTATTTATTAGCTTAAGTCGAGTCTTGGCTTATCAACGCCATAGTGTACATGTAATTAACAAGATGATTAACTCGCCACCAGTAAATATTGACCTTATCCAACAAAACCGTGTTTTCCACATCACTACACCTAATGTTATAACCCTTTAAAAGACCTCTTTGATAGTTTAAAACCAGTGATGAGGCGAAAAGTGTACCGCTTTTAAGGGGTCATTTAAGCCTGAATTCGAGATTATTTGATCAATTATTGCCCTAAATCGTTCCTTTTGTCATTTTAGGTACTTTTGGAGAGAAATCTAGAAAAGGAATCATTTTGGACGTTTTTGGAGCATAAAAGTGAAGGAAACGGAAAAGTCTCAATTTCCTTGCTGGAATAGTACCTGACGACGTCAAGGTTCTACAAGTGACGGCGTCAAGAGTGGCAAAAGAGGTGGATGAGGAAATTATAACGTGACGATCCAGAATGTTTTTAAGCTTACTGGACTGACGGCGTCACCAAGGCCGTCAGGGTCTAATTACGCATGACGGCCCAGAGTGTTTCTCCACATGACGGCGTCAGAAATAGATCTAGGCAACACGAATTTCATCATGGCGGCGAGTTGACGGCGTCAGAGGCTAACACGTGACGCCGTCAGGATGCATAGTCTATATATATTTTTCCAAATTTTCATTGTAATGTGTGGAACTTTGTGTGGGATATTAGGGCATAAACCCTATACAAATTTTGTAGCTTTTTCATGGGTTTCAACCCCTTGATTCTTCCTTGTTCAATTGAAGATAAGTACTTATTCAAATCATTCAATATGTCTATGTGTTGTGTGATTAAATCCTACACTTGTCTTCTCTTTAACATGCTAGGCTAGGTTTTTATTGTGTTTGCTTAGATGTAGTGATACCTAGATGTTGATTATGGGTTGATTGTTTGTTTATAATTGTAACGGATGATTGTATTCGATGTTAGGCTTAAGAAAACTGGCAGACTTCCATTGGTAACTTGCTTGAACATCTTAAGAAACATGATCGGAGGTGTACTACGATTTTTGGTTGTGTTTAATGCGTAAGAGAATTCTAATGATCCCATGTTAGGAGCTTCTAACGGCTCGACATAGGAGTGAAGTAGGATCTTATAGAGTTAGGGAATATTGTACATGGCCCTACGACTAGTATTAAGGAATATAACCCGTCATCCATGCAATTGTAACAAGCTAATCAACCTGTAAAAGATATCTAGGGAGTAATGAAATCTAAGTAAACACAACTTTTCTCATTATTGTTTCCACCATATTAGTATAATAGTTTAATTTTCTTTTCTTTTATTTTATTTTGATTGGATTAGTAGTTAATTGGGTTAGTTGGCTAGAAACTAATTACGCCCACTCCTTCAAAACCCGAGATTTTACTTGCTTTCTGTAACACCGCCAATTCAATGATGTAGCGGAATTCAAACTGGATGTTACTCGACGGCACAACAGTCATAATAATATAAAACGATCTCTAATTGAGTCGTTTTAAAAGATTTATCATTCAAATTATATAAATATCAGAATTTACAAAATGAGGTCCCAGATGGTTCCATGTTTACAATTTACATTAACTGAGTTTTCGAATGATAATAAAATTTATAGCCCTCTTGAATATCAGTGCCCCTCCGTGCCATCCTTGATCATCATGGACTTGAAATACATGCTTAAAAGGACAACACAAAGGTTGAGTAAAATTCATAGAGTTTATTAAATGGATGAATACAATATGTTGGTAGTATGAGCTATAGACTCACACCAATGGTTTTGAAAACAAAACGGATACTATTATATTAAGCTCATGACATCAAAACGTTAACGGGTACCAATATCAATCGGCGGAGTTATCCCGGTAGGTACTTTGCTGACATACCTAAATCTCAAATATAGTGCATTTGTTTGAACTTAGTCAATACAAATGGGATTCGTCAATCCCAATAGGCATATTCACAATACTCGCGCACACTATTACTAGTGATTAAATGGTTCATGATAAGGGATATTGGATTAGCAAGGATGGTACTTAGTGGTAATAAAACATAGTCGGGTAAGCATACAGTAGAAAGCATTGTGTTCGGTTGAAAAATAATAGCATGTATTCCCCCCAAGGGGTTGTAAAACAATTAAGTAATGGAAAGTGGGGCTATGAACTCACAGTGAGTTGGATGATGTATAATAAGAATGATGGATATGCTGTGAGAACTTCTATGAGCAACCTAGAATAATTGTTGCAACTTAGGTTGGGAATAATGTCTAAGAAAACATAAACGTGCCTATATATGTCTTGCATATTGTTCATGATTTAGTACTTAGTATGTTGTGTAAGTCTTTGAAATAAAAGTGGTTTATGAAACATGTATAGTTTGTATATCGCTTACTACCGTTCAGTCCTACATAATTCAGAGGCCACGCAGTAAACGTTCGAGGAGCTAGGACACTTTAATTCGTAAATCCAGCAACTCGTCGATCCATTTACCCGAATGAAACCCCTCACATGAAGTTCCCTAGTGCTGTAGTATTTGATAAAAATATATAAGTTTTTGATCCGAAAAGTTACATGTCCAAGTAATTGAATAAACTTAGGAAAGTTTATTTTAAATAAAGATTGTTATTTCAATGAGTTTCTTAAGTCTAGAATGAATTTTACTTGCAAAGTCTCATGGTTATTTGATGGAGTAGATCCATATTGGTTGATTATGTTACAACTAACACTTTAGTTTATGTTTTCTACATAGAAAGACATAAGGTCTTTAGCCATGGCATTGCCGTGGCTTTGGTCATTGCTACCATGGTCTTGAGACTCATCCTTGGCCTTAGCCATGGCTGTGGTCTCAGCTTTAAGGTCATTAGACCTCTTTGTTTTACTTAGCCATTACCAATACATGGTCGTTTGGTATTAAAAAGGGGCTGTTAAGAGTTTGAAGAAAAATATCACTCTTTATGCGTTTTCAGGGTTCGGGCTTCTTTAATCCCGAACGAAAACGTCGTTCCGGAAAACTTTCGAGTTTTAACTTTTTGATGAAACAGACCATAAGGTCCTCGAAAAAATACGGATTTCAAACAGAATGTTATTAGGCAGTTTCGGGTCTTTAGGTTTACTAACTTCTTTTGGCCATAACTTTTGACTCATGTACTCGTTTTAGGTGATTCAAATTGCTATGTTTTCCTTTTTAAGTCCTCATTAACAGTAGGTAAGTTTCCAATATCATGGTTATACAATGTTTGTCAAATTTCATAATATATGTCACTAGTTTTCTTGTTTACTTGACATAAGTTAACATATATATAGTTTCCATAACATTGTTTTACCAATTTTTATACATCATGAACATAATACAAATACCATATATAGAATGAATGAAATATAAATAGCATGAAAATGATATTGAGCAAGAAAGTGTATTAGGGTTTCTTACAACTTTAGGTTTTCTAAAGAAAGGAAGTTAAGAACAAGGATTAGGACTTTGATTAAGCAATTTCTCCACACTTCTAGCAATCCTTCTACACCCTTGTTGTCACAACTCGTAATTTTAGGTCATTTTTCCAAACCTCGACAACTTACTATTCACAAGTTACTATTCATCATTTACTATTCATCGATCACTATTCATCATTTTTGAGGTCAATTTGACATTCCGAGAAACATTCAGAAATTTTACTATTCACTTGACACTATTCATTTCCGAGAGGAAACCACTATTCACGTGCATTACTCATGTCATCGTAAATTTAGTTTACGAGTGTTCAAATTCGCGTAACCGTATTGGTTCAGGAGCGAATTCATGCATTATTATCAGGGACATTTCATACGGATTAGAAATAGTCCGCATATCATCATTAGGGCACTTGCATACTATTCCACTCGTAGGATAATTAAATTAATACTTTTGGTATAATTAACGATTTACGTACGTTTATTTTAAATAAACGCTAATACGCGAACTATAAATGTGTCTAACATGTCCGACACTCCCGACTATTATCCCAATATACTTTTATATTCATTTTAATAAAAAAAAATTATAATATAAATCTACCCAGTGTTTTGGAAATTTATTTATTTTATATCGTATGTTTAATATAGTTATGACGGTTTTCGTAAAAACTAAACAACAATCATCCCAACACTAAATACTTGTACCCAACATATTTTTATCATTTTTATAACTTTATTATGTCCCGGTTAACTCCGTTAAAAATTTATTTTTAGTTAACTCGGTACCCGGTAACACCTAATACACAAAATATCTAACAAATGCATGCACTTGGAGACATAAGCCTTAATTAGCCCCAACTTCTCCCCTCCCCTCCTTGTTTCACGTCAGCCCCCCCCCCCCCTCCTTGTCCCCCCTTTGACCATTCTTGACCCATTAATTACAATCATGCCATCACAATTAGATATTTGTTCCAAAACTTCAATAATTCACCTCATTTTCTCACACAAACTAGCTAAGTGTTCTCTCTTTCTCTCCTCTTCACTTGCTCGGCCAAAGAAGGAAAAACAAGAAGAAACCATAAATTTTTGGAGATCAAGTTATATTCAAGCCTATTTAGTCATCCTTGTTGGAGTTTTGAAATAAAAACTCAAGGATTAGTAGTTTTTTTTTATCGTCCAAACTCCCTAAACCTTCAAGTAAGTTAACAAACTCATTTTTATAATTTTTACAAGTTATTACTATGGTTATATACTTTTCTTACAAGAACTCATGCATATAATGATTTATACCACTCTATTTTGTATATATTTAACTTTTAAGCCCTAGGAATGATTTTTGGTTAGATCCTTGTTAGATCTACTTGGTTTTGATGTTTAGGAACCCATGACAGCCTAAGAAGGTGTATGGTAGGATTAGATTAGTTTTGTGGTGATTGAAAGTGGTTTGAATAAAGATGGAACTAGATTAGAACCCTAGAAACGATTTTTGAAACATTTGAAATACCTACTGTCCCTATTTTGATTTCGTGGTAAAATCAGTAGTTGATGGCTAAATTTTGACCAAAGATTTAGAAAATACTTTCAAAAATGAAACTTTAGGCGAAAGAACGGATTAAAACGAGCTTATAACGAAAGAGATATGATTTTTGCAAATTTAACGACGAAAACTATTTTTATAAAAACTGCATGCTGTTTGGCAGTTTTCGACGGATAAATAGAGGCATTAAACGTAACCTAGAGAAGCCGAGTTATCAAAAATATACTAGTATATACAAAAACGAATCCGTGGATATAAAGAACGAGGGAAATGAACCTAAAACGACCAAGTTATACGCGTTTTAAGATCACCAAAACTATATATATATATATATATTTGGTCACAAATGAAAATAATAACTTACGTACTAAATGGTATATTTTTCTAGAAACATTACTAAGGACTATGTTCTTAACAAACGAATACATACGACCCAAGAGAATGTTTATACGACTTAACGATGTTATTCTAAGGTTTTGATACTTGGAATATAACGCTAACTTTTTCGTACGAGTTAATATGACAAGTTATATACTTCTATATATATGGACTTATTTTTCCTAAGTATGGAAACTATTTTACTATGACGATAACTAGTATTTCCAAATTACGAGTGATATTGGTATCATGTGCATGTGCATTCATTACATCACGACATGATCTAAATTAGATCACTATCATTCATTTTAGGTTGCGGATAGTGTTCGCTCCCTGTTGTCCTTATCATTACGCATATTCGTATCTTCACTCCAGGTGAGTCATAGCCCCACTTTTATTCTTTATACTTGTTTTAACTCTTTGGGGGAGATACATGCTCAACTACTTGCTTACTAGTATAAATACTCAAAACATACTTTCTTGACACTCAAAACATTTATACTTGATTACTTTTATACTTGATAACACTTATACTTGATTTTATACATACGTGATTGTGTTATACTTAACTGTGTTATACTAAACTGTGATGGTGTATTCTTGAGACTTCCAATGGCCCCAGATTAAGTTGCTGGGCACAACCATTGAGACTTCCAATGGCCCCAGATTAAGTTGCTGGACACAACCATTGAGACTACCAATGGCCCCAGATTAAGTTGCTGGGCACAACCATTGAAACATACATACAAACGTGAGGTCTTCGGAGATGAAGTGTAAACTCACGACTAATTGCTTAACTGTTGTGATAAACTTATACATATTTTACTCATACTATATATTGTAGCAGTGGGTTGTGAACACACAGGTTACAAGTCTCTTATGGCGGGACTTGTAACTGAGTGGATTTACGATGCCTTTGTTGTGTGACCATTTTTCTTTAAACTTTATTTATTAAACAACTCTATGAACTCACCAACCTTTGTGT
The DNA here is from genome assembly GCA_030686995.1 of Artemisia argyi. Taxonomy (NCBI): domain Eukaryota; kingdom Viridiplantae; phylum Streptophyta; class Magnoliopsida; order Asterales; family Asteraceae; genus Artemisia; species Artemisia argyi. Next base: position 107,649,069 of record CM060681.1, on the reverse strand, counting down.
TGACACTTTTAAGCATGTTTATCTCAGGTTAGAAGGGCGATAGCAGGTATGTGGAGCGGAGAGTCTTAGGGCATGCATTTTGAAGACTTTCGCTTTTATCTTTTACCATTCGATACTTTTTAAAAACTTATGTACTATTCTATTTTGGGATCTTTTGGTTTGTAAACTATGACTTTTATCTATTCGAATGGTAACTTTTTAAAAACGTCTCATTTAGAGTTCGTTTTCTATATCTTGTACTTTGTGCCCTGAAGTAGCATCCCTATGACACAGTCTTCCGCTGCGGTATTTTGGGGGTGTTACAGATTGGTACCAGAGCCTTGGTTATAGAGAACTAGGTTGTTTTTAGAGTCTAGACTATAACTACATACATTTAGACTCTCCTCCCTATCGCCTTGCATTTTTCATACACGTACGCTTGCTGATAATTTTCTTAGACCTACGCTATTAGATATTTTGTGGTACCGATGGGGAAGTCCCAAAATCTAGGCAAGTTATCAGAAATATGGAGCTCGGTAATAACTGATCATTTAACTTAATCTTGTGACAGTTCTTGTTTGATGAGACATGAGACTAAGTTAAATGAAGGTTATTACTTAGCTGTAGAGATTTGATGATTTGCCCGAGGATGGGAGTTCTCTTGAAGTTACTCTTTAGAAGCCGTTAGAAACTAGACTACCCAGTGACTTTAGCACTTAAGGGAGAATCCTTTGTTCCTTCGTACTGAGCGTGACATTCCCTAGATACCCATTTAAGCAACGTCTACCACTGAGATATGTGTGCCTGGTGATATGTACACCTGTGAAAGGAAACATTTATAATTGTGGTGGCCAACATAATTATAAGTGCTTCACGACACACGTGGACATATGACTATGCATATGTAGATCGGTGTTGGCACAACTTAGGAGACAATTGGTGGCATGGTATTATATATGAGGATGTTAAGTATAGACTTTGGTTAATCAACGGTTTTCCCTCAACTCTGACGTTCACTAAATGTCCTTCCTCTCAGGAAATCATGGCACCAAGGAGAGTGACTCGTAGCTCTGGTCAAGGAGGCGCAACACCAAGGGGTGGAAGGACTGGTGGACGTAGAGGTAGAGGAGGTAGAGGAGCAGCTCATGACACTAGTAACCCAAGTAACGATGGTGGAAGAACTGGTAGACGTGGAGGTAGAGGAGGTGGTCACGGCGTTGAAAACAATGATAACAACGACAGTGGAAATACTGATTTTGAAGCCATCATCGCTCGACAACTTGAAAACTTTCTCCCCACTATTGTCACTCAAGTTGGCGATCATATGAATAACTTGGCAAATCACGAAAGCGGAATTAACAACACCAATGGTATAGGCCAGAATGGTAATGGCAACAACAACATTAGGACTGGATGTACGTATAAGGAATTTACATCATGTAAGCCAATTGAGTTCGATGGTGTAGGAGGCGCGTTAGGGTATACTCGATGGGTTGAAAAGATGGAGTCGGTGATCGACATTAGTGACTGTGCAGCACATCAAATGGTGAAGTACTCCGTATGCTTGCTGTCAGGAAAGGCATTGACATGGTGGAATACGCAGGTTCAAGCTAGGGGTAGAGAGGCAGCTGTAGGTATGACATGGAATGATTTTAAGGCATTACTGAAGGAGGAATACTGCCCGGACAATGAAATGCAGAAGCTGGAGGATGAACTTTATCATCACTCTATGATAGGGGCTGGACATGCAGCCTATACAGATCGATTCCATGAGTTAGCCAGACTAGTTCCACACCTAGTTACCCCTGAGTCCAAGAGGATCGAGAGGTACATATATGGTCTTGTCCCAGAAATTCGTGGGACTGTGAAAGCAACTGAGCCTTCTACAATTCAGAGTGCAATATTGAGAGCAGGGACTCTGACAGATGAGATGGTTAGAAATGGAAGCTTGAGGAACAGTGATAAAAGGAAGGGAACAAGCGAGTCAAACAAGCATATGGGCGCTATAGCTGACAACAAAAGGGCAAGGACCTTTGCGGCGACTAGTTCTGGTCAGAGAGAGTATTTAGGCTCGCAACCTAAGTGTACGAAATGTAATTTTCATCACCAAAAGACTGTGCCCTGCCGTATGTGTGCAAATTGCAGACAGTCTGGTCATTATGCAAACCAATGTAGAGAACCAGTGAATGTGGGCAATATGACGAACAATCAAAAGACATGCTATGAGTGTAACAGCCCGGATCACTTTCGGAACACCTATCCTAAGTTGAAAAGGAATCTTAACCAAGGAGGCAATCGTCCAAAATTAGCAGCAGCACTTGAAGGGCCACAAGATGAGGCCGTTGAGATTCCACCCGCGTGTGGCAGAGCTTACTTCCTAGGAAATCCTATCACCCAACATGTTCACGATAGCATAACGGGTACATTCTCTTGAACAACTATATTATTTTCGTAGCACTTAAGTCTTGGTATAGAACTTATACACAACCCCGACTAATCTGAGACCTAGCATCATTAACCTAGTTATATTGATAGTAGATGATTTGATTGGTGTAAGCAACTCTAACGAGTTTGGGAAAGTTTACGTTGTCGAATCAGACCACTAGGAACATATGTGGAATGAAAGAGCTGAACTTCGGGACGAAGTTCCCTTAAGGGGTAGAGACTGTCACAACTCGTAATTTTAGGTCATTTTTCCAAACCTCGACAACTTACTATTCACAAGTTACTATTCATCATTTACTATTCATCAATCACTATTCATCATTTTTGAGGTCAATTTGACATTCCGAGAAACATTCAGAAATTTTACTATTCACTTGACACTATTCATTTCCGAGAGGAAACCACTATTCACGTGCATTACTCATGTCATCGTAAATTTAGTTTACGAGTGTTCAAATTCGCGTAACCGTATTGGTTCAGGAGCGAATTCATGCATTATTATCAGGGACATTTCATACGGATTAGAAATAGTCCGCATATCATCATTAGGGCACTTGCATACTATTCCACTCGTAGGATAATTAAATTAATACTTTTGGTATAATTAACGATTTACGTACGTTTATTTTAAATAAACGCTAATACGCGAACTATAAATGTGTCTAACATGTCCGACACTCCCGACTATTATCCCAATATACTTTTATATTCATTTTAATAAAAAAAAAATTTATAATATAAATCTACCCAGTGTTTTGGAAATTTATTTATTTTATATCGTATGTTTAATATAGTTACGACGGTTTTCGTAAAAACTAAACAACAATCATCCCAACACTAAATACTTGTACCCAACATATTTTTATCATTTTTATAACTTTATTATGTCCCGGTTAACTCCGTTAAAAATTTATTTTTAGTTAACTCGGTACCCGGTAACACCTAATACACAAAATATCTAACAAATGCATGCACTTGGAGACATAAGCCTTAATTAGCCCCAACTTCTCCCCTCCCCTCCTTGTTTCACGTCAGCCCCCCCCCCCCTCCTTGTCCCCCCTTTGACCATTCTTGACCCATTAATTACAATCATGCCATCACAATTAGATATTATAATTCACCTCATTTTCTCACACAAACTAGCTAAGTGTTCTCTCTTTCTCTCCTCTTCACTTGCTCGGCCAAAGAAGGAAAAACAAGAAGAAACCATAAATTTTTGGAGATCAAGTTATATTCAAGCCTATTTAGTCATCCTTGTTGGAGTTTTGAAATAAAAACTCAAGGATTAGTAGTTTTTTTTTATCATCCAAACTCCCTAAACCTTCAAGTAAGTTAACAAACTCATTTTTATAATTTTTACAAGTTATTACTATGGTTATATACTTTTCTTACAAGAACTCATGCATATAATGATTTATACCACTCTATTTTGTATATATTTAACTTTTAAGCCCTAGGAATGATTTTTGGTTAGATCCTTGTTAGATCTACTTGGTTGTGATGTTTAGGAACCCATGACACCCTAAGAAGGTGTATGGTAGGATTAGATTAGTTTTGTGGTGATTGAAAGTGGTTTGAATGAAGATGGAACTAGATTAGAACCCTAGAAACGATTTTTGAAACATTTGAAATACCTACTGTCCCTATTTTGATTTCGTGGGAAAATCAGTAGTTGATGGCTAAATTTTGACCAAAGATTTAGAAAATACTTTCAAAAACGAAACTTTAGGCGAAAGAACGGATTAAAACGAGCTTATAACGAAGGAGATATTATTTTTGCAAATTTAACGACGAAAACTATTTTTATAAAAACTGCATGCTATTTGGCAGTTTTCGACGGATAAATAGAGGCATTAAACGTAACCTAGAGAAGCCGAGTTATCAAAAATATACTAGTATATACAAAAACGAATCCGTGGATATAAAGAACGAGGGAAATGAACCTAAAACGACCAAGTTATACGCGTTTTAAGATCACCAAAACTATATATATATATTTGGTCACAAATGAAAATAATAACTTACGTACTAAATGGTATATTTTTCTAGAAACATTACTAAGGACTATGTTCTTAACAAACGAATACGTACGACCCAAGAGAATGTTTATACGACTTAACGATGTTATTCTAAGGTTTTGATACTTGGAATATAACGCTAACTTTTTCGTACGAGTTAATATGACAAGTTATATACTTCTGTATATATGGACTTATTTTTCCTAAGTATGGAAACTATTTTACTATGACGATAACTAGTATTTCCAAATTACGAGTGGTATTGGTATCATGTGCATGTGCATTCATTACATTACGACATGATCTAAATTAGATCACTATCATTCATTTTAGGTTGCGGATAGTGTTCGCTCCCTGTTGTCCTTATCATTACGCATATTCGTATCTTCACTCCAGGTGAGTCATAGCCCCACTTTTACTCTTTATACTTGTTTTAACTCTTTGGGGGAGATACATGCTCAACTACTTGCTTACTAGTATAAATACTCAAAACATACTTTCTTGACACTCAAAACATTTATACTTGATTACTTTTATACTTGATAACACTTATACTTGATTTTATACATACGTGATTGTGTTATACTTAACTGTGTTATACTAAACTGTGATGGTGTATTCTTGAGACTTCCAATGGCCCCAGATTAAGTTGCTGGGCACAACCATTGAGACTTCCAATGGCCCCAGATTAAGTTGCTGGACACAACTATTGAGACTACCAATGGCCCCAGATTAAGTTGCTGGGCACAACCATTGAAACATACATACAAACGTGAGGTCTTCGAAGATGAAGTGTAGACTCACGACTAATTGCTTAACTGTTGTGATAAACTTATACATATTTTAATCATACTATATATTGTAGCAGTGGGTTGTGAACACACAGGTTACAAGTCTCTTATGGCGGGACTTGTAACTGAGTGGATTTACGATGCCTATGTTGTGTGACCATTCTTCTTTAAACTTTATTTATTAAACAACTCTATGAACTCACCAACCTTTGTGTTGACACTTTTAAGCATGTTTATCTCAGGTTAGAAGGGCGATAGCAGGTATGTGGAGCGGAGAGTCTTAGGGCATGCATTTTGAAGACTTTCGCTTTTATCTTTTACCATTCGATACATTTTAAAAACTTATGTACTATTCTATTTTGGGATCTTTTGGTTTTTAAACTATGACTTTTATCTATTCGAATGGTAACTTTTTAAAAACGTCTCATTTAGAGTTCGTTTTCTATATCTTGTACTTTGTGCCCTGAAGTAGCATCCCTATGACACAGTCTTCCGCTGCGGTATTTTGGGGGTGTTACACTTGTATTCTTGAAGGAATTGTGTGAGAGCTTGAATACTTGAGTAGCTTAGAGATTCACCAAAGGAATGAGAAAAACTAGTACAAGGATCATGTGAAACTTTACAAGAGCTTTAACAATGATATAGACTTTGTAGTTTGAAATCAAAGATGAATCTCTCTTGGAATATACATATGGCTTGATTTATGGTGTTAAAATGAAGAGGAAATGAGTCTTGCTATTTATATGATGAAGAGGAGGTTAGTCTTGGGTTTTTTTTAAGGCTTAGAATGTTACACATATGTGCATTTTGGTTCTATGATTCATTATGAAACACATCTATGCCTAATTGTTCTATACTTGTAAGTATTTTGACCACAAAACTTTCCAAGGCTCATCACCAAGCCACCAATGCATGGTGATGTGCATAAATTTCGTCCATATGGTTATATGGATGACTTGGTTGGTCATTTTGATATCATCTTGATTTACGGAGTGAGTTTTGGTCCTGGTAATCGCTAACTATAAGTTTTTAAGTCACAAAAAGTAAAACCGGGTATCGTAAAAATATGAAACTTGTGAAAATGATTAAACTAATCAATATACTCATTATTATCTAATAAAAATAAGTGATAAGTTTAATGGATCGCGAAAACGCTGATAACGCTGGAAACGTAGATTTAAAGTGCGTAATACGTAAAACGTACGAAAGTTGCGTAAAATTGAGAATAGAAAAATAAAAATTTTCTAATAGGATAATAATAGATTAAAATGACTTATAATGTCTAGACTAGGCTCAGTCTAGTGTCGGTTGGTATTTAATGTCTTTTAGACATAAAACCGTAAGCCTAAAAATCAAGGAATGATTTATAAAATCAAGGAATAATTTTTGGTCAAAGGAGGAGGGAAAATATGTTGACTTTTCCAAAAAAATGTTAAAACTCAAATCGTCTTAGAAACACGGTGCAGGTATAGGCTAAGGTTATGACTAAGTAAAAGTGTTTAAAAACGTAAATTTCTGTTTCTCACGGCTCAGGGTCTATTTGGTAACATTTTTTTTAATTATCAAAAATTCTCTAATTAATTATGAGAGTACTAAACATTTTTCTGATGCGGGGAAAATTGACGCGGTTGATTTTCGTTGTGCGTAGGATTTTTAAACGACGTTTAACCTAAATATGTAGTTTCTTAATAACTTTTGCGAAAATGATCTGATGAGTGTCATACTTTTAATTTATCATGGAAATGATTTATCACACGAGAATATGAAATAAAAATAAAATTTCGGAAAATGAATAGCGAAAGTTAATAGTAAAAATGAATAGTGAAATTTTTGAGAATAGAAATTAACCTGAAAATGCGAATTGTTACAGTCTCTACCCCTTAAGGAAACTTCATCCCGAAGTTCTGTGTGTGTTATATATTAGAGTGGTATCGATGAAGAGGTGTGGTTACTTATGAGGACTAGAGTCTGGGATTATCAGTGATGTAGTTTGATTTGTCTAAGAATACGGTGTATCAACAGAAATTGATAACATAGTTGAATATCAGTAGAGATCCATATAATAGTCGAAAATCAAAGGAAATTGATATAGCAGTCAAATATTAATAGAAATTGATATTGTTGAATATCAAATAGAAATTGATATAGTGTTTATTGACTTTATACTTATGTTATTTCGGATACTAATAAGCCCACTTATTTATAATTCCTTATTTACATAAAGCGGCATCCCAAACAATGTAAATAAAGGAATATAAATTTATGGTTCGGTGATTTACAATTTCTTTATTTAAATGAAAAGGCATCCCAATCCATTCAAATAAGGACATTATAAATCATCCTACTTAAAAATTCCCAACACAACATTCATACTTAGCCGGTGAGTTACAAAGTAGTGTATTACGAGATGATACTGGTGTTCCAAAAGTACAAAATGAATATTCTATCTTGTAAAGCTGATGAGGGTGCTTGTGGTGTAACTAAGGATGATTTGAGCTTTACAAGTGCATCAAGATCTATTAATGAGCTTGTGGTTGCGACGGTTGTGAAGATAATGATGTGATATGTTGATGAACAAAAGTATGTAGTGTATGCTTAACATTAATATTGGTACAGATGTCAAGTTTGCTTTAAAATTTTAAGAGATTTTAAGGGTTTATGACGGAATGGTATCCTTAGGACCTAAACAGGATAGTACTTCTACGGGATGAAGAGAAGAATTGATAACTATCCCAAGATAGTAGTTCGGATTATCTTATAAATGAAAACTTTCAAGAATGAAATTAGATACTACAAATAAGGTGTGAAAAGCTTATTCTAAATATCCTTTGAGTATTTAATAAGCTTTTGTGATCGTTTATGGGCTCAAGGTTGTTACACCTTTGATTTAGGATTTTGGCTATGAAAAGCATAATGATAATATTGGCGGAATATTCTAATGAAAGAAACAATACTATCACAACAAGGTTTTTGCCAAACTTTCTACCGTTTGTTATTCCAACTAGCCCCAATGCTACTTGATCATTAGTAGTACGTGTTATCTACACTATAACAAGGAATCAAAGATCCTTGAGGCTAAACAAACCTAACAACATTAGACCCCATGTCTAATGTTCATCAAACCCCTCGTCTGATGTTCCCACACACACTCTTTTAGATGCTTTACATTTTAACACACTTGGTGTTATTGTAATTTCTAAGTACGAAGCACCTTGGAGGTGATGTTCACTTTGTTTCAATGTGAATCATGCACTCACCACCACTCTTGTCTAAAGGGGTGTGATCTCCTTTTTATAGAATAAAGGAGATCATTACAAATTTGATAAGCTTAGTCATCTACTATCTAGCTTATGACTAGGATGTCAAGTCATCTAAGATACACACGTATCTATGTTTACAACTCACTTGGAGTGTTCAATTTGATGACTGATGAGATATTATCTAAAAGATATACTTGACTTTTATGCACATAATATCTTCTTTCATCCTTATCCATTCAGTAGTATGACTCACTGATCAGCAGCAGTTTCATTTATACTAGCAGCAGAATCCTTCTTCAGCAGGCTCTTGTTCTGCTCTAGTAGGCTCTTTTTCTGCACCAGCAGGCTCATCAGCAGAAACGCATCATCAGCAGAATCATTTTACTCATCAGCAGAATCTATCAGCAGAATCTTGTTCTGCTTCAGCAGTATCTTTTGCTTATCATTTCAGTATTCTTCATGTTTCATTCTTTTTGTTTATGATCATCAAATCTATTAAATCTATGGAATATTTAATTCCTTACATAAGGTGTTAAGATTCTGCTGAGTGGTAAGGCACTATCGTGTCTCTAGATCGTTTTAAAGTATTCTGGTGGTTTATTGAGTTCAAGTAGGAAATTAATCTGAACATAATCCTAGTACAACTATTCTCAGTATTTGAAAATTTTAAGTCGAACATAGTTAGTCAGACTATGTTCCACTGTCCCTAGGTAAACTATAGGTGACTAGTCTATATTTAGCCGAGGTTCGATAAAATTTTCAAATACCTAAATTAGGTATACTTGTGATATGTCCGTTGTTTTTGAGGAACTATCCAATAAACAAAGACGATGTCAAACCATTCAGTTGCAAGTCCCGCCCATACAAGACTTGTAACCTATGTTTTCACATTCCATTGCATAGAAGATAGTACGGGTAGATACGTGTGGAAAGGAAGTTTCAAGTAATTCTAAAACAGTCCATACTTGACCAGGATCACGAACTTTTAACAATGAAGGTTTCAGAAGAAAAAAACTTTGATGAATGTAGAGAAAGTTGCTAAACTTTGATGAATGTAGAGAAACTTCAGCTTTTGTAGATGATGGATTAGTTTGTCCTTTAGAAATCTCATATTTCTATTTAGAAATCGATAGATTGTGATGGGTTTTTGACATCATATGAAATGACATTGATGATGTGATGGAATAATTCCAGAGACTATTGCGCAAATCACAATGTCTCAGAAGTAGATTAGACCATTGTGCAATTTCACAATGTCTGTGAAGTAGATTAGACCATTGTGTGACTCAAAACATTTGAGAAATGATTAAGACCATTGTATCTATACAATGTCTGAGTAATGAATTAGACCATGGTTTCATTTACAGTGTCTATGGATGTAATTGAGACCACTGTATCACTCACAGTTTCTGAGGATGTAATATAGACCACTGTGTCTTATAATGTCTTGGAAAATAGACGAGACCATTGTATCATACAAATTCTGGGAAATAGGAGAGACCATTGCAATTAGTTACAATGTCTTGGACATAAAATGTTGGAGTAGGAACATGATTAGGAGAATGTGGTTGTGCCGAAATGCCCTAGAATAGGCAAACGCAGATATGTTTAGATAAAATGATTGAAAATAACTCGAATGTATATATCAATATATTAGTATTTTTGTGTAGCATAACATGCTTACGGGGGAATGCTCAATTACACTAAGGGTACATATATCCATATGCTAACATGTTTGTGTAATATAAAATGCTTAATAAGTCCATAATCGTCTGGAGGATGGAAGGCACGAAGAGCGGAAGGCTATAAAAATGTTTTTTCTTGTAAGTGTGGTTATAGTTTAGGTCTCAATTAGACCCGTTTCTCTATAACCATGGCTCTGGTACCAATCTGTGTAACACCCCCAATTCAATGATGCAGCAGAATTCAAACTAGGTGTTACTCGACAGCACAACAGTCATAATAATAGAAAACGATCTCTAATTGAGTTGTTTTAAAAGATTTATCATTTAAATTATATAAATATCAGAGATTACAAAATGAGGTCCCAGATGGTTCCATATTTACAATTTACATTAACTGAGTTTTCGAATGATAATAAAATTTATAGCCCTCTTGAATATCCGTGCCCCTCCGTGCCATCCTTGAACATCATGGACCTGAAATACATGCTTAAAAGGTCAACACAAAGGTTAAGTGAAATTCATAGAGTTTATTAAATGGATGAACACAATATGCTGGTAGTGTGAGCTATAGACTCACAATGTAACAATTCGCAATTTCAGGTTAATTACTATTCTCGAAAAATTTCACTATTCATTTTTACTATTCACTTTTACTATTCATTTTCCCGAAATTTGATTTTTATTTCATATTCTCGTGTGATAAATCATTTCCATGGAAAATTAAAAGTTTGACACTCATCAGATCATTTTCGCGAAAGTTATTAAAGAAATACACATTTTAGGGTAAAACGTCATTCAAAAATTCTACGCACAACGAAACTCGACCGCGTTAATTTTCCCCGCATCGGAAAAATGTTTGATACACTCATGATTTATTTGAGAATTAATCATGACTAAGAAAAACATGACCAAATAAACCTCGGCCGTGAAAAACAGGAATTTTCGTTTTTAATCATTTTTACTCAGCCGTAACCTTAGCCTATTCCTGCACCGCGTTTCTAAGACGATTTGAGTTTTCACATTTTTTGAATAAGTCAACATATTTTTCCCTCCTCCTTTGACCAAAAATAATTCATTGATTTTATAAATCATTCCATAATTTTTAGGCTTACGGTTTTATGTCTAAAAGACATTAAATACCAACCGACACTAGACTGAGTCCAGTCTAGACATTAAAGTCATTTTGAATCATTATTATCACATTAGAAAAGTAACATTTTACTTTTCTCAATTTTACACAATATTCGTACATTTTACGTATTACGCGTTTTAGACCCGTGTTTCCAGTTTTAGCACCCCAATGGAACCTACCACTCATTTTATATTTTATTATGGAGTATAATGACATGTTTAACCATACTTTCAAGTTCCACATTTTACGATACCCGGTTTTACGTTTTGAGGCTTAATCATTTACGGTTAGCGTTTCCCGGAGTGAAAACTCATCCAATATCTTGGTTAATATCAACCAAAGGCACACCTTACCCCCCTAGCCCTTGTGAACCGCCATTAGGGGGGGGAGTCACACCTTAAGTGGTCTTGATCTCATGCTTAAGGCTCTTGGATGATTACATGTATACCAGCTTGTCATGTAAGCTTTGACTAGTCATATTTGTAACCTGCTCAACACCCTATAAAAGCCCCCTCCCCCCTTGTTTTGCTGTCCACCATCACACACCAAACCATCTCATACTTAGCTAAATTCCTTCTAGTTACAAGCAAGATTCAAGTACTTCATCAACATAGAAACCCTAGCTTGATTTCTCTTGAGTTTGAATCCACTCAAGTCACCTCAACTTTTATCATCTCTCTTTCAAGAATACAAGTGTAGAAAGATTTCTTGAAGTGAAGTAGGGTGAAGCTTAAGTCTATCAAAGTCCTGACCTTACATGTTAACTTCCTTTCTTAATTGAAAGCCCAAAGTTGTAAGCAAAACCCTAACATATTCTTGTTAAATATCATATTCATGCTATTTATATTTCCTTCATACTATATATTGTCTTATTATTAAGTTCATGATGTATAAAAATGGGTAAAACAATCTATGATATATATATGTTAACTTATGATAAGTAAACAAGCAAACTAGTGAGTTTTATAGAGAACTCTGATCAAAACAGTATATAAATGATATTGTACAATTACATATTGTAGTAGAGGACTTAAAAAGTAAAACATAGCAATTTGAACCACTTGAAACGAGTACACGAGTCAAAAGTTATGACCATTTGAAGTTACCAAAAGTTTACGGCAAAACTGCCTAAATAGTTTCTGTGACAGAACCTTAAACACGCAAAAAGAGGCCCTTCTGGTCCGTTTCATGAAAATGTTAAAGCACGAAAGTTGTCCGGAATCACGTTTTCTTCAAAAACTCGAGGGCACGTCTCCAGAAAACCAATAACGAATGAGATTTTCTTCAGTTTCTTAACAGTTTTTTTATATATATAAGTCACTATATAATTGTTATTGTTTAAAAAGAACAAGGGGTCTAATGACCTAGATTCAAGACCACAACCATGGCTAGAGCTAAGGTTGAGTCTCAAGACCATGGAACAATGACCAAAGGTCATGGCAAGGCCATGACTAAATGACAATATAAACTTACTTAGGCGAAAACATGAGCTAAAAAGTTGGCGATAACTTAAACGTACAATTTGGATCTACTTCATCTAAAGAACCATGAGATATGACAAGTAATTGTCATACAAGACTTAAGAAACTTACCCTAATAACAATCTTCATGTACAAATAAACTTTCCTAAGTTTATTCAAATATTGGACATATAACTTTTCGGATCAAAACTTATATATATATATATATATATATATATATATATATATATATATATATATATATATATATATATATATATATATATTTTATCAACTACTACAATAGTAGGGAGCCTCATCTGAGGAGTTCATTAAGTAAGCCGTCGAGATGAGTTGTGGATTTACGAATTAAAGTGTCCTAGCTCCTCGAACGTTTACTACATGACTTCTGAATTATGTCGGCCCGAACGGTAGTAAACGATATATAAACTATACATGTTTCATGAAACATTTCATTTCAAAGACTTACACTATATTTTGTACCACATCATGGACTAATTGCAAGACATATATAGGCAATTCTTCATATTCTTAGACATTATTCCAAACCTAAGTTGCAACAATTATTCTAGGTTGCTTGTAGAAGTTCTCACGGCATATCCATCATTCTCATTAAACATCATCCAACTCAAGGTGAGTTCATAGCCCCACTTTCTATTACTTAATTGTTTTACAAACCCTTGGGGGGAATACATGCTATTTTAAACCGAACACAATGCTTTTCAATTGTATGCTTGCCTGATTGTTTTATTATCACTAAGTACTATCCTTGCTAAAACCAATATCCCTTATTATGAACCATTTAATCACTAGTAATAGTGAGCGCGAATATTGTGAATAGGCCAATTGGGATTGACGAATCCCATTTGTATTGACTAAGTTCAAACAAATGCACTAATATTTGAGATTTGGGTATGTTAGAAAAGTACCTACCGGGATAACTCCGCCGATTGATATTGGTACCCGTTAACGTTTTGGTGTCATAAGCTTAGTATATAATACATTTTATGGGCGTATAATAACGTAGCCTACCTGTTTTGTTTTCCAACCATGAGTATGAGTCTAATTAACTCATACTACCAACATATTGTGTTCAACCATTAAAAAAACTTTATGAATATCACTCAACCTTTGTGTTGACCTCTTAAGCATGCATTTCAGGTCCATGATGATCAAGGATGGCACGGAAGGGCACGGATATTCAAAAGGGCTATAAATGTTATTATCATTCGAAAACTCATTTATTGTAAATTGTAAACATGGTCCCATCTGGGACCTCATTTTGTAATCTCTGATATTTATATAATTTGAATGATAAACCTTTTAAAACGACTCAATTAGAGTTCGTTTTCTGTTATTGTGACTATTGTGCCGACGAGTAACACCCAGTTTGAATTCCGCTGCATCCATGAATTGGGGGTGTTACAGATTGGTACCAGAGCCATGGTTATAGAGAAACGGGTCTAATTGAGACCTAAACTATAACTACAATTACAAGCAAAAACATTTTTATATCCTTCCGCTCTTCGTGTCTTCCATCCTCCAGACGATTATGGACTTATTAAGCATTTTATACTACACAAACATGTTAGCATATGGATATATGTACCCTTAGCATAATTGAGCATTTCTCCGTAAGCATTTTATACTACATGAACATATTAGTTATACACACTTGTCACATGAGAGGATCACTTGATTTGAACACACACTAAAGGTGTTGGACCTTTATAATGTGTATATGTGATACTTTGAGTGAATATGATTAAGTATGCGGAATCTATTTAACCACACTTAGAGTGTTTATTGGAAATGGAACTGTGGTGCTTGTGTTTATTTAACAAAGAACAATGAAAGTATTTCACCAAACGATTCAATATTAGTGCTAAATTTGAACACACTAAAAAACCCTAAATCGTCTCTCTCTCTCTGGTGAAATACGTTTCATGAAACCGGCCAAAACGTAATCAACAAACGTCCTCTCTACCCTTCATTGGGTATGCAATACGTTTTGTTGATTGTGTTTATTATTTTTTTGAAGTGGCGGCTGGTGCTTTGGTGTATTGACGAAACCCTAGCATCAATAACTTTTAATAGCGACTGCCCTCTAGGGTAATCGTTGTATCTTGGGTTTCTTATTTTGCGATCTTAAGAATACCTTATGATATGCTGGTTTGGGGTTTTCTTTGTTTTATATAACGATTTGATATTATGGTTATCTTTCCTAATCGTTATTGGTTATTATGGGAGATCTGAAACTGATACTTAACCGACTTATATCCATTATATGGATTGATCGTTTGCTAGGGTTTTAATGAATGAAACCCTAGTTTTGGGTTTCGTATTTTTCAGTTTTGATTGGTCCTGCTGTTGAGTTGATTCCTGCACGTTCATGTATATTCGACTTTATGCAAGTTAGATTGACTCATCTATTGTTTCCTGTAAGTCGATCTGATGATCGTTTGTGGTTCTGGTATGTGATGTTTATCGTTATAAGTGGGTTCAGAGAGAGGGTTGGTGTCTATGGCTCTTATCACACTCATCATGTGGCTTTTTCCTGTTTCGATTATGGGTGTGAAAGAGGTGCTGGTTCATGGTTTTTAGGGTTTGTTTATACCCAAATCCATGATTGTTTCATTGTCTTGTTCGTCGGATAGGACAAGATATTGGCAAGTTAGGGTTTTGTAAAACCCTATTAATCGTTATAATTGGTCCTGCTGCTGGTCGTTATTGATGTTGCTTGGGATCTATTATATCTGGTTATGGTTGTTAGGGTGTTGTTATGCCCTATTATTTTGTTGTTGGCGACCTGGTTTGGATGCGGTGTATGTTTATGGGTCGATCCTTCATTCTGATTGCTTCATATCACAAGATGCTGCTGATTCGTTTATTATGTGATCTTGTGGTTGGTGTTTTGCTGCAAGTTAGGGTTCGTAACAACCCTATGATCGTCACACACTGGTCCTTATGCTTTTTGCTGCTGGATTGTGATGTGGTTATTGTTCGTATCTGCCCAGATCATTGCTGTTATTGCTGATCATGCTATGTGGATCTGATTAGATGTGATTATTTGGTTCGACCTGCTTGGAGTACTTGTTGATTCTGCCTCGAATTACTCTTATATGATATTTGCTGGAATAACTCGTCGTAGGTAGGTTGTTTTATTGAGCAAGTTGGAGTATTCTTCATGGAAGTAGGCGGACCGCCATAGTGACTTAGAAGGCTCAACAACATTTATTGAGTAGTACTGTAATGTTTTATTTACTTTTGTTATTATTGGTTGGTTCATTTGTGTAAGTTATAAGAATGGTGTGTCATTCTTATATTAACGTCTGTAAGTGTCCTATGGGACTGAGATGATGGATATACCCTCATCCTTTGTACTTCAATATTTTTGGCGTAATATATTTTACCAGGGTGTATTAACCCTTTTACCCAAAAAAAACGATTCAATATTATTCAAAAATAATACAAGTGATCTTCACTATCACTAGGGTTACAAAGACCTTGAATCTTGTGTATTGTTCTAATGTTTTATGTATATCTCTACTCACATATATTGCTATCACACGTACATTTAAGATATATCTAAGATCTTCCTTTTATAGTACAAGGAAAGATCTTTTACAATCTATATGACTCATCTTAAATACTAGTTTATGACTAATATTCATTCTAGCTAGATGATGACTTATCATGTCAGTCATTAAGATACAACATGTATCTAGGATTGTGTCACAACTCGTAAATTCTGGTCTTTTCCCGAACTTTCAACATTTACTATTCATCGGTTACTATTCATCGATCACTATTCATCATTTTACTATTCATCATTTTTGAGGTCAGTTTGATATTCTGAGAAGCGTTTTAAAATTTTACTATTCATAAACACACTATTCACCTCCGGAGAAAATTTGTCGTTTATGCGTGAGTTGCGTCATTTCTGTATACGTACGGTTATTTACCTAATAAACGTTATCTTATGAGCTATTATTTTGAATAATTGATCCAACAATCCCAACTATGGTCCTAACACATTTTTATACTCATAATAATAATATAAAAATTATATTATTCATTTACCCATTATTTTGGAAATTTATTTAATTCGTATCGTACGTCTAATATAATTACGACAGTTTTCTTAAAAACTAAACGATAATCATCCAAACACCCAATACTTGTACCCAACATATTTTTACAAATTTTATGACTTTATTATGTCTCGGTTAACTCCGATAAAATTTATTTCTAGCAAACCCGGTACCCGATTTTACCTAAACTAACTAATAACAACACAAACTATACTACACTTCCTAATTTAATCACCCAACATCCCCCCTCTTTCCCTCCTTTGTGAACCGGCCCCCCCCCCCCTCCTAGACTTCACAAGCCTAAACCTCACCAACACCCATTAATGCACACCTAACTATTGTCTCTAAATAATATATCATCCCATTTTCATCTCATTTCACACTTAACACATCAAAACAACTAGCAAATTCCTTTTCTTTCTCTCTTGGGGTGGATCGACCAAGGCAAGACACATGGAAGAAACCATAAACTTTTGAAGATCAAGTATTTAATCATGTCCTAATCATGATCTAGTTGGGGTTTGGTGGTAAAAATCCCTAGGTTTCTTATACTTTTTCATCCAAATCATCTCAAATCTTTCTTGTAAGTTGTCAAACTCTTGTTCATATTTCTTCATGTTATTTTTATCATCATATGATTTCCATTCAAGATCTACATGCATATGTTAGTTATACCACTCATTTATACATATATATATATATAACTTTGAACACTAGAAATGTATATTTTGGATTTCTTTGTTAGATCCACTAGATTGATGATGTTTAGGAACCCATGACACCCTAAGAAGGTGTATGGTAAGATTAGACTAGATTTTTGGTGATTGAAAGTGGTTTGGTTGGATTAGAAACTAGTTTGGAACATTAGAAATGGATTTTAAACATATATACAAACCTACTGTCCTTAAAATGAAAACGTGGCAAACTCAGTGGGTTTGGGGTAACTTTTGACCAAATATTTAGAAAATACATTCCGAGACGGAACTATGGCCGAAAACGGGGATGAAAACGAGTTAATAACGAAGGAGATATGATTTTCCGAATTTAACGACGAAAACTAGTTTTCTGAAAAACTGCATGCTGTTGGACGATTTTCGTTGGACAAATAGAGGCGTTAAACGTAACCTAGTGGAGCCGAGCTATCGAAAATATATTAGTATATACTAAAACGAATCCGTGGATATAAAGAACGAGTAAAATGAGCTTAAAACGACCAAGTTATACATGTTTTAAAATCGTCAAAACTATATATATATATATATATATATATATATATATATATATATATATATATATATATATATATATATAGTCACTACTAGAAAATAATATAACTACGTACTAAATAATATATTTTCTAGATTTCTTATTCAAGGAGTTTATTTTTAACTAACGAAATACGTACGACCCAAGGTTTATTTATGCGACTACTAGACGATATCTTAAGGTTTTCAAAACGAGGAATATAACACTAACGTTTTTATATACGATATATTACGACAAGTTTTGTAATTCTAGTTGGACTTATTTTTCTTAAGTATGGAAAATACTTTACTTTGACAATAACTATTATTTCCAAGTTACGAGTGGTATAGGTATCATGTGCATGTGCATTCATTACATCCTTTCATGATCTAAGTAGATCACTATCATTCATATTAGGTTGCGGTTAGAGATCGAACCTCATTTTCTGTGTATCCACTTTTGTCATCGTAGCTATTCGCACCAGGTGAGTCATAGCCCCACTTTTACTCTTTATACTTGTTTTAACTCTTTGTGGGAGATACATGCTCAACTAAAAACATACTTTCTTGATACTCAAAACATTTATTCTTGATTGTTTTATACTTGATTTCATACATACGCGATTGTGATATACTTAACTGTGTTATACTAAACTGTGATTGTGTATTCTTGAGCAACTTATACTTTGGGAAATGGCACCCAGAAATCTTATACTTTGGGAAATGGCACCCAGTAATCTTTTCCAGTGGCCCCAGATTAAGTTGCTGGGCACAACCATGGAGACTTATATATTTCCAATGGCCCCAGATTAAGTTGCTGGGCACAACCATGGAAATATACATACAAACGTGAGGTCTTCGGAGATGAAGAGTAGACTCACGACTAATTGCTTAACTGTTGTGATAAACTTATATATGTTTTACTCATACTATATATTGTAGCAGTGGGTTGTAAACACACAGGTTACAAGGCTCTTATGGCGGGACTTGTAACTGAGTGGATTTACGATGCCTTTGCTGGGAAACCTTCATACATATGAATAAACTTTATTTGTTAAACAAACTCTATGAACTCACCAACCTCGTGTTGACACTCTTTAGCATGTATTTTCAGGTTTTAAGCAATGACACGCTACTGGAGGTTTTGGCAGGGCATGGCATGGTCATAGAAGACTCTGATATTCACTTGGGGACCATTTTAAACTATTTTACGGGCCTACTTCCGCACTATATTTTAACGATGTAAATTCAATACTTTTGGTTAAATGATTTTATTCTAAATGATTGAAGTGAAAACCAGTTTTGAACTTGTGTAGTAATACCAATTGAGTTACACCCCAGCTACATGTATGCTTCCGCTGGACCCGATTTTGGGGGTGTGACAGATTGGTATCAGAGCTTTGGCTATAGCGAACTAAGTGTTTTTTTTAAAACCTAGACTATAGCTACTTTTATGAAAAACTTAACCCTATGACCGTCACATGCCTGCCTGCCAAGCTGAAGCCTCACTTGTGGTTTGTTGCTGACTTAGGTGATGAGATTTGTGTCTCATTATCTGGTATATTATACTCACTTATTCTAGTTGATTACTATCATTGTCTATCATATAAGCATGTTCACGTATCATATATGTCACCCTGTTATGTTTCTCCCTGCATAGTTTCATCTTTTGACCTCGAGTTTGGTCACCTGCCTTAGTCTTTCTGAACGTCTTGGTATATTTGAAGGACATAGTATTAGTATAACTGACCTGAGTATTTCAAAATTCATGGAACCTCGGTGGAATATAGACTAGTCACCTATATTCAACCCGGGAAAGTGGGACATAGGCTGACTACCTATATCCGACTCAGAAATGAATTTTGCAACACTGAGAATGGTTATAATAAAATTCTGTCTGGATTGAATCCTCAACTCAATTTCCAAATGTTTCATTATGTGTGTGTATACCCTCGTTGTCAGAACGCTTATACTTTCCATCACCTCGTCAACCGCCGCCTGGAAACACGTCAACTAGTCATTTCATCTCATGAATCTTCACCTTTATAACACTTCGGAGACCAACGTTAACTGAACTTCGGGACGAAGTTCCCTTAAGGGGTAGAGACTGTCACAACTCGTAAATTCTGGTCTTTTCCCGAACTTTCAACATTTACTATTCATCGGTTACTATTCATCGATCACTATTCATCATTTTACTATTCATCATTTTTGAGGTCAGTTTGATATTCTGAGAAGCGTTTTAAAATTTTACTATTCATAAAACACTATTCACCTCCGGAGAAAATTTGTCGCTTATGCGTGAGTTGCGTCATTTCTGTATACGTACGGTTATTTACCTAATAAACGTTATCTTATGAGCTATTATTTTGAATAATTGATCCAACAATCCCAACTATGGTCCTAACACATTTTTATACTCATAATAATAATATAAAAATTATATTATTCATTTACCCATTATTTTGGAAATTTATTTAATTCGTATCGTACGTCTAATATAATTACGACGGTTTTCTTAAAAACTAAACGATAATCATCCAAACACCCAATACTTGTACCCAACATATTTTTACAAATTTTATGACTTTATTATGTCCCGGTTAACTCCGATAAAATTTATTTCTAGCAAACCCGGTACCCGATTTTACCTAAACTAACTAATAACAACACAAACTATACTACACTTCCTAATTTAATCACCCAACATCCCCCCCTCTTTCCCTCCTTTGAGAACCGGCCCCCCCCCCCCTCCTAGACTTCACAAGCCTAAACCTCACCAACACCCATTAATGCACACCTAACTATTGTCTCTAAATAATATATCATCCCATTTTCATCTCATTTCACACTTAACACATCAAAACAACTAGCAACAATTCCTTTTCTTTCTCTCTTAGGGTGGATTGACCAAGGCAAGACACATGGAAGAAACCATAAACTTTTGAAGATCAAGTGTTTAATCATGTCCTAATCATGATCTAGTTGGGGTTTGGTGGTAAAAATCCCTAGGTTTCTTATACTTTTTCATCAAAATCATCTCAAATCTTTCTTGTAAGTTGTCAAACTCTTGTTCATATTTCTTCATGTTATTTTTATCATCATATGATTTCCATTCAAGATCTACATGCATATGTTAGTTATACCACTCATTTATACATATATATATATATAACTTTGAACACTAGAAATGTATATTTTAGATTTCTTTGTTAGATCCACTAGATTGATGATGTTTAGGAACCCATGACACCCTAAGAAGGTGTATGGTAAGATTAGACTAGATTTGTGGTGATTGAAAGTGGTTTGGTTGGATTAGAAACTAGTTTGGAACATTAGAAATGGATTTTAAACATATATACAAACCTACTGTCCTTAAAATGAAAACGTGGCAAACTCAGTGGATTTGGGGTAACTTTTGACCAAATATTTAGAAAATACATTCCGAGACGGAACTATGGCCGAAAACGGGGATGAAAACGAGTTAATAACGAAGGAGATATGATTTTCCGAATTTAACGACGAAAACTAGTTTTCTGAAAAACTGCATGCTGTTGGACGATTTTCGTTGGACAAATAGAGGCGTTAAACGTAACCTAGTGGAGCCGAGCTATCGAAAATATATTAGTATATACTAAAACGAATCCGTGGATATAAAGAACGAGTAAAATGAGCTTAAAACGACCAAGTTATACATGTTTTAAAATCGTCAAAACTATATATATATATATATATATATATATATATATATATATATATATATATATATATATATATATATATATATAGTCACTACTAGAAAATAATATAACTACGTACTAAATAATATATTTTCTAGATTTCTTATTCAAGGAGTTTATTTTTAACTAACGAAATACGTACGACCCAAGGTTTATTTATGCGACTACTAGACGATATCTTAAGGTTTTCAAAACGAGGAATATAACACTAACGTTTTTATATACGATATATTACGACAAGTTTTGTAATTCTAGTTGGACTTATTTTTCTTAAGTATGGAAAATACTTTACTTTGACAATAACTATTATTTCCAAGTTACGAGTGGTATAGGTATCATGTGCATGTGCATTCATTACATCCTTTCATGATCTAAGTAGATCACTATCATTCATATTAGGTTGCGGTTAGAGATCGAACCTCATTTTCTGTGTATCCACTTTTGTCATCGTAGCTATTCGCACCAGGTGAGTCATAGCCCCACTTTTACTCTTTATACTTGTTTTAACTCTTTGGGGGAGATACATGCTCAACTAAAAACATACTTTCTTGATACTCAAAACATTTATTCTTGATAGTTTTATACTTGATTTCATACATACGCGATTGTGATATACTTAACTGTGTTATACTAAACTGTGATTGTGTATTCTTGAGCAACTTATACTTTGGGAAATGGCACCCAGAAATCTTATACTTTGGGAAATGGCACCCAGTAATCTTTTCCAGTGGCCCCAGATTAAGTTGCTGGGCACAACCATGGAGACTTATATATTTCCAATGGCCCCAGATTAAGTTGCTGGGCACAACCATGGAAATATACATACAAACGTGAGGTCTTCGGAGATGAAGAGTAGACTCACGACTAATTGCTTAACTGTTGTGATAAACTTATATATGTTTTACTCATACTATATATTGTAGCAGTGGGTTGTAAACACACAGGTTACAAGGCTCTTATGGCGGGACTTGTAACTGAGTGGATTTACGATGCCTTTGCTGGGAAACCTTCATACATATGCATAAACTTTATTTGTTAAACAAACTCTATGAACGCACCAACCTCGTGTTGACACTCTTTAGCATGTATTTTCAGGTTTTAAGCAATGACACGCTACTGGAGGTTTTGGCAGGGCATGGCATGGTCATAGAAGACTCTGATATTCACTTGGGGACCATTTTAAACTATTTTACGGGCCTACTTCCGCACTATATTTTAACGATGTAAATTCAATACTTTTGGTTAAATGATTTTATTCTAAATGATTGAAGTGAAAACCAGTTTTGAACTTGTGTAGTAATACCAATTGAGTTACACCCCAGCTACATGTATGCTTCCGCTGGACCCGATTTTGGGGGTGTGACAGATTGGTATCAGAGCTTTGGCTATAGCGAACTAAGTGTTTTTTTTAAAACCTAGACTATAGCTACTTTTATGAAAAACTTAACCCTATGACCGTCACATGCCTGCCTGCCAAGCTGAAGCCTCACTTGTGGTTTGTTGCTGACTTAGGTGATGAGATTTGTGTCTCATTATCTGGTATATTATACTCACTTATTCTAGTTGATTACTATCATTGTCTATCATATAAGCATGTTCACGTATCATATATGTCACCCTGTTATGTTTCTCCCTGCATAGTTTCATCTTTTGACCTCGAGTTTGGTCACCTGCCTTAGTCTTTCTGAACGTCTTGGTATATTTGAAGGACATAGTATTAGTATAACTGACCTGAGTATTTCAAAATTCATGGAACCTCGGTGGAATATAGACTAGTCACCTATATTCAACCCGGGAAAGTGGGACATAGGCTGACTACCTATATCCGACTCAGAAATGAATTTTGCAACACTGAGAATGGTTATAATAAAATTCTGTCTGGATTGAATCCTCAACTCAATTTCCAAATGTTTCATTATGTGTGTGTATACCCTCGTTGTCAGAACGCTTATACTTTCCATCACCTCGTCAACCGCCGCCTGGAAACACGTCAACTAGTCATTTCATCTCATGAATCTTCACCTTTATAACACTTCGGAGACCAACGTTAACTGAACTTCGGGACGAAGTTCCCTTAAGGGGTAGAGACTGTCACAACTCGTAAATTCTGGTCTTTTCCCGAACTTTCAACATTTACTATTCATCGGTTACTATTCATCGATCACTATTCATCATTTTACTATTCATCATTTTTGAGGTCAGTTTGATATTCTGAGAAGCGTTTTAAAATTTTACTATTCATAAAACACTATTCACCTCCGGAGAAAATTTGTCGTTTATGCGTGAGTTGCGTCATTTCTGTATACGTACGGTTATTTACCTAATAAACGTTATCTTATGAGCTATTATTTTGAATAATTGATCCAACAATCCCAACTATGGTCCTAACACATTTTTATACTCATAATAATAATATAAAAATTATATTATTCATTTACCCATTATTTTGGAAATTTATTTAATTCGTATCGTACGTCTAATATAATTACGACGGTTTTCTTAAAAACTAAACGATAATCATCCAAACACCCAATACTTGTACCCAACATATTTTTACAAATTTTATGACTTTATTATGTCCCGGTTAACTCCGATAAAATTTATTTCTAGCAAACCCGGTACCCGATTTTACCTAAACTAACTAATAACAACACAAACTATACTACACTTCCTAATTTAATCACCCAACATCCCCCCCTCTTTCCCTCCTTTGTGAACCGGCCCCCCCCCTCCTAGACTTCACAAGCCTAAACCTCACCAACACCCATTAATGCACACCTAACTATTGTCTCTAAATAATATATCATCCCATTTTCATCTCATTTCACACTTAACACATCAAAACAACTAGCAACAATTCCTTTTCTTTCTCTCTTGGGGTGGATCGACCAAGGCAAGACACATGGAAGAAACCATAAACTTTTGAAGATCAAGTGTTTAATCATGTCCTAATCATGATCTAGTTGGGGTTTGGTGGTAAAAATCCCTAGGTTTCTTATACTTTTTCATCCAAATCATCTCAAATCTTTCTTGTAAGTTGTCAAACTCTTGTTCATATTTCTTCATGTTATTTTTATCATCATATGATTTCCATTCAAGATCTACATGCATATGTTAGTTATACCACTTATTTATACATATATATATATATATAACTTTGAACACTAGAAATGTATATTTTGGATTTCTTTGTTAGATCCACTAGATTGATGATGTTTAGGAACCCATGACACCCTAAGAAGGTGTATGGTAAGATTAGACTAGATTTGTGGTGATTGAAAGTGTTTGGTTGGATTAGAAACTAGTTTGGAACATTAGAAATGGATTTTAAACATATATACAAACCTACTGTCCTTAAAATGAAAACGTGGCAAACTCAGTGGGTTTGGGGTAACTTTTGACCAAATATTTAGAAAATACATTCCGAGACGGAACTATGGCCGAAAACGGGGATGAAAACGAGTTAATAACGAAGGAGATATGATTTTCCGAATTTAACGACGAAAACTAGTTTTCTGAAAAACTGCATGCTGTTGGACGATTTTCGTTGGACAAATAGAGGCGTTAAACGTAACCTAGTGGAGCCGAGCTATCGAAAATATATTAGTATATACTAAAACGAATCCGTGGATATAAAGAACGAGTAAAATGAGCTTAAAACGACCAAGTTATACATGTTTTAAAATCGTCAAAACTATATATATATATATATATATATATATATATATATATATATATATATATAGTCACTACTAGAAAATAATATAACTACGTACTAAATAATATATTTTCTAGATTTCTTATTCAAGGAGTTTATTTTTAACTAACGAAATACGTACAACCCAAGGTTTATTTATGCGACTACTAGACGATATCTTAAGGTTTTCAAAACGAGGAATATAACACTAACGTTTTTATATACGATATATTACGACAAGTTTTGTAATTCTAGTTGGACTTATTTTTCTTAAGTATGGAAAATACTTTACTTTGACAATAACTATTATTTCCAAGTTACGAGTGGTATAGGTATCATGTGCATGTGCATTCATTACATCCTTTCATGATCTAAGTAGATCACTATCATTCATATTAGGTTGCGGTTAGAGATCGAACCTCATTTTCTGTGTATCCACTTTTGTCATCGTAGCTATTCGCACCAGGTGAGTCATAGCCCCACTTTTACTCTTTATACTTGTTTTAACTCTTTGGGGGAGATACATGCTCAACTAAAAACATACTTTCTTGATACTCAAAACATTTATTCTTGATTGTTTTATACTTGATTGTTTTATACTTGATTTCATACATACGCGATTGTGATATACTTAACTGTGTTATACTAAACTGTGATTGTGTATTCTTGAGCAACTTATACTTTGGGAAATGGCACCCAGAAATCTTATACTTTGGGAAATGGCACCCAGTAATCTTTTCCAGTGGCCCCAGATTAAGTTGCTGGGCACAACCATGGAGACTTATATATTTCCAATGGCCCCAGATTAAGTTGCTGGGCACAACCATGGAAATATACATACAAACGTGAGGTCTTCGGAGATGAAGAGTAGACTCACGACTAATTGCTTAACTGTTGTGATAAACTTATATATGTTTTACTCATACTATATATTGTAGCAGTGGGTTGTAAACACACAGGTTACAAGGCTCTTATGGCGGGACTTGTAACTGAGTGGATTTACGATGCCTTTGCTGGGAAACCTTCATACATATGCATAAACTTTATTTGTTAAACAAACTCTATGAACTCACCAACCTCGTGTTGACACTCTTTAGCATGTATTTTCAGGTTTTAAGCAATGGCACGCTACTGGAGGTTTTGGCAGGGCATGGCATGGTCATAGAAGACTCTGATATTCACTTGGGGACCATTTTAAACTATTTTACGGGCCTACTTCCGCACTATATTTTAACGATGTAAATTCAATACTTTTGGTTAAATGATTTTATTCTAAATGATTGAAGTGAAAACCAGTTTTGAACTTGTGTAGTAATACCAATTGAGTTACACCCCAGCTACATGTATGCTTCCGCTGGACCCGATTTTGGGGGTGTGACAGATTGCAACTCACTTGGAGTGTTCAATTTGATGACTACAACAAAGATATTTTTCTTGTATATGAGTCAGTAGAATAAGTTGTACTTATCTACACAGCTGTTGTATGAGTCATAGTAGTATCAGCAGAATCCATCAGCAGAAACACTATCAGTAGAAACCTTCTTCAGCAGAATCCATCAGTGGAAACGTGCTTTGTACTTTATCAGCAGAAACATACTTGATGTATTTCCTTAAGCCATTATGTTGATTCTTCTGATTATTTAATTCCCAACAATCCTCCCCTAAACATGTGAATTACATTCAAACATGTTTTTCTGAATTAAATGAGGACTTTGTGAAGATCTTTCAAACACTTCATTGTCAGACTGTGGTCTGAACTTTCTTCTCTTTTGAGTGATTGAATGTCTTTCTCTGTAACTCATCTGCTTTCTGTTCTTTGCTCCATTCTTTGACTAAAAGATGGTGCAATATACAACTTGAAGAATTATAAGAGGCAATGATGTTGTGTATCTTGGATGCTTGTTCCAAGAAATAGAAATCATCTTTTAGCATGTATTTTGAAGTGATGAACAAACGTAGTGAACTGAAATTGAAACCTTTCATCTTTTGATCTAGATAGAACTTTCTCCTATCAGCTCTGTTCTTGTTCTTTATCAGTAGAAACCATGTCATCATCTTGTATGCTCTTATCTTTTCCTTCTTTTTCTTTGGATAATCTTCCTTTTAAAGGGCTTTTTGTAACCTCCCCTAAGATTTATTTCTCTCTTGAGCAATCATATCATATCACCTTCATCTGATCTAGCAATTTCCATGTTTTCAGACAATTTGTACATGAAGCCATCAATTCCTTAAGAGTTTAAATGCTGCCCTCATCACTTCTAGGTGTGTAACCTCCTATGAGTGGTGAATCACAGAGCATTGACTCATAATCCATCATAAGATGATTTTCTGAGTCTCTCTGAAAATCCTTTTTAAGAAATATTTGACTTAGCAGTATGAACATGATTTTATGATTAAAAATCATACTGCTTCTAACCATTTTGAAAGGATTAAGTGTGGTAACTAACACTTAATCAAAATTTTGGTTTAAAGAAACCTCTGGTTGTGTGAGAACCAATGTTTTTAGTTATAAATAACTGCTTGTGTATAGATAAACCTATTCAAAAGGCTTTCTTTACAGGGTTTCCAGCTCGTAGCATTTGTTACCTCTAACACAAGTGTTAGATTCACTGTTGCTCGCTATTCTTTCTATCAGATATCCGTAGATTAGTCACATTATACTTGAGAGTATAAAATGATAGAAAGTGAGTTGTATCAGTTAATAACTGATCAACTAATTTATCAATTCAAAGTGAAACATCATAATCAGGTTCCAAGAAAGAAGTTTTAAGGAGTTTTGAAATCCCAAACTTTTTCTATCATGAACCTATTATATCAGCAGCAATGATCAGCATTCAGCAGCAATGATCAGAAATTTGTTGCTTATAGATTTCACTTGAAATAGCCTTTGAGCTCAAACATTCATACCTGAAATTGTTAGTCTAAAACCAAAAGAACAAAGTACTTGTCTTGAATTAGAATAATCATAGAACTAACTGTATGAGTAACTTTTAAATTGGTAATAGTAGTTTTAGATTACAAAGTTAGATGCATTAACAAAATCTATATACAAGAACACATTAGTTTGAAAAATTTAAAGATTAAGCATTCCAATACCTGCTACCAAGTACTGAAATCTTCCAACATCAAAAGCTTTTGTAAGAAGATCTGTAAAGTTTTGTTCTGAAGCAATTTTCATTACTTGAATTAATCTCTTTTCATTGCAATCTCTAATAAAATGATGTCTAATTTCAATGTGTTTTGTTTTAGAATGTTGCACTGGATTTTTAATAATGCAAATTGTACTACTATTATCAATATGAATAATGGTATGTAAGAAATTGTACCCATAGTCAAGAAGTTGGTTTTGAAGCCACATAACTTGACCACAACAATTTGCAGCAGCTACATATTCAGCTTCAGTTGTTGAAGTAGCCACCATTGTCTGCTTCTTACACTGCCATGAGATAAGTCTACACCCAAGGAATTGACATCCTCCAGTTGTTGACTTTCTGTCCAAGCTAGCACCAGCATAATCACTATCTGAGTATGCTACCAAGTCAAAAGATGACTCCTTAGAATACCACAGACCCAACCTAGGTTGACCCTTGAGATATCTAAAAATTCTCTTGACTGCTGTTAAATGAGAAACCTTAGGAGTTACTTGATATCTTGCACAAGCACAAACAGAGAACATGATATCAGGTCTTGATGATGTGAGATACATCAAAGAACCTATCATAGATCTGTATGTGTGTACATCCACATTAGTTCCTTCTACATCTTTAATAAGTGGCTTCTCAGGGTCCATTGGTGTGCTTGCTGTTTTGGAATCAGCAAATTGAAACTTTCTAAGAATCTCTGCAACATATTTGTCTTGAATAATAAAGATTCCTTCTCTTAATTGTTTAACCTGCAGACCCAAAAAGAATGTAAGTTCCCCCATGGAACTTATCTGAAACTTATTGTGCATAAGCTTCTCAAACTCCAAACACATCTCCTTCCTTGTAGATCCAAAGATCATATCATCCACGTACACTTGAACTAGCAAAAGATCCTTCTTATGCTTCTTGGTGAAAAGTGTCTGATCTATCTTGCCTATTTGAAATCCATTTGAAATTAAGTAGGAAGCCAGTGTTTCATACCAAGCTCTTGGTGCCTGATGTAGGCCATATAGAGCTTTAACAACCTTGTACACTTTGTCTAGATGGTCAGGATCAATAAAACCAGGAGGTTGTGAGACATACACCTCCTCTTCAATGGTACCATATAAGAAATCACTCTTGACATCCATTTGATAACCTGTGAATCCCATAAATGAAGCATAAGCCAAAAAGAGTCTAATGGCTTCAATCCTTGCTACTGGAGCAAAAACTTCTTCATAGTCTATCCCTTCTTCTTGTGTGTACCCTTGAGCTACTAATCTAGCTTTATTTCTTATCACTATGCCCCTTTCATCCCTTTTATTCCTAAAAACCCATCTAGTGCCAATTACCCATACACCACTTGGTAAATCAACTAGCACCCATACCTTTTGAATCTTAAACTGAAGAAGCTCCTCTTGCATAGTCTCCAACCAGCTTGAATTCTCTAGGGCTTTAAGAATATTCTTTGGTTCATCTTGTGAGAGAAAACATACAAATAAGCAAGAGTTTGAAAACTCATGCTATTTTGAAGCATAAAGGACATCAAGAAGCCCTTGTTGATCTGAAGACATCAATTGTTGTCTTGTCTTTACTCCTGATTGTACATCTCCAATTACATTGTCCAGGGAGTGGACTTTGTGAATCCTTGAGTGTGGAGTAGAAAGAACTTCATAATTAGATGGAAGGTTGTTGAAATCCACCTCATTTTCTGAAAGATTTGCTTGTGTTTCTTCCGATGGTTCATCAGCATAAACATTTTGCTCATCAGCGGGAACGATTTGCTTATCAGCAGAAACAGCAGTGTTACTTCTGACTTGAATCTCGTGTTCCTTAGCTCCTTCTTCCTTGTATTCATCTTCAACATCTTCTTTAGAATTTCCAGA
Source organism: Artemisia argyi (assembly GCA_030686995.1). NCBI lineage: Eukaryota > Viridiplantae > Streptophyta > Magnoliopsida > Asterales > Asteraceae > Artemisia > Artemisia argyi. The sequence continues at coordinate 107,618,495 of CM060681.1, read as the reverse complement.
AGAAGATTCACCATTTATTGAAGTTGAATCCTGTCACAACTCACCATATCAGATCATTTCAGGTCATTTCCCGAACTTTGGAAAACACTATTCATCAAACACTATTCATCATTTTTTGTGTCAGTTTGACATTCTGAGAAGCATTCAGAAATTTTACTATTCACAGAACACTATTCATTGCCGGAAAAGTTTTCACTATTCATTTGCATTACACATTTCATCGTAAATTTAGTTTACGGGTATTCAAATTCGCGTAACCATATTGGATTAGGTGCGAATTCATTTCATTATCAGTAAGGACATTGCATACGGACTAGAGACAGTCTGCATATCATCATAACAACATTTTCATGTTATACCACTCTTAGGATTTTCAAATTTATATATTTGATACATTTAACGTTTTACGTATAAGTATTTATAATAAACGTTAACACCCGGTTTATATACGACGAATATATCTAAATATTCCCACAATGGTCCCGACATATTTTTATATCCATTTTATCATCATAAAAGTTATAACATTCATTTACCCAGTATTTTAAAAATTTATTTTATTTATAACATAAGTTTATAAATATTACGACGGTTTTCGTGAGAACTAAACAATAATCACCCGATCACTCAGTAATTGTACCCAACATATTTTTATCATTATTATGACTTTATTTTGTCCCGGTTAACTTTGTTAACATTTATTTCTATCAAACCCGGTACCCGATTATAAATAAAAACACTAAATTACACCAAATTCTTCATTAGTTTTCTAAAAAAATCCCAAGTACCCCTACCCCCCCCCCCCTCATCCACATGAACCGGCCTCATAAGTCCTCACCAAGGATAATTCTTACACTTTTCTAACCTAGGGCATTAATGTATGCATATAATACAATATAACATGTTATACTTATTTACATAAACTTCCTAAACAAAACATACATACATTTCAAAGATCAAAAAGTTCATCTCATCCCTTCCTCATCTCAAAACCCACGACTTCAACCCAAATCCATTATCAAGAGAAGTTTTTCCAAAAGTTAAAGCATCAAAGTTGTTCATTATGCTTGCCTAATCAAGAATCATACCATAAAAACACAAGTAATCCAAGGTTTCTAATCATCTCATCACCTAAAATTTCAAAGTGAGTATTCAAATTTATTTTCATGTTTTCATCTAATTAACACTTATATCTCATGGTATTCATGCTAAATTTCATGGTCATACTAGTTATACCACTTTATTTTTGAAGACTTTTGAAACATGGGTAAAAGGTCAACGGCCCGGTAAATATATTATCCAAAAAAATGTTTAAGTACAATGGAATGTGGCTGAAGTACCACATTAACCTCAAGCACAGGCGCTTGATAAACAAGTGTTTATGACAGGCCATAAACACAAACCAAACCTAGTTAAATACAAAGTATCAAACTAGGTATAAAAACAAGACAAAACATGAGATGCGAACATCCCACATCCACCCAGCAGCACGAACCGTTGAAGTACATAGGATGAGGGTGGTATCCCTCACCTCAGTTCCAAAGGACACTATAGTACCACGATGCAGACGAAACCATGGTAGTAAAGCATCAAAGCTTGGTCATCGTAGAACTTCCAAGCACCTCCACTATGACACGATAACACATGATCTTGTAGCCATCAACATGTTCCAGCAACAGTATCACGTATATGCAATAGTCTAGGGTTATGAACCCTAACAACCAGAAAATTAAGGTTATAGAAACCCTAACTCTCGTCAACAGATCACTACCACTCTCTTAACCCTCTACCAGGAATAATCATCACAAACCAGATAAGAAACCATGAGCATCAGATCGACAAAGCATGATTGACAAGATTGGTGAATCCAACTTGCATTCCACAAAAGATATTAATGAACGACCAGCAACACCAATCACCATAATGAGCAAATCAAAACCGAAAACGTTTTAATTGCTCAGATCGACCCTATATATCATAATAACCGACTTAAAGAATAATAGGTGCGATCCAAATCAAGAGAACCAATAGGCGGTTATAAAAAACAAGTAATCACAGATCCGAAACCCTAACTCATAGATTTAAGACTTTTGAAACATACAAACCCTAGAATTGGTTTTAGGTACTCCTTTGTTAAATTAACTTGTTTAGTGATCATTAGGAACCCATGGCACCCTAAGAAGGTGTATGGTAGGATTAGTAAAGTTTTGTGAAGCTTGCAAGAGTTTTTGGTTGGTGTAGAAACTAGTTTTGAACCTTGGAAATGGATTTATAACAAGTAAAAATACCTACTGTCCCATTTTGGTAAATCCTGGAAAATCAGTAAACACAAAGGAAACTTTGGAAAAAATTTTAGAAAATACTTTCAAAAACGAATCCGTAGGCGAAAGAACGGATTAAAAAGAGTTTATAACGAAGAAGTTATGATTTTTGCAAGTTTGTAGACGAAAAGTATTTTTCTGAAAATTACATGCTGTTGGACGTATTTCGTCGGACAAAAAGAGGCTTTAGACGTAACCCGGAGGAACCGAGCTTTCCAAAATATATTACTACATACTAAGACGTAACCGTGGATATAAAGAACAAGTAAAACAGACTAATAACGACAAAGATATTCACGTTTGAATATCGGCAAAACTCATTTTTGGTTGACAGCTTTTAGAAATATTGACACTAAAACTACGTAGTAACTCTAGATTTCTAGAAATAATATCAAGTACCCAATTTCATAACTAACGAAGTATTAGTGATTACAAGTATATTTTTATCACTACAAGGCGTTATTTCAAAGATTTCAAACCGAGGATTTCAACACTAACATTGATACGTACGATATATATATATATATATATATATATATATATATATATATATATATATATATATATATATATTGCAACTAGTTTTATTTTTCTAATAGCCATATTTTCCTAAGTCTTGGAAAATGTATATTTTTTATAACAACAAGTATTCTTCAAAGAGTAGAGTGGTATAGGAAACATGTGCATGGACGTTCATAACATCATTTCATGATCTAAAGTAGATCGTTCATCATTCATATTAGGTTGCGGCTAGTGTGCGCGCCTTGTTTTCAGCTCATTACATGTTCATGGTACCATCATATCAGGTGAGTTTTCATAGCCCCGTTTTCAATTCAACATTTTTGATTGTTTTCAAATCCCACGGGGGAATACATTGCATCAATCATTTTAGTACGAGCCCAAGTACCAAAACATATGTACATTGCTTAAGTTGCTTTACCATTCAGTTAAAGTCCCCTGTTTATTATCATGAACCATTAATTTGCCGGTAAGCGAGAGTGAGTGGATAGATCTATCGAGGGTGACGCCTCCATCCGTGGTAGTGATTACCAACCGTAAGCGGATGCATTTCATTTTGACACAGTTACGAGTGTTCTGGTAAAACATTCGGGAGGGGCATATAATTTCATCAGTCATAGCTTCGGGGTCATGAGCTTAAGGTCTATTGTACAATTTTCATGAGATTTTTATCTTGCACTTTTGCTTGTGGTGGCCGTACATCATTACAATTTACAAACCTATGGAATTCACCAACATTCGTGTTGACGTTTTAGCAATGTATTTCAGGTTATTAAGGTAGCTCATGTGACATGCATTTGGACCTTCATGGAGTCGCGGAGTCGACGCGTCTAATCATTATTTCATGCACTTATGTAAACATTTAATCTAGTAGGACTTGTTTTCATAAACTTGCAACACATTTTGGGGACCTCATTTTGTAAACTCTTGATTATTTCAATGATCAAATGCAGTATTTTCCAAACGACACTTTAGGTCGTTCAATGTAATTGTAACTGTGGTGCTATGACAGACACCACCAGGTATTCCATTCCGCTGCAAGCCAGGTAAATTGGGGGTGTGACAGATTGGCATCAGAGCTAAGGTTATAGCGAACTAGGATGTATCTTGGACCCTAGACTATAACCACATCATCATAGCATCTCATCATTTCATCATAAGTGCATAATCATGATACATGTTGTTTCATGCATACCCTGTGCGAGTTATTTATACTTATATTTGTATATGTATATCATTTTAGTGACCTGGTTCACTAGTGACATGCCTTCAGATACTCACCCTGACATCCTTTTACCGGATTCCGACATTGAAGATGCCTTGTCATCTTCCACTACCATTATACCACCAGTTGCACTTATACCACCATTAGCACCATTGATTTGTCATAGGAACAGGGTTTTCCTATCATTCAGCCCATACATAGAATGCCTTTTGGTAGACTATTCAGACTTAATCTTAATGGACTTATTTGGATGCTTATATCAAGGAAGATAGTGTGTTTTCTTTCCTTCACTAGTAGAGCACTCACTATTCAGGTACTACCACCACCATCAGTTAATTATTACACTATTGGTCGTCCCATAGTGCGTACTTCAGTTTTACCTCTTAGATGTCGCGAGGTAGCGCGAAAGAGGTAGTATTCCATTCACTAGTACCATCATTGTCATTTCCTTTTCCATTCCCACTTACCATGAACTAGATAACACCTAGTAGATAATACCAATAACACGGACTCAACAGGAACATCCGCAGATTCTTCAGGAATGGTTCAGAACCTACATTATCTAAGATTTGATTGATGCACAACTTCAGACACCACTTCAGGACTATCTCGACCTTATGATGCCACAAACCTGATTTCACACAGAGGGACACCAGGAAGTCCCTAGACCAGACTTATATCCTCACTAGTTTTTACTATTATCCTAGCCACAGAAAGTATGGGACATAGTCTAAAGAACTTGTTGTCTTTTGATTGTTGTACAAACAAAAATATCAAGTGTGACTCTACTATGTAAGAAATGGTTGTGCTATTTGTGATACCGGTTCACGTAGACCGAAATTTTCATGTATTATATTCATGTGTTGTGAATATGATGACTTTGATTGACTATATCCTCATGGTCACTTATGATTTGATGAAGAGAGATCAAAGCAAACCACTCCAAACATGACGCAAGCTGCTGATGGACAAGTCATTGCCAAGAACATAGCCACCGCCCTCACTAAGGAACTTACTCACGTGGAATTTATGGGGTGCAATCCTCCCTCCTTTATCGGAACTAGAAACACAAAGGAATTTCTCAAATGGTTCGAAGAAATAGAAACAATATTTCGATGTGGCGACTGTCATAAGGAAGACAAGGTTAAGTTCGCCACATGCACTTTTCAGGATCATGCCCAGGAATGGTGGACCAAACATATTAAGATGGTAGGAGTTGATGCTGCTTACTCACACTCTTGGAAGAAACTAAGAAGGATGATGAGTATAACATTTGGTGTAGGAAGTGAATTACAAGCAAGGGAACAGGAAACACTAAACTTTACCATGGTAGGAAATGATGTTGACGAGTATACTACTCGTTTTTATAAATTAACACGACTAGGTTCTACAATGGATGAACCGGAAAGAAAGAAACTTGAAAGGTACATCGGGGGACTCTCCCATGAAAGTCGTATGTTGGTCATCGCATGGGAACCGGATACCATGTCTGAAGCTATCAAAATGGCGATCGAAGCAAAGGAACTCATAGTTCACGCCGAGACATAATGAAACAATAGTGACAATAAAAGGAAGTGGAACAACAATCTAGGTTGCAATGCTGCTCAACAATCACCCAAAGGACAAGAAATGAATAGAGCCTTTGCTGCAAAACCGCACACAAAGAGAAGGTACACTGGAAAGTTACCTTACTGCAACCTGTGTAATCAACATCACCGAGGTCATTGCAGTAAAACGTGTGGAGTGTGCAAGAAGCAGGGTCATTGGACTGAAAACTGTAGGAAACTCACAAATCAAAAAACCCCAGGGAGTTGCTTCAAATGTGGAAACTTAGGGCATTTCAAGAATGACTGCCCAGAGCTAAGGAACAAGGAAAATCAGGAACTTGGAATCAAGACTGAATCGCTCGAGGAATAGCGTGAGCTGTTGAAAGAGAACTGTCAGGATATTAGCAACATCAAGGATAACAACAATGCTTCAGCAGGAGGAGCTTTGTTTCAACATATAAACCGTAGTTCGAGCCCTTTAGGGTTGTATCTTTCCTTTTGTACTTACCGTTAGTACGATGACATAACCTAGTTGTATTAAGCACTTTCCTGTCCAATGTAGTATCTATCCTTTGTTACCTCTGTGATAATCATAACCATCGTTTACTCCATTTTCTATCCCGATTGCTCAGACTTCAATCGTTTCGCAACATTTTAGCATTGTCTCATCTGGGATTAGGTTGATTTCATTTTTGACGAATTATTATACTATTACCATTCGACAAGATTCACCCACGTATCCAATACACCATTCAAGCTATTTTACTATCATATGGGGAAACTGTTTTATAGAAAAATTTCTGAAGTAAGCTATTTTATTACCATCCTATAAATTGATTTTCCGTCATTACACCAAGTATTTACTATTATTACGCGAGGCAATTTTCATGTTATTTGAAAGAAAACATCAGGATACCATTTTTAATAACAATGCGTTGAACACTATCTAAAACTTTTGAGGAAAGTTATGATATTTTGACAAAATCTAACATCGCATCATTAGTCCTCAATTGTACATGGCCTGATCACCTATGTAAAATTCAGGAAGGATTATGCCATGAAGGAAATAATTACCTTTTCAAAGGATTGTTAATAACAATTTTCATTTAAAAGTTTTGTAAACAAAGGAACTCTTCCATAAACATCCCTTTTGCCAAACTATCCCTGGATACTTACCCCACCTGTCACCCACTTAGCCATTAAGTTGGATTTTCCCATTGACTTCTCTAAGACAGACTTTCCATATCAATTACATGCAGGATTCCTCTATACAATAGAAGCAAAGAAAGGATTACAGAACTACTAACCAGGACTAGAAGTATATAGTGAGAGAATTCATAACTCAACAACAAATTCTAAGATACTGTGTAACAATTCGCAATTTCAGGTTAACTTTTATTCCCGAAAATTTTACTATTCACTTTTTACTATTCACTTTTCACTATTCATCTCAGAAATTTTTATTTCATATTCTCGTAAGTTAAACTATTTTAACGATAATCCGAGAGTTTGACGCTCGTCGGATCATTTCTGCAAAAATCACAAAGCCGTGTCCGAGATTTACTTTTAGGTTTAAACGTCCTTCCAGCATCCCGATATATCCATAGAACATTATAAACAATAGAAATATGATTTTCTCTCATTTTAGGATAATTCCAAAAGTTTCGGAATTTTACGTTTTCCAGTTCAGCGTTTTACGCGAATTACGCGTTTTAGACCCGTGTTTCCAGTTTTTAGCAGGGTTTTAGCACCCGATAGATCCTACCACTCATTTTATATTTTATTATGGAGTATATTGATAAGTTCTAACATATTTATAAGTTTCATATTTTTAGGATACCCGGTTTTACGTTTCGTGACTTAAAAACTTACGGTTAGCAACTTACGGAGTCAAAACTAGCTACATACTTAGGATAATATCATCAAAAGTCCACACCTTGTTCTCCAAGTTCATGAACCGCCACTAGGGGGGCATTCACACTTGTGGCATCATCTCATGACTTTAGCCATTAGATCATTTTTAATTACAACTTTGTCTCCAAGTTTAGGAAGCTTACTAGTTACCTTCCTAACCTCCTCATTCATAGTATAAATAGCAAGCTAATCCCTTCCTTTCTTCATCACCAAAAACGCCACAACATCAATACCTAGCACCATGATCCTTGATCTTCAATATACAAGTTACACTACAAAGTTCAAGGTCTTAGTATTCTCTATCTAGTTCTTAAGTTTGTTTGGTGATTCTATGGTTGAATTAGGAGCTACACAAGGTTACTAGGGCTGAATTTAAATGGTTTTCACAAGGGTTAGATCAAGGCTAGCAAGGGTTACAAGAGTTATGGTGAAGGGTTTACAAGATTAGGTTTAGTGTCCTAGTTCTATACTTGACTTCCTTTCTTAAGTGAAAGCCAAAAGTTGTAAGAAACCCTTATACACTTTCTTGCTCAATATCATTTTCATGCTTATTATGGTTCTTTCATGCTATATATGTTCTTGTTATTGTTTTCATGATGTTTAAAAATGGATAAAACGAGTATTGGTATACATATGTTAACTTATGACAAGCAAACAAGCAAACTAGTGATTTTTATGGAAAACCACGACCACAATAGTATAACATTGATATTTGACACTTAATTACTGTTAAAGAGGACTTAACAAGGAAAATATAGCAATTTGAATCACCCAAAACGAGTACACGAGTCAAAAGTTATGACCATTTGAAGTTAGCGAAACCAAAACGGCAAAACTGCCTAAATAGCATTCTGATCAAATTTTGATTTTGAAAGTCACTCTTCTGGTCCGATTCATCAAAAAGTTAAAACACGAAAGTTGTCCGGAACACCGTTTTCGTTCAGGAATATAGAAGCTCGAGCCCTGAAAACGCTTTCTGAGTGATAATTTTCTTCAAATTCTTAACAGCTCATTTTTAGACCAAAGTAACTGTATAATGGTTATAATTACATAAGACCAAGAGGTCTAATGACCTAAATCCAAGACCACAACCATGGCTAAAGCCAAGGTTGAGTCTCAAGACCATGGTAACAATGACCAAGGTCACGGAAAAGCCACGGCTAAAGACCATATAACTTTTAAAGATCAAAAACTTATATATATGTTATCAAATACTACAATAGTAGGGAGCCTCATGTGAGGAGTTCATTAAGTAAGCCGTCGAGATGAGTTGTGGATTTACGAATTAAAGTGTCCTTGTCACACCCCCAAAATCGGGTCCAGCGGAAGCATACATGTAGCTGGGGTGTAACTCAATTGGTATTACAAAACAAGTGTAAAATGGTATTCATTTCAATCGTTTAGAATAAAATCTTTTAACCAAAAATGTTGAATTTACATTGTTAAAAGTAGTGCGGAAATAGGCCCTTGACATAGTTTAAAACGGTCCCCAAATGAATAATCAGAGTCTTCTATGACCATGCCATGCCCTGCCGAAACCTCTTGTAGCGTGCCATTGGTTAAAACCTGAAAATACATGCTAAAGTGTCAACACAATGGTTGGTGAGTTCATAGAGTCTTGTGAAAAAGAATGTAATGCATATGTATGAAGGTATCCCAGCAAAGGCATCGTAAATCCACTCACTTACAAGTCCCGCCATAAGAGACTTGTAACCTGTGTGTTTACGACCCACTGCCAAATGTAATATGTATACGTGAACAAATGTAATACTTGTATCCAAATTCCATGATAAATATAGCAAACGGCTATATAAATAATTCAGTCCATGAGGTTATATAAACAATGCTGACAATGTCGCCAGATAAACAATGATGATAATCCTGACAATGTCGCCAGATAAACAACTTTGACAATGAGGTTATGGAAATGAGTCTGACAATGTCGCCAGGTAAACAGTAATGACAATGAGGTCATGTAAACAATACTGACAATGTCGCCAGATAAACAAGGATGACAATGAGGTCATATAAACAAGTAATAATGTTTAGGAAACAGTCACATGAAATACAGGTAATCAAACATACCAATGAAATGCAGGTGATCAAACATATATGTAGGTAAAGCTGAAAATGTTTGAGTAATCAACCATGTAAAGCAAGTAACGCGTTTAAGTAAAACGAGCATAAAGTTGAAATCATGTAATTGAGCATGTATCTCCCCCAAAGAGTTTACAAAACAATTAAAAGAGTAGGGGCTATGACTCACCTGGTGCGATAGCTATGACGACAAAAGTGGATACACAGAAATGAGGTTCGATCTCTAACCGCAACCTAATATGAATGATATGAACGATCTAATTTAGATCACCAAATGATGTTGAAAATGTCCATGCACATGTTTCCTATACCACTCTTAACTTGAAAAATACTTGTTGTTATCAAAAATATACATTTCCAAGACTTAGGAAAAATATGGCTATTAGAAAAATAAAGCTAGTTGCAATATATATACTTATATATATATCGTATGTATCAATGTTCGTGTTGAAATCCTCGGTTTGAAATCCTTGAAATAACACCTTGTAGTGATAAAAATATACTTGTAATAACTAATACTTCATTAGTTATAAAATTGGGTACTTGGTATTATTTCTAGAAATCTAGAGTTACTACGTAGTTTTAGCGTTATATTTCTAAAAGCTGTCAAAATGAAATGAGTTTTGCCGATATTCAAACGTGAATATCTTTGTCGTTATAAGCCCGTTTTACTTGTTCTTTATATCCACGGTTACGTCTTAGTATGTAGTAATATATTTTGGAAAGCTTGACTCCTCCGGGTTACGTCTAAAGTCTCTTTTTGTCTGACGAAAAACGTCCATCAGCATGTATTTTTCCGGAAAATAGTTTTCGTCAATAAACTTGCAAAAATCATAACTTCTTCGTTATAAACTCTTTTTAATCCGTTCTTTCGCCTACGGATTCGTTTTTGAAAGTATTTTCTAAAATTTTTGCCAAAGTCTCCTTTGTATGTACTGATTTTCCAGGATTTACCAAAATGGGACAGAATGTTTATATAGTTGTTACAAAACCATTTCCAAGGTTTAAAACTAGTTTCTACTTCAACCAAATCTCTTGCAAACACCACAAAGCTATACTAATCCTACCATACACCTTCTTAGGGTGCCATGGGTTCCTAATGACTAGTAATCAAGTTAATTTAACAATGGAACACCTAAATCAAAATCTAGGGTTTGTATGTTCAAAAAGTTAACAAAAATAAAGTGGTATAACTAGTTTGTGCATGAAATTAAGCATGAATACTATAAGATACATGTGTTAATTAGATGAAATCATGAAAATAAAGTTGATAACTCACTTTGAAATTCTAGGTGATTAGATGAGGCAAAACCTTGTGTTTCTTGTGTTTTTGTGTTATGATTCTTGATTAGGATGATGAAATGAACAACTTTGATGCTTTGTACTTTGAAAAATGATCACTTGATCATGTATATTGATATTGGGTCGTGGGTTTAGAGAAAGAGGTGAAGAAAAATGAGTTTTTGATTTTTGATCTAAGTATATATGTGTAAAAAGGTGTTTATGTACAAAAAAATCTAAATCAATGGCATTTTAGTAAATACTTGGTCAAGTTGACTAGATATTTTGAGGGGGGGGGGGGCTGCACATGGTTGATGAGTATGTAGGAAGCTTGGTGTTATCTGGTTCACGGAGTCGATTTTGGTTCCGTTAATCGCTAAACGTAAAGTTTTAAACTGCGAAACGTAAATTCGGGTATCGTAAAAATATGAAACTTGAAAGAATGACTAAACTTGTCAAAATACTCCATAATAAAATATAAAATGAATGGTAAGTTCCATCGGGTTGCTTAAACACTGCTAAAACTGGAAACGCGGGTTAAAAACGCGTAATTCGCGTAAAACGCTGAACTGAAAAACGTAAAATTCCAAAACTTTTAGAATTGTCGTAAAATGAGAGAAAATCATATTTCTATCGTTTATATTATTTTATGGACATATCGGGATGCCGGAAGGACGTTTAAACCTGAATGTAAATCTCGGACACGGCTTCGTGATTTTTGCAGAAATGATCCGACGAGCGCCAAACTCTCGGATTACCATTAAAATAGTTTAACTTATGAGAATATGAAATAAAAATTTCAGACATGAATAGTGTTTTGTGAATAGTAACTTCCCGAGATAAAAATTGGAATTTCGACGTTTGAAACAGGACATGAAATTACGAGTTGTGACAGTCCTGGCTCCTCGAACGTTTACTCCATGACTTCTGAATTATGTCGGCTCGAACGGTAGTAAGAGATGTACAACCTATACATGTTTCATAAACAATTTATATTCAAAGACTTACACTATATACTAAGTACTACATCATGAACATTATGCAAGACATATATAGGCAATTCTTCGTATTCTTAGACGTTACTCCAAACCTAAGTCGCAACGTTCTATTATAGGCTGCTCTTAGAGACTTTCGCGATTCGACTACCACTTTCATTTCTCATTACATAGACTTAAGGTGAGTCATAGCCCCTACTTTTTCATACTTGTTTTAACTCTTTGGGGGGGATACATGCACAACTACTTGCTTATTTGTACAAATACTCAAAACATTTATACTTGATTGTTTTATACTTGATTGTCTTATACTTGATCGCATTATACTTGATGTCATATATACATGATTGCATTATACTTGATTGTGAGACTTCCAGTGGCTCCAGATTAAGTTGCTGGATGACCATTGAGACTTCCGATGGCTCCAAATTAAGTTGTTGGATGACCATTGAAGCTATTGATACATCCTAACATTTGCGAATGTTGGATACATCATAAACGTGAGGTCTTCGGAGATGAAGAGTAGACTCACGACTAATTGCTTAATTGTTTTGATGAACTTATACATGTCTTAATCATACTATATTGTAGCAGTGGGTTGTGAACACACAGGTTACAAGTCTCTTATGGCGGGACTTGTAACTGAGTGGATTCACGATGCCTTTGCTGTGTGAACATTCTTTTATGGCTTTTCAACTGTTTTAAGACAAACTCTATGAACTCACCAACCATTGTGTTGACACTTTAGCATGTTTATCTCAGGTTAGTAAGACGATAGCTAGTGCGTGGAACTTAGAGTCAAGCTGCATATTCTGAAGACTTACGCTTTTATCATTTACCATTCAACATTTTGTATACATTTATGTATCATACTTTGGAATCTCATGTTTGTAACTTTGAATTCATTAATCGAATGGTAACTTTTCAAAACGTCTCATTTAGAGTTCGTTTTCGATAACTTGCACTTTGTATTATGAAGTAGCACCCCTATGACACAGTCTTCCGCTGCGGTATTTTGGGGGTGTTACAGATTGGTATCAGAGCCTTGGTTATAGAGAACTAGGTTGCATTTAGTGCCTAGACTATAACTGCTATATACGTTGGGACCTTCCTCTTTATTTGCCTTACACACAATACATACACATATGCTTTTTGGTTAGAGGTTTGCTTTGTTCCACGTTGTTAGATGATGTGACTTTAGTATTATAAGGAGCCCCAGAGATTAGCCGAGTCATTAAAAACATGGAGCTCTGTAATAACTAATTAGTTAACTTGATCTTGTGACAGTTCTTGTTTGATGAGACACAAGATTTGAGTTAAATAATATTATTGCTTAGCTTTAGGGATTTGATGACTTGATTATCTTACTATCGGCCTCAGAAGGCGGATTTTTGTGTCGGAAATTTCTTAAGTAGGAAGATTTAGAATCTCCTTATTTAAATGGATTGGGACGCCTCTTCATTTAAATAAAGAAATTGTAAATCACCGAACCATAAGTTTATGATACCTTACTTACATAAATTTGGACGCTTCTTTATGTAAGTAATGTGTTATAAATAAGTGGGCTTAATTGTAGCCGATACAACTCCTTAACCACAACCTTAGACGAATCAGAGTGAACACCACTATTTTAGAGATCCTGAAATCCCGAATTCTCTTAGACACACCGTAAGTAGTTAACATCAACCGAACTTCGGGACGAAGTTCTTCTTAAGGGGTAGAGACTGTAACAATTCACAATTTCAGGTTAACTTTTATTCCCGAAATTTTACTATTCACTTTTCACTATTCATCTCAGAAATTTTTATTTCATATTCTCGTAAGTTAAACTATTTTAACGATAATCCGAGAGTTTGACGCTCGTCGGATCATTTCTACAAAAATCACAAAGCCGTGTCCGAGATTTACTTTTAGGTTTAAACGTCCTTCCAGCATCCCGATATATCCATAAAACATTATAAACAATAGAAATATGATTTTCTCTCATTTTAGGACAATTCCAAAAGTTTCGGAATTTTACGTTTTCCAGTTCAGCGTTTTACGCGAATTACGCGTTTTAGACCCGTGTTTCCAGTTTTTAGTAGGGTTTTAGCACCCGATAGATCCTATCACTCATTTTATATTTTATTATGGAGTATATTGATAAGTTCTAACATATTTATAAGTTTCATATTTTTAGGATACCCGGTTTTACGTTTCGTGACTTAAAAACTTACGGTTAGCAACTTACGGAGTCAAAACTAGCTACATACTTAGGATAATATCATCAAAAGTCCACACCTTGTTCTCCAAGTTCATGAACCGCCACTAGGGGGGGCATTCACACTTGTGGCATCATCTCATGACTTTAGCCATTAGATCATTTTTAATTACAACTTTGTCTCCAAGTTTAGGAAGCTTACTAGTTACCTTCCTAACCTCCTCATTCATAGTATAAATAGCAAGCTAATCCCTTCCTTTCTTCATCACCAAAAACGCCACAACATCAATACCTAGCACCATGATCCTTTGATCTTCAATATACAAGTTACACTACAAAGTTCAAGGTCTTAGTATTCTCTACCTAGTTCTTAAGTTTGTTTGGTGATTCTATGGTTGAATTAGGAGCTACACAAGGTTACTAGGGCTGAAGTTAAATGGTTTTCACAAGGGTTAGATCAAGGCTAGCAAGGGTTACAAGAGTTATGGTGAAGGGTTTACAAGATTAGGTTTAGTGTCCTAGTTATATACTTGACTTCCTTTCTTAAGTGAAAGCCAAAAGTTGTAAGAAACCCTTATAAACTTTCTTGCTCAATATCATTTTCATGCTTATTATGGTTCTTTCATGCTATATATGTTCTTGTTATTGTGTTCATGATGTTTAAAAATGGATAAAACGAGTATTGGTATACATATGTTAACTTATGACAAGCAAACAAGCAAACTAGTGATTTTTATGGAAAACCACGACCACAATAGTATAACTTTGATATTTGACACTTAATTACTGTTAAAGAGGACTTAACAAGGAAAACATAGCAATTTGAATCACCCAAAACGAGTACACGAGTCAAAAGTTATGACCATTTGAAGTTAGCGAAACCAAAACGGCAAAAC